>CM077009.1:121387276-122587276 GCA_039090855.1 Macrothele yani | reverse complement strand
AAGGCTAACGTGCTCAGCTAGATATCAAGAGATCTGAGATTCGGATTCCCAGCTGTGACTGGATAACCATTTTTCGGTTGCTGTGTGTTGATAAAACGTGGAAAGAGCGATGACTTTGTTTATTCACTTACACCACGCCACGTATTTGGAAGATTTTCACTTTGGATCCATACTAATAAGGAAGTTAATTTTAACAAAGAAGTAACGTATATAACTTTACAGATGGACTAAAGACGGGTAGGGAGGTTGATTGCTATGGAAAAAAGTGCAACTTACACTTTCAAAGAACAGTAGAGTATACATCTACTTTACAAAAACAAGACTGCACAAGCAGTGTTAATTCACTAAAAAAGTTCAACAGTGATTCAATGTGGATATTAAAATATTATTATTACATATATTGTTATGGGTCAGTACTAGTTTAATTTGAGAAAATATTCTTTCTTCAGCGTTTGAAATTGGTAACACACATGCAATGTTCAAAAGTTTCTGTATTGGTGGGAATCTTCTGAAACCCACAGTTCCTTCTGATTTTGACAGAATTGAACATATTTTTAGAACTGACAAATTATTACTCTCAATATCAGTTTGAGATAAAAAACATTGATTTGTACTCATCCCACTCTAATAGTAAATCATCATCTAGATTGAAGTACTCAGCCAGCTCCATTACTTCAGCAATGCCAGGAAGGCTACTCTCAATATCAGTTCGAGATAAAAACACTGATTTGTACTTATCCCATACTAATAGTAAATCATCTTCATTTAGGTTGAAGTACTCAGCCAGCTCCATTAATACTTCACCAATGCCATGAAGGATACTCTCGATATCAGTTTGAGATAGAAACATTGATTTGTACTCATCCCACTCTAATAGTAAATCATCTTCATTTAGGTTGAACTCAGCCCAGCTGCATTATTTCAGTAATGCCATAACAGCTTAAGAGTGGTTTCTGATCCTACTTTTCTAAGATACCAAGATTTGTAATAATAGACTGGTTTTCTAACTGCCTAGAAATGGTTTCATTCAAATGATCAATAAATGCATGTGCATCTCTTTCAAATGGACCGTTAGGGGTAGGGTGGTCATTTTAGGCTCGAGGGCAAGTAGGATGGCACTTTTTTTTTCTTTTTTTAAAGATAAAGGGCAGACAGGGTTGTAGCACCCTTCTAAAAACAGCTAGGATGGAACCTGCAGATCTGGCAACCACTACCATTGTCATTTTTCATTTGTCACAAGGCTGGTGAAGAATGAAGTTATCAGTCGAAAGCTCCCTTAAATTAAACTTTCTTATGTAACTAAAGCACGTTTTAAAGTTTTTGTGCTTACAACATCATGTTTCCACGCTTCATGGAAGGAAATGATGTTATCACAAGTAAACACCACAGGGAGCTAGAACAAAGTGGCACAGTCAATCCAAACATTTGGACCAACTGTATTCTTTCATTGCAGGAAAAATTCCAGGACTATTTTGAGAGTTTTCACAAAAATATGAAAAATAAAAGACTTCCACATGCCTGGAAAATAGAGAAATCAAATTCTAGGATTCAAAGGACTGTGCAAACCCTAGAAGAATTAGAGATTCATTGACCTGGGGATCTGATAGTGGATTTGAATGGTTGTTGATTGATGCTACAAGGAAGCTTTAGTTACTGTAAATCTTCAGTGTGTTCAGATTCCACAGCTACTCTACAACTGGTTAAGTCTGCTACTTGGAAATTCGTTTGTCCTGGGTGATGTAATTGTGGCAATTCCCATTTTGAATTGATGCAATTTTTGTTTTCTGAGCAGATGTTACATGGTGAGGGGATGAAATGATGGCACTTATATGCCAAATAATGTAATAATTAAGCATTACCAATTTTACTCCAACCTGTCTTTTCTTGTAATTCTTTCTTTCAAGTTTTACATTTCAGCTCATCTGTGATCTCATCACTTTTTATGGTTAAATAGGTTGGTTGGTGGAGTTTTATGGTGCAAGCGCAATGTTTGGCCAAAGAGCGCCTGGTTAAATAGGAAAGCAGTAGTTAAATTATGCTTGAAACATTCTCCACCAACCTTTACCCCTTGTGAAACACATCTGAACATGTGCACACAAAGTAACAATAGTACATACAGATTCACTGCCAATTACTGTGAATGCAAGTTAAATGCATACAGAATTAAAATGGTGCTGTTTATCCTCCTCAAAAAATTTCTTCATTAGATGCCACCATTTTGAAATATAACCAAATGCTACTTCAATGGTAATTATAATCCATTCACTAGAAGTTACATAATATACTGACAAGTTTCATAAAAGAAACTAAAGCAATATTTAAAAAAATACAAAGGAAGAAAATTACCAGCTATCTTCTTTGATAACGCTAATGTCGCCATCTTCACTGACTACGATTTTACGTTTTCCCTTACTGTTTTTTAATTGTAGAGGTTGCAATAGTACTTGAAGGTCCTTTACATCTACCACCATTTTCTTCTTAGGATATCTGTCAGAAGAGTTACTGTTATCAGCGTTTGCATGTGACCTGCTCCTCCTCCTCCTGCGCTTCCAGCTGGAAGTTGAGAAACCAGTAGAAGATTCACTGTTCTCATCACTTTTTAACACTCTTGCTCTGCGCCTTGGTCTTAGCTTCGAATTTTCGTGGCTGTCATGGCGAATCCTCCTCCTGGCTCTTTTTTTCTTTCTACCAGACTTCCCTTTGTGCTTCTGATTGGGTGAAATGCTGAACTCCCGACCCGAAGTTTTTTCATCGCTCTCAGAGGATGAGCTTTGTGTGTTTTGAGAGAAACCACCACTTGGAACAGAAGGCTTGCTGCCAGAATCAGAAGGCACAGAAGTGCTATATTTATCACAGGCTGCAGGTCCTATAAATACATACAACAAATAATTTTTAATGCAATCATTTGAATGTAGACCAAACATAATTGCACAAAATCAAAATGTGCATGGTGCTATTATCACCATCACACACTGGTTTACAAAATTTAAAATAAATAAATAAATAGAGAGAGAGAGAGAGAGAGAGAGAGAGAGAGAGAGAGAGAGAGAGAGAGAGAGAGAGAGAGAGAGAGAGAGAGAGAGAGAGAGAGAGAGAGAGAGAGAGAGAGAGAGAGAGAGAGAGAGAGAGAGAGAGAGAGAGAGAGAGAGAGAGAGAGAGAGAGAGAGAGAGAGAGAGAGAGAGAGAGAGAGAGAGAGAGAGAGAGAGAGAGAGAGAGAGAGAGAGAGAGAGAGAGAGAGAGAGAGAGAGAGAGAGAGAGAGAGAGAGAGAGAGAGACTTCAGTTCAGACAGAACCCACCTGATTTAAGAATAACATTTTAACATTCCCTTGGATCTATGGTCTTCAGCTATATAGGGATAAATTATGCTTCTAAATATTAAAACAAAAAGGTCATTACTTTGTAACACAGTCATCATATGTCAACCCCACTGCTTCTTCTTTTGCATGAAAGTTAAGAGTTTCAGGATTATTTTTTTAAACCTCTCTGAAATAATCAATATCCACAAATAAACATATGCATTTTTGATCTTTTCCATTTTGCTCTGTGCGTGTGGCCCACAATTCAAAAAAGAGTTGAAGGACCTTGGTTTATTCACCACTGGGAGGTACTAACTGAAAATCTACTGGCATACAAAATTTGTGAATGGCATCAGCAGAAGGCTGCATGTAGGGATTTTTTGGGAAACACCACCATTGAAGTTACTAATGCTCAAGTTTATTTAGGTCATATTAAGGGACACTTTGCAATATCTTAAAACAGTGACATGCACTGAAGGTAGCTTTTAACTTTGGCTCACAAACACGTTACAGACATGGGATTGATATTGCTGACTTGTACAAAGAAGCAAAACAAAATGACCTAAGACACATGTTAAATAGAGGGCTGCCATAATCCCCCCCCCCCCTCTATTGGTAATTTGTAAGGGCTCTTAAGCTTTCAAAATAATATTTCTGAAATTGTGTCATAATATGCACAATCAGAGCTTAAAAAATACCATGCCCGAGATACTCGGGGCATGTAAATTATTTCAAGGTTCCCACTCATCCCCCCAAATGTAAGCACTTTTTAAGGACTTCTAAGCACCCTACAAAAAAATTTTAACGACCTTACAAATTGCACATGCAAAAATAACATACACAAACAGCGTTTGAATTACCCAGTGGTTCGCTGGCCATTGGCCAGTAAAAATTCCATTGGGCCAAACAACTATTTCTGTTACTGGCCCGGGTTGCCAGTAATTTTTTTTAACACCATTTATTTCAGAATTACCAAGTTTATAAAGAACTGAATCAAATTTCAAAATATCCAGGTTCGACAATGACAGTTTTCAAATTTTTTTGAAATTCAGATATTTACTACTCAAAAACCGAATATCAGAATTTCAAACCACACTTCAGTTTTTTGAAAATTTTGGAGTGTAGGAAGCCGTGTTCTGAATAAAAATATTTGGATTTACTAAACACCACTTGTTTTTGTCTAAGTAGTGACCCCAGAATATGGGTCTTTTATAATGCTTTTCAACTGGAAGTTGAAGAACCGTTTATGCTCTGGCTTTTCTCATTTGTCTTTCTGTCCACGTGGAGTAGGTAACCTCCTGCCTTTCACAGTGAAGCAAGGTATTTTAGGCAGGTGGCTTTTGGTATGTAGCAAAGTGCTTCATAATCTGTATGGCTTTCCCCTTACTTATTTTTCTTCCTTGCAGCTTCGTGTGCTGTGAATGCGCATGTATATGCACATATTGAATTTCATGACTTCATTTGCTCTTAATTTGTGTTATACAGCTCCGATGAAATGGCACGTTATTTTTTGCATATACTGTAAATGTGAAAGGTTTTTCTTTCACTGATCAGTGGCCGTTTTGATGGGCCAGTGATTTGCAAATTTTAATGGTCAGGTGGGCCTGTAGAAGATTTATTTATAATTCTAACACTGCACAAATATACCTTTACACATGACTTAACTTTACAAACTAAAGTCTGTTGATGAAGCTTGCACTAGTACTTTCAAAAAGTTCCGGAACTTTCTGAATATTTGCCAAATATCAGTGAATTACGACATTCCCTGCTGAGCAAGCGAAGAGCATCATGTGACCGACCAGCCAGAATCGGTTTGATCCAGATCCAACACGTAAAACATATGTGCGTAGTTCGTGATTACAGGCATTCGAGGCTCTCCGTCTCGAGGACAACAATGTTGAATTTTGAACAGCGTTCAATTGTAAAATTTTGTGCTCTGCTCGGAAAATCTTTCACTCAGACTTTTCAAATGATTAAGTTAGCGTACGGTGAGGGTCAAATGAGTCCAACTAGAGTTTATGAGTGGCATCGATGATTCGAAAACAGGCGACAGAGTATCGAGGATGATGAGAGGGCAGGACGACCTTCAACATCCACAACGGACGAACAAATCCCCCCTGTCAAAGAAATTGTGAAAAATGACTGTCAAAAAACTGTTGCAGCGATTGCAGAAGTTGCCTGCACCTCAGTTGGAAGTTGCCAAGCCATTTGAACAGAGAAACTGGGCAGGTATCACTTGTGCCAACAAATTGTTCCCAAAAGTCTGACCCAAGAAAATATGGATGAGTGCATGCAAGTTTGTGGGGATAACATCGATGTAGTGGATTCAGATCCTGATCTC
Organism: Macrothele yani; assembly: GCA_039090855.1. Lineage (NCBI taxonomy): Eukaryota > Metazoa > Arthropoda > Arachnida > Araneae > Macrothelidae > Macrothele > Macrothele yani. The sequence continues at coordinate 122,581,637 of CM077009.1, read as the reverse complement.
TTGAATCGATTGATCACTGGCAATGAGACTTGGTGCTTTCTGTACGACCCCCCAATCCAACCGACAGTCAAAAGTTTGGAAATCACTGTCGTCACCACGAACAAAAAAGTTCAAGGCTGACAGCTCCAAAGGAAAGGTTTTGTTAACAGTTTTCTTCAATTGCAAGGGGATCGTACACAAGGAATTCCTTCAACATGGTCGTACAGTCACCAAAGAAGACTACGCCAACGTCCTGAAACGTCTCCGAGAACTGGCAAGACACAAGCGACTCGATCTTTGGAAGACCAACTCGTGGGTGCTCCATCACGATAATGCGTCGGCTCAGAGATCCATCCTGGTGTCCGATTACCAGTCCAAACATCACATTCCTGTTCTTTCACAACCAGCTTATTCCCCTGATATCACCCATGTGACTTTCCTTTTTCTCCGAATGAAGAATTTGCTTAAGGGGCAACGCTTCTCAAATTTAACGAGCTGTGACGGAGGCACTGGAAGATGTGGCAAAAGAAGGCATGTAATCTGCATTTAAATCTTTGTATGAGCACTGGCAAAAATGCATAGTTGCACAGGGTAACTACTTCGAAGGAAACACCGCATAAACAGGTATTATCTGCACTCATTCTTTTTTAATATAAAAATTCCGGAACTTTTAACATACTGGTAATATTGCTGCATATAATTCAAGTTTGTGGATGTAATAAAACAGAAGTTATGCAATTTAAAAGACAGTTCTACTAGTCGAATCAGTCTTCATATGAGAGAATAATTGCATATGCAACAGAAAGAATGTAAATCTTAAAACTGTAGTTAAAGTTCCACGATCTAGATTTGGATATTGCACACCATTATTTCATGGCTGGAATTGTAAAACCAAAGTAAAGTTCACCATGAGTCACTGACAAGAGCTCCTCCTGTCTTGCGCTGCCATGGATTTTCTGCTGACTTCACATGCAGTCATCATCAACGTAGCCAATCAGCAGCAAAAGTTGTACGTACATATTGTAAAATCTGCATTTCGTGTATGCGATAGGGGGAGGGGGTACTTTTTAAGCACTTTGGGGAATTTCTGGCAAAAATTACACTTTTAAGCATCCTGAAAAAAAATTAAGCACTTTTAAGGATTTATAAGAACCGTGGGAACCCTGCATTTGCTTGGGAAGTTATGTAAAAACAAATCTAGTGGCCTGATGGGGCAACTAGATTTAAAAAGAAAACAGTTTGGAATGGAGAATTTCCTCCTATCAGAAAAATGACTGTCATCACATATCATTTTTTATTTCACTGCAAATCACCAGAAGTAGTCTTATTATTTTTACAGACTGCCAAAGATAGGAGAATATCATTTCTTCAATTACATTATGCTCTAGGCCAGGGGTGCACAACCTTTTAACATTTACGGGCCAATTTCAGATTGTCTGAACAATGGCGGGTCGTAGGGGGCCCCCTCCCCACACAAAAGATTACTCTTCCGCAAACATACATACATATCACTAAGCTGTTCTCTGAGATTCAGAGGTTAGCTCCAAAAAGAAATACAAACTACCAGATTTTTTACTTACTGTTGTCATATCAAACTTCGCCATTTACAGCGATCTTGACATACAACTCGGGCTTCACTGATATCCATTACACGCCGTACACAAGATCTTTTATACTTCAGACTTATAATCTTTTCCTCATGCAGACACTCCTGAATCTGATCCACCCATGTCTTCCTTGGCCTTCCTCTGCCTTTCCTTCCTGCCACTTGGGCTAAAAATATTTTCTTAGTAAGCATCTGATCACCCATTCTTTCAACATGGCCAAACCACCAAAGCATATTGGTCTCCACCTTGCTAACAACATTTTGCTTCACATCACACAACTGCAACACATCTTCATTCCTCACACAATCAGACCGTGTCTTGCCACAAACCCCACGTAAGTAACGCATTTCTCCAGCACACAAACAACTTCTTTGTTTCTTCTGTAGTACCCAGGTTTCACTACCATACATCAGAGTAACAATTACACTTTCATACACAGCCATGCGTGACTCTCTAGAGAACCCATCATTCCTGTGAAAACCTCCCAGAGCAGGTATGACTTTCAATAAAGAATTCACTCGCCTACTAATTTCACCATCCAATTTGTTCTCTCTGTCAAACATGCTTCCTAAATACACAAAACTCCCTCACCTGGTCAATCACAGTGCCATTTAGATTTACATTACTTTTGGTGCTACCAGTTCTTCTCTCAAAAACCATAACTTTGGGGTTTCCCTTATTTATACTCAGTTTAAATTTCACGCAAACTTTGTACATCCTAGTCAACATACTCTGCAACTCACTTTTGCTCTCTGCCAACAGGACAGTGTCATCAGCATACAGCAATCTGCACACAAGGATATCACCAAGACATAACCCAGTAGTATTATCCATTTTGGCATCACACGTCCATAAATATATTAAACAGCCATGGTGACATTACACAACCTTGTCTAACTCCTGCACCAATAGAAACCCATTTTGATAAAACACCATTCGCTCATACACAAGCTCAACTACGCATATACGTGGATTTTACACTATTAAGTAGATTCCCAGTAACACCATATTCATTCAATACCTTCCACAAAAGTGTCCTATCTACTCGGTCGTAAGCTTTCTCTAAATCTATGAAGGCAGTAAAAACTTTCTTCCCAACAGCCAGATACTTTTCAATCATCGTGCGTAATGCAAAAATTTGGTTAGTGCAGCCTTTACCATGCATAAAACCACTCTGAACATCCCACACTTTCTCTGATGTAATACCACATACTTTTTCAATAACAACCTTACCAAACACTTTCCCTTGCACTCTTAGTAGGCTAATACCACAATAATTCTTGCATTCAGTCTGATCACCTTTTCCCTTATACAAAGGATCAATAATAGCATCCTTCCAATCCCAAGGGACCATTCTGAACTCCCAGCACAACTGACAAATTTCAGTTAACCAGTCAATTACAGGGTCACCACCATATTTCAACATCTCGGCAGTTATGCCATCAACTCCCAGAGCCTTACCATTCCGAAGAGATTTTAGAGCTTTACACACTTTTCCCCTTGAGATCCCTCCTGTGCTTCCATCCCTCACTGTGATATCATCTGCATCTGTCTCAGAAACATCTTTGCTTTCCTGATCTAATAACTCACAGAAGTATTCACCCCATCTTTCACTCAACTCAATGGGATCCCATATCATTTCCCCGATGTCATTCCCCAAACCAAAATATTAAAAAACAGTTAAAGCTAATGAAGACATGTACAAAAAAAGTAATAAAAAAAAAAACTTCCTTCCTTAAAAAACATGCAGGTGCCGTCAAAATCTCTCTCTCTTTTTTTTTTTTTTTAGGTATCTAGTGAGAAATTTGACATTGGTTGTTTTTTTATTAGTCTTTCAATATCTGGTTCAGTGTTGGACACAGTGATCCTCAGGTTTTTTCCAAGTGTTCGTCAGTTAGACGAGAACGACCTCTTGATTTCACCCGTTTCATTACAGAAAATGATTGTTTGCATAAGTAGGCGCTTCCAAATAACATTGCAGTTTTTTTTAGCGTGGATTTTCAATTTCTTCATTACACAAGGCAAGTAGTTTTTGTAAAATTTTGGAAATGAAACTTCTGCAAATTTAGCCTTGAATTCAGAGTTATTTAGAAGATCAGAATGCTCTATCTGAAAATCCACGGGCACCGTTTCAATATTAGTTGCGAATGGTATTGCAAACACATCTTTAAATCGACGATTGAACTCATTTTGCAGATTTTTTATTAGCGAGGCATATTTAATGAAGTTCATGGGATCCTCAGAACTTGCAGCAAAATTACTCATTGTTGGAAAATTCAACAATTGACCAGACTTAAGCTGTGAATTCCATAATGTCAGCTTAACCTCAAATGACCTAATTGAGTAAACCAGGTTGTGTATCAGATTATTTTTCCCCTTGAAACTTCATATTTAGCTCGTTCAGATGTTGAGTCAAAAAATCTAAAAAAAGGATAAATCTTGATACCATTTCTTGTACGCAAAGTCTGATACCAGATTCTGATCACAACTTTTAAAGAAAATATATTTTCTCCTCATGCAAGTATTACACTCGTTTCAGCATTTTTCCAGCACTTAGCCAACGAACTTGTGTAAAATAAATGACATTATCATACTGGGAATCTAACAGGGGCAAGAATTCTCGGAACTGATGATGAGCGACTCCTCTGGAACAAATAAAGTTTACTACTCTGATAATAACTTCCATTACATCTTCCATTTTTATGGTTTTTGCACAAAGGATATCTTGGTGTAAGAGACAATGGCATGCAACAATATCATTCCCCACGTCCCTGCAATCTGTTGCTAAATAGTTAACTAATCCTCGGTCCTTCCCCTCCACAGCTGGTGCTCTAAGTTTACTACTCCAGGGCTTGAAAAATACCATGCCCGAGATGCGTAAATTATTGGCCTGGGCAAGTAAAAACAATATCTAGTTGCCCTATCGGGCAACTAGATTTAAAGAAAAATAAAGTTTGGAATGACGAATTTTCTACTCTAGAAAAAAAGACGGTCGTCGCTTGTTTTTCATTTTACTGCAAATCACCAGAAGTTGTATTATTTTTATGGAATGAGTGCCAGGGCCAGAAGAATAGTGCTTCAATTATATTATGCCATATATAGTTTTGCTTTAGATGTTGTTTACAGTTAACGACAGGATGCATGTCTCTAATAAAACTAGCCTACGGTGTTTAATGGCCAAATGCATAAACTGCCATGAAACAGGAGGATGCAGACTGATGGGAGAAAAAGCCGTGCTTTATGGGGAGGGAGTGACAACGGATTATTTATTGAACAGCCATGGGTGGAGTGGGGTCCCTGATATAAATTGCGCAAGTGAAGGAGGGGTAAGCAAAATCTTCCGTTCGCGCACGCGCACCCATGCACACACACACGAATTGGCAGTGGTACTACTGAAACAAAAGCTAAATTTCATTTCAGAATGAGCCTGCGCAACGTGTTCTGCTTAACCGGGAGAAGAGCGAAAATTACTGACGCCGATAACTTACTTTATCTGAGAGAACAGTAGTTCATGTTAGCTGCGGATATAAGTTGTATTTAGTAATGGATGTAACATTTCTTTTTTGGAAAAAAATCTGGCAATGACAGTATATCTCATAGTAAGCAATTATGTGAAATTCCCAATCTGTCAGCGGTTCACACAGTTGAGGAATCTTGGATAAAAACATTTAGTTGGCTAAAGTCAAATGACGACAAGACTATTATGTGGTGCACTGTTTGCGAAAACCATCCTAAATTTGCTGATATCACTAGCAATTTTTTCAAGGATATGGGGTGCCAGGTGGTGATATATGTTTAATAACTATAAGTTCATACAACAGTAGTCAAAGACAGGGATTGCCTTTGTTTCTAAACAACAATTCTTGGGAAATCTTACGATGCAAAATTACTTCTGTTTGCACAAGAGAAAAAGGTAAATAATTTTCACATTCAAAATTGTTCTTAAAAACTACTTAAACTGCTATACAGTTAACAGTGATTATTTAATTTTTTTGCAAAACATAGGACATATATTAAAAATTCTTGAACATAACATCACTAAATTTCTCAAATGCCATCAATTACCTTTCTTAAAACTTAGAGATATATGCTTTTGTGCATTTAATACAGACACTTCAAAATGGCCATGCAAAAGATGTATAAAAAGTTTGTTACAATTTTTAACTTTAAAAAAATGAGGTTTCTGTTTTGTTATCTTAAAAGATAAGTTTTTCTGGGCATGTAACTTTTCAAATATTTTTCAAGCCCTGCTACTCTGATAATAACTTTCATTACATGTTCCATTTTAATGGTTTTGCACAAAGGATCTCTTGGTCATTCCCCACGTCCCTGCAATCTGTTACTAAATAGTACACTAATCCTTGGTCCTTCCCCACCATAGCTGGCGCTCCATCAGTTGAAATACCATGGAATTTTTTAAAGTTCATATCATACTTTACCAAGACTTTTTAACTTCACAATAAATATCCGATCCTTTGGTTGTAGCTTTCATAGGAACTAAAGCTAGCAACTCCACCGTAACATTGAAATTACAGTCAGTACCACGGATAAAAACTGACAGCTGTGCAGTGTCAGTGATGTCTGTGCTTTCATCTACGGCCAATGAAATCCACGTGAAATCCGATATTTTCTCCTTTAATGTTTTTTTCAATATCTAAAGCCATTTCTTTTGTTCTTCATGCTACCGTCATACGATTAAGGCTAATCTTTGAAATAATATATTTTTTTCCTCTGGAAACGCTATATTTGCCACTTCTTCCAAGCATTCTTTAACTTTGAAACCATACAAAGATTACTCTCCATTTTCGAATGGTTTCGAATTTTTAACTAAAATTTTTGACACAACAAAATTTGCCTTGACTGCAATTGTCCTACCGAGGAGTTACTGGAGAGACGCCCGGTGTTTTTAGAGTGCTGTCCAAAGTGACCTTTGCGAAGGAGGATGCGGATGCCTTGTGGTTTATGGCCCTTGGTGACATGAGGATTTGGTGTACGTCGGTTGCACAAAGGTACTTACCCTGGGGTTATCCGTTCGAGAAGAGCAGCTGGTGCAAGCTGGAGTCTTTTGCCCTGGGGAAGGAGTTGACCCCTGAAGATGGAGATTTTTTTTTTTTTTTTTTTTTTTTTTTTTTAGCAGAAAACAGCGTAAGAGTCGAATAACTGGAAGCGAACTGCTAGGACCTAAGAGGGGATTGGAGCACTGAAGGTGGGGGCGAAGAATTGACAACGGAGATGAATTTAATATAGCGATACTGAATAATTGTATTCGTGTTAGAACAGTGGTACGCCGTTACAATGTGTGCCAATAACAGGAGGGGCAGTCCCTTAAAAATTTAATATTCCTATAATTTTCATATTTCCTATAAATATTTGACCAAATTGTGTTATGTGCCCCCCCCCCCCCGGGATTTCGTGCGTGTGAGCCACATACAATAAGGCTGAGGGTTGCATTTGACCCGTGGGTTGTGCATGGCTGCTCTAGTTCCAGAAATTGGGGCCATATGTAATTTTGTTCCAACTGTTTACAGTTTGCGACGGGGAGGGGGTGAAGGACAATGAGATATTGCACAGCCCCTGGTGAGGTTAGGTCTCTGGACCGAAAGAGGCAAGATGCATGCTTTTGTGCACTGAATATTTGGAATAGAGACCTTTAAAATGGCAATGCAAAAGATGAATAAAAAGTTTATATTTTTTAACTTAAAAGAAAGATAAATTTTCCTGGGCAACCAGCTCTTACTACATGGGCAGGTAAATAATTTCTGTACATGCCAAGTCGGGCATGTAACTTTTCAGATATTTTTCAAGCCCTCAACTATAGTGACCCATGCACAAATATCTTTTCTATGAAAAATATCTACAGTGAAATGTTAGAAATACGAGATCACTGTCCTTCCTATTTCACAGTTAAGAACTGGCTAGCAAAATTTACAACAGGATATTTCACAACTGAGGATGAAGACCATCTAGGAAGGTTTTCTGTTGAAATTCTGTAGCCATGTATATCGTAAAAATAAGAACACTGAAAATTTACAGGGAAAAGTAATAATGAATTTTTGCACTGGATGTTAGAGCACAGCATACACACATATAGTGCAAAAAAGCAGGAATGAATGAAAAATACTATATCATCCTCTGCTGGACAAAGATCTCTAGAAGTTTACTCTGGAACTTTGTCTTCAGCATAGTTTTTTCTTGATGAGCGATTGAGTGACAGGTAGTGTTTTGAGGCGCATGGGAAATGAGTGCCAAAAGGCGCAGGTATCAAAAAGAAAAAATTTTCTTGCTGTCCCAACAGGCTATCATTTATTTCTTTTATGTAAATTTTGGTATTATCTGTGCACATGGTGAAAATGGTTAGATAACAAGACAGCACAGTGTAAATTAGAATATGGAGTTCATGTATGTTATTTGTAGTTACAATTTCTGTCTTGACCTGAAACCTAAGCTTCAGCACCCATACATCTCTATAATTCAAAGTCCAAGAAACAATCCAAAGAATGGAAGCACAGCACTAGGGCTGGGTGATGTATCGATACATCGTGTGAATTTAATGTCAATGTTACAGTTTTTTAACTGACATAACACAATTAATCGCTATGGTGATATACACTGACTGGCCACTTTATAATGACCACCTGACAGTTTTAAGCAAATGAGCTATGGCTGCACGCTGTCGCCGCCACAGGGCGAGGCTAGTATACAAAGGGAAAGCTTAGTGCTTGCGACAGTAGTAGAAGTGATTTTTGGGTGACGAGATGGGTAAAAAAGGCGATTTGACGGACTTTCAACGTGAGATGATTGTAGGAACTCAGAGCCATGGAGCGAGTATCACCGAAACCGCCGCATTCCTGAAATGTTCCAGAGCAACTGTTGTTAAAGTGTTTAAAGACTGGACTGTCAGCCAAAAAACTGGGTCTCTTTGTGCAACGTGTGGTCGTCATCGACTAGTGACTGCTCGGGGCGGAACGGAGAGTGTCCAGATTGGTAACAGACAACAGAAGGGCAACAGTGCAGCAAATTACAGACCATCTTAATCAAGGATCCCCTCAAACGATTTCTGCACTCACTGTTCGCCTTACACTGCATCGGATGGAATATGGCAGCCGAAGGCCTGTCCGAACACCTTTGCTGTCTGCAGTGTACAAGAAAAAACATCCCCAGTTCGCCCAAGGATTGGACAGTCGATAATTGGAAACAAATTATGTGGTCCAATGAATCACGCTTTCAGTTGCACAATGCCGATGGCAGAGTGAGAATTTGGCGGAAACAGCACGAAAGAATGGACCCCAAATGCATTTCTACTACCCTTCAAGCTGGTGGAGGCAACGTTATGGTTTGGGGAATGTTTTCCTGGCATGCTTTGGGCCCATTAATTTGTGTTGATCAACGTCTGACTGACACATCATATCTAAACGTCGTTGCGGACCAAGTGCATCCTGTCATGTGCATGGTTTATCTCAATGGCGATGGCTACTTTCAACAAGATAATGCGTCCTGCCATAGTGCTCGTATTGTACAGTATTGGTTTCAGGAATATGCCGGTGGGTTTACTTTGCTTAGGTGGCCCCCACAATCTCCAGATCTCAACCCCATTGAGAATATGTGGGATGAAGTTGAACAAGCCATCAGACAGCTGGATCCACAACCCTGCAATCTCACAATCCCGGAAAGTGCTATTCATCAAGCATGGTCTCAGATTCCACAAACCACCTATCAACATCTCGTGGAGTCCATGCCACGAAGAATCGACACAGTATTAAAGGCAAAAGGTGGCCCAACAAAGTATTGAGGGGGTGGTCATAATAAAGTGGCCACTCAGTGTATAGCGATGTGATCACACCACTACCAAATGCAGATGTTCAAACCAGTTTCCCCAGTGTAATGTTACACTTGCCACTGTTGGCAGCTGGTACGTAGAGATCTGTGAACATTGAATGATCTCGCCATAAACTGTACAAGACACTACACCAGGGGATTTCCATAACACATCAGATGATCTTGCGATGTGTTTTTCATAACGGTAAGGCTGGGCAATGTATCGGCCTTCTGCCACATATAGTGTTCTCCCTAGAGTTTTTTTTACTGTGCCGCTCACCCAGCTAAATTTCCTTTAATGAATGTTTTCACAATGAACATACAGTAACAGTGGAAAATTTATTCCCATGATGTACACCATAAATATTGATGAAAACTAGCTGAAATCTGTGTTAAATATGATTTATTAGTAAGTACTAATTTTTTTATCATTATGTACAATTTTCTAGTGTTGGTTATTATCATGTTATATTACATTAATATCTGCCACACTGTTAAAGGTTTTTAGTAAGTATAATAATGTAAAGCAAAACATCCTTTTCTTTTTTGTTAAAGAAGGGGTTGCTAAAAGTATCAACCAGTTAAATTTTCTTCCCACCCAGTGCAAATTTTCTTAGTGAGAACACTACATATCCTGAAGTATGATATCATCACTTGATCGACATTGGAGCTTCGCAAGTGAGGGAATCCATAGCAAAGCAGACAAGATGTTAAGACCGGCTCTTATCAGGCATCACACACTGACAATTCTAGAAAAAGGCTGCGTGTTCCTATGTCGTGACTGCAATTTCCGGATTAAAAAATAAATAAATAAATAAAAATGTGTTTTTCGCAGAACAGTACAAAGAGATTTATGGGTTTTAAAATTATATCTACAATTCTTTGAGTGTCCGTCGGTAAACTTACACCCCTTTTGGAGAATAACCCATAGAATTTAGGCATAAAAACTGATATGGTGCACATATAGGACCAATCAAGTCCAAACCTGAAGAAACAATTATTGATTTGCAAAACACAGAGGGGGAGGGGTTTGAATGGTTCTTGCAACTGACATCCGTTTCCACACTTCTTGAATGCATTCTGGCATGAAAATCGGTATACATAAAAGTAGACAACCACAAAAATGTTAAATTCCCAAAAATATAAAAATCAGGCCCAGGCTGGGCACCCAAAACAACAAAAACCGGCCTAACATCAGGCTTGAGTACTTTCCAATGGAATTTTACCCAAAAAAGCGATACAAAGAAAGTACTAAGCGTGAAGTATACAGACACAATATTGTTATATTCTCAAGAGTTTTAATCAGGCCTAGGCTAGGCACTAAAGGCCTCTAATAGCAGGCTTGGGTACTACCCTATGGAATTTCACCATGAAAATCAGTATAAACTCACAAAAAGTATTACGTTTTCAGAATTTTTAATCAGGCTTAGGCTAGGCACACACACACACACACACACACACACACACACACACACACACACACACACACACACAAAAACATTTAACTGCAGACTTGGATACTTCTCCAAAAACCTTTGCCCTGAAAATCGGTACAATGTATTGTGTAGTATATAGTGATGATGCATTATATATATATAGCATTATCAAAAGTTTTAATCAGGCCAAAGTTAGTTGGATATTCCCGATGGTATTTCACCACGAAAATCGGTATACATATACTAAGTAAGCATGAAGTAGATAGATACAATAATGTTACATTTTCAAAATTTAATTTTAATTGAGGCCTATGATAGGTGCATGCGTGCGCACACACACACACATCTTAACTGCAGTTTTGGGCACATCTCCATGGAATTTAGCCTTGAAAACTGGTACAAATGTACTAAGAGTGAAGCAGATTACACAATAATGTTATATTCTTAGAAAAAAAAACAACAGGTGTAAACTAGGCATAAAGGTACTCAAGAAATGCATATAGCATATTAAATTCATTTATTTTTATGGTGTAAAATCACAGAGATTCGCCAAGCTTTCGCACTCCACTGGGAGGCTTTTTCAAGGCAATGGTAGACTTAATACGCTACATGCGTTCCTTGAGTATTCGTATTGTAGTGTATTAAAAATAACGTTAGTCATAAAGGCCTAACAGCAGGCTTGGCTAATTCCTGATGAAATTTTGCCATGAAAATTGGCACAAATATGCTGCGCGTGAAATAGACAGACACAAAAATATTACATCTTGAAAGCTTTTAAAGCTAGGAACAACAACAACACAAAAAAAAAAAAAAAAAAAAAAAAAAAAGCCTTACAGCAAGGCTTGGGTCCAAAAATGCTACATTCTCAAAAGTTTTAATCAGGCCTGGGATAGGCTCAAAAAAACCTAACCGCAGAATCAAGCATTTTTCGATTGTACCTTGCTGTGGAAATCGGTTCAAATGCACAAAACATGAAGAAGACAGACAAGAATGTATATGTATTGTAATGGAAATCAGCACAAATGCACTACATGTGCAGTAGCTCAAAAATACTACATTTGAATCAGGCCTAAGCATGGCTAAAAATAAGCTCTTTGGGCTTGATTTTTTTGCCATGGCCTACTACACCAATACTTAATTCTATCTAGGTTCACAAGCAAATATGAGAAATGATATATGTAATTTCACACTGTTTCTGACAATCTTAAGATTTAATTAAGAAACTTAAAAAAATTGACAAAAAAAAAAAAAAAAAATGCGGACAGAAGGCAGCACTCACTAAAATCCAGAGATGCACATTTTTCTGTTACCCAACAGGAAATTTCTAATACTGGAAGATATTTATTTCAGTGAATGTGCAAAACACGGCCATTATTTTTCATTTGCTAATTGATTTGTTTTAGCGTCACAGTTTTAAATTTTTGTTTATACAAAAAAAGGTGATTTAAATAGATAGATGGTATAATATATAAAACTGCTTTTAATTCTATAATAATGTGCATCTTAAAAAAAAATTCAACTTCGTATTTAACATACTCTAATCAAATTTATATATTTTTAAGGATACAAAACAGACAGCAAAATATGCTTTAAGACAGGATCACCTTATTTTTCTGAACAAATTATTATGCAGTTTCTTAAGAGTTATATTTTGTAGAATAACAAAATGATTTTATTGTGCAATTTTTCAAGTAAAAGTGGGGTCTACATGCCCGCAAATGTTACTGCATTTAACATGAGATGAATTGGAATGGAAGTCTTGGGAATACTTCTCCCAATCCACTCAAGTTCTGTATATTATATTCACACCTTTTGGCATTAACAAACTTGGTAAAATGTTCTATAATTAACTTTATAAAAGCAATTTTCTGAACAAAAAGACAGGCATGATTGCGAACATCAGTGGATATCGCAATACATCATAAAAACCGATGCTTCAGAAATGATACATCACCCAGGACCACACGGGCTTGATGATGTATCATCGATACTGCAGAGATCGTTGGGCTGGGTGATGTAAAACCAATGCTTCAGAGATAACATTGCCCAGTCCTACACGGCAGTTTACCTTTGCCAGAAAAAGTTTCGACCACAGAAGTCAGCAGCAAAGGTGATGCTGTGCACATTCTAGGATGACAGGGAAGTGCTAGTCGACTATCTGGAAAAGGATGAGGACAAGGTAGTGTTAGTCTACTACCTGGAAAAGGGTACCACCATTACACACCAATGCATTATATATTCCTTTCAAACTGAAGCAAGGACTTAAAACCTAAATGAGGGGGAAATGATCAAAAGTAATTGTTTCTGCAGAACAATGCTTCGGATTGCATAAATAGTGTCATGCAAGCAAAGTTTTATGAAATTCACGTAGACCTGTTGAAACATCCTGTTTACTTACTGCATTTTTTTAACCACCTGATTTTCATTTCTTCTTCAAATTAAAGAAACACTACAGGAGAACAAAATCATAGTGCAACATCAGCTGTTGGCATGTGGTTTCAGACTTAAATAAGTTGGAGCAATGGAGTCCTGAACTCATAGGCAAATATGTAGAATATAAAGTGTTAAAGCTATTCTCCTAACTCATTTTTTCTATAAACAGCCAAGGACTTTTTGGCACCCCTTATATAAGAAAACCAGGATATTTTATTACTATTTTGAGCATAACATACATACATACATACATACATACATACATACATACATACATACAAACAAACATACATATCATTAAGCTGTTCTCTGAGATTCAGAGGTTAGCTCCACAAAGAAATATAAACTACCAGATAAATTTTTAACTGATTATTTACTTACTGTTGCAGTATCAAACTTTTCCATTTACATCGATCTTGACACACAACTTGGGCTTCACTGACATCTATCACACAACGTACACAAGATCTTTCTACACTTCATACTCAATCTTTTTCTCATGCACACTCCTGAATTTGATCCTCCCATGACTTCCTTGGCCTTCCACTGCCTTTCCTTCCTGCCACTTGGGATAATTTTTTTTCTTAGTAAGCATTTCATCACTCATTCTTTCAACATGGCCAAACCACCAAAGCATATTAGTCTCCACCTCCCAAACAACATTTTGCTTCACATTACACAACTGCAACACAACTTCATTCCTCACACGATCAGAATATGTCTTGCTACACATTCCGCCCCCATAAGTAACGCATTTCTCTAGCACACAAACGACTCCTATGTTCCTTCTGTAGTACCTAGGTTTCACTACCATACATCAGAGTAGGAACAATTACACTTTCATACACAGCCATGCGAGACTCCCTTGAGAACCCATAATTCCTGTGAAAACCTCCCAAAGCAGCTATGACTTTCAATGAAGAATTCACTCGCCTACTAATTTCGCCATCCAATTTGTTCTCTCTGTCAAACATGCTTCCTAAATACACAAACTCACTCACCTGGTCAATCACAGTGCCATTTAGACTTACATTACTTTTGGTGCTACCAGTTCCTCTCTCAAAATCTATAACTTTGGTTTTTCCCTTATTTATACTCAGTTTGAATTTCATGCAAACTTCGTACATCCGAGACAATATACTCTGCAAATCACTTTTACTCTCTGCCAACAGGACAGTGTCATCAGCATACAGCAATCTGCACACAAGGATCTCAGCAAGACATAACCATTATTGTCCATATTGACATCTTTGTTGTGTGTAACGCCTTCACATTAACTGTTTACAATACTACACTTTGACATCACACAAAAAAGGTGCACATCACCAAAAGTCAGAACATGTGGTGAAAGAGTGTGAATATACCTCAGCATGAGCAAGATTGAATTGTTCACTGAAATTTAATGTAAATATTAAACTGGAGCACATCACTGCTTTCACATTATAAAAGTACTGAATTCAACACAAAATAAAATCATTTTAAAAGACATGGCTTCAAACAAGTTAAGACGATGGTAGTTGAGAACATGCTCAGTTACGTATAATAGTTGTTAAGGCAAATATATTTCAGCCATTACTATGGCATTCATCAGTGTGACTACGATTTGTTTCATTGCCAGATTGGAAAGGTAAGTTTTGTAACTGTAACTCCGGGTGATGTGATGCAATGAGAGATTTCCAGAAAATCTGGTTCAAGCTGTAATATAAACATTAATGCACTAAAATGGTGTTTGATAAAAAATACTGGATGAGGCAATATCACGAGAAAAAGAAATTATGATTGCTGGAAACATCTTTTCTTACTTTGTTTTCACAAGTTTTGAAAAACAAAATACCATCCTTAGATTGAAAAGTGGCTCCCCCCAATTTCTTTTGTTTGGCCTTGATTTCAAGAATGAACCAAATGATAAAAAAAAAAAAAAAAGTGAAATCCTGCAAATCTGCAGAAGTATCTCATGCATGCTCTGGCAGACAATAATGCCTCCGTTATTCTGGAAAGAGGCTTTGGGTTTCTGCTGACTGTTCGTTTGGGGGAAAGATAGGGAGAGAAGAGGGTGAAGTTGGATGTCTGCCTCAAACTGTGGGAAAGGAAAATGTATCTTGAATTGTTCTGGAAATGCTGTTTTGAATACGTATATGTACATACAATGGGGAGATTAAAGGGTATGGACGGTCAGCTGGGGATGGCTGAAATACGAGGCTGAGTATGGAACACCTGGACTTCAAGGACAAGAAATTTTGCAGAAATTCAAATTATACAAAATGGTATGGTTTTCAGGAGTCCGGATAATTGGTTCAATACTGTAGTTAGACCAGGACTGGGCAAAGCCACAACCGACGTAACACGGACAGACCTGTCGACCAGAACAGTGCTTGGTGCTCCAGTGGCTAAATGCCTCTTTCCTTATTCATTGCAGCAAAGCCCTTGCAAAACGAGCTCTTTAAGCTCATCGGTGCTTTTTTGCAGTAGGAGAAAACACAAAATAACAACAGAGCAAAGCAGTGTGCGGCAGTGGCAGTGATGACGGAAAAAAAAAAAAAAGATTTTTTTTACCTCTAAAGACAGGAGTGGATTAACTAGCTACTATGTGAGCACACGCAGTTTTCTGTTTCATTGTTCAAACAAAAAATCACATGTCATAGAAAAACCATCACAAAAATTTTTAATGTAGAAACAAAAAGTAATAAGATTCACAATTTTTATATTTACCTTTAGCAGCAGTAAGCAGTAGTGCTTGACGTTTCATACGCAGCTTCACTTGTTCTTGTTCTATCTGTAATGGAGTTAATGTACACTAAGTAAAGCAAAGCCAAAGCAAACAAAAATACTTCATAATTTGAAAACTAAAAGAGAGAACTGCTTACATAAAACATACGTGGCATAAGCAGAGCATGGAGTAATTGTAATGAACAATGAGCATCTCCTGGCAAATTTGAAACGAACACCACTTAAACAAGGAGATGAGAATCTGCATTTCCTGATTTGTTTGCTAACAGTCACACATCACAGAAAACTCTTTGCACAATAACACAATAACAACAAAAGATCTGGCAAAACCTTTGTATTAATGATTAAGACAGAGGTCTGCACAGGCCCGGCCCAACCCAGTCACTAAAGCAGCCTTCTCCCCCCCCCCCCCGCAGTTGACAGAAACAATCTGGGGTCGAGCTGGGCCTGTGCAGGAAAATTTTGCATTTTGCTCCTGGGTTAAAGAAAAATATTTCAATTCATAAAGAGAAGACTGACTTGTTAAATAATCAGATGGCAAAGACCACTGAGTGAAATGAAACACACTGATGTACACCCACCAGCACATACCTTGATTAACAAATTACAGCTAAAATTGATATACCAGGCTGTGCGATGAGAGCACGAAATGGGCCGGCATATTTCTTTAAAGGCTGAAATCCGATTCTGCTTTAATTTTGTTGGCTTCAATTTTCTTTTAATGGTATGACTGCTGCAGTGGTCGAGATTTGAGTACCTATGCACAATTCTTATACATGATGCTGTTACTTCATGACTTTGGGAGATTTTTTTGAAATTCAGATTTGAAAAGAAACCTCAGTAAAAAAAAAAAAAATATATTTTACTGAGGTGTTTAGGTTTTTGCATCGTGGTATTGTACACTTCATATGTTGCTTCACCGTTTGACCAGCTGCCGCATGCGCTACCTTCGGATGTAAGCTACTTTTTTGTTTATTATGTCCCGATTCTGTTCAGTCTTTGGCCTTTACAGTTTTGACTTGTTTTTATGCTATATATATCATCATCATCGTCAACCATTATCAATCCACTGCTGGACGAAGGTCTCCCCAAGTTTCCTCTACAACGTCTTGTGCCAGTCTCCTCCATGTCACTCCCGCATACTTTCGAATTTCATCCACCCATCTTCCATGTGGTCTTCTTCTGGGTCTTTTCCTGTCCCTTGGAATCCAATCTAAAATTTTGGCTGTCCATCGATAGTCTGTCCTTCTGGCAGTATGTCCAGCCCATTGCCATTTCACAGGGATTTAACTCTGATCAGGATGTCTTCCACTCTTGTCATTTTTCGGATCCACGAGTTCCTCTTCTTATCTCTCCTGGTTACACCAAGCATTCACCTATCCATGCTACCTTGAGTTGTCTGCAGCCTTTGTATATCTCTTTTAGTTAAGGTCCACGTCTCTGCACCATATGTAAGCACTGGAAGGATGCATTAATCAAACACTTTTCTTTTAAGACATAATGGCATATTGCTCTTGAAAATTATGCTGTTTCTTCAAAAAGGCAAGTTTTGTATGCCAATTAATTTCTTCATCAATGTGACCCTCACTTGATATCTGCAGTCCAAGATAAACGTACGTGTCTGTTATCTCCAGCTTTTCTCCATCAATCGATAAATCTTCATTTCTTGTAAAAACATTGAACATCACTTTTGTCTTCTGAAAGTTCATTTTTTAATCCCACTTCTTTACTCTTGTTAGCAAGTTCTTCGATCATACTCTGCAGCTCTGATGGGGTAGTTGCAAAAATGACTATGTCATCAGCAAAACGAAGGTGGGTTAGATAATCTCCATTAATCTTTATCCCTTTGTTTTCCCAGTTCAGTGATTGAAAGACATTTTCCGATGGGGCATTAAAGAGCTTGGGAGATACGGTGTCACCTTGTCTCACTCCTTTTCCAATTTTTATGTGTGTTGTATTTTCAAACAGCCGAATCTTTGCACTTGCATTTTTATAGATGTTATTAATAATATTAATGTACGCATCTTCAATACCGCAGGATTTCAGGGCCATTGTAACTGCTGATGGTTTCTCCGAATCAAAGGCTTTTTCATAATCGATAAAAGCCATTCACAATGGAAGTTCATCAGGTAAAAACTGTATTTCGCACGAAAGGAACATGTAAGTCATAAAAGCTGCCTACGTACGATTAAAAATTATCCCCGCTGATACAATAGACTAGTTTAAAAAACTTTATTCACAAGTAAAAGCAAGTTAAAAGCGAGATCTTTCGGGATCCCTAGATCCCATCTTCAGGCTTAAGGCCATAATGTGGACCACTTGTTGTTCTTTATGGCCTTAAGCCTGAAGATGGGATCTAGGGATCTCGAAAGATCTCGCTTTTAACTTGCTTTTACTTGTGAATAAAGTTTTTTAAACTAGTCTATTGTATCAGCGGGGATAATTTTTAATCGTACGTAGACAGCTTTTATGACTTACATGGAAGTTCATATTCCCTCGCTCTTTCAATTAGTTTTCTAAGTACGTGGATATGATCTATTGTGCTGTAGCCACTCCTGAATCCAGCTTGTTCTCTCGGTTGAGCCATGTCCAGTGTCACCTTTAAGCGATGTGAAAGAACTTTAGTGAAGATTTTATAAACCACTGACAGGAGGCTGATAGGTCTGTAGTTCCTGAGATCCTCAAAGTCACCTTTTTTATGTAGTAAGATCATTGTAGCGTTGTTCCAATCCTCAGGAATCTTCCCTTCATTAAGGCATCGAGTGAAAATTTGGGCGAGTACTGTTTCGATTTCTCCACTTGCTTCTTTGTATGATGTCTACAGTAATTCCATCTTCTCCTGGAGCTTTCCCCCGCTTCATGTACTTGATTGCATGTGCAACTTCTGCTGGGAGGACTGGAAGAACTCTGATACTGGTACCTTTCATGATGTCTGGAGTACATGTATCATCCCTTTCATATAATTTGGAGTAGAAATCTTTCACTCATGTCAAAATTTCGCCTCTATTTCTTGTTACAGAGCCATCTTCTTTTCTCAGTGCCATAATCTGTTTTCTTCCCTTACTGAGATGTCTCTTTGCTATCTTTAGGCTTTGGTTGTTTTCAATTGCTTTACTTACTAGTTCACTGTTGAATTTCCTTAAGTCTTCAGTGATACTTTTTCGTACTGTCTTGCATAGCTCTATATATTCCACTTTGGAAGTCACATCTTCTTTAGTTGTCCTCATCTCTCTTCTTTTATGCATCAACATTTTGGTTTTTCCTGATAATTTGTTCACATGCAACTTGTTCTTAGACCCAGCAAATTTTGTTGCTGTTTCCACAATAGCTTTGGTTACTTTTCTGTTAACTTCAGAGATGTCCACTTCTTCCGATGTTAGGCCTTCTAAAGCAGAGAACCTGTTTTTCAGTTCTAACTTGAAGGTATTATGGTGTTTTTTAAGGTTGGTTATGTCAATACATTTTGTTTGTCTTATGAGCTTGCCACGTTCGAGTTTAAAGTTGAGGTGCATCTTACATCTCACCAATCTGTGGTCACTACCTGTGTTGAACTTGTTTAGCACACGGCAGTCTTCTATGACGAATTTTTTGTTACACATAATAAAATCAATTTCACTTATCGTCCCATTTGGATGTCTCCATGTCCATTTCCTGTGTGGCTTTTTCTTGAAAAAAGGAGTTCAAGATGAAAAACCCTTCTGCCTCTGCAAACTCTACGAGAGTATTTCCACGGCAACAGAAACCAGCGTGGAAATACTCTCGTAAATGTATGTAAGGTCAGGTGATGCGTAACATAACAGCCTCTCCTTGACAAATGTCAACCCCGCCTTCTCGTGGTGCATCCTGTTCCCACTAAAGGGGCTCTGACAACCGCCAATAGCGGTATAACTATACCATCGGGATTAGAGGAAACGCTATTCCACATTCACCAACCGCTTGGCCAGCGTGGTGAGTTATGGCCCAACATCTCCAAAATGACTCTACAACTTAAATCTTGGCCCTCAGTCTCCGGCAGCTGGAATGTACCTGGCCAAGGCAGCGGCCAGTGCGACATGAAGGCAGAGGGTGCTAAGAATCCCCGGAGAACCGGACTAGGCTGCCATCTGATGCTGACCTTGGCTACATATAATGGATACTCCCTATCATCTGATTCAAGGCTTCTTGAATTGGAACAGGAACTACAAAGGATGAAGTGGGACATCGTCGTGCTAAGTGAGGTAAGGAGAAAAGGAGAAGATCTCATTGAACTGAAAACTGGACATCTCTTCTACTATCATGGGACAGATACTGGCAGAACTAGTGGTGTTGGATTTATAATAAACAAGAAACTGAAGGATAAAGTGGTAGAAGTTGAAAGTTCCTCTGACAGAGCTGCAAGACTCGTTATCCAACTCTTGAGAAGATACCAGGCTCAGATTATTCAAACTTATGCACCCACCACAAGTCATCCTGAAGAAGAAATTGAAGAATTTTATGAGGAAATTCGTCATCTAAATAATAAAGGTAAGCAGCACTTGAAGATAATTATGGGAGATTTCAATGCAAAAATAGGGCAACGGCAACAGAATGAAACTTCAGTAGGTAAATTCGGTCACGGCAACAGAAACCAGGGTGGAAATACTCTCGTTGAGTTTGCAGAGGCAGAAGGGTTTTTCATCTTGAACTCCTTTTTCAAGAAAAAGCCACACAGGAAATGGACATGGAACATCCAAATGGGATGACAAGTGAAATTGATTTTCTTATGTGTAACAAAAAAGTCGTCATAGAAGACTGCAGTGTGCTAAACAAGTCCAACACAGGTAGTGACCATAGATTGGTGAGATGTAAGATGCACCTCAACACTAAACTCGAACGTAGCAAGCTCATAAGACAAACAAAATGTATTGACATAACCAACCTTAAAAAACACCATAATACCTTCAAGTTGGAACTGAAGAACAGATTCTCTGCTTTAGAAGGCCTAACATCGGAAGAAGTGGATATTTCTGAAGTTAACAGAAAAGTAACCAAAAACAGCAACAAAATTAGCTGGGTCTAAGAACAAGTTGCATGTGAACAAATTATCAGGAAAAACCAAAATGTTGATGCAAAAAAGAAGAGAGATGAGGATAACTGAAGAAGATGTGACTTCCAAAGTGGAATATATAGAGCTATGCAAGACAGTACGAAAAAGTATCACTGAAGATGTAAGGAAATTCAACTGTGAGATAGTGAGGAAAGCAATTAAAAACAACAAAGCCTAAAGATAGCAAAGGGACATCTCAGTAAGGGAAGAAAACAGATTATGGCACTGAGAAAAGAAGATGGTTCTGTAACAAGAAACAGAGGCAAAATTTTGACATGAGTGAAAGATTTCTACTCCAAATTATATGAAAGGGATGATACATGTACTCCAGACATCATGAAAGGTACCAGTACCAGCGTTCTTCCAGTCCTCCCAGCAGAAGTTGCACATGCAATCAAGAACATGAAGCGGGGGAAAGCTCCAGGAGAAGATGGAATTACTGTAGACATCATACAAGAAGCAAGTGGAGAAATCGAAACAGTACTCGCCCAAATTTTCACTAGATGCCTTAATGAAGGGAAGATTCCTGAGGATTGGAACAACGCTACAATGATCCTGCTACATAAAAAAGGTGACATTGAGGATCTCAGGAACTACAGACCTATCAGCCTACTCTCAGTGGTTTATAAAATCTTCACTAAAGTTCTTTCACACCGCTTGAAGGTAACACTGGACATGGCTCAACCGAGAGAACAAGCTGGATTCAGGAGTGGCTACAGCACAATAGATCATATCCACGTACTGAGAGAACTAATTGAAAGAGCGAGGGAATGTAAACTTCCATTGTGCATGGCTTTTATCGATTATGAAAAAGCCTTTGATTCGGTGAAACCATCAGCAGTTACAATAGCCCTGAAATCCTGCGGTATCGAAGATGCATACATTAATATCATTAATAACATCTATGAAAATGCAAGTGCAAAGATTCGGCTGTTTGAAAATACAACACACATAAAAATTGGAAAGGGAGTGAGACAAGGCGACACCATATCTCCGAAGCTCTTTAATGCCACATTGAAAATGTCTTTCAATCACTGAACTGGGAAAACAAGGGGATAAAGATTAATGGAGATTATCTAACCCACCTTCGTTTTGCTGATGACGCAGTCATTTTTGCAACTACCCCACCAGAGCTGCAGAGTATGATCCAGGAACTTGCTGGCAAGAGTAAAGAAGTGGGATTAAAAATGAACTTTCAGAAGACAAAAGTGATGTTCAATGCTTTTACAAGAAATGAAGATTTATCGATTGACGGAGAAAAGCTGGAGATAACAGACACGTACGTTTATCTTGGACAGCAGATATCAAGTGAGGGTCACATCGATGAAGAAATTAATCGGCGTACAAAACTGGCCTGGAGAGCTTTTGGAAGAAACAGCATAATTTTTCAAGAGCAATATGCCATTATGTCTTAAAAGAAAAGTGTTTGATCAATGCATCCTTCCAGTGCTTACGTATGGTGCAGAGACGTGGACCTTAACTAAAAGATACATACAAAGGCTGCAGACAACTCAAAGTAGCATGGAGAGGTGAATGCTTGGTGTAACCAGGAGATATAAGAAGAGGAACTCGTGGATCCGAAAAATGACAAGAGTGGAAGACATCATGATCAGAGTAAAATCCCTGAAATGGCAATGGGCTGGACATACTGCCAGAAGGACAGACTATCGATGGACAGCCAAAATTTTAGATTGGATTCCAAGGGACAGGAAAAGACCCAGAAGAAGACCACATGGAAGATGGGTGGATGAAATTCGAAAGTATGCGCGGGAGTGACATGGAGGAGACTGGCACAAGACAGACCGTTGTGGAGGAAACTTGGGGAGACCTTCGTCCAGCAGTGGATTGATAATGGTTGACAATGTTGATGATATCATATGCAGAATTAGCTACTATTATGTGGCTCTTTTCTTTTTTGAGAAATTTTAATATAAACAGACTTTTTAGTTTCATGAATCCACATAACCAAGCTTCTGGCACCATTAGTTGCTACAATGGAGAAGAGAAAGTTCAAAGCATTTGTTTACACTTTTGGGGATTGAGGCTATTTTGTTTATACTTAAGTTTAGAAGAGGAAGTATGTTTACATTTGCAACATAATTATGCAGTCAGGTTTAAACCTTATCTGTGGGAGGAATTCCTACAAGAAATGGCATGTCTCTCGGCATTCCATTCCATTTTAACTCTGGAGGTAGCTCAGTTCAGTAAAGTGCCGTATTTCCTGGTGTTACGGATGCTTTTTTTTTTTTTTTTTTTTTTTTTTTTTGTAAGACCAAAGGTGTTGATCTGAATCAGTTCAAATCTGTCTCTGTTCATGCTAGGAGTGATCTGATCATGCTAGGAGTGATTCAGAAGATTTAAAATTTCTAACGCTACCCCTATTATGGCATCTGGAAGCAAAAAGTGGTCCTATACCATTGGCTACAAGCTGCAGGTAATTGAATATGCCAAACGGCATGGCAACAGGGCTGCAGAAAGGAATTTTGGACCACCTCCAACTGAGAAAACAATCTGCTACTGGAGGAAGCAAGAGGACCTGTTAAAGCCTGCGTCAAGAAGTAAACATAACATGCATCAGTTTACAGGTAAGTGGCCAAAACTGGTAGAAAAGATGAAGGATAGTTGGGGAGAGAAATTTGGGTCATGCAGTAATAATAAAAACTATTATTAATGAATAAAAACTGAGGGCAGCAGCACAAGGTCTAGATGAGTTTTGTTACACATCAAGCTGGTGCTACAGATTTATGAAGAGGCACGGACTGGCAATGAGAGTGAAAACAAGAATAGCACAAAAAATGCCTAAAGATTACGAACAAGATAACTGAATTTCACAGGTTCATAATCAGTGCAAGAAAAGAGAACAACTACAAACTGGGTCAGATTGGAAACATGGATAAGGCGCCATTAACATTTGGTGTGGTATCAAACAGGACAGTGGATGTTAAAAGGTACGAAACCGTTAAGACATCTGGACATGAGAAAACCTATTATACCGTGGTGCTATCGTGTTGTGCTGATGGAACAAAACTGCCACTGCTACCGATTTTCAAGAGTAAAACTGGTACTTACATAGTAAACCGAGGACCTCAGCAGAGGCCCATTTTTGCACAAATCTAACCACGGCAAGTACACGTACAAGAGTGAAACAGTTTAATATAAAAAAAGAAGCATATACTGCCTAAATTACACATACAAAAGTCAACATATACTGCCTAAATTATACATACAAAAGTCAAACAGTTCAATACAAAGAAAAGAAAATGTACTGCCTAACTACGCCAAGCACACATACAAAAGTCAAACAATTCAACATAAAAAAAAAAAAAAAAAAAAAAAAAAAGGAAACATATACTGAGGCATCAGTTCAGCTTTTCTGATGTTGGCCAAACATTAGCCAATAGCGGTAAGTATGGCTTCAAACACTTTTTCATCTCTTTGTGTCATTTTTCGCCACATGAACTCCGGCAAATAAGATTCAATATGATGGCGTGCAGTACCACAATGTTTCTTGTTGCGCCATTTTGTAGAACCCCATAACCTTTCTATAGATTGCATGTGTGCCTTGCTGTCGGGGTCGACAAAATTGTATTTGTAATTCACAGTGAAGTGATGAAAACCAGCCTCTTTAAGTTCATTAGATTTATACGCCCGCCACGAATCAGAATATATCATATTGCCTTTGTTTATATTTTGAACAATAGCAATCATTAATGTCGAAGCATTTCGATCAGCAACTTGAATTATAAAACATTCATTTGTCTTTCTACAAAGTCCCTCAAAAACCCACTGCTGTGGGAATATTCGTCCTGAGTTGCTCTTTTGTTTGGTAAACAAACTTTCATCAATCTTCACTATCATATTCGGCCCTCCGATTTTTTTCTTATTTCTTTTATCCAAAATTTCAACACAAACTTCTCTCATATAGTTGTTCTAGTCAATTACAGTTTTGTCTTACATATCAAGTCGCCTTTTACACCACTCAATAGATGTGAGCTCTTCACACCAACAGTAAATAAATCGTAAAGCGGTTACGAAATGCAGTGATGGAAAGTTGCAAAACCATTTTTGGAGCAGCAAAATTCATTTTTGGAGCAGGTAAATTATGTTTTTGGAGCAGCAAAATGCGTTTTTGGAGCAGGTAAATTACATTTTTTGAGCAGCAAAATGCATTTTTGGAGCAGGTAAAATATATTTTTAAAGCAGGTAAAATACATTTATGGAACAGGTAAAATATATTTTTAAAGCACGTAAAATACATTTTTGGAGCAGCAAAATGTGTTTTAGGAGCAACAAAATGCATTTTTGGAGCAGATAAAATACATTTTTGGTGTAAGAAAACATTATTTAGAGCAGGTAAAATATTAGTAAATAGAACAAGCTCTTAAGCAAAAAATGTTTTGGAAATAGATGCACCCTACTCAAATTTAAAACACCTTGCATTGAAATACACACATAAATATATGCAAACATTTTAGTTTTCAAATAGATCAACAAATTTGCAACCATAGCAATATTCTATTATTAAACATTTATTTTACAAAAACTTTAATTTTTCGCTGCTTTTCTCAATATTTAATTGCTCACTTCTATTCTTTTTCTCATTTTTTAAAGATAGTTAGCAATGTTTTGTTTTGCTTCTTTTAATAGTACTTGTCCACTTTCTATTGCACTCATGTGTTTTTGTTTTTTTTATGCCACATTCAATGTTCATCTCAGCATTGTTTAACATTTTATGAGGGAATCCAACTGCTGCAAATGTTCAGCTTCTTCCCATTTCAAATCACCTTGCAAACATTTAATTTCTTCTCTTTCTTTGCTTGTTTTGATGCATTTTTCCAGCACTAATCTGCTCGATATTTTTTTCAGGATTCTTTAAAAGCCATCAGAAGTTTTTTGGTTACATTAATTTTACTCACATCTCCACTTAATCTTTTGACATGATCTTTGTGCTTCTAGCTCTCCGCACGACACCTACAATCATTGCGGCCGCCTTGCGACAGGCTAAAATTGCAGCCACATGGCTTATAAAATGTGATTCAGCAAAACTTTAGATGCTTCATGAAAAGGCCATTCTTTACTATACATACCGCGCGATACACTTGATGATAAGTTTTATCTGATTTCGTTCTTTTTGTTGTCATAGCTGTTTCACTGCTACGTTTTGTTTCGTTTCGTTTAATCTAAATTAACCCTTTCTACTCAAACAACTTTTCACCCATACTCGCACAGAACTCGCATTTTTTTTTTTCTTTTCTGCAGTAGAAGCCACAACTTAGCAGTGAAAGCTCAGCTTCAGATTGCCAGCCCCGACATACGAGCTACAGAGGCATCATCAACGTGGCGGCTGACACCCGACCTATTCGGCAAAAAAGAAATGTCTTGCTAGCCCCGACCCACGAGCTGTATAGGCGTAATGAGCACAAAGGATGACAGCCGACACGCAAGCTATTCGGCAAAAGAGATATGTCTCACAAGCGCCAACATGCGAGATATAGAAGCATCATTGGCATGGAGGGTGACACCCCACACGGGCGATATTCGGTGAAAGAGAAATGTCTTGCTGGCTCCGACCCATAGAGGCGTAATGAGCACAAAGGATGACACCCGACACGCAAGCTATTCGGCGAGAAGAAATTACTCGCGAGCGCCAACTTGCGAGCTATAGAGGCATCATTGGCGTGGAGGGTGACACCCGACACGCGAGATATTCGGCAAAAAAGAAATGTCTCGCAAACCCCAACATACGAGCTATAGAGGCGCGATAGATGTAGCGGACGTCACCCGACCTATTTGGCGAAAAAGAAATTCCTCGCGAACGCTGACATCCGAGCTACAGATGCGTGGCAGATGACACGCGAGCTATTCTGTGAAAACGAGATTCCTTGCGAGTGCCGCCCTGCGAGCCGTGAGGCGTCATTGGTGAAAACGAAATTCCTCGCGAGCGCCGCCATGCAAGCCATAGGGGCGTCATCGGCATCGCAGGTGACACCGGAGTTATTCAGTGAAAATGAAATTCCCTGCGAGCGCTGACATGCGAGCCATAGAGGCGTCATCGGCATGGCGGGTGACACCCAACACGCAGATGACATTTCTTTTTCTTTATCCGGTGAAAAAGAAACGTCTCGCGAGCCCCAACATGCGAGCTATAGGGGCGTCATCGGCGTGGCGAGTGACACTCGACCTATTCGACGAAAAAGAAATGTCCTGCAAGCACCGACATGCGAGCTATGGAGGCGTCATCGGCATGGCAGATGCCACCCGACATGTGCGATATTCGGTGAAAAAGAAATGTCTCGCGAACCCCGACCCACGAGCTAAAAAGGCGTAATATTAGCGCGGCGGATGACACCCGACACGCAAGCTATTCGGCGAAAAAGAAATGTCTCGTGAGCGCCAACATACGAGATATAGAGGCATCATTGACATGGAGGGTGACAACCGACACGATAGGTTTCAGCGAAAAAGAAATATCTCGCAAGCCTCTACATACAAGTATAGAGACGTCATAGACATGGCGGATGGCACCCGACCTATTCGGCCAAAAAGAAATCCCTCGCGAGTGCCGACAGCCGAGCTATAGAGGCATGGCGGATAACACCCGACACGTGAGCTATTCAGTGAAAACGAAATTCCTTGCGAGCGCCGATATGCGAGCCATAGAGGTGTCATTAGCATGGCGGGTGTCACCCGACGTTTCTTTTTTATCCGGTGAAAAAGAAATGTCTCGCGAGCCCCGACATGCGAGCTATAGGGGTGTCATCGGCGTGGCGAGTGACACCCGACCATTCGGCAAAAAGAAATGCCTCGCGAGCACCGACGTGTGAACTATAGAGGCGGCATCGGCATGGAGGGTGCCACTCGACAAGTGTGATATTCGGCGAAAAAGAAACGTCTCGCAAGCCCGACCCACGAGCTATAGAGGCGTAATTAGCGTGGCGGATGACACCGACATGCAAGCTATTCGGCAAAAAGAAATGTCTCGCGAGCGCCAACATGCAGGATATAGAGGCATCAGTGGCATGGAGGGTGACACCCGACATATTCGGTGAAGAAGAAATGTCTCGCAAGCCTCGACATACGAGCTATAGAGGCGTCATAAACGTGGTGGACGACACCAGACCTATTGCAGGAGGAGGAGAGAGTGGAAGTGTGGAAAACGAGATTTTTTTTTTTTTAATTAATGGTTGAACAGGTTAGCCAGTTTTCGGGCTCGTTTGGGCCAGGGCTCTATCTTGCAATATAAAATTCGGGCTCAGGTAGACTCGGGCTGATATACCAAGGGCTTGGACAGGCTCGGGCTCCGAAAATTGAGCCTGAACTCAGCTCAAGAAGACGGTGACACTTCGGACAGTATTGACGACTCTGTTTATGACAATGATGCCAGTGATATGGATAACACCAGTGAATTTTCTGGATTTGAAAATATGGATGACTGAAATGTTTTTCCTTATATGCAGAGGTAAAATTTGTATTGCTTTTAATCTTTAAGAAAGTGCAGATACTTTTTTTTATGTTTATTCTTTTCTTTCAAAATTTTGCATTTTAAAATTGGGGTACGTCCTTGACTTTGGGAAATATGGTAGCTTTGTTTTTCCACAGGAAGCCTTGCTTAATTTGAATTATGTGGCAGAGAATGTCGGATGAAAGGCTAAAATCGGCTGGGCTGTAAATTGGAAAGTATCAGTTGGGCTGGGCGTTCCAAATTAAGGTCCATGCACAACACTACTTCAAAGCAGTCATTGTGTAAGGAATTCAAAAAGTAATTATATGACTAAAATAATAGCAAAAAACTAAGCTTTTTTTTATTGCACACATCACAGTACTTTCATGGAACTACATTATTGCCCATCCCTAATGTAGGGCCACTGGTTCCATGGAAGGAACAGAACCAGTGTTGTAAGTTAAGCACATCACCCAAGCCTTGTCTGGGATTGATTCAAATCCACATCCATCTCAGACTAATAGTTAGTAGACATCAGCAGCTCAGACCACTAAAAGGTTCGTACTCTTCCACGCAAAATAAATTCAAGCACTTTTCAAGGACTTTTTAAAACCAAATTACCGTATGTGTAAGCTGTCAGTCAGTCAGTAGGTAGGTATTTTAGCAAGTTCAAACCATTAAACTTAGCTGGGATGGGTACACCTTCAATGACCTGCCTAATTACCCTCTGCCCCACTGTTGGCTTATTTTTATTAACTTAGAATTGCCCCTCTGCTTTGGTGTTTTTTGAAATCATTTTTATTTCGTGGAATATTTTGAAAGGGCACATTATTTTCATATTCATATTCCGACAAGAACACATCCCCTAACCTTAGTCAACAGAAGCCCATCACAATTTTCAAATATATCATTCCACTTATTTTGCTCCCATGGCTGATGTTTTAATCTGTAGTGATGTCAAAGCCAAGGTACCAGCTGTCCACGCACTCCCCTACATTGAACGCAAGTTCCGAGCTATTTGATCAGCTTGGTGTTTTTCTCAAAATCACACAGAAATCTCCTATACAACTTTTTAGCACAAACAATTACACTACCTACCAACAAGTAATTGGACACCTGTGATAGCAAACGAAAACAAAGTTTATTCACCTACAAGCGGCGATTACAGCTGCGACCCTCCGGGGCATACTCTCAACCAGGCGTTGTACGACGGCTAACGGTATTTTCTTCCACTCGGCTTGGAGAAGACAGGTCAGTTCCTTCACTGATTTCAGACGGTGGGGGCACCCCTTAAGTCGATGCTCCAACTCGTCCCAGAGGTGCTCGATAGGGTTAAGGTCCGGGCTCTGCGCAGGCCAGTCCATTCGATTAACTCCATTGTCACCATACCAAGCCATGGTGGACCTCGCAACATGACAGGTGGCATTGTCATCCTAAAAGTAACATGGGTCCACCCCGTAAAACTGCCACAACGTAGGAAGCGCATGGTCATCCAAAATGGTGCAGTAGGTCTCGGCGTTCAGTCTACCAGGAATTGCGACCAAAGGTCACGTGCCATACCAGGAGAAACACCCCCATAGCATAATTCCACCGTCGCCAAACTTCACAGTTGGCACAATACATTCCGGCAGGAAGCGTTCTCCAGGCAGACGCCAAACCCAGACACTGCCATCTGAACGGTAGAGGGTGAATCTTGATTCGTCGCTCCAGAGAACCTGTTTCCACTGTTCAACGGTCCACTGTCAACGTTCTTTGCATCACGTTAGCCAAGCAGCGCTATTGGACTTGGTGATCAAAGGCTTGTGGGCGGCAGCACGTCCATGATAACCAAGCAGATGGGCTTCCTTACGGATGGTATTCATCGAAAGAACACTCCTGGATGCCTGTTGAAACTCCTCGCGGATGTGGCCCAGCGATTTGGTGCGGTTCTTCCGAATTTCTTTGGCCAGCACCCGTCGGTCTCTAACTCCCAGTGTTTTGTGGGTCTGCCGGGTCGGGGCACATTCCGACAGTCACCTCTCATCTTCCACTTGCCAATCATGTAGGCCACTGTCGATTTTGGGTACTTCAACTCGCTGGATATGTCACATATGGATCGGCCATTTCTGTGATCCCCGACGACTACACCTTTCTCGAAATCAGAGAGCTCCGAACTGCGTGGCATCTTGCATGCGACTGGTAGTGTTGTTACCCACATGATATTTAACGGCAGCGGCTGTGACGTGTATCAGGACCGCAGATATTGTCGATTGCAGGGGTGTCCAATTACTTGTTGGTAGATAGTGTATTTTACACATGCTCTTTCATATCATTACTCAAAAAAGAAAACAAAAACCTTTTACAAGTACTATTTACGGAGTATTAAACCTTTTTCAAGTACTATTTACAGAGTATTACTGTATTTACCGGTGTATGAGTCGATGTGGACTTTTATAGCAAAAATGTTGGATTTCAGCTATATTCGTAGTATAAGTCGACCACCCTCCTTCCGCGTTTCGCCAAACATATCCCTTCATTAAAATCATGTGCACACCGCCGCGAACAAAATCCTCCTTGGAAAAGAGAGGGGGAAATGCATAGAAAAGTGTACAGGCACACCAAACATGCTGGTAGACGATTGGCCACGTCTAAAAAACTGGTCACACAGCTTTCCTGCCCCCTCCGCTGCTGTTTCTCACGGTATCGTGAGGTCAAGGGTCAACCGGTCGTTCAACGCATTCGCATTCCCCGCGACTCTGCTCAGTCTATTGTGAATTACGCTATAAACTGCTGACATCAAAATGGCGATGTTTAACAAGAGAAAAAATATGATGCCGGTTTTAAACTGCGAGTTGTTCAGTTTGCTAAAGAATCGAATAATTCTGCAGCAGGGAGGAAATTTGATGTTTCTGAGAAACTAGTTCGTGATTGGAGAACAGCTGAACAGATTTTGCAAAGCATGCCAAAGAAAAAAGTGTGCATTAAGAATGGGAAAAACTTGCTGGCATGAGCTGGAAGACGCCATATTTCAGTGGGTGATGTAACAGAGGCAAAACGGATATATTGCGACCAGGAATTCCATACGGATTCAAGCTTTGAAATGGGCACAATCAAATGCCGAAAAGGCCAAGGATTTTCAGGCAGCAAACAGCTGGTGTTGCCGGTTTATGCAACGCAAATCCCTAAGTTTGCGTGTTAAAACTAAAATTGCACAAAAACTTCCCAATGAACTGGAAGCAAAAATAACGAATTTTCATAAATTCATTATTGAACTAAAGAAAAAAAATTATGCTTTGTGCAATATCGGCAATATGGATGAAACTCCCAAAAATTTCGATATGCCGTGTATAACAGAACTGTAGCTGCGCAAGGAGAGAAAACCGTCATGGTAAAAACCACAGGCAACGAAAAAAGAAGGTTCACTATTGTTTTGGCCTGTAGGGCCGACGGAATGAAATTAAAGCCCATAGTGATCTTCAAAAGGAAGACCATGCCAAAAGGGAATTTTCCCTCAGGAATTTTCATGCACGTTCATGAGAATGGAATCACTTTATGGCTTAAAAATATTTGGTACAAACGTGCGAAGTCTGCGTGTGAAAAAAATTCATGTAGTCTTTTGGTTTGGGAAATGTTTGGGTCTCACAGAACAGATGCAACCAAGAAGCATTTACGATGTATGGACACAGATATTGCTATTATTCTGGGAGGCTTAACTTCTGTTCCGCAACTGCTAGACATTAGCTTGAATAAACCTTTTAAAAATGCTCTTAGAAACAAGTGGACTGAGCGAATGATTAATGACGAAAAAACCGTCACGGAAAGGGGAATATCCGTGCTGTGCCACTGGAAACATTGTGCAGCTTCATAATTGAAGCTTGGGATGCAGTAAATACTAGCTGATGACTTTACCTGCACCGTCAAAGTGTTGACTTCGCAGGGAAATGTTGAACTCACTCGAAAATTTTGGGATTCATAGGATCCCCGTTGGCGCTGCGATAGCTAGCCCGTCAGTCACCGGAAACCACAGTCTTTCACTCGGACAGATTCGGCCTAGAGACCTGTGGGGTTCTGCCTTCCCCACAGGACCGGTACCTTACACCCTTCTGTCACAACCCGTGTGTGCGACGTGCTATGGGCAGTTGGGGCAAGCAATTTTTCAATAAATTATCTCATCTCGTGGCCGAGAGATCGCCCCACCAACACGAGTTTTTTGGGACCAATGTCCTTTATTAGGTATCAAAGCGAATTACAAACATGCACATTTCACTATGAGGGTCCCATGCACCCCTCTCACAAACATTCAAACACTGAGAAATATTAAAAACACATCACAAAATCAACATGGTCCACAGCGCTAGGGCCAGTGCTGTGGTGATGACCCCGGACCAGGGTCATCAGGCGGGGTCATCAGGATCACCTTGGTCAATAGACCCAAATTCTCAATATCAAGAGCGACGTACCTCTGAGGGTACTTCCATCTGTCAACCATAGTTGACCCGGCTTTTCCTTTGCTCAAGTTCCCTGATAAGACTAGGGCATGTCTTACTGAAGCTGGAGTGAGCGACGTCCAACTTCAGGCGGAACTTGGCATTCGCAGCAGTGCAGTTGCCTCGGAAATGGCCGAAGCCATTGCACCGAAAGCACCTGACCTCCCTCAAAAATTCCTTTAGGCGGAGCACTGAGCAACACAAGTTTAGTGTCTTCCACCTCACCAAGTGCTTGAAGGCCTTGGGCTCCACGTTTGCCACCCAGTGGACCCTACCTCCCTTGGCCTTGATGGGGAAACAGGCTTTAAACCCGTTCTCGAGTTCTGGGTTCTGCCCGCAAACCGCCTGCTCGAACTCTTTCCCTGAGAGATATCCCCGTCGACCCCATAAACTATCAACCGCGGGTGTCTCTTTTGTGGGACCGTGGGGAGTGTGCAATCTTTGGTCAACGGATTGCTCCTCAACTCCTGGGCAAGGCGGCCGAGCTCCCCGGGACGGGAACACTCCACCGCGACCCCACCTTTCCTAATGCTCCGAATGCTCTTGACCCCTATCTGCAGTTTAGTTGGGTTGACTGCAGTTTTCAGGGTCTTCTTCGTGTCCTCCGAGGACGCACTCTCGACTGTCGGGTAGACCAAAAGCACGTGTCTCACAAAGACAGAGTCTGTAATTAAGTCCTTTTAAAACAAGGGAATGTCGAACAATATGTATGGAACGGAGAATGAAAGATGACGATCTCTGGCAATCCGATAGTGACACTGACGTGAACAGTGATAATGAGTGGGACCCATACGATATCAGTGAATCTGATACAGAGTCACGCGATCTGTTGAAAAATTTTTTTCTAAAGCGATAGCGATGAGGAATTTTCTGGATTTTAAATGTGTGTAAGTAATTTGTATCTTGAACTTTTTGCATTAACGTTATATAAAAATGAGCGTTAATAAAATGAAAAATCGATGTACTGAAATTTTTGCACAAAATTTTTTGGGTGGTATTTTATCCTCGCCTTATAAGTCGACCTCATTTTTTAAAATACTTTTCCCGTTTTATGACCTCGACTTATACAGCGTTAAATACGTTAAAGGAATACAATTCCTTTTTGTACCACAAAAAGATATTGATGAAGAAAATGTCATACTTGCAGATAGATATGCTTCTGCTTTAAAAATTGCAAACACAAGAATTCGTCATTGCTTTATTTCAGTGGAGAACAATAGATTAAGAATTCAACTTATATCAAGCAGCAAGAAATATGAAGTTGTTAACATATCTAAAGTTTTTGCAATTACAGAACTTACAGAGGAATTAAAAAATATTGGTGATTACATTGCATGTGTGTATGAATCAAAATGGTGACTTGGCATTATCAAAGAATGTTCTGAAGAACACAAAGATTTCAAAATTCAGTTTTTTTATCCACCAGGGCCATCATTTTCTTTGTCAACTAATGACCAAGCATGGGTTTTACTGGCCAACATTTTAAAAGTCCTCACACCACTGCAATTAATCACTGCTACTGGAAGAGGACACAACATTACCATACTACTGTTTGTTTTCGACGCAATTGCTAATAGGCCATTTAAAACACATCTGAAAGAATGTTCTAATTTGCTGTCCCATAATTTTATTTTTCATATTAACTATGTTGTATAAACAGGTGAACTACTTCTATGGTGGGCATATACATTTTTGTAGACTCAAATGGGTCAATTTGTATTATCATTGTTTCGGAAACTATTGTGAAACACAAAACAAAACTTTGAGAATATTTAGATATACAATAGAACATAGTCTTCAGAAAAAATAAGGAGTTTATCTGCTACAATTTTTGATTTATTGTAGCTCAAAAATGGAAAGTTTGGGAATGTTGCAGTTATAAAATATTTTCTGAATAAAAAAAAAGGGAAACATAACACAAGTTAAAATATACTTAGCAACATGTGAGGATTGCCTGAAAAAATATTCACGTTGTGTTTAAGTACCCTTCTGGTATAAAATTGCTGCTGAAAAATGGTGAAATTGGCACTGTGACTTTGAACTTTGATCCCCCTACAGCCTGACAAATTATTATGCTATGGAAATGAGGTTATTACATATTAACCTACAGGTCATTACCTTTATTTAGGCACCTGTTATTAAGTGTTATTATCTCCACAATTACTCAATTTGTGTTAATTAACGATAACCCTTATTTTAGCTCATTTTGGAGGGTTTGAGCACCCATAAAAAGGGGTTGGGAAATAATTTCCAAACTTTGTTTTCAGGGTACTTTTATGTTGTACTGTAACACATAAAAAAAATGAGGAAAATCAAAAAACCCACAACTACAAGCACCTGGTGAATTCATGCGGAATGACCCACCCTATTGTATGATGTTACCTAAGTGAATTACCTAAGTGAATTCAACTAAACAAAATTGAAAAATCTCTCTCAGTGAAGTCAGTTTTAGAACTTTCTAATAAATGATCCAAGGTTAAAAGGATTAAATAACATTCGCAGAAAAAATAAACTTGCTACCAGTATTGATCATTTAGCTTTGCACACACCTTTCTTTCCCTCTTTTCTTTTTCTTTCTGTAACTCACATTTGCTTATCAGAAAGAATATAAGCATACATTAATGTATGAAGTCACATTACATTTGAAAGCTCATGGCAGTTACAGCAAGACAAAAACACATCCATCTGAGTTCAACAATGGCAACAGGGCTCTTTACATAAAAAAAAAATACACCTGTATAATCAGAACTAAATATTTTTAAAGCAGTGGCACTTTCCATAGGGATTTTAACAGAGAGAGAGAGAGACAGAATGAGAGACAGACAGACAGACACTGGGTGACAAGTGAAGGGATTAGCATCTTAAAAGTACCCACCTTTGAGCTTGTTCACTTTCAAAAGTTTCCTAGCGGAAACGGACACACACAATATTATAACAAAAGAACAAATGTTTGTATCACAGTTCAGTTTGCATAAAAATCATTAGTTAGTAGGGGGATTATGTTTGACAGTGAGAAAACTTTTAGTTCAAATATTCACCAACAGAAGGCAATAATGGCTAAGAAGTTTTAAAATACAGCACACTTAAGGCATACACGAGACCGACCAAGGAGCAGAACAGTTGAACTTTTTAACTGGGTAAAAAATCAGAATGCGCAGTGAGAAAGTGGGAATATAATGCATGAGCATGATGGAATTGTTCACTGCAATTTATTTACGTAAATATTAAACTGGTACACATCACTGTATTCACAATATTACTGAATTCAAGACTTGCTTAGTTTTTCTTTCTGTTGATATTATTCCCTTCCCATATTTTTTTTCATTGTCACTTTTGTTCTTTTTCTTTTTTCCTTTTATTCCATCAGATGACAATTTATCCATCATGCTGAAAGAACTGTCAGCCTGAGGACCATGAATGCACGATATCAAAGCTTTCACTACTTTAGATACATGGGTTAGCTTTCACAGGGTTCCCACTCAAAAGTAGAAAAAAAATTCCCTGACTTTTCCAGGTTTTCCAGGTGGTCCTGAGAGTTTTTCCAGAGCGGCAAATCAAATCACATTGCGACAAATTGTTGCATTTCCTTACATTCTTGCGTTCTTTACGAAAGCATACATTTGTTAATTCTTTAAATGACTGTCCTTTATACAATTACCTGCTTTTTTTTTAATAACAATTAAATGCATGAGGCATATTATTTTTGGTACCATAATTCCATGATATTTTCTGAACATAAGAGGTATATGTAGAATTTGTTAATACATTTCCGTAGAAACAGATCATATGTAAGAAAAAATCTGTATGTTGAATAGTTTGTTTTCCTTTCTTCTATAGCACAGTGTAGATAAGCTTAATGACCGAATGAGCTCCTGCTCAGAGAAATGTCGAAAGAGAATCAACCAACAAAGGGCTTTGATCCATTGTTTAAGTGGTTCTCTTGTGATGTGTTTCTCCAAGCAAAAGTGTACCACGCTATTGTGCCCAATTGTTCCATGTTACAAAATATGAAGCAAACTATCTGCAGAAATCGAATAGAACCGTAATGTCAACAGGCAATTTTTTAAATTCAGTTTTGATAATTTTTAGAGAATTAAGGAATAATGTAATGTATTGAAAGCAAGATTTATCAAATTCTAGACAGGCTGTAATTGCAAATAATTGCTTACCTGAAATTAATACTGATAATGTTATGTTCATCTCACATATGAGGGAGAATTAAAAAGACACCACGTAATGAATGTCCAGATTATACAGTCCATAAAGATAAACAGAAAATATGGAATATAAAGGATAAATAACTTTCATTTTCCCAAATTACTTTATAGTTACAAAAATGAGTGTATTTAACATAAATTTTACATAACTTTTAACAAAATCATGTCTTATTTTTTTTGTTTCAGGTTTAACGACCACCATGAGCAACTTGTTGGGCTATAAACAGTCATCCGCCCATCCCTAATTTAGGACCATTGGCTTCACGAAGAAGGAGAGCCAGTGCCGTAAGAGAAACACACCACCTATACCTCATCTGGGACTTGAATCCAGGCTCACTTGGACGAATAGTCAGAAGCCAGAGCTTAGACCACTGCACCACTGAGGTGGCAAACCACGTATTTACATGTTTTAAAGAATATTTGAACAAAGACTTAATTTAAATTCTACATATAATGAAATATTTCAATCGATTAGGTGAAATTATACAACTGATTTATCTGTATTTTAAGTGCACACAAGTATATAAATAACATTTTAAACGACTCACAACATTTAGAGTTCCAGTTAGGTTTAAAAATGCAAGCTGGGAGAATTGTGACTGAAGAGAATAAATTGCCCTTAAATGATACAATGCTGAAGCTTTAAATCCTTTAAGTGCTTATTTTACATAAATATTAAACAACACAGAAACTTTTGCTGAAATTGAAGTCTAATGGGAATGATAAAATGGTGAGTGTCTGACAGTCTCTTAACATTTTGTTAGAGCGGTTCAATCAAATCGATCTAACAATTTGCATTTTCTATTGGAATTTACTTAGAGACAAAGCAAAGTAAAACAGTTATTAAAAAATAAAAAAAAGAAGAGAGAGAGAACAGAAATCGTGACAGCATTTCTGCGTCTGAGGAAAAACGTGTGCCAGTACCATCCCAACAATTTCTAGCAATCAGGGAAAATACTGCTGACATTTAAAAATCAAAATTGTAATTATTTTAACTAAAGTTAGTTCTTGCACTTGGCAATGAGAACATCGAATCTATGCTATTTCAGAGGGGCCAACCACTAGCAGAACGCATCAGTAATCAATAGGGGATTTTTCAGTAATGTTTCAGTAATCAAACACAAACTTTCACTAATGTAACACGCCATTTTTTTTTTCAAAGTTAAGGACAATATTATAGTATTACTGTGTAACCTGTAATACTTGTATGAGGTGCCTATCGGTAATCACCATACGAAGCCTCATCGCTAATGCGTGGAATGGGTATTTCATGAGAAATTAATGCGTGGAATGTGTAATAACTTTATATGTTTACACTATCCTCACAAAAAAATATTAAATTAAATTATCAATATTGCACTTACCTCATGTCATTGCTGACATGAAAACTCCCTTGTTGCTTGTTTTGCAGTGGTATATTCTTTTTCAGAAAACTTTTTATAACACAGCTCACCTGAGGAAAATGCTTTACTTTTCTGTACAAGAAGGGCACTTAATGTTTTGGTGCTCATTGTTGGGCAAAAGTATGTGAGGTTTTTCCTTACTATACTAAATATTCTCTACGTAGAGGAATTGCTGTGAGGGATAGTCAATATTGCCAACATTAGTTTAGGCAATGCAGAATACTTGGGAAGGCCAGATGAATCCTTCATCTTAGATATTTCATTCCATGCCACATCTGCTCAAGGATATCCAGCTTCATCAATATCAGAGTCTGGGAACATAGCATGAAAGAAGTGACCAGCATGATCACAGCTTGCTATAAGTAGGTTATGCTCCACAACGATTGCAGTAAACAGCAATTCAGCGTTTATCACGCTATTTTCATTCGTTTTTGCAAAAAAATTATCCAAAGGCTTTGATCGAGTCTTTAATTTTACACAATCCTGGTGTTTGTTTTGACTGAATATGCCTTCGGCAATCATCTCATCTCATCTCGTCTCGTCCTACATGGGCTACTGATTACTCTCATATTAGAAGGCACGCAAGAAAACCTTTATTTCAGCACTTTCCATTTCCTTGCTCAAGATTTGGGAGAAAGATTTGGATGTTCCTGGAGAAACCTCTTTGTATATTTATTTGTTTCAGAAACGATAATTCCAAGGATGAAATTGGTAAAAAACAAGTAACAATATTCAATAGGTGCCACATCAGTTGCAGGAGCATGTTTGGGCCCCTGCATTTCATGACAATCAAAAGGATGCTGAGGTTGTTCATAACTTCCCTCTATTACATCCTCCCATTCACTTTCAGAACTTTCATGATCTGAAGATTCACTATGAAGATCTTCACCTTCTGAAGAAGATATGGTGTGCGTGGCACTGTGGCTAGTTTTCTGGCTTGATGTTGCTTGGCCAATATCACTCTCAGATGATTCAAAATCATCACCATCACTTGGCAAACTTTCACTCTCACTACAAGCCATTTCAAATAACCTTAGAATAAAATTTCACGCAGTAGGAAAACAGGAAAACGCACGTCTGCTAGTCTGAGGAACAAGCTGTTAATAAAGTCATCCTCTGCTAACACGAGTTTGGAAAAAGAGGGGGATTCGTAATTCACGGAGTTTTGCGATTGTGTCTGTTTGTTTGGGAAACAGAAATGAATAATGCGAAGAGCTTCTAGTAATAAAACACCGCACTTCGTTCTCCCGCGCGGCGAAAGTCCGCAAGAAATATAAACATCCGTCATCGTGGGACCACGCGTTGCGACGAGTTGATCGTTATTGCACTTCGAACAGGGCTCGAAAAAGTGATTTCGGACAGTACGACGTTTTATAATAACACCAACAATGCCAAGTGAACAGCCCTACCTCAACTGCAGTAGGTAAAGTTTTGGCTAAAGTAACCTTTCTCCTGTCACACGGAGAAATTGCGTGGAGAACCGATCCGCAGACCGCGAAATTCACATAAAAAAAAATCCTTCGTATAATCCGCAGACTGTGACATTAAGGAAAAAAATCACCGTATAATCCGCACATCATAGATGTTGAATCAGAAGTGGAATTTCCGACAGAAAAGTCGGTCACATAAACACATCGCTCTTTCCACGTTCTAGAAACACATAGCAACCGAAAAATTGTTTTCAGCCGCCTCCGGGGAATTGAACCACAGATCTCTCGATATCTAACCGAGCGCGTTAGCTTTACACCACGGTGGCCAACAATCCACGGTGCTATGTGTATTTTTAAGTCAGCTTCTGACATCATAAATCCGTAAGATGGGCTCAGCTACTGAGACGTCTCCATCTGGTGGGTATTAACGGCACTGGATATATATATTATAAGTTAATTCCAAAGGGCGAGATCCAAGGTGAAAATCCTCCAAATACGTGGCGTCAGTAAATAAATAAATACGTCGCTCTTTCCACGTTCCAGAAACACATAATGAGTCCGAAGAAGTAAGAGAAAAAAAAACTATTTTATTAAATGAAGAAATTCATTTTTAAAGGTTACTGTTTTATATTTTTATCTCCGAACAGATAAAGGGTGTGGCATCCATAGATCACGCCGATGTAGCTCCAGAGTATTGCATTACACTGCCAATGACGAAAGGCTGATACAGAACAAGTCGTAGAAATACTGTATGTACTTGCATATAAGTCGAAAGTTTTTGAAGGAATTCCTGCTTTCAGAGTTGAGAGATCGTCTTATACGTGGGCCAATAAAAAACTTCCGTGAATTCTCCCGCGGAATTTACCAACGGATTTGTTTACGTTTTAGATCGCGACACAGAGGCTTTCCGTATGTTGCTGCACGATTGTGTTCTGACCTCAAAACTATCGCGCAGTGACATGATCATATCCTAAATTCTGTCCACCACTTCAAGTTTAAATTCGGCAGTGTAACTGAAACGTTTCCTTTTCAGAGACATCATGACTAGCAATGAAGGAAAACAGCAGCAGCGACGTTCGCCAAAACAACGAAAGCAAACTAGATACAAGGTCGCGCACATGAAATCCGAAAGGAGAAACGCATAGGTTCGTGCAACAAGTGCTGTGCGTACTTCTTTGGCTTTTTGCCAAAAAACAGAGCCGGCACGACAGTCAGAGCTCTTCTCAACAATATCAAAATGATCCCTGCCGTCCCTCCCCACAACTATCCCGATCTTTCGTTACGACATTCCTCCCCCTCCTCCCCGCTCCGTACAAACTCCTGAACTGAGGAAAATTCTTCCGAGGAAGTTCCTTTTCCAATTATTATACCCTTTCCTGCACAATCACGCTGCAGATTTTTTTAAATCGGAAGGTCTTATATATTTTTTTCTTTTTTTTAAATCGGCGTGTTAACCGCATTGGTGTATAATCCGCAAAACCTTTAATTTTAACTTTTTTAGCAGATAATCCGCGGATTATACGACAAAAATTACGGTACCATTCTTCCGATAATATTGCTGTTTGATGATATGATTAATGGACACTCCATTTCAAAACGATATGATTGATAAATGATATGATCATTGAGACACCGAAATCCGCAGTCTGATTCGGAAAATATGCGGATCAAAATCGAAGGCCGAGAAATCGGCAGCGTCGCACTAAAAGGGTTTAACAAAAAGGATACAAAATTGAGATTCTCCAAAACACACTGAATTTCGTAATTCTTCCAACCTGTCCGTAATTCCGTAATCTGACAGTCGAAACCGTAATAATTACGGACAATTCGTAATAGTTGGCACCTCTGCTATTTGCTTCTAAATAACGCAGCATAGGATATTTAGACATTGTGCTGTTAAATTTCATAACCAATAAAGCTGGCACACAGAGATCCTAATGCCATAACGGCAAAAAAAAAAAAAATTAAACCCAGGGATAAAGAAAAAATAATGGAAGCAACAAGTGGGGAAAACTAACAGTTAATACGGAATACCATTTTGCCTGAGAGGCTACAATTCATATTAGTACTTCCAAAATCCGGAAGTCTTAAAATTGATTGGCTACGTTTGTGACGCAAACATTAGTACTGAACTTTTCTCGCAGGTCACAGTTCATTTCCACGCTACGTCAAATTACTTGTACAGGAAACAATTAGAGGAAGTTTTGTGTGCATGTGTGCTCATAAAATCCTCCTAACACTTTTTTGTCAACATAATTTATCATCCTGCGGCGAGTGGCATGTTTATACTTAACAATATCTTTACGAAGGGCAATACATTTGTGCGATGTTGATCAGGCAAAGTGCGAGAAAGGTCTGGAGCCCACTCAGGTCATTTGCAGTAACTCCCCACAAATAACGTCATCCAAAACGGAGACAGAGGCTTTAGCGCCTGCACTGACAAACCTGAAACCAATAGAGCACGCACGGCAAAGATTTTCATCAGTAGTAACTAGGTAGATTTTTTTTTTTCCCGGCAATGTGAGGGTAAAGATGTGAAATGAATAATTTATGCAAATCTTGTGAGGTGCAGCAACGCAAGAAGAAGAATTTACGATTACAAGAAAATTTCTACCCCGTCTAACTTTTGTTCTCGCAATTTTTTTTTTCCTATGTATAAGCTGAAACCTTGGGAAAAATTACGAGAGAATGATGAATTTTATATTTCTTATTCTAAATAACGGAGATATTTGCGTTTTTACGGAAAACGGTTCTACTATGCACAAAAATTCAAAAAATAATATCTTCTAATCTATCAGTAACAAAAAAAAAAAAAAAAATCGTACGAATCGGAGATGTGTTGATGAAAAATTATTTCAATATCTGCCGATTTTGCGTGGAATGACCCAGATGTGAAAATCTATGGTTCCGGACGTCGGACTACCCTATTTTTCGCAACCAGCCAGCTCTTGCAGTAATTGGAATATCGTCTTAAAATAGCTATAAATAAATTTCTTCATGCATTATGAAATAGAAATATGACAGAATAAAAAAAATCTCTTTCCGGCCGTAAAACCGGAAGACAACGAATCTAGAAAACGGCCGTGAAATCTGGGAAATATGGTAGGTATGCAATAGTACCAGCTTCATTGCATGGTATTTTTCATATATTTTTTGTCAAAATACTCGTAAGTACTATGAAAAAAATAAATCTTTCCCCCTCTTTGAAGAATCTTCCTATTTCCTATTTCATAATATTTTCAATGTTCTAACATTTGAAGGTACATACTTTTCCAACTATACCAATTCTGCTACAGAATTACGAAAGCGAAGCTTTAGTTCGTAAGTGATACGAACCTTTTTCAAAATAAATTAAGTGCTCTCAATTTGCAACATTCATCCACACTGCTGTTGAAGGGGAAGGGGGGATTTATTAGGATGACTAACATCCGGCAAAATAAAATGTTTTTGTACGGTTTGATAAACAACGACAAGTAGAACATGCAAAACGGGGGGGGGGGGGGAAGCTCAACTTCTAAAGTTTCCAATGAATTTCGGCGAAATTTAAAATGGAACGTTATTTTCATAT
Source organism: Macrothele yani (assembly GCA_039090855.1). Classification (NCBI taxonomy): domain Eukaryota; kingdom Metazoa; phylum Arthropoda; class Arachnida; order Araneae; family Macrothelidae; genus Macrothele; species Macrothele yani. Next base: position 122,538,050 of record CM077009.1, on the reverse strand, counting down.
ATCTTGCCCACTGTAAAAATTTCAGTCGGTTATTTAAAAAATTGAGGAAATAGCTTCTTCATAATTTTTTTCCCAGTCTACGCAGAGAACCGGGGCACCTACTCAGGAACAAATGACTGCCTCTCTTCGCGAACGCCAGCAGATAAGAGCCTGCGAAATGGGTGTGTGATTAATGGCTTTCTTTTCACGCTTTGACGTGTATGTTTGTTTGGTTGTAGTTTAGATCATCTGGAGACGGGGAAACCGCAAAGAGACGCACTCCCCTGCACAGCTACACTTTAATCGGTGGGTGGGTTGCGGAGTTGCCTCGAAGGATAAAACAACTCGGAATTATTTTAAAACTTAGCAATACAGAAATATATTTTACAAAAGTCTGAAACAAAATATTTTTCTGGCAAAATAAAAAATTCCCTGCCTTTATAGTTCCCTGATAAAAAATTCCCTGATTTTTACGGAAAAACACAATTTTCTTTGAGTTTTCCCTGATTTTTGGAACAATTTTCGAATTCCCTGAGAATTCCCGGTTTTCCCAGTTTTCCAGGTTGCGTGGGAACCCTGTTTCAGAATATGAATACTTTTGAGCACAATGCATCAATTCTAACAAATTTTTAAACTTCGTCACTTCCATTTTGAGAAAATTCCCCTCCCTTATCAAGCTTAAGTACAGACATGTATGAGGAAAGGTAACATTTAACAACAGCACAGGATAGTGAAAACATCATGGGAAGAAAAAATACGATTATGAGAGAAATTTTCGCTTCAACCGACTTCCATTTTCTGCAACTTTTTTCTCCATTTGTAAACTGAAATGCAGTATTTGTGGAATACGTGGACCTTTAAGAAATATACTGGGCAAAAGAAACATTGCAAGAAAAAGAGAGGGGGAAAAAAAAAACTCTATGGGAGAAATCTTAGCTGCATCTGACTTATATTTTCAAAAGTTTTGAAAGACGGAACTTTATCCCCTAACAGAAAACAAATCCCCCTCACCCACCATTACCCCCAAAATTTCTGTGATCTCGAGAATGCCCAAAATGGTAACGGAAATGACTAAATTCTTCAAATTTCAGTTCAAATATTCATCAACAGAGGGCAATAATGGCTAAGAAGTTTTAAAATACAGCACACTTAAGGCATACACGAGACCGACCAAGGAACAGAACAGTTGAACATTTTAACTGGGTAAAAAATCAGAATGCGCAGTGAGAAAGTGGGAATATAATGCATGAGCAAGATGGAATTGTTCACTGCAATTTATTTATGTAAATATTAAACTGGTACACATCACTGTTTTGAAAGGTGAAATCCCATCCCCAGACGGAAAACAACACCTCCCTAACCATCCCAAAAATTTCTCTTCAGTTCTGCATCGACTCAAAGAATGACCCAAATAATGACACACACACACACACACACACACACACACACACACACACACACACACACACACACACACACACACACACACACACACACACACACACAAATGGAATTCTGCGAATCAGCGAAATAATCTTGTGTATGATTGAAGTCAAATGAAAATACATAGTTTGCATTATAAATTTGGCACTCCTATTCCTGGTGTCATTTTGTATTTGTATACTATTACTAGTGTCACTAAATTAATGCAACGTATGTATTTGTATTGATTTACACTGTATTTGTAACCGATATCTAAAAAGTTTGAAAATCCTGTGAAGATCAATGAAAATACATATATAAATGAAACACTAGTAGGAGGAGAATGAGAAAAATAAATTAACAGTACACTGATCTCAACATCTAGTAGATTTAACATAACTTTTGCTGCCACTCTGTGTTAGTTTCAAACAAACCTTGCAGTTATGGCTTGTAAAAGAAACCAGTAGACTGGATTTGGTTTTAAATCAACCCAAAAGAACAACAGCAGCTGAGTTAACTCTAGAGAAAAAAATGTAGACCCTTGTTACTTCTACAGTGAAACAAGCACAAAATACAATTCCCTTTCGAAAGTGCTTGCAAAATCCCCCCCCCCCCCCAAAAAGCTATATTTAAGTACTACCATAGATGGTACAAATAATAATTTAATAATTTGCTTATTATTCAGATGAACAACAAAACAACTACAATGACTGCATATTTACATTGCCATGTGAAAGAAATGGACATGCAGAAACCATGTGGGAAGTCAAATAGCAAGTCAAGCTCTTCAAAAGGTTTTTAAATAGCTTCAATAGATGTAATGGTTCTCACATTCTTGAAAGTTAATATTTATGTGGGTTCCAATTTTTAAATTCATTTTCACCTGATAAAACTGGGGAGAGTATTATATAGATTTGGTGCAAATATACAGGGTGTCCGAGAATTATTGGACACATTATAAAATTATATAAAACAAAACATTAAGCAGATAGAAAGAAACTGACTGTACTAACTTACAATGTAACTACACTAGTTAATAAATTTCGATGTGAGATCCCTTGGTTGCTCATAGTACGTCCAAGCGATACTCGATTTCATGCCATGTATTGGCAAGCATCTGAGGAGTTATGGAATTAATAGCAGCTGTGATACGCTGCTTCAGTTCCTGCAAATCAGTACAAGGCGTCTGACAGTCACGATTCTCCACATAACCCCACGTGAAATAATCCAATGGAGTTAGATGTGGAGAGCAAGGAGGCCACGGAATGGGACCACCACGCCCAATCCATCTGTTGGGGAAATGCTCATTCAGGCACTTACGTACACACGTTAACCAATGCAGAGGTGTGCCGTCTTGTTGGAAAGCGACGACGTCATATCTTTTGATCTGGGGTATAGTGCAAAATTTTCTAGCATATCCAAGTAAATGTCACCATTTATGGTTTTTTTCGCAGAAGAAGAAAGGGCAAATCACTTCTCTTTTTTGATACGGTGCACCACACATTAACTTTTGGAGAATCACGTTCCAGTTCAATAGCAGCATGAGGCGGTTCACCGCCCCATATCCTGCAGTTGTGACGATTCACAATACCTGATACATGAATTGTGGATTCATCACTAAAAATTACAGTACTGAGAAAGTTTTTGTTGCTTTTAACTTAACTCAGCATATCACAGCGAAATCCTATTGCAGACTGTGATAATTTACATGCATGTTTTGCACTATTTGAATTTTGTAAGCATGAAACTTTAATTTCTGGTGCAAGATATCGTGAACTGTCGATTTCGGAATGCACAGTTCTCTGCTTGCTTTACAATTGGATTTTCTGGGGCTTCGTCGGAAACTTTCATTAACTTGGTCAACCATCTCACTGCTGATGATAGACCTACCGGCTCCTCCACGATGTTCCACATTGCCAGTTTCTTTAAACTGTTTCATCCACCGCTTAATTGAATTCGTTGACGGAGGATTACAACCATACTCTAAACGGTACCGTCTTTTAACTTTAATGACAGACTTTAATTCCGCAAGCCATAATACACACATCACCTTTTGCTGTACTGATGACATGACTACTGATTGCGCATTTCTCATACATTCCTCATCAGGCCACAGCTAGCGTCATCTATCGGATTCTGGGAATAACAGTTCTGCAAAACAAAAATATAGAAACCGTGTTAATAATATGTGACATAGAAAAACAGACAATGCACATAGTTTTTTTTTTTGTACATAACTTTGTAATGTGTGAATAATTCGCTGACACACCCTGTATATTGAAATTCCTTTCAATATGGCAACATGGAATAATGTAAAGACTGGTGAAAAGTGTGACATACATATTTGTCACATTTTTCAGCAGTAGTAGTTTCCTCTCTGTCTAGAGGGGAGACTGTAGTTTTCAAGGAAATCAAAATTTTTCCACTTGTGCCTCCTTAGGAGCAGAACCTTACCTGGTATTTCTTCTGCTTCCATTCTTCCAAGGACGCTGTTAACTGAGCTATCTTTTGATCTGCTTCCTTTGTCTTTTCAATTAGTTTTTCTTCCACTGTGTCGATTTCAACAAGCTCTTCAATAAAGGATTTTGGAACATTAGCACCACGACCAGAAGGTGGACCAGACTGCCCCGATTCAAAGAAAGGAGATGCCTGAGTCTCCTCTAACAAAACTACACCAGTAGAGGAGCTCACTTCAGCAGATTTCTCAGAGTCTGCTTTCTGAGACAAACGTCTCCCCTTATGAATGACACCAGGAAAAGCAGCTGCAACACTTTCTCCAGATGGTGACACATTAGGAACATTTTCCTGCTGATGACTTTCTGATGGTTCAACTTCATCATCCTCATTTGTACTATCTTGGATGTCGATAATTTCAGGCTCTGGACTGTGTGGTTCTTTCTTGATCACAATGGGCCAAAAGTCATTTTCGTTGGATGAATTGCCGGTAACTGAACTAATTTGAAGGGTAAGGTTGTCTACACCTTTCTTGGACTCTGTATTACCTGTAAAAAGAAAAAAATAATAATAAATGTAAATGTGAAATTACTGACAACATACAGTCATCAGCAATATCATTATATGATGACTTATCTTCATAAATCAGCACATTCCACAGAATGTCACAGTGATGGTACCAACTGAAGCAAAATATACACAGTTGTATCAGAATAATATGACCACACCCGGAATCACAGTGTATCCACCCAGACGCGTCACAGAGTTCACACGGAAATATAAGCGGCTCGGCCAGGACAGATGCGTTCTGTGAGTACAATGGGCAGAGGTATTGACCTGACAGACTTTCAAAAAGGAGTGATTGTTGGCTACTGCACCAAGAGTGGAAGTATCTCAGAAACAGCAGACTTTGTGGGCTGATCGCAAGGTGATGTAGTAAGGGTGTACGAAGAATGGACTACTGGCACATCGAGTACCTCCCAAGGTCATAACTGTGGAGCCTGAAAGGCCATCAACCTCAGAGAACGTTGCCTCAGTCAAATGGCAATCGATGCGCAACAGTGCAGCAATTCACCACACAAATTAACACTGGGGTACCTAGGTACGTGTCCCTGATAACAAGTAGAGCAAACTGTTACGCATGGGTGTCCGGAGTCGACACTGCGTCAAGGCACTCATGTTAACCTACGTTCGTCGACAACACCACCTGCAGTTCACATGGGACTACCGCCGTTGGACGGTGGAAGAGTGGGAAAAGGTTACCTTCTCAGAGGAATAGAGGTTTCTACTTCACAGAAGTGATGGGCGGTGGCAGATACGGCGTCAGGCAATGAGAACTAACGGTCAAGTACAGGTCGGTGGTGGCAGTGTGCATGTTTGGGGGATGTTTTCCCAGTATGACCTGGGACCGCTGGTGCCACTGGATGGGCCTCTGACAGTCAAGAGCTACCTGTCCATCCTTGCTGACCACATTCATCCCCTCATGTTAGACATTTACTCTGGTGGTGAGGGTGTCTACCAACAGGACAATGCGTCAGTGTTAGAATTAGAAATGAATTTTCTACAGGCCCAGTGGGCCACTCAAATTTGCAAATCCCTGGTCCGCCAAAATTCCCACTGGTCCGTGAAAGAAAAACTTTGCACATTTACAGATTATGAAACAAAAAATGTATAATTTCATTGGAGCTGTATATCACTAATTTAGAGCAACAGAATGTGCACATGTATGCATGCAAATAACGCATAAATAAAACACAAAGCACAGTAAGCAGTTAAAGAAATTAGAAAACACCACCAGCAAAATAAATAAATTAATTAATTAATAAAAAAAAATACACTTTTCAGCAGAGCCAGTTTATACCAAAATGTGGTGGTCCACTCATTTCTACTGTTCCAGAAATGGCACAAATACTAATACATTTAATTTGTATCAAGAACAGTGCACTGTAGAATAATATATAGTTAACTTCAAATCAAAGTTTGTAGTGCAAATAGTACGAAATATTTTGATTCGGACCTTGGTTTGCTAAACAATCTAAAATTTTCATAAAACTGAAGCATAGTCTGCAAATCTGATATTCAAATTTTGAGAAGTAAATATCTGAATTTCAAAAAACCCGACAACTGTCATAGCCAGACCTGGATATTCTCAAATCTGGTTCAGTTCTATATAAACTTGCAAATTCCAAAACAAACAAAAGAAAAATTACTGGCTACTCAAGCCAGTAACAAATATTTCACTGGCCCGATGAAATCTTTGCTGGCCAACGGCCAACGGACCACCGGGTAATCTGAACACTGCAATGCGCCCTGCCACGTAGCTAAGGGGGTGCGCGACTAATTCCAGGAGCACAACAGCAATGTCCCTGTTCTTCCTTGGCAGACGAAATCGCCCGACCTCAATCCCATAGAGCACTTGTGGGACTATTTGGATTGACAGGTTTGACATGCCGACCCACAACCACGTCACCTCTGTGCTCTGCAGGGTTCGCCAGGGTGGGCCCAGTTCGAAAAAACCCACCAGGTTTTTTGGGCTGGGCCCAGTTGAAAAAACCCATTTAGGTTTTTTTTAAAATTAGATTCTATTTTTGCTTCTACAATATTCTAAATTTAATCAGCACCCAATAAAATGTTTTCTTTTACCAGTATTAAAAGAAATCCGTCTTGTTGCACGATGATATTTATTCAGCTAAAAAATGAAATCTATATACAGTTTAAAAACACATGAGCACTTTCGGTATCACATTGACACCTTCATCAGATGTAATTTCACCATGTGGCTGCATGCTGGTCTTAAGTACGTGGAGTAGATGCATCATGGGAAAGGTAATGTCAATGTCACATGATATACCAGATAACAAGACAATCAAAAAAAGGCATAGTTAGCCAATGATCACTTAACAGAAGCAATTGCTATTGTGCTGTCCTTCCCAACAAGATTGCTCCAAGGTTCAGGTAAAACATAAGGATAATAGTGATTACAGCAACTTGTATTATAAGCCGAAATATAGAGGCTTTCTGAAAATAACAAGGAATGAACAGAGTTAGGTGTGTTTATGATTTTAGCGTTGTCCCAGTCTGGGATGGAATTTCCAGCACTTATGGTTCTTGCAAAAGAGGTGCTTTGGTGATTCATTTTTAGATCATATCTGTGTTCATTTAATCTCAAATCCAAATTTCTTTTGGTAGAACCCACATAAAGATTGTTTAGTTCACCAGAGATAGTGTCAAGCATAGGAATAACATACACACCCCATTTTTTCCCTTTGTCAATTTTGTCACGATCATTGCGGATAATGGTATATAGATTGCATGATCGTATTCCAAATTGTATTTTATGACGAGAACATATGTTGGTAAGGAGGTTTACAATATGTGGATTAAAATCAACAGATCCAACATACTTTTTAGGCACCTGCTCACTAATTAAAGCAGTTGACATAGAAAACTGTACTTTATTGTGCACTCCCTAACAACGTTGTCCGGGTAACCATAGTTTTTAGCAAGGGATGATATCCATTGTAGTTCTTGAGCTCTGGCGAAATGGCTAGAAGAATGTGAATATGCTCTTCTAAATAGGAAGTGCAGAGCAGAAATTTTATGCTGAAAAATGTGAGCAGAGTTGTACGGAATTAGAGTGGGTGTGGAAGCAGATTTTCGATAAACGGCAAAGACAGGGAATTGTCAGAAGGGGTACGAGTAATTTGAAAGTCAAGATAAGGTAAGACGAAATTATTTTCAAGTTCTATCGTGAGTTTGATGGAGGGGTATTGAGCAGACATAGCGTTGACAAACTGCTGTAACTGATTTATGGTATATGGCCAAATTACCAAGATGTCATCAACGTAACGGATATAGAGACTAGGTTTTTGTGGGAATTCTTGTATGACTTTATTTTCAATATGCTGTAGAAGAATTTCCGCTAAGACTGCGGATAAAGGTGAACCCATGGCTGTCCCGTCGGTTTGTTGGTAAAATATGTTCTGAAATTTGAAAAATGAACGCTTTTTAATGAGATGAAGAGCATTCATTATGACAGCAATATCATTGGCAGGAATGTCAGAATCAATGAGCAAGGCCTGAATCAACTGAAATGTAGCTTCCATAGGTACATTCGTGTATAACGAAACTACATCTAGATGTAGTTTCGTTAGTTTCGTTACATCTAGATGTAGTTTCGTTATACACGAATGTACCTATGGAAGCTACATTTCAGTTGATTCAGGCCTTGCTCATTGATTCTGACATTCCTGCCAATGATATTGCTTTCATAATGAATGCTCTTCATCTCATTAAAAAGCGTTCATTTTTCAAATTTCAGAACATATTTTACCAACAAACCGACGGGACAGCCATGGGTTCACCTTTATCCGCAGTCTTAGCAGAAATTCTTCTACAGCATATTGAAAATAAAGTCATACAAGAATTCCCACAAAAACCTAGTCTCTATATCCGTTACGTTGATGACATCTTGGTAATTTGGCCATATACCATAAATCAGTTACAGCAGTTTGTCAACGCTATGTCTGCTCAATACCCCTCCATCAAACTCACGATAGAACTTGAAAATAATTTCGTCTTACCTTATCTTGACTTTCAAATTACTCGTAACCCTTCTGACAATTCCCTGTCTTTTGCCATTTATCGAAAACCTACTTCCACACCCACTCTAATTCCGTACAATTCTGCTCACATTTTCCAGCATAAAATGTCTGCTCTGCACTTCCTATTTAGAAGAGCATATTCACATTCTTCTAGCCATTTCGCCAGAGCTCAAGAACTACAATGGATATCATCCCTTGCTAAAAACTATGGTTACCCGGACAACGTTGTTAGGGAGTGCACAATAAAGTACAGTTTTCTATGTCAACTGCTTTAATTAGTGAGCAGGTGCCTAAAAAGTATGTTGGATCTGTTGATTTTAATCCACATATTGTAAACCTCCTTACCAACATATGTTCTCGTCATAAAATACAATTTGGAATACGATCATGCAATCTATATACCATTATCCGCAATGATCGTGACAAAATTGACAAAGGGAAAAAATGGGGTGTGTATGTTATTCCTATGCTTGACACTATCTCTGGTGAACTAAACAATCATTATGTGGGTTCTACCAAAAGAAATTTGGATTTGAGATTAAATGAACACAGATATGATCTAAAAATGAATCACCAAAGCACCTCTTTTGCAAGAACCATAAGTGCTGGAAATTCCATCCCAGACTGGGACAACGCTAAAATCATAAACACACCTAACTCTGTTCATTCCTTGTTATTTTCAGAAAGCCTCTATATTTCGGCTTATAATACAAGTTGCTGTAATCACTATTATCCTTATGTTTTACCTGAACCTTGGAGCAATCTTGTTGGGAAGGACAGCACAATAGCAATTGCTTCTGTTAAGTGATCATTGGCTAACTATGCCTTTTTTTGATTGTCTTGTTATCTGGTATATCATGTGACATTGACATTACCTTTCCCATGATGCATCTACTCCACGTACTTAAGACCAGCATGCAGCCACATGGTGAAATTACATCTGATGAAGGTGTCAATGTGATACCGAAAGTGCTCATGTGTTTTTAAACTGTATATAGATTTCATTTTTTAGCTGAATAAATATCATCGTGCAACAAGACGGATTTCTTTTAATACTGGTATTTATGCACGAATTATAGTGTCAACCGTCATGTTTTCTTTTACAATTAATAACAATAGGAATAATGACTAGATTCACATTCTAACCTTCTCTAATTTTATTATTTAGCATTTTCATTTTCACTCAACCTCACAGTGCAACATGATCCCAGTCAGCTGCAGGCTTGATGTACCGCGCATCTTAACAACGCAGTGGATTCGTTCATTTGCTTTTGAAGGGGTATCCGGTTACTTTTGTCAATATAGTGTATATGTTACCACCAGAGTTCGCCAAAATGCGTAATTACGCATCTAGGACGCATCGAAAAGTGTGTTTACGCATTGAAATTTTGCCAACGCGTAAAAATAAGCATCAAAATTTTGCCAATGCGAAAAAATACGAATCGAGAATTTTAAGCTGAAAAATTTCTATTTTCAACTTTTTTATTCAAATTTTGTATTTCAAATATATGATCAGCGGTATCCTTTGTTACCTCAGGCCAGATCTCACGTTGTAGACGATTCCTACCTGGCCGTGGTTTTCTTGGCGTGACCGGAGCTTTGGTGGCCAGACCCGCCAGCCAGTCAGGGCGTGACGTCAGGGAGTCATCGTTCTTTACCTTGACGTCATCGGCTCATCGGGTGTGCAATCGCATCGCAAAACTCCTGTCATTGCTGCTACAGCTCATGCTCGATCAGATGAGTGAAGTACGCTTTCGCAAACGCAATTTCGGAGCGCCTTGCTTGTGGTCGTGGAGTCGTGATTTGTACTTTGTCATGATGGTGGTACGTGTTCGTGATTTGTAGAGATTGAAACAGCTTTATCAGACACTGTAGTATCGAACAATATGTCGAAACAGCGTACTTTAAAGTCTTTTTTTTTTTTTTTTTTTTTTTTTTTTCTGGCTAGACTCAGTTTAATGGTGTAGAAAAGGAAAAACTCAGAGGAAGGAAACAATGAAATCTGCAAAAAACTAGAGGTGGAAATACAAAAGCAGCCAATGAGCATGGACACTTCATTAGAAAATGAAGAATGTGTTGTGTTACATCGACGTCAAAGTTGGAAATTCATTCTCGTTCTTTACTAAAATGGTACAAAGAATTTCCAGGGATTTCTTTCCATGCGCTTGTAGTGTTTACGTTATTTATGAATATATATATATATATATATATATATATATATATATATATATATATATATATATATATATATATATTTTAACTAAAAAAAGAAGCAGAACGTCCGAATGCATTCAGTAGTAGTGAAATATTTTTTTATATGAAAAAAAAAAAGGTTTTTTTTTATAATTTCCCGGTGTTTTCGCACTTTTTTTTTTTTTTTTTTTTTCACGTTAATTTTTCTAAAATACTCCTCACTTTTAAAAATTACTCCCTAAATTTTTCCAAAGGAGTAAAAATACTCCTTTAAATTATTTTTTTTTTTTGGCAAACTCTGGTTACCACAATTGCAGTGTACACTGTAGACCACTCCTTGCAGCAGAACTTTATTCTCATTTTGTTTAATGGGAGGGAAATATTTATTAAATTTTATTGTTTAAGTGTGGAGCAAGTCGAATCTGGAATTTAAAGCTAATCCTCTGAAGCTTTTAAATATTTCGGCACTAGGATTTTCGCCACGACTTTATGAATACTTATTAAAAATAGTTATACTCTGCTACCTATATCAAAATAATCACATTCCATGACAAAAGCTTTAACCTAGAGAATTTTATAATTTTTCAGAACTCCCACATCGTTTTTGGAGGTTTCTGTACGGCAGTTATCCTTCAACGTTCTACAAAATCATCACTCATGATCCATAAACACCTTCTGCCAGTTTATATTAATGTAGCAATACCTTAATTACATATCCGCAACTTCAGGTGTATTCCTTTACTTAGTTTAACTTTACAACTTTGCTACTGAGAACAGAAATCAGGTAGGTGATCAATATCAGTTTTGTTTTTGCCTTGCACATCTTCAAATCCATATCATGCCATCACAAAGCAGAAGTAACAATACTTTTAGGTCGTTATCACAAATGCAAAACCATTGAAATAATTTAAAATCTGTTGCTGAAATTTCATCCAAGCATCAAAAAGAATAGACTGCTTTACTTCATTCAATGGCTGTTTTGGAATTGTGTGGGAAATATAGATCTTTTAAAGTAAAAGTCAGAATTGTGTTTGATTATGTCAACAATGTGACTAAAATACTCAGTGTAGTGCCATTGGAAAGTGCAAAAACTAAAACATTTACAAGAGCAGTTTCTCTGCATGGCCAGATATGCTTTATTAAAACCAGTACATTTTTAAAGCAAACTTTTAGCTGTATATTGCATTTCACTTCACTGACAAAACAGTTATGAAATCAATTTATAAAATGTTTGGCAATCACCCTTGAAGATTTTCATTTTTCTTTCCTGTTAAGAGCACATGGATCAAAGACTTTGAACATTAACACAAGCACTGGCTCTCCTTGTGCAACATATATACAAATGTTAGCCTACCTTAAGAAATTACACAAGCTTGTACTTCTTCTTTTTGCCTTTAAGGGGAAATGAAATATATATGAGCTGGCTCAGTTAACAATAATAATAATAAATAAAAAAGCCTGTTTCAATAGTGATGTACATTTACTTTGGTTAGACTTCACACACACACACACACAGTTAGGAGGAAAGAGGGAGCTCAGCACCTTTCCTCATGGAAGGAAAGCAAGCTTTTCTTAGAAAATGAAAAGTTTTTGTAAATCCTCTGAACTTTTCTTTTTTGGTGGTTTGTGAAAATAACTTTTGCATTTCATTATAAACATAAATACTTTACCTTATTTTGTTGGGCATTATACTTTAAAAGAAAAAAGAATTGAAGTGATGCAGCACAAATGAGTAACTACAAAGAAACTACTTCTCAAGGTGAATCAATACTAACAGCCACACAAATTATTCTCTGCCACATGGTGATGGGGCTTGTTGGTGTTATGGGCCAGAAGGGAGAGAAATGCAGTCTACCCCTCCATTCTGGTACCTAGCTATGACCCTGGGTAGGAAAGCAAATCCAGGAAGAAAAACTACAAAATCGAAAATATCTCTTTGCAGTGCCATCAATATTTTCACTCATCAGGAAAGGCAATAAACAGCACTGTTTTAAAAGGCATGTCCTAAGGCCACCATGGATTCTCGGACAAAGGCTGGGACTGGTTGTCCACATAGGATCTCCCACAATACTCCACACAAGAGGGAACAAAACTTAAGAGTTCTCAATGTAATGATATACTTCTAAAGCATACTGAAGACTAGTTCACTACACCTTACACCGTTCAGTAGCATCCTTCTTAAAGGTAATAATGCTGTGAACAATAAGATAAAATACTCTTCCCCAACCTTTTATGTTTGAATTCCTATTGACTATTGAGTGTTTTGCCCTAAGAGACAATTTTGAGCTGCTACAAAATTAGTGATGATCCCCTCACTAAATGAAAACAACAATGGCATCAGCATAAACAAGTGGCACAGCATATATAAAATCAAAACTCCACAATATACATTGAAGAGCAATTGAATTAGAGTTCCCTGTTAATAACGTGTAGCACCACCTTTCACCCTGATGACGGCGGCAATTCGTCTCCGCATGGACTAGACAAGACACCAGAAGCGTTGGGAAGCCATACGAATCCACGACCCCTGAACAAGCTCCCACAGTTCACGAAGATTTGATGGAGGGGGTCAGAGCCTCGAACATCTCTCTCGATGGAATCCCATATGTGCTCGATAGGATTGAGGTCAAATGACCTAGCTGGCCAAGAAAGTGAGGTCACGTCGGTGGAGTGTTCATCTAACCATTTCGATACAATTCGGGAGCAATGGCATGGTGCATTGTCTTGTTGCAGGATGAGGTCCTTAGTGGGATGTTGAAGACGCACAAACGGGAGCAAATGGTTGTCCAGGATATCACGGTAACGTTGACCTGTGAGGGACGATGTCACACGTACCAGGGACCCCATTTCGGTCCACGTAAACAGTCCCCAGACGAGAATGCCACCCCCACCAGTTTGAAGAGTACCCTGCTGGCAAGAAGGATCCATCGCTTAATGTGGTTTGCGCCGTACTCGTATCCTGCCATCCGCACGCACCAACGTGAATCTCGACTCATCAGTCCAGGCAACATTTTTCCACATGTCTAGAGTCCAGTGACGATGTTCCCGCGCCCATGCTAATCTTTGCACCCTGTGATGTGCGGTCAGCAGTGGTACCCTCGTGGGACGATGGCTTCTGTACCCCATAGTGAGGAGATGGTTCTGGATCAGGGTTCCCACTCAGTTAGTGAAATCAAATTCCCTGACTTTTCCAGGTTTTCCAGGTGTTTGCAACTGCGTTTTGAAAATGTGCTTGACAACATATAATGAGAAAAAAATACTGGCTAATTAGATACTTCCCCAGATTTGCATGCATATTATACTTTCCCAGATTTGCAAGATATTAAAATATTGTTTTAGTTAGCTGAGCAGAAACTTGTGAATAAGCAATTCCATAACAGGATATTGAACTAGCTTTAACTCTTGTAATGCAGTGTTTTGACATGCAAGACAGTGATACTCATAACAGATTCTAAAACATATTACATGCTGCACATACTTACAATTATACCTATCCCAAGTTACTGAGTCATATATATTTGTTTGAGAAGTTTACATTCTTATTTAAAAAATATGGAATACAAATTGGTGAACAGCAAAGAAAAAGAAATTTTCTGCTACTTTATTAAGGGCTTCATCAAAGCATATGACAAATTCAGTACCTGATATCTCTGATAATAAGCATTTAGAAAAATATGGCATAAGCCCAAAACAAATTATATATGACATTTTTGTTGCACCAAGACTGGCCTTTTTTGCTATATCACTGTCCATAAACATATGCTGGAATACATCGCTAGCATCTTTAAAAGAGTTATATGAAGAATTTGACATTACAAGCTTCATGGCCCAAATTATTTCTGCTCTTAAAATGCACTCTTTTGTCATAAAACTAGAGACGTTCAACATTGAAATATTAGTAGGAGACACAATGGATGAAGATCCACTGTGCTTTGCTACAAAATCTGCTGAATATGGCATGGACGGTATCAAATCAGGAGCAGCAGCCATACTGCCTAAAGGTCCACTTTGTTTTTCTGAACAATCCCTTTGAAGTGGTGCAGTATCCAACGTAAAAAAATGTCACAACATAAGAAGCAGAAACCTGGCTTAAAGCTTTTATGTGCTTAGCACTTCGTTCATGGCTCAAAATCGCTTGGTGGCCCATATTGCTCAAGTTGAAACTTCTTAAACAAACTTTACATCTTGCTTTGTATGGGTCATCCTGAACAGGTAACAGCCATTCTGACCACTGTGGGTTAAGTTTTTCTTCAAGCAAATCCACATTAAATAGAGTTTTCTTGGAAGTCATAATTGTACCAGTCAGAAACCTTGCAGACCTCTCAATTCGCCGATTACTTTAATTTGACACAAACGCCGTCGAAAACTCTATGCAAGGTGCAAGCACGGGGGCAAATACCGGCGGGCAGGCACCACGGGGCCGGCTGTTATGGGGTTGACGTGGGGGGTTGGCAGAAACTCTCTGATCGAGGTAAAAGCATGCGAGCCAGCAGGAGTCCCACTTTTCGCTTTGGCCAGAGGCTTTGGTTTGATAACGAAGTATCCGACATGGGGTTCTGAGACTGCGATAAAAAATGTTGAAAATAAGTTTTTGCGGATTTTTCGCAAAACTGATTGAACCTTTAATCAACTTCATAAATCACTAACAGGAACGGGCCCCTTAAATTTCAAGCGAATCGGATAAAAGCTTAAAAAAATAATAATTTAAGCTTGTCATCCTGCAGCATGTTTCTCGCGGAGAGTGAATTCATAACTTTATTATGCGGTTATAATAAATATCAAAATAAAAAAAAATTGAAAAGGAATAGATGTAGTCATTGAAATATTTAGCACGCAAACTTAAAAGGCAATCATTGAAGCGAAATCTTTTCTTGCAGAGAAAAGAGGGGAAAAAAACAGAATACGAACACTTCATCTTGTTTCTAAATAGCAGTAAAAAAAAAGAATGAAAAGCATTCTGCAACATATTCAGTGAAACATAAACATTTACTCCGAAAAGAGTCTCGGATGGTTAAAGAAGGCAATAACTCAGTTGGCTCACGCAGTCATTGCGACCGCTCAAAGCCCGTTTAGTGACACTTCACCAGTAAGCTCTCCCAGCCTAAAACGCCCTGAGGCACGGCAAAGCTCACCAGAAACCCTCAATAAGAGCGCTACATTAAAGATTTATCCCATTACAAATTTTAAAGGAGAATTTCAAAAGTTCTTTATCGATTCACGCGAAATTTTAGAGGTCAGCTTCTGTTAACCAATTATGGTGTATGTAAAAGTTTCAGCCAGTTTCATGAAGAATAGAAAAAAGTTAGTTTTCACCATTTTTATCCCCAGTCTGGCAGTCAAACAAAGGCATGAAGGGGGCAGGAAGTGCTTTGGTCACTCCGTCGTAACCCCTCCACAGGCTCCACTCTCACTCCAACACTACGCACCCTTTTCATTTCCTAGTAGCCACCGTAGGGGTTTCCTCCCCACAAGGCTGCAATGAATTCCTTTTTCTAGTGCTCAATGACGGAGAACTCTGCCAAATATGTTAGTTTCACCCCCTTCCCCTTTAACCTACAGTTCGGTCCTTGGGAGTGAACTAAACGAAATGTTAAATACGGAGAAAGATCAAACACAGAGGAAAAAGTATTTTATTTTAGAAACATCCCAAATTCCCTGACTTACGAAATAAAATTTCAAAATTCCCTGACTTTTTTTTTTAAGAAAATTCATGTTTTTCCTGACTTTTTGAGCCAATATTTTTTCCCCTGACAATTCCCTGATTTCCCGGTTCTCCAGGTAGCGTGGGAACCCTGGTAAATATCACAAAGACGCTGTATTGGCAGCTGAAAATATTGCATCAATAATTCATAAAAACAGGATAGTATAATTTTACAAATGAATAAACAGAAAAAGCAAGAGATAATTGACAACAGGAAAATGTTGATTCCTTTTGTGCAAACAATTAGATTATGTGGAAGGCAGCAGATACCTCTTCGGGGAAAAGTTGATTCTGGAAGAATTTCGCTTGAGGAACCAGCAAATAATGATGGCAATTTTCGCACTTTATTAAGATATCGTGTAAATTCTGGAGATGTCATTTTAAAAGAAAACTTAGAAACTAGTGGAAGTAATAGCATGTATGCAAGTTCAGTAATACAGAATGAAATAATAAACATCTTTGGGGAACTTATTCAACAGAAAACTGTAGCAAAGGTAAAGCATTCAAATTTTTTTTCAGTATTGGCAGATGAAACAACTGACATTAGACAAATAGAACAGTTTTCACTGAGCGTCAGGTATTTTGATGAAGAACTGAAATTAAGAGCAGATTTTCTGGCTTTTATACCAGTGAAAAATTTAACAGGCTGTTCTCTGGCAACAACAACAATAATGGAAAATTTAGTGAAATTGGGTTTTGATTTGAACGATATGAGAGGGCAGGGGTATGATGGGGCTGCAGCAATGCGACGACAGTTTCGTGGAGTGCAGGCCTGTATTAGAAAAAAATATCCCAAAGCAGTATATACTCATTGCATGTCCCATTCCTTGAACTTATGTTTGTCGGATGCTAGCAAAATGCCTAGCATAAGGAACTGTATGGGCGTTATATCAGAAACATGTTCGTTTTTCCACGCTTCTGCTAAATGTACCAGTGTTTTGAAAGAAAGTATCCAGCGACTGCTACCTGATTGCAAGAAAGGTAAGATGAAAACTCTATGTGAAACTCGATGGATCCAAAGGCATGATGCCGTTCTTATGTTTAAAGAAGGTCTGCATCTTATTATATCATCCTTAGAAGCGATTGAGCAAGAAGAGTCAGCAGAATCATCTGTCGAAGCACACACTTTGTCAGTTTTCATTTCTAGTGGCAACTTTTGTCCTTAATAAAATACTGTCCATCACATACAACCTATCTGAAAACTTCCAAAACAAGCAAATCGACTTAGTCGATGCATTAGAAAACTATCTGAAGTTACAACACTGCTAAACAGCATGAGAACTGAAGCAGAAAAATCCTTCAGCTTAATTTATGATGCTGTAAAAACATTGGCTGTAGGCCTCAAAGTAGCAGAAGTTCCACGTAGATGCAGTATACAAAAAAAAATTACATGCAATGTCCCATATTCAACTCCAGAAGAATATTTCTGCAGAAGTATATTTATACCCTTTGTGGATGATATAATTGAATCATTAAATGAAAGGTTTCAATCACAAAAATAAACACTAACTTCATTGTAAAACATTCTACCAGTTTTTGCTGTGAAGAAATGGTTATTCCCAAATATTATCTGCAGTGAAAATGTATGAATCTGATTTAGGATATTCTGATGTAACAGAAAGCGAGTATCAATTACGGTGTCAAAAACGGGAAAGGGAAAAATCAGACGTGCGCCCCAAAAACGCAGTGAAAGTTTGGCATCATGCAATAAGAACTTATTTCCCAACATTTATATTTTGCTTCACATCTTGGCAATTCTTCCTGTAACCACAGCATCAGTGGAAAAGAGCTTTTCCAGTCTTCGTCGATTGAAATCTTATTTGAGAAACAGTACATCAGAGTCAAGACTGAATGGGCTAGCTTTATTATCTATTCATAGAGACATTCAAGTTGAAGATGAAGAAGCCATTGACAAATTCGGAAATGTGCCTAGAAGAATAAATCTCAGTTTTTAAGAATTAGGTGAGTCCAATCAATTTCATTATTTCTCAAGGAGAAATTTTTTTTTTTTTTTTTTTTTTTTTAATTTTTAATATGTACTCATCAGCTTAATTTGGGTATATACGTATGTATGTTATATACCTATTTGACAGTAGTGTGGGTAGCGATATGTCGTACAGTTTGAGAGAGTATTGTGACATGTACTGTATCTCCTATTGGGGGGAATGCCATGGTTCAGCATTGCGTACAGCAAGGTTCTACAGCGAGCGATACCCAGCACGACGGCACCCGGACGCCCAGGTCATACAGCGGCTTGACGCTCGAATGCACAACACATGCAATGTCGCATCACGTCCAAGTGTAGACAGTGGCGCTGGACCTTCTGTGAGAACACCATCCCTCGAGAACGCTATACTAGAGTTCATAGAGGAGCCAACGACCAGCAGCCTTGCGTCGCGCGACAGTTTGGTGCACACCAAAGTACCGTACTAGCTGTTCTACACGACGAAGACCTGCATCCATATCACATCAGACGGGTGCAAGGCCTATTACCCCAGGATTATCCTCGAAGACAGGCATACTGTGAGTGGCTGCTACAGCAACATGCTGCGGATAATAGTTTCATCCGCCGGATCTTGTGGACTGATGAAGCAAGGTTTACACGGCAGGGTATCTGCAACACCCATAACAGTCATGTTTGGGCATTGGACAATTCGCACGCAACACGTGAACACGCTCACCAGGTCCGATGGTGTGTTAATACCTGGTGTAGTATTGTGAGCGATATCCTAGTGGGACCACATCTTCTTCCCAAACGTGTCACAGCTGCCAACTAAATGGTGTTCCTACGTGTTCTGCCGGACTTATTGGAAAACGTACCATTGGCTGTTCTCAGCAGCCTATGGTTCCAGCATGATGGAGTACCGGCGCATTACACTGCAAATGTTCGCCAGTGGCTGGATACGGAATATCCCGGTCGATTTTCTTTCTTTTTGATTGGAGGTTTAACGACCACCGTGAGCAACTCAATGGGCTATAAGCAGTCGCCCGTCCCTAATTTAGGGTCACTGGTTCCAGGGAAGGGAGAGCAAGTGCCGTAAGAGAAACACAACATCCATGCCTCACCGGGATTCGAACCCAGACCCCGTTCGGACGAATGATCAGAGGCCATCGCTTAGACCACTGCGCCACCGGGGCGGCTTCCGGTCGATGGCTTGGCCGTGGTGGTCCTGTCGCATGGCCCGCTAGATTGCCGGATCTTAACCCATTGGATTTCTTCCTCTGGGGTCATCTAAAGAAACTGGTATATCGATGGCCTGTCAACAGCCTGAACGACCTAGTGGCCACCTTACACGTGGCCCTCACAACTGTAACCCCTGCTATGCTGCAACGCGTGCAGATGTCTATTCCTAGTGGGCTGCAGCCTGTTCCGCAGTACAAGTTGGTCATTTTGAGCACATGTTGTAATCTGACACGAATCCACGTGTTTTATCATTTGTGTTGTAGTGGTACACATCAATACATTACATGTTTTCTGTCAAAGTGATTTTTTTTTTGATTGAAGGTTTAACGACTACCGTGAGCAACTTAATGGGCTATAAGCAGTAGCCCGTCCCTAATTTAGGGTCACTGGTTCCAGGGAAGGGAGAGAGCCTGTGCCGTAATACAAACACAACATCCATGCCTCAACTGGATTCGAACCCCTTTCGGACAATACCGGCGGGCGGGCAGGCACCACGTGGCCAGCTGTTATGGGGGTGACGTGGGGCAGGGGCGACGGAAATTGAAGTTCGTTGACCGCGCCCGAAATTTTGAATCGTGGTGCACTCCCCTCCCTTCCCGCTTTCCGGAACAAACAGAAGAAAAACAATGCCTAAGAAGATTTGTTAAGGATTAGGACCACCTGACCACTTTACCTAGAGCAACTTTCTAAGGCTCATCACAACAAAAAATCGCATATATGCCAAATAAAAATATTGGCTAAAATTATTGACCGGGCCCGGGCGGTTCCGCCGCCACTGACGTGGGGGTTGACAGAAACTCTCTGATTGCGGTAAAAGCATGCCCGCCAGCAAGAGTCCCTCTTTTCGCATTGGCCAGAGGCTTTGGTTTGATAACGAAGTATCCGACATGGGGTTCGGAGACTGCGATAAAAAATGTTGAAAATATGTTTTTGCAAATTTTTCGCAAAACTGACTGAACCTTTAATCAACTCCATAAATCACTAACAGGAACGGGCCCCTTAAATCTCAAGCGAATCGGATAAAAGCTTAAAGAAAATAACTTTAAGCTCGTCATCCTGCAGCACGTTTCTCGCGGAAAGTGAATTCATAACTTTATTATGCGGTTATAATAAATATCAAAATAAAAAAAAATTGAAAAGGAATAGATATAGTCATTGAAATATTTAGCACGCAAACTTAAAAGTCAAACATTGAAGCGAAATCTTTTCTTGCAGAGAAAAGAGGGGGGGAAATAGAATACGAACACATCATCATCTTTCTAAATAGCAGTAAAAAAAGAATGGAAAGCATTCTGCAACATATTCAGTGAAACATAAACATTTACTCTGAAAAAGAGTCTCGGAACGTTAAAGAAGGCAATAACTCAGTTGGCACACGCAGTCATTTGCGACCTCTCAAAGCCCGTTTAGTGACCCTTCACCGTAAGCTCTTAGCTCTCCCAGCCTAAAACCCACTGAGGCACAGCAAAGCTCACCAGAAACCCTCAGTAAGAGCGCTACATTAAAGATTTATCCCATTAAAAAATTTAAAACATAATTTCAAAAGTTCTTTACCGATTCACGCGAAATTTTAGAGGTCAGCTTCTGTTAACCAATTATGGTGTATGTAAAAATTTCAGACAGTTTCATGAAAAATAGAAAAAGTTAGTTTTCACCATTTTTATCCCCAGTCTGGCAGTCAAACAAAGGCATGAAGGGGACAGGAAGTGCTTTGGTCACTCCATCGTAACCCCTCCACAGGTATCACTTCCCACTCTCACTCCAACACTACACACCCTTTTCATTTCCTAGTAGACACCGTAGGGGTTTCCTCCTCACGTGGCTGCAATGATGGAGAACTCTGCCAAATACGTTAGTTTCACCCCCCTTCTCCTTTAACCTGCAGTTTGGTCCTTGGGAGTGAACTAAACAAAATGTTAAATACGGAGAAAGATCAAACACAGAGGAAAAAGTCTTTTATTTTAGGAACATCCCAAATTCCCTGACTTACGAAATAAAATTTCAAAATTCCCTTATTTTTTACGAAAATTCATGATTTCCCTGACTTTTTGAGCCAATATTTTTTTCCCTGACAATTCCCTGATTTCCCGGTTCTCCAGGTAGCGTGGGAACCCTGTGGATGGTGTGGCTGCTTACACGTTTTTGTGCACCAGCATTAAATTGCTAAGTGATTTCTTGCACTGTGGCCCGTCTATCCGCTGTCACAATTCGAGCTAGCCGATGATGACCTCGCTCATCCACACGCTGTTGTCCACGGCAGTTGGCCCTTGCAGGGATGGTTTACCCGGATTTGATGTACTCACGGTGCACCCGTGACACAGTGGCTTGTGAAAATGCCAGTGCCTGCACGACTTCCGAGATGGAGCGACCCATTCGTCGGGCTCCGACAATTTGCCCATGATCAAATGCGCTTAGATCCTTCGTCTTACCCATACTGCGTCTGACTCTTACTGATTCCCGTTGCATCACTCTCTATATTATCGAATCGCTACGTGTCATGTTGTCTGTTTACAGGGCCGCCCACAGTGCCACATTTGCATAACGTCAGCTGTCTCTAATTTATCTAATTCAATTGCTCTTCAGTGTACTTGTTACAGGTCTTTTAATCACAGATTTTCAGCATGTGAACACACCATTCTTATTAAAGAAATATCAAAACTGGAAAGAAAATGTAAGAATGATGACTAACTTACCAGTGGGCCCTCTTAACTTGATAGCTGTGGGTTCAATACTAAGAGTAGGAGCAGAATCATCCTGAAAAACAAAACATATTATTTTTATATATATAGAGAGAGAGAGTGAGAGAGAGAGAGAGAATTCAGCCAGTTCATAAGCCTTTCACACAGCATGACATGCATTACACAAGAAAGTTAAAAAAACTACATCTATACACACTTGCACTGATTGGCAAAACAAACATTGAACGAAGTGTTACCATGATAAATTGTGGAGGGGACCCTCAATTATTTATCCCCCCTCCATAACATTTCCTTGGACACACATAAGTTGTGACTGAAAAGTTCCTCAACTACATTCATAAAAAAATCATCAACACTTCAAGGTTAAGAAAAAAAAAAAAAAAAAAGACAGCAACAAAACATTATATTACCACTTAATCTTCAAAGTACACCCCTCCTAACTCAATATACCTCTTTGCACAGCAGTACAAGATTCTGCATGGTTTTGTGAAACTGCACTTTTGTAATCCAAATTAAATTTTCATGTTGTGCTGTTTCGCATCTGTGAAACACATCAAAACGTGCCGCTTCACATTAGATTTCATTTTTTTCCAAATCTGACAAATATGAGGTAGTGAAACACTAATGCCCTTCTGTGAGAGGAACTACTTGATTATAGGGTACTGTGTGCAGGCACGTTTTTGTACAACAAAAACTAGTCACCTGATTCAGTTAGTTGTGCCCAGCATAACGTAACAACTTCTTTTCAACAGTTTGTCCTTTCAGTTGAAATTCTTTGTGCACAATTCCTTAATAATTAAAAAATCACCAGCATAGTATTGTTTTGAGTGGCTTTGGTCCTGTGGATCACAATACTAACAGCTTGGTTGCAGATTCCCACACAAATGTAGGGAAACTTCACATGATTCAATGCCACGATGGGTGGCTGCTGTTCTCCAGGAAAAAGGAGGGTCGTTGAAGTATTAGATGGGTGGTTGTAATTCAGTGAACTTTCACACACTTGCCAACATTGGCAAGAGCCTTGTCAGTAGTAACTAGCATCGTTGTGCGACACACACATGCTTTTTTTATGAAACAATCCATTTCTTTGAGAAAAAGAAATATGCACCACAACAAAACATTATAGCAAACAACACTAATGAAACAAACTTAAAGAGAGAAACACAAAGCTGATTCCCCTGGCAAAGGAATGATCGTTAAAGCTTTGATATCATGTACTCATGGTCCATTGTGAGATTTAAGTTCAAAACTTTCACCAGTAAAAATTAGTCAGATGCTTTCAGAATTCCACAGGGCTTGACAGATGGGAAATCTAAGTAAGTCAGTGTGTGAACCTCCACTTGCATATGATGTGTGTGAACCTCCACTTTGCATATGATCACACTGCCTCTAAAATCGCAGTTTATGAAAGATGAGACCAAAGGAGGAGGGTGGGGGAGCTGAAAGTTTTAAATGAGCGAAAAATCAAAACACACAGCAAGAATGCGGACTACTACAGTCAGTTTGTCTTTTGTTGACAATGCAGCTGCACAACATCAACTGCTTAATTTTTCTTTCTGCTGATATCTTTCTCTCCCTATTTCTTCATTGTCACTTTTCTTTGTGCCCTCTGATAACAATAATTTCATCCATCATGCTGAAAAAACTTTCAGTCTGAGGACCATAAGTGCATGATATAAAAGCTTTATTTTAAACAAATGGTATAACTTTGAGAATATTAATACCTATGAACACCATGCATCAATTTTTACAAATTTTTCCAACTTCATCACTTCTGTTTTTGTGAATTTTTTCAAATTCCAGACATGGGTACTTATTATCAGCTATAGGGTTACAGTTATACATTTCTTTCAGATTACAGTTACAGAATTTAAAACTTTATTTTGTTTTGTTTCTTTTGTCAGCAAGAAAGTGATTCCTATCTGCAATGACATATTTGCTCCTACTGGCAGTTTCTCACGGTGGATTTGCACCTAATGGCTCCTATCATATATGCCAGTGTTGCACAACTTAGGTAGCAAGTAAATTTCAAAATTCACCACAAAACATCAATGAGGTTTGTACTACATTTTGTATCAGGATGAGCAGTCGAGACCCAGTGTGTGACAGTTTAGTGGTCTCTAGGAAAGAACATGCATTGACAACGTTCAAAATTTGCAGCAATGTTGGTTTTTCTCAACATCGTGCGACTCTCCAACTTTCTGTGCAATGTAAAAACCCTCGTTAAAAGCATATCTTTGATTACCTCCAACCCTTTGCTGGTTTTTCAAATAGTAACATCATTCTAACTCCAATGATGTTTATTTTCATTGAGAATAACTTTCCCATTTGAACATATACATATATACTGAATGATAACTGAATTTTGGCCACCTACCTAACACTTCACAGAATGAAAATACCAACGTTTACCACAATGAAAGGGTTATTATACATCGACCTGCCAAATTGGCTTGGCAGTTAGCGTGTGCGAGTCTGGAGGAATTCAAGGCTGCTGTGGTGTAGTGGAAGCATATCCGGCGCGTAACTGGAAGACCCTGGGTTCGATTCCCGGTGGCGGCCAATGAGAATTTTTCTGTGGCTCACTTATAAATGTGGAAAGAGCGAAGACCTTTGTTTGACATCGACTATAGTTTCACAGAGCTTTTGGTTCGGCATCATCAAAAGCTCTGGATGCTTTTGGTTTGGCATCATTGGCTGATGATGCCGAGCCAAAGGCTCTGTGAAACTATAGTCGATGTATAATAACCATTTTATTGTGGTAAACGTTGGTATTTTCATTCTATCTCAACACCACAAATCTGAAGTCGTAAATTAGAAATATACCTAATACTTCGTTGGTTCTCCTTCACCCTCAGTACAGCAGCTATCTGACATGACATTGATTCAATAACATGCCAGCAGCAGCTGGGAAGTATGGCCAACCAAGCTGTGTGTAACAAGGTCTTCAATGCAGGATATGGAGGTGATTGGTGTATCCAGACATCTGATATGCTATTCCATAGCATCCCACAAGTGCTCTATGGGATTGACACCAAGGGATTTTGTCATTCGAGGGAAAAGCGCAACATTTACTGGATGTACAGAGTCAGCAATATAGCTCAAAATTAGCGGTCGCCAGTCGCCAGCTGGCAATTAAAATTTCAGTTTGGTGACCACATTTTCCCAACATCATCGCCACAGTGCTACCGAACGTTCGTTGATTGGATCGGACTACTATTGATTCCAGGGTGACATCAAGCGCTATTTGAAGACGTCGCGGCGGCTACTGCGCGAGCGTATTGCATAAAGCGGTTGCGGAAATAATTTTTTCGTTTTTGGAATGTTTCTGGTTTCAGAGCAAATGCTACGCAATCCGATGGTCGTCGTGTTCCATTTCGTTCTCGAGCCGTTGTGCTGATTGGCGGCCCCACACCGGAAGACCCAAGTGTGCCTTAGTCGTAGATGACGCTTCAAACGGCGTGCACTATTTCCAATAGGAGTTGCGCCGCTTACCTTGTAGTTGCTTTGCTTCTGGTAGCTTTACTTTTAGGGATGCGGAAGAAACGTGGCATACCATAAGACGTCATAAATCTTGTTACAACGGGACATCAGAGGACGTGTGAAAAGAGAGACGATGAGTTTGAGCAAAAGCGCACGTGGTGGAAAGAGGAAGTAAAGTAACATTTCAGCTTTGGGAAATGTCCCAAACTTAACGAAGTATTTTGTGATTCCAGAATGTAAGTAACATTTCTGTATATATAATTATTTTCATGATATTGTCTGTTTTATTTGTATTATAGAATAGGGGTGGCGGAATCACAACTCAGTTTTCGGTGGCGCGTTTCTTTATTCACGTTACGGGCACAGACCTCCCCCCCCCCCCCTCCCTCCCGCTGCTATTTTCCAAAAGGCATAAACGTTTTTCCTCCAAAATTTTACTTTCCATTTCAACTATCCGTAATTTATATTAAAAAAAATTAGCTTATACATCAATATGATTGGAAAAGCATGTGTTTTGCCGTCAAGTCGTCAACTATGTCATTGGAAAACAACTTTTAATGGTTAAAGATTTCCGCGGCGGCATCATGGAAATTTCTTCACAAAGCATAATTATTAGTTAATGTTCTTTAGATTACCAAATTCATCATCATCATCATCATTGTCAACCATTATCAATCCACTGCTGGACGAAGGTCTCTCCAAGTTTCCTTCACAATGGTCTGTCTTGTGCCAGTCTCCTCCATGTCACTCCCGCATACTTTCGAATTTCATCCACCCATCTCCCATGTGGTCTTTTTCTGGGTCTTTTCCTGTCCCTTGGAATCCAATCTAAAATTTCGGCTGTCCATCGATGGTCTGTCCTTCTGGCAGTATGTCCAGCCCACTGCCATTTCAGGGATTTTACTCAGATCATGATGTCTTCCACTCTTGTAATTTTTCGGATCCATGAGTCCCTCTTCTTATCTCTCCTGGTTACACCAAGCATGCACCTCTGCACGATTCTTTGAGTTGTCTGCAGCCTTTGTATGTCTCTTTTAGTTAAGGTCCACGTCTCTGCACCATACGTAAGCACTGGAAGGATGCATTGATCAAACACTTTTCTTTTAAGATATAATGGCATATGGCTCTTGAAAATTATGCTGTTTCTTTCAAAAGCTCTCCAGGCAAGTTTTGTACGCCGATTAATTTCTTCATCAATGTGACCCTCACTTGATATCTGCTGTCCAAGATAAACGTACGTGTCTTTTATCTCCAGCTTTTCTCCATCAATCGATAAATCTTCATTTCTTGTAAAAGCATTGAACATCACTTTTGTCTTCTGAAAGTTCATTTTTAATCCCACTTCTTTACAATTGTCAGCAAGTTCCTGGATCATACTCTGCAGCTCTGATGGGGTAGTTGCAAAAATGACTACGTCATCAGCAAAACAAAGGTGGGTTAGATAATCTCCATTAATCTTATACCGCAGGATTTCAGAGCCATTGTAACTGCTGATGGTTTCACCGAATCAAAGGCTTTTTCATAATCGATAAAAGCCATGCACAATGGAAGTTCATATTCCCTCGCTCTTTCAATTAGTTCTCTCAGTACGTGGATATGATCTATTGTGCTGTAGCCACTCCTGAATACAGCTTGTTCTCTCAGTTGAGCCATGTCCAGTGTTACCTTGAAACGGTGTGAAAGAACTTTAGTGAAGATTTTATAAACCACTGATAGGAGGCTGATAGGTCTGTAGTTCCCGAGATACTCAATGTCACCTTTTTTATGTAGCAGGATCATTGTAGCGTTGTTCCAATCCTCAGGAATCTTCCCTTCATTAAGGCATCTAGTGAAAATTTGGGCGAGTACTGTTTCAATTTCTCCACTTGCTTCTTGTATGATGTCTACAGTAATTCCATCTTCTCCTGGAGCTTTTCCCCGCTTCATGATCTTGATTGCATGTGCAACTTCTGCTGGGAGGACTGGAAGAACTCTGGTACCTTTC
Organism: Macrothele yani; assembly: GCA_039090855.1. Classification (NCBI taxonomy): domain Eukaryota; kingdom Metazoa; phylum Arthropoda; class Arachnida; order Araneae; family Macrothelidae; genus Macrothele; species Macrothele yani. The sequence continues at coordinate 122,510,347 of CM077009.1, read as the reverse complement.
ATGATGTCTGGAGTACAGGTGTCATCCTTTTCATATAATTTGGAGTAGAAATCTTTCACTCTTGTCAAAATTTCGCCTCTATTTCTTGTTACAGAACCATCTTCTTTTCTCAGTGCCATAATCTGTTTTCTTCCCTTACTAAGATGTAAACCCTTTGCTATCTTTAGGCTTTGGTTGTTTTCAATTGCTTTCCTTACTAGTTCACAGTTGAATTTCCTTACATCTTCAAGTGATACTTTTTCGTACTGTCTTGCATAGCTCTATATATTCCACTTTGGAAGTCACATCTTCTTTAGTTGTCTTCATCTCTCTTCTTTTTTACATCAACATTTTGGTTTTTCCTGATAATTTGTTCACATGCAACTTGTTCTTAGACCCAGCTAATTTTGTTGCTGTTTCCATAAGAGCTTTGGTTACTTTTCTGTTAACTTCAGAAATATCCACTTCTTCCAGTGTTAGGCCTTCTAAAGCAGAGAACCTGTTCTTCAGTTCCAACTTGAAGGTATTATGGTGTTTTTTAAGGTTGGTTATGTAAATACATTTTGTTTGTCTTATGAGCTTGCCACGTTCGAGTTTAGTGTTGAGGTGCATCTTACCAATCTATGGTCACTACCTGAGTTGAACTTGTTTAGCACACTGCAGTCTTCTATGACGAATTTTTTGTTACACATAATAAAATCATTCACTTGTCGTCCCATTTGGATGTCTCCATGTCCATTTCCTGTGTGGCTATTTCTTGAAAAAGGAGTTCAAGATGAAAAACCCTTCTGCCTCTGCAAACTCAACGAGAGTATTTCCACGCTGGTTTCTGTTGCCATGACCGAATTTACCTACTGAAGTTTCATTCTGTTACCGTTGCCCTATTTTTGCATTGAAATCTCCTATAATTATCTTCAAGTGCTGCTTACCTTTATTATTTAGATGACGAATTTCCTCATAAAATTCTTCAATTTCTTCTTCAGGATGACTTGTGGTGGGTGCATAAGTTTGAATAATCTGAGCCTTGTATCTTCTCGAGAGTTGGATAACGAGTCGTGCAGCTATGTCAGAGGAACTTCCAACTCCTACAACTTTATCCTTCAGTTTCTTGTTTATTATAAATCCAACACCATTAGTTCTGCCAGTATCTGTCCCACGATAGTAGAAGAGATGTCCACTTTTCAGTTTGATGAGATCTTCTCCTTTTCTCCTTACCTCACTTAGCCCGACGATGTCCCACTTGATCCTTTGTAGTTCCTCTTCCAATTCAAGAAGCCTTGAATCAGAAGATAGGGAGCGTCCATTATACGTAGCCAAGGTCAGCATCAGATGGCAGCCTAGTCCGGTCCTCCAGGGATTCTTAGCACCCTCTGCCTTCATGTCGCACTGGCCGCTGCCGGAGACTGAGGGCCAAGATTTAAATTGTGGAGTCATTTTGGAGGGGTTTGGCCATAACTCACCACGCTGGCCAAGCGGGTTGGTGAGTGTGGGATAGCATTTCGTTTAATCCCGATGGTATAGTTATACCGCTATAGGCGGTCGTCAGAGCCCCTTTAGTGGGAACAGGATGCACCACGAGAAGGCGGGGTTGCCATTTGTCAGGGAGAGGCTGTGATGTTGCGCATCACCTGACCTTACATCCCATATATATATATATATATATATATATATATATATACACACACACACACATATATATTATATTATATTATATTTGAACCAAATCTAAAACTTAATTTCATTTCCATCTCTCTGTTTAGGTAAATTAATGTATTGAAGTCATTGTAATAATTGTGCTGATAGATACAATTCAATTTAAATACAATAATAATTTTTTTTTACCTCTAGGGTTCAGAAATAATATTTATAGTTCATTTTCTCTTTTCATCTGCATACAGACATTTCATATGTAGATTGATATACCTTTCAGCCACAAATTAATCATACTTTATTTCTATATACATTGTTATACTGTACACAATACTTCTTGCTATATACATAATTTGGCTATAAATATATTTTACCTTCTGGCTACTTTTCTGGGCTTAAAAAAACATCTTCCAGTTTTTCTTTTGCGTTTCAGCAGCAAGGTACCTCTCATTTTGAAACTGTGCACAAACATCAATTGTAAGTGATGTAGAATTTGTATTAGTTTGATCTACACCCAGTTGCAGAATTTTGCCAAGCTGTCTGCAACACAGATATTGGAAACCCAAAATTAGTCTGCGGACACTCGCACCTACCCACCTCGCAGGCTCTGAGGTATATATGTCTGTCTTTCATTGCTTGCCACAGTCGGCAAGCTTTGATCAGCTGTTGTTTTACTTTTGAGGGCTGATCTGGCCCAATTTTAGAATTAATATGCATTAAGATTTTCGCTGCTCAGTGAATCTCTAAATTTTGACTGAATTCTGTTTTCTGTGCTAAAGCCATGCTCACATGGTATATTTCTTAAATGCAACATATGACATTTAAAGCAGAACCTTCTGACACTAATGGAAATGTGTGCTTATAAAACTCTTAGAAAACTTTGGACATTAGAACATGTACTCTTCATTTTTTCAGCTATGTTTTAATGGTGAATATTCCATATAACTGCATCTTCATTCATTCTGGAAAAAAAAAAAAAAAAAAAAAAAGGAAAAAACTGGTCTGCCAAGCTTTTTGTCTAACAAAACTTTTGTGTGTGTGTGTGTGTGTGTGTGGCTTCAGAGATTCAAGCTCTACACATGCAAACTTCAAAAGAGTTCCATTGTGGAGGAAAGAAATCTGCAATCTATCTGAATCACAAAAGATTAAATAAACCTTCACTGGCATTGTGATGTGCAAGTTTAGTACTACAAGGGTCAACTAATTTATTATTTTTTAGCATGTTTCCCTTCAGCTCTGAAAAAAAAAAAAATCTTGAATTCTATGTATGAGATGTTTGCAGCTCACATAATTGAGACTTGGTTGATTCAACCATTCTTCTGATATGATGAATGTGCAGTTTCTCCGTTTGCAACTATTTATGGAGGGAAAATGACATTTGATTCAGGACACTGAGAACATCGCAAAAAAATAAATAAAAAAATATATGATTACAAAAAAATCTTTCCTTCGTCTGCCTTCCGTTTTCGGAAAATTTTCTTCCATTTTCAAGTTGAAACACAATCAGTTATTGAACAAAATTATTTTACAACACTCAGCAAGGGGAATATCATGAGAGAGAAAAATTACAATTACAGATTAAATCTGCAGTTCGTCTAACTTCACTTTACGAAAGTAATTATCTTTAGTTTTGAGAACGATGCAAATGATGACAACAAAGTCAGAGTTTCTCGAATCTGCAGAAGAAACTTGTGCCTAAAGTTTACATGGAAACTTTTACTCCGCCAAACTTCCGATATTGGAAATTGTTGTCAACACTTTCAAGATGAAATACAAACATTTATGCAATAAATTTATATTTCATTTTCGGAAGTTCTGAAAAACGGAATACCGTTCCCCAGATGGAAAACGACCCCCCCCCCCCCACACACACACGAACTGCTCATGCGGCTACATATGGAAGCCGATTCATGTGTCCATAAACTGATTATGTTTCAAACATGAACGATGTATTTGATTGTAAAAAGTTTCCTCTGTCTAGTATTGTTATTTAGTAACAATACTAGACAGAGGAAACTTCGCGAAAAAAGAAATTACGATTGCGGAAATTTTTTTCACTCCATTTAACTTTCGTTTTCGGAAGTTCTGAAAAACGGAATACTGTTCCTCCCCAGACGGACCCCCCCCCGCCCCCCGACACACACACATACGAACTGCTCATGCGGCTACATATGGTGGAAGCCGATTCATGTGTCCATAAACTGATTTTGTTCCAGACATGAACGATGTATTCGATTGCATATTCGGAACTCTGAACGGTAGTTTTCTAACGCATATATTTTTACGAAGGATACATTTTTAATACGCGAATTTCGCAAATCGTCCAAAAACGGACCCAAGATTATATATATATATATATATATTTTCTTAAAATTTCGTCAGGCGGGAGGGCGGGTAACAATTTTATTTTGGCGGGAGTTTAAATTTTTCTGCGGGAATCCCGCCCTGAATTTTAACCCCTGATACAATAACCACGAAGTTTCTTCTAAAGAAAAAATCCTTTTTAGAAATAAAATATTTCGGAAAAAACTTCCAGATTACAGTACTGTAATTATACTATGAATCAAGAAGTTTCAGGGCACAAAATTTTCTGTCGCCCACTTGCCACTGCCGATCGAAAATTAATATTTGGCGAGGAAAAAATACATTTCAGGTGTTTTCTATTCAACTTCGTCAAAAATACAGGGTGTTCAGAAAGTAACGGTACACCTAGGCTACCGTTTTGTTTTCGCAGTTATCAAGTGCAGTATGTGCCACCGGAACGTAATAAAGTGGATTCTCCGAGTCGCAGCCGATCGCGGGAACCCGTGGGGCTCACTGCGCATGCGCAGCAAGCTGCTCGAAGCGTCGGTTGCCGCATTGCGGCAGTTGAGTTCCAGAGGTCAACAGAGACGAGTCGTTGTTACTGTAAGTATCGAAGTTATCGTGTGTGCTGTTGTTGTTCAGTTTTTCGCACTATGGTTCTTTCAATTGCGGAACGCGTGTTTCTGGTTGAATACGTCTTTCGAGAAGGCAATGAATTCACCGATTTAGTGCGGCAGCAATTTGCTGCCAAATTCCCAGACACACCTGTACCTCATCGCAATGCAGTTTGTCGACTTATTGAGAAATTTCGTGCGACAGGCTCAGTGTTGGACGCCGAACGAAGCGGGAGACCAACTAAACTTACGGATGAGAAGTTGATGGACATCTCTGACTCCCTGCTGCAGAGTCCATCAAAATCATTGCGCAAGTTGGCGCAAGAGGAAAATATCGGGCTTGCGACAGCGCATAAAGCGGCGAGAGAATCATTGCACATCTACCCATACAAAGTAACAGCGGTACAACAATTGCAACCGGCGGATCACGTAAAACGACTCCGATACTGTGAATGGTTTAACAATTTTATTCAAACGAAAACTGTTGCTGTTCTTGATGTCACCTTCTTTACAGATGAGGCGTGGTTCCACCTCTCTGGGCATGTTAACGCACAAAACACACGATTGTGGTCCACAGAGACTCCCCTCATGCTGCGTCGGAACGACCCTTACATGACCAGAAAATCGGAGTGTGGGTTGCGCTATCCCGACGGCGCATTGTCGGGCCGTTATTCTTTCAGGACACCGTGAATAGTGCACTTTACTGTTTCATACTCCACGACTTCATCGGCCGCCTTGAAGAAGACGAAATCACCTACAGCTGGTTTTAACAAGATGGTGCTACTGCGCACACAGCTCACACCTCTATGAAACTTCTGAATGAGGTTTTCGGCGAACGTGTCATCTCAAAAAACCTATGGCCCCCTCGCTCCCCGGACCTTACTCCAACAGACTTTTTTCTGTGGGGTGCAGCAAAATCTGCTGTGTATCGTGATTGCCCACGCACGCTTGATCAATTACAAACTGCAATAACTACGTTCATCAGAAACATCTCACAAGCAGAGCTGCAGCAAGTGTTTGCAAATAAACTGAAACGGGTTCAGCGTTGTATCGACGCTCGTGGAGATCACTTCGAACATTTTTTCCAAGTGCATAGCTTAGGTGCACAGTGACTTTCCGAACACCCTGTATGTTGCCGATGTTCAGCGGGTCCCATTTGTTTACGCTTGTACGACTATCGAATCCGCCGGCTGTCATAGGCGAGAGTTATTACCCATATCCATGCCCTGCCCAATACGGGAGAGAGCGCATCGGAGGACACAACTGGAAAAATGTAAGAACAGTATCATATAGTTTATTTTTATTTTGACTGAAGCACAAACTCAATCCATCACTTACTGTTGCATCAGTAATGATAAAAGATGTTAGGCTTAGATAGTTGTGACGTATTTTGTAAAAAAATAGAGTACCTGGGCTTTGCTATGAAAAATATGAAAGTTTTGTTACTTTTCCTATGCTATATGTTGGACAGGGAAAGCTATGAATAAATAACAGCCATATAAGATAGCTGCAAAAATGTAAATAAACTGGAAGTGGCTTTCCCACGGAACATCGGCCACATATTTTTGACAAAGTTTGTATGAATAAAGAAGAAAAAAATGTGAAAAAATATAATTTCCGCTAAAAATACACTATTAGAAATGTTTAAGCAGCGGAGCGAGGAAGCTTTGGATACTAACAGTCGAACACGAGAGCCGTGAAAGCGTAAACAAACACAGGAAGGCACTTTCCCGCCTAACAGCGTCCACATATTTTGGACAAAATTACATGACTGAAAAAACATGTGAATTACAATTTCTGCCATCAGAAATGTTTGTTTAACCAGCAGAACAAAATAAAATAAAAAAAAACAGATTCACTCATTTGCTTAAAAATTCATAAAACTAGCCCGTTGATCTGGTTGATTTATCATAAAATAAGAATTGAGGGATGTATATGGACTGGAGAAATATTTTTCTTTTTGCGAGTGAAGAATTCTGAGGGAGCAGTTTTCTGCTCCCTCAGAATTATGACTTCGCTCTTTCCTGGAAATATGATAGCTGCGCGTCGCGTCCCTTCGGGAACCAACATGAAACCCTGCAACATTCCACCCTCGAGAACGGAGTCCCCTTGTAGCCCCCCCCCCCCCTGTGGTTACGGCTGTGCCCAGATGCGCCTTGACCACCCACCCACATGGCACTGACATTTCGTCTACAGGACGAGGAAGGCGGCGGTGGGAGAAATGGAAACGGTACTTGGATCCATTTATTTGTCTGCAGATTTGTTAAGCAAAGCTGCAGAAAAGAAAAAAAGGACCCCTTTTTTTTTTCTTTGGTGCGAATTATATCGGAAAAGAAAAGAGAGTAAATTGATCTGCAAGATTTGCTGAGCAATCTGCGACGCACGCCCCCGCTTCGCCCTGTTTCTGCGACCGGGGATCTACATGTTTATAATTACTAATTTTAGTATTTAATCTTGACTTTTTAGTATGAGAAAAAAGTTTCAGAGCTCTAGCTTGACTGTTTTTTTATTAAAATTTGACCTGCACTTTTTGTCAACTTCTGCCACTTAGGCTTTCTTTAGCCGCTTTCTAATCTCTATATCTTTTATAGGAAGTTTGGATATTTTTACAAAGTTTCATCTTAATAGGATCATGATGAACATTATTTCGATGGAAATAGTCCAGGGCTGGAATATTTTTGCCCTCAAATTAGATTTCACAGTCTGTTTTGCAGAATAAGCTTTCATGTCCATTTGGCCAGACCTTGAGTCCATAATACAGCTCATACTACTGAAAGTACTTTTCACAACTGGGCCATGGAAGCAATTAATGATGGCTTTCACAAGTTTAGATAAGGAGGGATATTCTTTCATCTGAGACACAAAGGACCACCATTAATCTAAGCGCACGGTTCTTTTCTTTGATGTCACAAAAGGTGGTAAGTCAGCAATCTGATATTTTCAAATCTCTAACATGTATAAATCCAATTCTTCATTTGCGAGAACATTAGTTATTATAGTAGGTAATGTCTCCAGTCTTTTTAAAGTGGCTGTTTTACCTCTAGCAGATGCATTTAAAGCAGAAACATTAATTAAAAATGGATTGGCTAGTGGCAACTTTTTTTGCAGGTGGATTGGCTAGTGGCAACTTTTTTTGCAGGTACCACAAGAAATGTATGCTTTTCTTAATTTCATGAAAAAGTCACCAGAAACTGATTTGTTACATTTTGATAAAGTACCTAATGCTGCAAATCGTATGAATAGTAATTGCTTATTCTCAGATACATTCTTCTCAATAAGATCTTCAGAGGTTATAGATTTCTCACATCTCTTAGAACTTCAGGTTTAATAAAACACGATAGAAATGTTTTGAAAACACTTAACTGCTCTTTATGTAACTTCTGAATTAGTGACTCAGTCATTTGAAACAGGCAAACACACTTTTTCAGTTAAGGCAACACAGATGTATAGACCTGTAAAGTAACAATGATTTCTTTCTGAAATGAAATAATTTCTTTACGATGCACAGCCATTGGTCTTTTCCATCATTTGTAAATGGCTGCATCTTATTTAGTTCCTGTTGAATTAATTTAATTTTTTGGTCAATGTGGGGAATTCTCCAAGTTTCTTTTTCTGTAAATACATAAAATAATGGCTTGATATGTTAGTGCATCATCAGCACTTAAATATGCATAATAAAAAACAGATAGAACATCCCACATTCTTAAGGTTTCTATACTTACATCATAGCATGAAAGCCACCTGTGGGTCAGATATCTTTTTGGAGCAGAAAACCTTATCATAAAGAAATCACAAATTTGACCAAGTTTCAATCTCAGCTGAGCTGACCATTTAAATTCAGTGTTTAAATCAGAAAAAAAAATTCCACATGGTATTCGAATACTTTACAAATTTTTTGTTCCATTATGAATGTGATGGAAGGAATCTCCATCAATAAGACATGGAGCTTTTTCTTGGTGAATATGAATTTCGAATCCAGATTTGAGCCGCTCACGACTGTGCCTGAATCAATCATTACAGATCTAAATTTGTATATGGGATCTCTCTTTCTGTCATCACTCAGAGAATGGAGTGCATCAAACACACTTTCACTGTTTACAGAGTAAAGATTTACAGCTATGAAAGATGCTATCACCACTCTCTGTTGCTCTTCACTGTAATAGCTGACAAGTATTGAAAGAACTCTCATCAAATTGTTGCTTGTGGACTCATCTATATTAAGAGAAAAAAAAAGTGGATTTCATTTTTTCTAAAGTTTCTGACAGTAAAGTGTATGCCAAGTCGTATCTCATTTTCATTGATGCTGAGGTCTGATCCACTGAGAGTGAAGAAAGTGCTTTTGGGTCCCATGCTAATTCTTTAGCCAAGTCAATAAGATGGGGAGCAACAGAAAATGGAAGGTTGTGCTCAGCCATGAACCCTAGCACTGTTGCCTGGCCAGTCGAAATGCGAGCTGACACTGGAACAGCTGACTGGGTCTCAGAATTAATTGAAGTTGGCTGTTGATTTGAAAATAAAGTGCCTTTCAAATCATGATTCTCTCTTCTAATTTCAATAAATCTCAAGTGCTTGCCACTAATCAAGTGGTTCAATAGTGAATTCCATCCTCTTCCACCATAATATATTTGGTCCTTGCATAAACTGCAGATGGCTTTACCTGGAATGTCAATTTTCTGGATGCAATCAGATAATAAGACAGTTTTTAAAAATTTAATTTAACTTTCTTCTCCAACCACTTTCATCAAAATTTATTTTTAACATTATTGTCGATTTCACGAATTTCAATCGCATTAGATTTATCAAGGATCAGCATTGTGAAAGAACCAAGAGTTCTCAAAAGTATGTGGTGCTGTGTCCTCAGCGACAGAGAAATCAATGCACGGCTAACTTGTACTAATTGGTGAATCAACGTTGGATTCGCTGACACCACACTGTGACTGACTAAAAAAGAAATCTCCACTTCGTTACGGAGAGGACATCCATGCCTCCGATAACACCAAATGCAGCAACAATAATAGTATCCGGATCAGAAACTATTTCTTCACGTCTCATCTCGAGAGCGGAATGGCACTGAATGGGAGACAGACGACGGCAGCACTGCACATGTGCGATTGACGGTCGCACGCCACACTAGGATTTCTCCTCCCAGAAAGCACCGCGAAAAGTCGGCGAAGCATGCCGAGAGAGAGTGGATCGCACGCCGACCGGCGATGACCCACCAGCACCAGGGCGGCCTCTATCTGACTGCATGAAAACTAATCTGGAAAGTTGCTGCTGCCGAAGTGCCCTCCCTCCCGGAGAAAAAAAAGTAAAAAAAAAAAAAAAAAAGAAAAAAAAAGTACAGTGATTACTGAAAACAAATTCATAAAAATACATTCGCTGAGTTCCGTAAATCAATGACATGAAATTAGCAGAAAAATCACATGTCTGAAAAATAATAAAGCGAAGAATAACTGAAAAATAAGACTAACAGAATTCATTTTTACTGAAAAAAAAATAATAATAATAAAAGCACAGGCTTCAACTGCAATTATAATACAGGTCCTATAGCATTCCATATCCATGGAAAAGAAATAACTTCAGCAGAAATAGATACAAAAAAGTACTAAAAGACTTAAAAAATTAACCTCCTTTACTATCAACTAACTAGATGGTGTCACCAGATGAAATGTGCTACAATGAAAAAAGATAAAATGATCATGAAAACTAAAGGTGGGAGAGTTGAGAAGAGCCACACTCAGTGCGATCTCATCAGCCAACAAACATTGCGTTAAAATATACTCACCTCCAGATGATCAAAACATGGTTTTCGAAATATATTTCAGTATATCAAGAATGATATTGTAAATACACTATGTAGACAAAAAGTATTCAGGCATTTAGGTCTAACGGAAATGAACATTTATTAGCCGAAATCAGTACACAGTCAGCTCACATTTGAAGAGGTGATTATGAAACAAAAATTTTGCTGTGGGTGGGACATTACCACTAAACTATTATTCTGAATTATATTTCAAAATAAAAATTTCATATCAAAAATTTTACAAATTTTAAAAATTTCTATAAAAAATGTTGTGAGTTATTCAGGTCTTTTTATTTGATTGATGGTCAGTAAGCAGACATTTTACTCTAGAAAATGGTCTAGGAATTCAAGATTTGCTTGCCATTGAATTTTTCAGACCCACTTTTATTAGCTGCAAAAAGTAATGTTACATTTTTAAAAATAGTCTGGTTTTCCATGAACTTTGCTCTCCGATGGAGAACATGCTTCACTAATGATCAATTTAAGCAGAAAGGCCAATGCAGCACGACTCCTGTTCGGAGAAAACAACGGAAAAGCAAAACACGCTGTTCAGAATCTTAGCCTCGTGCCATAATGCATGTGGAGCAGCAAGACAGGCAAAAGGTATACAGCAGTGCTACATAATTCTTTAGCAGCTAATTAACAGGAAGGTTGAAATCATGACTAATCATTTTAAATAATTTACTATACAAGTTTAGAGATGTTGGCATAATTTACATTGCCAGAAACCTAGAATTTCAGATTCAGTTGAGCATGAAAGCTAGAAATCTGGGTTAGACCCAGAACGCAAACACCACTGCATTTGGCAATTATGACTGTGGTGATGTTCCTAGGGCATACTTGCCAACTTTGGAAAATGTGCATCAGTAAAACTTTTGCACGAACGCCATTTACCACAAATCAAAACATAATTATATGAATAAATATGCAGTATAAATCTCTGCATCATTCCACAATAACTAAATCAGTATTATCTGAGTTTAAAATAATAATTTAAAAAGCCATAAAGCAATATCTTAATTTTGTTCAATGTTAGCCTTGCAAACCTGTGGTGTTTCAATACTAAACTAAACATTTCCTGTAAAAAGGAAATATTCACTTTAAGAGTATCAACACATTGCATTCAAAACTATGTTACATACCTTCTAATCTTCATCTTGTATATCAAGATTACATAATATTGTAATCACTTTCATGACTTCCATCACATGCTACAGAAAATGCTGTCCTTCTTTAAAAGTTTCACAACAGCGAAAGTTCGATCTAAAGCTATTTTGTGGACAATCGCCATCGTTTTGGTCTTTAGACAGCCATAACATTTGGCAGTTTCATCTTTTGGAAACATCTGCTGAAAAAGTGGACCAACGTGGCTGGAAGCACTGAGTGGCGCGTTGTGTTCTATCAAATAAGACGTAAACCACAATTTGGCATGAGTTACATCTCCTTGACTATTATGCAATGTTTTAAAAAACATAGTCAGCTTGGAGTTATTATCCGTACACTTCACATTACCTTAGTATTTGGGACCATTTACATGACAAAAAATATAGTTTCTGCTTCCGTGGCCAATGTTAAAATAGTTTGGGCAAATGTCGTAAAATGCTAATTTTACACCTTTATTAGATTTCCTGATACATTGGAACTTTGCGGTGTATACTTCCTTAAAAGTTTGAAAATAACTTTCAGATGGTATAATCTTAGTACTCATCTTTATGGATTTGCATAAAAGCTAAACTAACAACTCGCTTCTCCTGGTATATCAACTCTACAACAAAGAAACAACACACATAAAAAAGTATTCTTTTGCTGCTACAACATTGCTCAACACTGTGCACGCAGTTTTTACCTTTCTTTTTCATTGGCTGTAATTTGATTTCCCTCCCAAGAGGAGACCAATCAACTGCTACGATGAACTAGCGTCTACAGGGACTAAAATACCACGGCCACACGATCAGCGTTACCACCTGCTCGATCGAGTCGGGCCATGGAAATACAAAATGTGACGGCCACCATCACAGACTCTGCACATGCGTCCAGCATCGGCACGTCACTTGAGCAGTCCAATGGGGGAGAGAGAGAGAGAGAGAGAGAGAGAGAGAGAGAGCTACCACACAACGGCACGAAGCCGGCGAATCAAAGATGACATCACCGCGTGACACAGCGCTCGTAAGGTCCGGTAGAAAATCTAAGTGAATGGTTGCAGGGGATTGAATTATTTCAATTGAGCAATCGAAATCTTATAACATCTATAAAAAGAGACTTCTATCCGCAAATCAGTAAAATTAAGCAGAAATCCGTAAAAGTTGGCAAGTATTTCACAAGATGCCAGTAGGTCTCTATCACAATTTTCTTGCATTCCTCCTGCAAAGCTTCTGCCAGAGCTGCCATAGAAGAAGTTCTTAACAGTGCTACTGCATTGGATTGACCAAACATTCATTTAGAATTAGGATCAATGAACATAAAAGAGACACAAGGGGCAGAAAAGTAACCACTGCCCTATCCAGAAAAGTCAAGTTCAAGTCTGCTGACCCTATCCAGAGAAGTCAAGTTTAAGTCTGCAAATTCTAAGTGGGATGATATTATGAAATTAATAAAAAAGTATTTATGGCACAGTAAAATTTGTTTATTTACTGTCATAAAATGTATATAGAATATAAACATATTTTACTGAGCTATAAGAGCTTTTTGATTGTGCACAATCTGATGTACTTAACTAATATAATGAAATTAGCTTCCTACTCCAATCCTAAATCTGCCATACAAAAAACCTTGAGGATCATTACCAACAGTGAGGCTTGCAAAGAATAATCTCTCTAGAGTTGCCACGAATTTGGCAACCAGTTCTTCAGATAATGCTGTTTTTCATTCCACAGTACTGTAACATGCCCAACCAACACACTTCATTTCTTTGAATGAATCTATTAAGTACCACGTAAATTGTTGAAGTGTTCCATTGCTCAATTTGCAGCATCCTTTCCTTGAAACAGCCTTCTGGTTAGCATGCGAAAGCTTGAAAACTTTCATTTCTATTCTACACTTAATAAATTTGGATTACCAGTATAGTTACACTACTTCAAGCTGAGGTTGGATTTGGTGTTCCAGCTAGTCCCACAGATGTTCTAATGGATTTAAACCGGGACTTGGGAGTGGCCAATCCAACACCTGGACGTCCTGCTCAGACATATCAACCTTCAAAATCTGAAAATTGGGAAATTTTTACAGCTCATAAAATCATGTGAGAGCTATATTTGTTCAGACATTTTCCAGACATAGGAACAATTTTCCAGAAGTAATAGTATTGTTACGCTTTCCCCCTATACCAGGGTTGCGTCCCTGAGCATGATTTTGTTGCAATACCGCGAGAATTATAAAGAGGCAATTTGGATTTCGCTGATAGGCCAGAAACCACGCAATACACACTCACAGTAATGATCAGAAGGACTTAGCACGAACACAACATTTAATTATACCGTTAACATCTTGGATAAGAATTAAAGAGAAGAAATATCCTGCATCATTATTAGCTAGAGGTGTTAATCTGAATCGTCATCATTCCTGACCAGATGAACATTCTGCGAAGGAGTTCACACCTCATGTGTCTGACGTTAGTTCTCGGAGATCCCCTCACCGAGTTCTTACAATGAGAGACAAAAATGTGCTTACACGCCCTCAAGGTAATCCTTTGGCATTTTTGCGCCAATTTAGCACTTTGGATAAACACACAAACACACACACACACAACACACACACGAGCAATCACAGGGGGGATGACGCACTCTCTGGGTTTCATCACCTGTGTGAGCCAATTGGTCTGATGGCCTATGAATTTTTCTCACCACGATATAGTGTCGATCTCCCCCTACGTTTTTCTCTTCTTCTCACCGATTGCGAGGGATAGAGGGTCATGGAGCACGGGAGTGGTTCCCTCTGGATTTTTAAAGGCTGCTGGTCTCAAGAGGGTCTCCTCCGCTCTCTTCTTGACGACGTGTCTTTTTGCCCTGAGATCGGACGGCAGTCGTTTCACTTCTCAGTTTTTCGTCAACACAGTTGCGGAATAGCGCAGCTCATTTCTGCTGCTCGAATTTGGCTGGTCATTTTGGACTTGGCATCTGTTATTCGCTTTGTTCCTTCTGTTTTCTGCTGCACGGCGATCCGAGCGAAAATATCAGCATCTCTGCTCAAGCGTGTGTCCCCTGTCTCTCCGTGTTGCTCAGTCTACTCCTTTTCTTTTGCCCCGAGCTCAGCTTCCTAAAGCTCTCTCTGTCTCTGCACAACGGTGATGAATGTCATCTGGTCTTTCTCACGATGTTCGTCCCCCATGCAACTGTAAATTTTTGGCCGGCCCCTCAACAAGCGCGCTACCTTATCTGGTCAGCAGTTTCGCCTCCCAAAGAGCAACGTTTCTACACAGGAATTCGGTTAACGCCGAGGGAGCCAAGACAAGGAAATTTATTATCTTGTTTTTGCCACTTGCGACGTTTTCCCTGAGAGGCCCGTACGGGGAAATAAGGCATCCAAACTCTTATTTGTCCTCTCAAAAATTGCTGTTTCTCCCAGCTCATTTTTGACCCCACGTAACAGTATTATTGGTAACTAAAAGTTCTGGAGTAAAAAAAAAAAAAAAAAACAGCGTGAAGATCAACAGCCCCCACTGAAATTTGTTTTCAGGTACTTCGTTTCCGCAAGATCATGAAAACATAAAATGGCCCGCATGTTGGTTTTTGCAAATAAAATAGCAGCCAAATGTTCCCGTTTCTTCTTTACGTTGTGCACGAAGACAAAGACGATAGAAAGCATCATACTAACATTGCCTTTCATTACAAGGCGAGGATAACTGTAACTACGCCCTTTTGTCGTTAAGTGAATTCCCCACAACTCAACTGTTTATCATCCCTTAAAATGTGCGCAGCTCTGTTGAGGCGAGCGATTGAAAGACTCAACTGCAAGAAAAACGCAGGGCAGCTCCCATCTGTCAATTAATTACCGACCCTACCCAACATTCTAGTGCCGGAGTGGGTGAGCTTTTTGCTGAAGGTGTCATATGACAATCGGACCGGGAGAATTTTTTTTAAAGCACATTTTTTCCGATTCATCTCGGATGATTGGTCAGAAGCTAACGCTTAGACCACTGCGCCACCAGGGTGGCTTTCTTTTTGCAGACAGGAGAGGAAAAGTACAAAACTGATAACTGTAATGCCACTTTGCATCGACACAGTAAAAAAAAAAAAAAAGTTTCACAGGCGGATCGAAATCACAGTGGTTGATGGAATTTTGACCGTCCTAACGGCTAATTCTCTGTGAAAATCAGGAGAATTCGACATTCATCCGGAGGGCGGGCTGAAAATCCGGAGAGTTGGCACGTCTGCCTGCTGCTTAAACCAGCACTGGGTAAAACTTGCCATGTGGCAAGCTGCTCCATCTTGCTGAAACAGTCAGGGATTTGTGACGAAGTACTGCCACAATGTAGGTAGTAGTGGCTGGTTGGTTCATTAGTAGATTTTTTATGGTGCAAGGGCCATGTTGGCCGAAGAGTGTCAGACACCAGGCCAAGGAAGAAAGATATCTTAAAAGCGTGGTATAAGAGTTAAAAACAGGCCGATGTGGTAAAACTGAAAAATTTAAGAGCTAGATAAGTTTAAAAAGTCAATTTCTTTAAGAAACAAAAAGACTGCGAAGGTGTCACAATTATCACCTAAGAGTTGCTGCAGTGTAGCTGTGCCGTCATTGAACAAAGGAGAATGAAAATAGTAGGGTTCCCACTCAGTTAGTGAAATCAAATTCACTGACTTTTCCAGGTTTTCCAGGTGGTTTTGAGTAAAATTCCAGGTGTTTGCAACAGCGTTTTGAAAATATGCTTAACAACATATAATGAGAAAAAAATACTGGTTAATTAGATACTTCCCCAGATTTGCATGCAAGATCTTAAAATATTGTTTTAGTTAGCTGAGCAGAAACTTGTGAATAAGCAATTCCATAACAGGATATTGAACTAGCTTTAACTCTTGTAATGCAGTGTTTTGACATGCAAGACAGTGATAGAGGCTTTGGTTTGATAATGAAGTATCCAACATGGGGTTCTGAGACTGCGATAAAAAATGTTGAAAATATGTTTTTGCGAATTTTTCGCAAAACTGACTGAACCTTTAATCAACTCCATAAATCACTAACAGAAACGGGCCCCTTAAATTTCAAGCGAATCGGATAAAAGCTTTAAAAAAATTATTTTAAGCTCGTCATCCTGCAGCAAGTTTCTCACGGAGACTGAATTTATAACTTTATTATGCGGTTATAATAAATATCAAAATAAAAAAATTTGAAAAGGAATAGATGTAGTCATTGAAATATTTAGTATGCAAACTTAAAAGTCAAACATTGAAGCAAAATCTTTTCTTGCAGAGAAAAGAGGGGGGGGGGGGGATAGAATATGAACACTTCATCTTCTTTCTAAATAGCAGTAAAGAAAAAGAATGAAAGGCATTCTGCAACATATTCAGTGAAACATAAACATTTACTCCGAAAAGAGTCTCGGAACGTTAAAGAAGGCAATAACTCAGTTGGCTCCTGTTGGCACACGCAGTCATTGTGACCGCTCAAAGCCCGTTTAGTGACCCTTCACCAGTAAGCTCTCCCAGCCTAAAACGCATTGAGGCACGGCAAAGCTCACCAGAACCCTCAGTAAGATCGCTACATTAAAGATTTATATCATTAAAAATTTTCAAGGATAATTTCAAAAGTTCTTTACCGATTCACGCGAAATTTTAGAGGTCAGCTTCTGTTAACCAATTATGGTGTATGTAAAAATTTCAGACAGTTTCATGAAGAATAGAAAAAGTTAGTTTTCACCATTTTTATCCCCAGTCTGGCAGTCAAACAAAGGCATGAAGGGGGCAGGAAGTGCTTTGGTTACTCCATCGTAACCCCTCCACAGGCTCCACTCTCACTCCAACACTACGCACCCTTTTCATTTCCTAGTAGCCACCGTAGGGGTTTCCTCCCGACATGGCTGCAATGAATTCCTTTTCTAGTGCTCAATGACAGAGAACTCTGCCAAATACGTTAGTTTCACCTCCCTTCCCCTTTAACCTACAGTTCGGTCCATGGGAGTGAACTAAACGAAATGTTAAATACGGAGAAAGATCAAACACAGAGGAAAAAGTATTTTACTTTAGAAACTCCCCAAATTCCCTGACTTACGAAATAAAATTTCAAAATTCCCTGATTTTTTTACGAAAATTCATGCTTTTCCTGACTTTTCCCTGACTTTTTGAGCCAATACTTTTTTCCCTGACAATTCCCTGATTTCCAGGTTCTCCAGGTAGCGTGGGAACCCTGAAATAGTGAAACCGACGAGAATGAAAATGAATGCAACTACATAAAATATGAGCAATAGTGTGCTAGCAGTTGCATATCTCACACATCAGGGCAGTGTCACCACACAGCAAGAAGCATTGGGTGAGACGACAATGCCCGATGTGGAGACATGCAAGAATAACTTCTTCACGATGGTTTGTTCACAAACATGTAGGTAGTGCATAACTGTTCGCCCATGGTGAACATTAGGTGGAGCGCACCACAACCAATGGACCGATTCTCAACAGAAACAGTTTTACATCATTACAGACCTCCCTTCCCCCCTTCAAATTTGACTGTAGGGATAATGCAGTCCACAGCCCGACAGTGTCCAGTCAAACGCCACACCAAATATGCCTATTTGAACGAAAGAGTAACTAGAGTTATTCAACACTCCATGTGAACTTACTTCTTTTGTGAACAGTGAGAGAGGCACAATGCAGTCATTGTCTGAAGTGATATAGGGCTTGCGTGCAGCTGACTTAGCATGGTAACAGTTGGCATACAGTTCCAGACAGACTGTTCAGGTGCAAATAGCTGCTCCAGTGGCTTGTGTGATGTTGTCGGTCATCTCTGTAGCACGTCATCTCTGCAGTAAGCTTTGTTTGGCACGATCACTCAGTTTGTGCCAAAGCGTGGCTTCACTTCAGTGGCACCATCTACCTTCCACTGATGAAAAACATCAGCAACAGCATACTTGGAGAATCACAGAGCAGTGGCAATGCTGTGCACTGATTGCTTACTATGGTGGCATCTTACTACCATGCCTTTTCAAGGTCCATAAGTTCAGCTCTGCACAGCCTTTTTGCTTTTAACATGATTTAACAGGTGTGCCAATGCTCCACTTCACATACAGCACCCAACACACTTCAAGCATGTGCCTCTGGTTCTGCAAATACATGTTTATTTGTTAAGTGGAGGTATACAAAAATACCATTGTTTACAACATTTTATGTACCCTTTTTTGCTGTTTTGAAGTTTTTTAAGCATTTGAAAGTATGGAGCTGGCGTTACACAACATTAACGGCAACCAAGTTTGATCTTTGTTCAATGTTCAGAACGAACATCGAACAAAGACCAGAAGTTAAATGAAACAAATAAAGTTGGCAGATTTTGGAGGGGTGGGTATGATATATATTAAAATACAAACAATTTTTAATAGTAATCTTTTAACCAGAAGTAAACACGGACAATAATATACAAGTGTTCCTTGAGCTAAACATTTTCATGAAGTTTAAAACATTACACTTTTGAAGAAAAAAAAAAACTATGTATATTTGTCATAACAAACTTACAGTAATGCATATAACAATAATATGTATAATCAGAGATACAATTATGTGAAGTTCTTACAGTTTGGGGTTTTATTCAACTTACTTGCTTGTTAACGGCACAAGCTGGTGTAGAAGATTGTTTTGAAAGGTTTACTTTTTGAAGATGAGGAGGACTTGAAGAAACAGAATTTCTCCTATTTTCAATAGTCCCAACTCCAGTTTTTGCAGTTTTAACTGTTTTCTTTATATATTTCAGGCCTGGATAGAAATTTCCTGCTGCAGCGTTGATATCCTCATCTTGAGGAATGCCTGCCAACTTTTCCAGCTCCACACCACTTCCCGTCAAATACTACAAGAAATAGAAAGTTTTCAGTTTACACACACATGTGCAACTCTTCAATAAGAAATAATTCTCTATGTACTATGCACACATGCAGTTAGTGCACTCCAAATACAGAATTCAAGAAAAAAACAAATTGTAAACTAGAAATAGAGTATTGAACACATATCTATCAAATTTTATCTGAGTATTCTAATCATTACACTATGCAAAATAATGCATTTATAAAAAGCAAAAGATTTAATCTAGTAAATTTGAGATAAAGGTCGACTATATTCAATTTTATGGAAAGGTTGGAAGGTAAACTAATAATATATAATCATTACTTGATTTCCTAATTTATATGAATGGAACAATCAAATGATATTTTGATTTCACTCAAAATGTTCAAAATGTGTGAGGTAAATGTAAAATATTTAACACTTCTTTAAAATTCTAATTGTGGAAATATTTTTTCTTCTGGAAATAATTTCCCCCACAATTATTTAGAGTGGAGGTGTCTCTCAAGGCTTGTCACCAAGGACTTGTTTTAAAATAAAGTTCCTACAGATGTCTATAGAATATTACTTCCAGCCAGTGTTGCTAGCTATCTTATTAACATTCCATTTGGAACACCAGTTTAAAGTGAAGGCAGAAGCATTGCAAGATACTTAAATCAACTCAGAAAATAAACAGAATACAAAACACTGCCTTATTTTTTACATATCAGGTACGTTTAATAGGCTGATTATTATATTAAAAATTATTCACAAAACTAAAATGGCCACTTGTAATAACTTCCCAGAAGTTCTGCAAACGTTTGGCATCTTGTCCTCCAATCTACAGACCTCAGACCACAGATATCATTACCTAGTGGTTTGCTTTGCCCCATGACTAGCATTGACACTGGGTGCTGTAAAATTCATGTTTTGTTGTTGGAAACAACCAAAACACCACTTAATGTAACACACTTCTACATGATTTGTACACATTTACAGAAAATAAATTCCAGTTTTAAATGAGTTCATCAAAAAATTCCAAGAGCTTAAATTGTTGCTAGATTCATAGTGCTTTGATTTATAATTTACAAACTGGGCTGAAATTTATTACATATCACTAAGCTGTTCTCTGATATTCAGAGGTTAGCTCCACAAAGAAATACAAACTACCAGATAATGTTTACTTACTGTTGCCGTATCAGACTTCTCCATTTACAGCGATCTTGACATACAACTTGGACTTCACTGACATCCATCACACGCTGTACACAAGATCTTCTATACTTCATACCCATAATGTTTTTCTCATGCAGACACTCCTGAATCTGATCCTCTCATGACTTCCTTGGCCTTCCTCTACCTTTCCTTCCTGCCACTTGGGCTAAAAGATTTTCTTAGTAAGCATCTCATGACTCATTCTTTCAACATGGCCACACCGCCGAAGCATATTAGTCTCCACCTTGCTAACATTTTGCTTCGCATTACACAACTGCAACACATCTTCATTCCTCACACAATCAGAATGTGTGGATGAAGTCAGTGATCCAATCTCATAAAATTGATTTCTACAACACACGTGTGTCATATATAAAAGAATGGTCACAGCACATGCTGAAATTAGACAGTATGTCTTGGATGAAACTGAGAACAGCATTATCTTGGGAAAATGTTCTTTAAACAGTCCAAACTATTAATCAGACCGCTGCCATATCAAACATTGTTGAATCTGATTTATTTGATGAAGTAATGGTAGTGAAAACAGCTCTGAAGTCCAAAGAAGATAGTGAAATGAAGGACATGTTGAAATACAAACATTTAGATGAAGTCTGGGTGAATCTCTTGAAAAATGTTGAAGGAGAACTATCAAATTTTAAAAAAGTAGTGGAGTTTGTTATGTATATCCCTGAAACAAATGCGTGTGTCGAAAGATTATTTTCTCGCATGAATGCACTGTGGACAGATGAGATAAACAAATTGTTTGTAAAAACTGTAAAATCATTCTTCAATGAGGATTGTGTAGCTTTTCATGACACGATTGTTAAAAACAAACAATTGTTAAGTGATAATCATTCTTCAGAAAAGTATTGCAAGAGTGAGCAAGACTGATTGATTATAATAAGAATACTGATTAATAAGAATAGTTAAAATCATTTTGTAAGAAAGCATATGTGATGGAAGCGCATACTAAACTTTCACATTCAGTCGAAAGTGCCCCGTATTTTTTCCCAATGTATCTGGGATCCCTATTTTTAGAAAATCTGTGCAGTAAGTATATAACCACGAACTATTCATTACAAATATTTCTTTAAAATTCTGTTTCTCACGTTAATAAACGAAAGTCTACTCTGCAACTGCCGAAGTCTAATTGTTGGGGTTTAAACATTAGACAAGAGAAGTATTCAAAACATAACATACATTATCCTTAGGCTTGAAACAAAGGTAAAGTCTTACCTTTCAATACCCAAGTTTATCATATTGGTTGGTCAGGAGGGCTTCCAAAAATAATACTACTACATTCTTGTATAGCAGTATCTTTTTTTTTTTTTTTTTTTTTTTTTTAATTGGAGGTTTAACGACCACCGTGAGCAACTCAATGGGCTATAAGCAGTCGCCCGTCCCTAATTTAGGGTCACTGGTTCCAGGGAAGGGAGAGAGCTAATGCCGTAAGACAAACACAACATCCATGCCTGACCGGGATTCGAACCCGGACCCCTTATGGACGAATGATCAGAGGCCTATAGCAGTATCCCAGCGTTCTAGTCGCACAACGTGCCTCTGCATATGCGTATCTGCAATAGAAAGCATTATCAAACCATCAGACTTCTGAAAGAATGCTTTAAGAACATACATAATAAAGTATGGGAGATGGTGTAATTATTGAAAAAGTTGCAAAAAATGTGTTAACAGAAATATTATACTGACACTTCTTTTTTCCTAGTACTTCATAACGGAACTTTTTTTTTTTTTCTACCTGGAATTTACACACCAGCACTAATTTTAGTAGTGCGAACTGCAGAAATGATATTTTTTTGGTCCCTAATTTACGAGTGAGCCTTTTTAAAACATAGAGACCTCATGTGCCTCGGGCTTTTGAGAAATAGTTGGGTGGGAACCGTAAAGCAACAGTTGCTCTGGCACTTGTGAAGTTTTTGTCAACATATTATTCGCCAAATTAAATTTTTTTTCCCCCGTTGAAGTGTTATAAAAGTACAAAAAAAAAAAAAAATCCCCAAAACGATATACCCCCCTCCCTCAAATTGCGATCTGCAGTGCGGCCCCTGTGTAAAGGGAAGGGGAGTGCTGTACACATGAGCTACAAGTTCAATCCTTCAAAGGATGGAAATGAAGCTACCCATAGTGCATGATCATGTCTTGCCCAAGCCCCAGAACATACCACTAAAGATTTCTATAATTCTTATGAAGAACTGAGAGTAATTGATCAAACACAAATTTTAGTTTTGCAGCAATGAGTATAAAAAATTTTCCATCGATTATTTTTTTTTTTTTTTGAGGGTTGTTATTAATTTAGGATTGAATATTCATTCTAACTGCAGATTTTAATTGCTTGACTATCAACTTCATGAAAACCCCTATTGGAAGAAAATTGCCTTCTCGGCTCGGGACATTAAAGTTCTGGGTTTAAGTCCAGTTGAATCACTAATGATTAGACGAGGTTCGAAAGTGTCGTTAAACTGTTGGTCCCGGGGCAGAGACTCCTCGTTATAAACAAGTGTGTAACTTCAGTCCTTGGTGTAGCATAAGTAGTGCCCGCTGGATCCACCGAACCAACCAACTGAAATCAATAAATCAACCGCCATCATTTTTGACTTATGGTGCAATAGTAAAGTGGAATTATAAATTACATTAACATAATAATTAGTGCATAATATACCTGCAAACAACAATACAAAAAAGAAAAAAAAACTGAAAGCACTACATATCTACCGATCTAAGAGGAAAAGCCTGTAAATCAGCTGATTCAAGATCATGTCCCACGAGCCATCAATATGGAAACTGGAAGTTCTGAAACACTGAAGTGTTTTTACAGAATTGTTTAACATACAGCAATGCAGTTTGCAGATCAATTTGTCACTCTGACTCCATGATAAACTGTTGCAATCATACACAGTATGTAAATCCATTTCCCTGTACTCATTACGAATTCTGACTTATAAAATGCTTTGCATTCAGTGAGGTCCATCAGAAAAGTTTAGGCACAAAAAATATTGACGCTGAAATGTTAAAGTACAAACCAAAGACACACAAACACTGAACAGCAAGCAAAACACTTCAAACTGTGTCACACTAAGTAATGAAAAACCAACATATACAATGGATATAAAAATACACAGTTATGGCAGGAGAATCTACAAGTTTCAAAAGTTTAGACACAACAGAAACAGAATACAAATCATGCCATTATTAGACATGTGTATGATATTTGCAGACACTTATCAGTTCAAAACCAGGTTTCTCCATAGAATACTCCAATTAAATTCCGTAGTTTCCCATTAATATAATTTTAAATTACTATTTGATTAACAATTCATCGTATAAAAGTTAATCACCACGTTGTCTCAGGGGAGGGGGTCTTCCTTGAATGATTTTTCTTTGGAGTTCTCAAAAACATTTCATCCATTTTATTTTTCTTTAAACCACCTAGTCTAGAGGAAACAAGCCAAGTTATCGCATTACCTAAAGGATATTTTTGTCCAATTTCAACCAATTCAAATATAAAAATTTTTTAAACAAAGCTTGGAAATATAAAATTTTGTCCTGATTGGTTCAGTTTGAGTCATTTCATCCTTGAAAAAAAAAAAAAAAGCATTTTGCAAGTACCTCTTTTTTTGGTGCCTTAACGACACAAAGAGGAGGTGCTCTTGCAATCAGGTTGTTCACTCCTATATATACAACAAACAAATTTCTAGCCACCCCTAGAGTTTACCACCAGCTACTACCCTGTAATTGTGTTAGTTAAGGCCTTTGCTCTTCACTAGAAACAATTTCAGAGATGCCAAACACAACACAGAGATTTCTAGGTCTAACTACAGAACTATGGAAAAACTGGACAGGGATTTTTTGCCTTTTAATTTACTTTCAAAAAACTGTGGATTTCTGCTCATTAGTAACCTGAAACATAAAACCAGATTTTTCCCTCTTACAGACACTCTTTTGCATGTAACTAACATCTCAAGCATACTGTTTTTAGACACAGAAGTGCAGTTTTTAACACATAACAATCTAATCATCTCCTAATAAAAAAGCTACAATTCCTTTTTCTATTGACACACACACACACACACACACACACACACACACACACAGCTCTATTAGGGTTTTTGCTGAATTCTACCACTTTCAACGGCTTATTTCACAGGATGTTATTTCCAGGATTAGCCTTTACCCAACCCCCACACCAATTAAATAAATGAGAAAAAAGAATTTTAAAACATCCCTCCCCAAATAATTTTACGGATATCAATTGCAACATGCAATAACCATACATACACAAATAACACTTTTTTCACATTAATGTGCAAATAAAGTACATAGATGAAGTTTAGAGCACTGGTTTCATACAGGGTGTCCATAATGTCTTTTCCACATTACAAAAATTAATATACAAAAATAAATTACAGGTACAAGAAAGGGATTGCACAAGATGGTGCACAAGTTTTTTTCCAGTGTCAGTACTACTCCACATGAGTGACATGTGTGGCCAGGAGTACATGTAAGCAATATTTGATTTCACGCCATGTTTCGTTTAACATCTCAGCAGAGACAGAACCAATGGTGTCCATTATTCTGTTCTTCAATGTCTCGACATCCGGAACACTGCTAGAGTAAACTTGGTCTTTCACATTACCCCACAAGAAAAAGTTTTGAGGGGTTATGTTGAGTGATCGAGGTGGCCATGTCATGGGACCGCCGCTGCCAATCCATCTGTCCGGAAGCATGGCATTCAGGAATTCGCGAACCGTTATTGCCTAATGTGATGTGGTACCGTCTCGTTGGAAAATAACCAAAGTTGGGAGTGCAAGTAACTGAGGTGCTGCAAAAAGTTTTAGCACGTCAGGTACACATTACATGTATCAGTGGGCTCTGTAAAAAAGAAGGGTCCGACAATTCTGCCATGCATCAGGCCGTACCAAACGTTCACTTTTGGGCTAGCCCTCTGCTGTTCGTTGACATAATGGGAATTTTCTGATCCCCAGATTCGAACATTGTAACTATTTACTGTACCAGAGATGTAGAATGTGGCTTCATCTGAGAAGCAGACACAGTGCAGATAATCACTAGATGTATCACGATTAACAAGCTATGCGCTGCAACATCTCCGTCGCAAATGCAGCACAACAAGGCTGGTCATCAGGCTGAAGAGGTTGAATGATCTGTATCTTACATGCATGCAGATGAAGATGTTTGTGTAGAATTTTGTGAACCGTGGCACGGGGAATCCCACTTTCCAGTGAAGTACGAGGAATGGATTTCCTGGGGCCTACCAGAAAGGTCTCCTGAACAACAGTAACCAGTGGTCGGCCTGATTGGAGGAAATTGCCAACACTATGCGTCGCTTTAAACTTCTCATACCAAGTACTTATAATTTTTTAGTATGGACATGATCGTCTGTGCTCTTTTCTGAAATGACGATGGACAGTAACTGCCGATTTGGTCTCATGGTACCACAACACACACTTCGCTTTTTCTTGCATGGAAGCCATTATCGATGAAATGCTCCTCTTATTCAGCAGTAGTGCTCACCTAAAGAACAGAAGAAGAAAAAAAAAAAAACTTCAATGCTGCTATATTACGTTGTCAATCATTTTTTTTTTTATTTTAACATACATAGATTTTTTTTAATATTAATTTTTGTAATGTGGGAAAGACTTTATGGACACCCTGTATAATTTAAATTTCTGGATGTCATCAATTACAAGGTTCGTACTCTTCCAAGCAAAATAGATTCAAGCACTTTTCAAGGACTTAGCATATGGGTGTGCTGTCGGTCAGTCAACACGTAGTTATTTTACTAAGTTCATACGATTTCTTAGATGTTGGAAGGGCACAACTTCAATGATCTGCCTGTTACCCCCTGTTGATTTATTTTATTAACTCTGAATTTCCCCTCAGTTTTGGAGTTTTTCAAAATAATTTAAAATAATTTTAGTTTGTGTAATATTTTGAAAGAGTACGTTATTTTGGTATTCATCTGCTGACATTTATTGCTTGCTTTGACTTTTTATTTTTGATGCGCTTTTTGATGTAGCTAGGTGATGAAGGGACCACACATGAAGCATAAGCAATTCCTAGAAACCCAACCTTTAGGAAAGAATGCTTCCTTAATCCCAATCAACAGAAGCCCATCACAATTTGCGAATACATCATTCCACTTATTTTACTCCCATGGCTGACATTTTACTCTGTAGTGATGTCATAGCCAAGGTACCAGCAGCCCAAGCGTTCAGCTTGTGCTTTTATCAGAAATACAGACAAACTTCCTATACAACTTTTTAGCACAATCATTTCATATATGTCCTTTCATATCATTACTTAAAAAAACCATTCAAGTACTATTCACAGAGTTGTGAACTTTAAGTACTTTCAAGGACTTGAGAATGAACTTTTTTCTTTCAAGAACTTTTCAAGGAGCGTACAAACCATTTCAGAGACTTTCTGTGAACAAAACTAGCATACTAAAGTAATACCAGGCACAAAATTGTAACTACAGGATTTCACATGTCAAGTAAGTATGAAAAATAGGAATTTGATATTTTTTAAAATCAAAAATACGGATTTCTGTGCACATTAAAAATCAGTGCTGTTGGCAGATTTAAAGATTTCTAAGGATGTGAGAAACCTGATTTTTATTTATTTATTTTTTACAATGCAATATTTCAAAAATACATGTTTGTCATGTGATGTACAAAAATCCAAATTGTACATGCAAAAGGCAGGCTTAGGGTTGCAAATGTACAAAAGTGTGAGTTGTATGAAAACTGAGCATGAGAAAATACAGAACTGCCTGTCCTGAAAAACAGAAACTTTTCAACTAAGAATGGAATTTAGTAGTGAAAATGTTTAGTACTAGCAAGTGCTCTGTGTTAAAAAAATTAGCTCATAACTTACACATATATAAACATACAAATCATAGCAAATTAAAATTTGCTTCAGACGTCTGAAAGGGTTGAAATGAAAGTCTATCAATCACTTTCAGAATGGCTCTACAATGTACATCAAAATTATTTGACAAGTCCTTCACTTTTAAATCATGTACAGTCAACAAAATATAAATATCTTGAAAATACTAAAGCATTTTCATGATGGCATTTCTGTTCTTCATGTATTGTTTTGGTATTAAAAGAAAGTCAGATAAGAGTCAAACTGAAGGAAAATTAAACTTCTTGGATTTGATCATCTATGTCCAGGAAGATAAGTTCCACACAAAAATGTACAAAAAACCTTTAGATACAAACAAAATACTAGATCCATATTCATAGAAGAAAAATGTTGCAAACCAATTTTTAGAAAAAATGAACTGGAAGTAATGCTAACATTACTTCCAGCTCATTTTCTAAAAATGAACTTCCAGGATGAATTGGAAGTAATGCTAACAAAAATAACTACCCAAAAAAGGAAATAGATAAAGTGCTCAAACAAGATAAACAAAAAAAAAAAACCAAAAAAAAACCCAAGCAAGCAGGAGTTTAGCTTCACAAGTAAAATTACGTATCAAAAAGGTTTGTTTGAATCTCTAAAGAGAATAAGCAGTAAATATGATGTTAGATTAGCTCCAAGTTTAGAGAACAAACTTAAAATTTTTGCTCTAGCTTGATTCAAAAAGAAGAAAACTTGTTAAAAATGCAAGGAGTAATTTATAAAGTAGCCTGCAGCTGTGGAAAATACTACATAGGAGAAACAGGTCATAGGCTGGAAACTCGCATTGCGGAGCACAAGGCAGCGGGTAAAAAATTGTTCAAACAAGACAGGATTAGAGAGACATGTTAGAGAAACAGGACACATGGACTGGGACTCTTTGACTGTCACTGGACATCAATCCAACTTCTTGAAGCAAAAATTGAAAAAGGGACTTGAAATTGGAAAATACTTCATCAATTAATGGCTGTAAGGAATTTTCGCTGCCTAACATCTGGCAAGACATTTTGCAGAATCACCATAACCATCAAAGTTAACCGTAACCAAAAACAGTGATGGAGAATCGTACGTAAGACTACCTGACGAAGGAGAAGAGTTCTCTCCGAAAATTTGCAGAAATTTTAAGAATTTACCTAGATAAATTACATAAAAAAGTTAACTAGTTTGAATATAATAATCTAGGAAGCTATATAACAAAGATGAGTCAGGTAAGAACTTTAGCAATGAAGTTTTATAACAACTACGAGGGTTGTACCGAAAGTAATGCTAAAGTGGGCATAACTTTATTAACTGACAGAGGTCATTCAAATTGCACACGTTAGTAGACTAACTCTTTCTCTATACAAAAGTACTAATCAACATAGTCTCCTAGTCTCCATCACAAGTGACACATTTGGGCCATCGTTGAACCCAACACTCGAATCCTCTTTGAAAAAATTCAGGTATTCACGTGCGGGCAGTTATACCCGCTTTTTCACAGACACTTTCGCCTTGTCTGTGTCATCAAATTGTTGCCCTCGAAGACTGTCCTTCATTGGACCAAACAGGTGAAAGTCCGAGGGCACTAGAGCTGGGCTGTACGGTGGAAAAGAGACCACCTACCAGCCAAATTTGCTGATCGCCTGATTTGTTGCCAAAGATGCGTGTGGTCTCGCAACGTAATAGTGAAATTTTGATTCTTTTCAGACTATTGTTTGGTTTCTTCCTTCTTATGGCTTCTCTAAGCTTCTTGAGTGTCTCATGTACTGCTCACTGGTCACAATACAGCCACATTTCAAAACATCAAGGAGAATGACACCCCTGTCATCCACAAAAACAGTCACCATGACTTTCTGTGCTGATCGCTAGCTCTTGAACTTCTTAGGCGTTTGCGAAGGGGTGTGATGCCACTCCATGGATTAATTCTTCATTTTCCGATCATAAAGATACACCCACACTTCATCGCCTGTCACCAGATCAGGAAAAAAAAAGTGTCTTCATTGGCTGCAAACACTTCCAGCAGATCAGAGCAGACTTCCACCCTTCTCTGCTTCAAATCAGGTGTCAATTGCCAGGGTACCTACTTTGTGCACACTTTTCAATACCCTAAATCTTCCACCATCTTTTGTATGGCACTGTGACCACAGTCCAGTTGTGCAACAAGCTCACGGATTATGACTCGTCTGTTTGTGTGAATCATTTTATCCAGGCGCCGACGATTCGTGTCAGTGGTCGCAGATGATGGTCTCCCATTGCATGGTTTTTCACTTCAGTGCTGGTTTCCCCTTCATTAAACTTCATCGATCTGTGCACATTGCTCTTACCAATGGTGTCATCTCCATAAACATTCTGCAGCCTTCTGTGGATGTCAGACAGCATTCACCCTTCCTTCGTCAAGTACTCAATGACAGCACGTTGCTTCTGCTTTGGAATCCATTATTTACTTGCAATGAAGAAGGGTTACTATAGAGGAGAAGTTTACCAACGTCCAATTTGAACAACCTATGTCAGTTAATGAAAAATTTTACCCATTTTTGCATTACTTTCGGTACAGCCCTTGTATATTACTGGAATTTGGAATGTAGTCTCATCAATCATTGCTTGCATTCCACCAATGCAAAGTCACAAACAGACCTATAACCACAGTTTGTTGGGTTGCTTCCACTGGAATCGGAATATTTCTTCAGTTCCCATAGCATGCTCTACTCTAAAGATCATTAAATTTTAAAAAAATTCACAAAAATCTGCAAATGATGGCAGGTCTGATCCAGCAGAAATGCATATTTTTTTCAAGTTTTAACGATTTTTAGATCAGAGCATGCAATAGGGAAGGAGGAAATATTTCGATTATGATGGAAGCGCCCAAACGAGCTGTGGTTATAAGGTCTGTTTTTGACTTTGCATTGTGGAAGTAAAGTGATGGAAGAGGAAGTCATTGGACAGATGACCCTGAGGATAAAGCAATGGTGAGATTACATTCTAAATTCTTGTACAGCACTACAGTCAGGGTGCAAAATTTGCAGTCGCCCAGTCGCCAATGGCGACCAGAAATTTATAGTTGGCCAGCAGTAAAAATGTTAAATTGTTTCCCTGTTCAGGGGTCGATCCAGGCGGCATTTGATACCATTGGGCGGTACCTTCACAAAAATAGTTTGAGCTGTGATAGTGTCTTCACTTTCAGTAAAATGTTATCTTAAAAATATTTTAGTGTGAGAGGCATCTTGTATTTAACTGCGTTTTTATCTCTCCCCCTCCCCCTCCCCTCTTCGTTATGAACTGTGTTCAGCAAAACGGTCTCCGACGGAGGCACATGAATCACTGCTCCATCACTAGCGGCAGCGAGCCAATGAGAAAGAGAGCCTCTTCCATGGTCTGCATAGCAGCAGCTGTGCGAAGCTCACCGAGAGGAACTTCAAAGCATTATAGGAGGGAGCATTTTTTTACTGCGTGCATTTCTAGGTCTAACTCAAAGTGGGGATGGGCAGATCGGTGGATACTCATTCCCGAAACATTCACGCATCCGTAGCCTGGGTGGAAATTATCGATGTATCAGCAAAAACCTTGATATTTTGCTAAAGAACCAAAGAATTAGCATATATCTCATCTGCAGCAGTTATTGACACATCGATGAATAAGTCGCAGTTCAATATATCAGCGATAACTCACTAATTCAACGTCGAGGACCCTTATAATCCTCAACGTTGAATTAGTGAGGTGTTGAATTGCGCAGTTTTTTTTTTTTTTTTTTTTTTTTTTTTTAAATATAACCTTGATGTATTG
Source organism: Macrothele yani (assembly GCA_039090855.1). Classification (NCBI taxonomy): domain Eukaryota; kingdom Metazoa; phylum Arthropoda; class Arachnida; order Araneae; family Macrothelidae; genus Macrothele; species Macrothele yani. Next base: position 122,479,142 of record CM077009.1, on the reverse strand, counting down.
GCTCCCGTAACACGTAACATCGAGGATAAAAACTCTATTTCCGGCGAAGAAACAAAAAAAATATATCGCTAATTCGCGACATAGAAAGGTGATATTCCATTTCTGTTTATAAGAATACGAAAAACAAATAACAGCGAAAAATCGCTAATTCATGACATAAGATTATATTTCTTTCCTCTTTAAAAGAATGCAGCAAAGAGAAATTCATTTACTTCATGTAGAAAATATTCTTTCAGTTTCAAATATCAATTATCACTTGCAAAAACGTTGCTGCTCAAAAACACCGATATCTTTTGCCCTATCCCTACTCCAATTAATCTTTGCCGTATCAGCCAGGATTCTAGGAAACGTATTTACATATGAGGAAAAGCAGCATGATGGTTGTGGTGCTGACCATTCACTTTATGGGGAGATTGAGTTGTGATGTATGAGCGACATTTTTTTAAATGGCATATTAGTTATTATTTTCCCTCCAGCACTTAAAACTTTTGACACTTGATGACTTTTCTGGTTTAATAACAGCCTGGAGGGTAATTATTACTACTATTATTTTCCGAGATCTCAGCTGGAGCACAATCGCTAAGTTATATATATATATACTTAAGAGCAGAGCCGAAAACATAAGAAAAACACTCAAGATTTTAAAACGAAAGTTGCAAAAAAAAACCCAAAGATCAAAACGCGCAACGCACCAGTTATGAAAATTCAGAATTCACATTCTATTAAGAAGAGACTGAAGCAAAAAAAAATTTTTGACTCACACCAAGTACAACATAGAAAAGGTTATGTATTGACTGGCGTGAGTAAAAAGAGAAAAAAATAATAGAAAAACAGAATGTAGAAAGTGTCGAAAATAAGTGAGAAAATGCAGAGTTTTGCTGGTCCTTGATAAAGCCAAGGCTCAGTATTCTAGACACTTTCTACATTCTGTTTTTCTATTATTTTTTTCTCTTTTACTCACACCGGTCAATATATAACCTTTTCTATGTTGTACTTGGTGTGAGTCAAATTTTTTTTTTTTTGCTTCAGTCTCTTCTTAATAGAATATATATAACTATTTGCATACACAATTATCAAAAAAGAAAACTTGCTCAATTTCACTGTCTCTTACATGTCACAGGTGTGATGGCGAGTGAAAATTTTTTTGGCTAGTTGATTTAGACCTGAAATCTTGAGCCCTGCTATAGTTATAAAACATTATCACAAAAGCTTTAATCTGACTCCTAAAAGCTTTTAATACCAAAACAATAGGTGAATAATAGATGTCATCATGAAAATACTTTTAATATCTTCAAGATATTTATACTATTGCACCATTTAACTCATTGTAATCACTGATTATTAATATCTGATTATTAATATTTCAAGATTTGTACAAAACATAATATACACATGGTCAATTTCTCTTACACTTCACTCCACAAAATGTCAGAGCAGAAATCTACACAATATATTGTCTACTCTTAATCAGGGCTTGAAAAATATCTGCAAAGTTATATGCTTTGCTGGGCATGTGCAGAAATTACTTACCTGCCCACGTAGTAAAAGCCAGATGCCCAGGAAAACTTATCTTTTAAGATAACAAATCAGAACCCTCATTCTTTTTAATTAAAATATATGATGAACTGTTTTTACGTGTTTTGCATATCTATTTTAAGGGTCTGTATTCAAAACGTTCTCAAAAGCATGTATTGTAAGTTTTAAGATGATGCTGAAATTGGTATGATAATGAAATCGGTATTTGAGAAATTTAATTATTCTGCCATGTTCCTTTTGTTAGAGTTATGGCCCTTTGTCACCGAACACCACAGGCTAGTTGCACGAGACGTATGCATCCTGTCACTGACTATAAATAACATTTGGAGCAAAACTACATATGGTTCCAATTTCTGGACCTAGAGCATAAAATAATTAAAGAAGTGATATTTTTCTGTCCTTGGTACTTTGTAACAGTAATACCACTTCTGGTGATTAGCAGTGAAATGAAACATGACATGCGATGAACGTCTTTTTTCTTGCAATAGAAAATTCTATTCCAAACTTTATTTTTAAATTTAGTTGCCCAGATCAGGCAACTAACTTTTTTTTTTTTTACTTGCCCAGGACTATAATTTACATGCCCTGTGCATCTCGGGCATGGCATTTTTCAAGCCCTGATAATTACAGTAAAATGAAACCAGGAAGTGTGAAGAAGCATTTCACATTTTTCGAAATAGTTCTTCCTTGGTGAATGATTCATCCTCATCGCCATATCTCTCGACCTCAACTTGCATGCATCACAGAAATTAAAATAAAGAAAAGCATTTTTTTTTTTTTTTACAAAACAGAACAAAAGTGCCTAATCTCATTTTTTAAAAATCTTCAGCAGGATGATAGAATTTGGACATAAGCACATAACTATTAATAAGTATTAAAACTTTAAAACACACTTAAGTTATGTAAGAAAGTTTAATTTAAGGGAGCTTTCAATTGATGACTTCAGTCTTCGTCAGCCATGTGACAGATCGTCAATCTGTGTATATACAGGGTGTGCCATATAAAAGAGGCCCGAGTATAATGAACGACAAGTCAGGAAATGTTACTATACATGATAAAGAATAGTTGAAATGACAGAAAACAGGAGTAATTTACCTGCGTTTACAACCATTGCTGAAAGTGCTGTCCTCCGACATGAAGACACAGCTGCACATGACAGAACATGTTGTTCGTAACGCGTCACAACTCATCTGCAGTAATCTGGGCTATGGCATTCGTGATGTTCACTTTTAATTCATCAAGGGTGTGCGGATTAGTTGCGTACACTTTCCCTTTCAATGCTCCCCACAGATAAAAGTCACAGGTGGAGAGATCGGGTGGTCTGGGCGATTATAATCCCTTTGATACAGTTCTGTCCTCCCCAAACACTTCATATGCACAGCACGTAGACTGTTCCGCACAGTATGCACCATTTCACCATCCTGTTGAAAGAAAGCATATGTTCGATCTTCTGTAAGTGCGGCGACAAATGGGTTGAACAGTTGCTGAACATAGTGCTCCAAGTTGATGGTGTCAGTGAAAAAGAATGGGATGACTATCCTCTTCGCAGGCACTGCACACCAAACGCCTATCTTTTGGTTGTACAGAAGAGTCTCCATTGTCCGTCTGGGATTCATGTCAATCTAAATCCTGCTGTTTTGCGCATTGACATATCCGTACAGATGAAACCATGCTTCATTTGTCATGTAATAAAGTGTTGGGTCCATTTCACCGCTGAGAATGGTCTCCTGAAACCACTTATAATATTGCATCCGTTTTGCATAATCAGAAGTTTTAAGTTCTTGGAGCGCCATAACTTTGTACGGCCAAAAATGTAAATCCACCTTAAGTATGAGTCGGCATGACGTGGCAGATATTCCCGTTGCAGACGATAATCGGCGAATCAACTTCCGAGGGCTTTGCAACATCATTGTGCACACATCCTTGATGTTGTCTTCAGTATGAATTGTCTTGAGTTTGTTTCTTTTCCTGTTGCACACCATGCCGGTTTCACTAAATTTTCGCACTAACTTCTGTACCACTGATTTCGCCGGTACTGCACAATGTGGAAACTTTTCTGTCAAGAACTCATTTAAAACCTTGTATGAGTTATTTCTAAAATACTGTCCCACAATAAAAATCCACTGTTCCGTACTTAAAACCATTTCCGTTGCCCTTGTTCTCTCTTCACTTACACTTATGACCGTGTACCTACACTGCTCTGGCTGTGACTAATCAATCCAGAGATTCCTTTGCAGCTGTACATGCAGAAACCGGTTAGAAGTGGAACAAAGCGGTTTTAACTGGAAACCCGCCAAACAACGTCTGGCCACTGGGCCTCTTTTATATGGCACACCCAGTATATATATGCTCTTTTGCTTCACATATGTATTGTATTATGAATACTTTTGAGGATATTCCAATGAAAGTGAAAATTATTCAGTCGAATGAATCTTGTCTTGAACAAGAAGCAAAAAAGTAACGTTAGCTAGCTTTGAGTTACAAGTTGTTAATGCAATAAAAAAAGCTTGAAAAAACTTTTGAATTTTACATTTTTTTTTATGAATCAGTTTTCCATTAGCTTAGCATCTTTTCTGGTCAGCAGCACCTACACCAGAGAATCAATAAAATGCATAATTTTTGTTGTTTCCTGTACAGTACAAATGGAGTCTTTAAAAAAGAAAGCTGTCTTTACAATTTCTAACTGCCAGTAACATTCTGGGACTGTAGGAAACAGAATATGCAGTTCCTTTCTGTTGTGAATGCAGATGGGAGATAAATACTGTACAACACAATAATGATATACAGAGTACATTAGCTTTGTTTTTTGCATATTTATTTATTTTAAATTTTCTTTTGGTGCTTTTTGAAACAGTTCATAACTCCCAAAGCATTGGTGCACACCTTCTGTTGAACTCCTTGTATGACACTGCCGTACAAAGTTCATCATGAGATCATTTATATTCATGCTGAACTCAATTTGGAGATAAAAGCCACTCTTTGCTGTTTCTCTTACCTTGGTCTTCAACTCCAAAAAAGTTCATAAACATTCTCATTATAAACTACATATGACAATGTTGTGCAAAAGGTTAAATAGAAGATGTTAATGGACTCTTTGTTATTAAGATGGTTCCATCTAAAATCTCTGCCTTGTTTCCAATGGTAAAACTTCTTTACATATTTTCAGTGATGGAAAGTTGCAAAACCATTTTTGGGGCAGCAAAATGCATTTTTGGAGCAGGTAAAAAACATTTTTGGAGCAGCAAAATGCATTTTTGGAGCGGGTGAAATACATTTTTGGAGCAGGGAAAATATATTTTTAAAGCAGGTAAAATACATTTTTGGAGCAGCAAATTGTGTTTTTGGAGCAGGTGAAACACATTTTTGGAGCAACAAAATGCATTTTTGGAGCAGATAAAATACATTTTTGGTGTAAGAAAACATTTTTTAGAGCAGGTAAAATATTAGTAGATAGAACAAACTCTTAAGCAAAAAATGTTTTGGAAATAGATGCACCCTACTCAAATTTAAAACATCTTGCATTGAAATACACACACACACATATGCAAACATTTTAGTTTGCAAATAGATCAAAAATTTGAAACCATAGCAAGATTCTATTATTAATAATTTATTTTACAAAAAATGTTTAATTTTTCGCTGCTTTTATCAATATTCAATTGCTCACTTTTATTCTTTTCTAATTTTTTAAGATAGTTAGCAATGTTTTGCTTCTTTAATAGTATCTGCCCACTTTCTATTGCACTCGATGTCTTTTTTTATGCCACATTCAATGTTCATCTCAGCATTGTTTAACATTTTATGAGGGAATCCAACTGCTTCAAATGTTCAGCTTCTTCCCATTTCAAATCACCTTGTGAACATTCAATTTCTTCTCTTTTTTGCTTGTTTTGCTGCATTTTTCCAGCACTAATCTGCTCTTGATATTTTTTCCAGGATTCTTTATAAGCTGTTAGAAGTTTTTTGTTTACATTAATTTAACTCACATCTCCATTTAATCTTTTTGACATGATCTTTGTGCGTCTTGCTCTCCGTATGAGGCCTACATTCATCACGGCCGCCTTACGACAGGCTAAAATCACAGCCACACGGCTTATAAAACATGATTCAGCAAAACTTTAGATGCTTCATAAAAAGGCCATTCTTTACTATACATACCGCGATACACTTGACGATAAGTTTTATCTGACTTTGTTCTTTTTGTTGTCATAGCTGTATGTTTCGTTTTGTTTTAATCTAAATTAACCCTTTCCACTCAAAGAACTTTTCACCCATACTCACACAGAACCCACATTTTTTTTTTATTTCTCTTTTCTGCAGTAGATAGAGGCCACAACTTAGCAGTGAAAGCTCAGCTTTAGCTCGCCAGCCCCGACATAAGAGCTATAGAGGCATCATCAGGGTGGCGGCTGACACCCAACCTATTCGGCAAAAAAAAAAAAAAAAATTTCTTGCAAGCACTGACATGCGAGCTATATAGCCGTCATCGGCACGGAGGGTGCCACCCGACACGTGCGATATTTGGCAAAAAAGAAATGTCTCGCAAGCCCCGACCCACGAGCTATAGAGGCGTAATGAGCGTGGCAGATGATACCCGACATGCAAGCTATTCCTTTGAAAAAGAAATGTCTTGCGAGCGCCAACATGTGAGATATAGAGGCATCATTGGCATGGAGGGTGACACCCGACATGTTCGGCAAAAAAGAAATGTCTCACAAGCCCCAACATACGAGCTATTATAGAGGAGTCATAGACGTGGTGGATGACACCCGACCTATTCGGCGAAAAGAAATTCCTCGCGAGCACCGACATCCGAGCTATAGAGGTGTCATAGGTGTCACGGATAACAACCGACACACGAGCTATTCGGTGAAAATGAAATTCCTCGCAAGCCATAGAGGTGTCATCTGCATGGCGGGTGACACCTGACATGCAGATGAAGTTTCTTTTTCTTTATCTGGTGAAAAAGAAACGTTTCGCGAGCCCTGAGATGCGAGCTATAGGGGCGTCATCGGCGTGGCGAGTGACACCCGACCTATTCAACGAAAAAGAAATGTCTCACGACCACCGACATACGAGCTATAGAGACGTCATCAGAGTGGCAGGTGAGCTATTCGGCAATTTCGTAAAGTCGAGTGGAAAGAGTTAAAACGTTTGCACCAAAATTTTCACAAGCACAAAGCCACATGCAATCAATGTAAAGAGTTGGCAAAAGGCGCTGAGCTGAGTCGGGGCCCCAGGGACTCCTTCTCCTCCTCTCTATATTTACTGGCCTGGCCACCGGATTAAGAACTTGCTTGTGACGTCACGCTAAGCGACGAGCACCGTCCATAGGTAACTGAAGACATTGTGAAAACCTTGATCATTTGCTTCAAATTATTTAAATTCCTTTTGACTAATGATTGTGAGCAATTACTGCATGTACAAAATGTAAAATTTGTGTTAAAAAAATTAGCGGCAAAGAAGTTTTTTTAATGTGGCAGACGGAAAATGTTCAAAATGTAATCAAACCAAATTTTAACTGGGACTAAAGTGCGCTTCTGTATTTTTACAGATATTTTTAAATAACTACTCACCAAGTTGAAAAATCACTACTTATACCTATAACAAGTCAGAGAAAAGAAAATATGCTATGTTTGTTGTAGCTACTTAATGAATCTGTTCTTCCTGTGTGCCTCACTAACAATGGGAATATAGATCTCGAAATTTTGGCAAAGACATTTGATAATCATCATTACAGGGGAACTAAATCCTAACCCCAGTTTAACTACCCTAAACCCCATGCAAATAAATAAATTTCAATTTTCGGTTTTATATATTTTCAATCTTCATTTCATGTGCGGCAAAAATTACAAATATGAATGTTCTAACACATGTTCGTAACCATGGGGGGAGGGGGATGAAATCAGTACAAGGTAAGTTTATTTTTCATTTATTTATTTGTGTGTATCTGTGTGTACATTGTGCTGAGAGTTACACATTCTCAGTATTAATTTAGTCTACTTTGCAGCCTCAAAACATTTTTATTTATATCTGTATGCCCTGCAACGTTTTGCAGATAAATAGTAAGATTATATCTCCAATTCCTTCAATTTCAAAATAGACTAGGGGACGGGGAGAGGCTGAGTTGTTAAAACCACACATAAATATATAGACTGTAGTAGCATTATTTTTGCGACATTTTTTCCCAAATGCCGTTCTCAGTAATAATTTAGCATATAGTTGACCTTTCCCAATTTTTTTTAATTTCTGTATGTACTGCAACATTGACCTGGTGCATCATTATCATAATTTTGGAACAGTTTGCCTCCTCAAATTTGTTATTTTTTTGGATGGATGAAAGCAATGTTATTTGATCAGTAAAAGTTAGTCTAAAAATGCAATTTTGGATGCTGTTTTATTAATTTTTCACCAGTTTTTCTTTTATACACGCAAATTGCAATGTAACAATACGTCAACGTACTAACAGATTGCGTTTCAGTTATTTTCTGAGTCCGTTTAAAACTGCATTAACACAATTTTTTGGTATAGCCGTTTATACTCGTACAGAACAGAAACAGTGAGAAAGCGTAATTCACAAGAGATTAAAAAAAAAAAAAAAGCCATTTTTTTTCATTCTTTCTTTTTTTTTTTTTTTAAATTTTGATAGGACTGCGATGTCACACAATAATTTGCAGAAAACTAAAATATGGACTTAATTAAGCTGTTCCTTCAAGCATTAAGTACGATTGAATGCCCAGAAACGTATAGTGCTGTAACCTTCTCGGTGCATAACTCTGTCGCTTAGTGTGACGTCACAAAAACGATGGCCAAGCCCGTAAAGAGAGGAAAGGTGAGTCCCGGGAGACCCTGCTGAGTTTCCTCTCGACTTTTGCGCACGGTACTCTCAAATGGCTGCATGGGGAATCACGTGACAAACTCCGCCTCCGTTGGCGAGGGAAGTCAGAACATCGAAGGCACATAAGGGACTATCTGTAAAGTGCCTTTTTTCGACCAAAAGACAGTAAAAAAATAGAAATTGCGTGCAAGGATCTTGCGAGGGCTTTTCCGTAGTTTTTTTTTAGTTACTTCCGTAAAACCATAAGATGGAGTGAAAATCCGTAAAAGTTGACATCTCTGAATACCTATGAATCCTTTAGAAACAGAACCATTGTATCCTGCCATGGGAGAGCCATTTTCAGTCATCCTCCGCATCAACGAAATAGCTAATGACTGACCTTACACTGTATTTACGTAATCGCGCACCTTGCCCGGAATGAAATAACTGTGCTATCCCAAAGAGCAGGAAATGACATATAAACAATCTCAACTGCACAGCACTCTGAAAGACCACCAAACTATTAGTAAACAATCTTCATCAGGATTTCATAACGTACAGCATTGTTTCTCCTACATACCACGTGATTTCAACAAAACTCCTCCTCCATAAGCAACAACATTTTAATTTCCTACATCGCGAAAATAGTTGTTTTTTCGTAACTTTTGCCGAAAAAACACCAAATTAGAAGGTAGGTGAAAAACATTCCGAAATTTTGGGATTGGCGGTTAGTACTGCCAATCCCAAATTAAATTAAGCGTCGTTTTCACTAAATTACGCATTGACCTTAAAAAGGCTTCATTTGATTTGACGTTTAAAACGGCATTTTTTGTTGTGAAAACATTTTTTTCGCTCGGCAACGTTTGCTGTGGATTGCCGTTTCGGCGAACAAATATTTAATTTTTTTTTGGTAATTTGTAGCAGTTTGGCGCAAACTTTCCATCACTGCATTTTCTTCACAATTTTAATGTATTCCCAAGGATGAAAATTTGCACATAGATAAAACTAACTTTAAGTTTTAGCATGGGATACTTAATTACTTGCTAAAACATAACCATAATTATATTAAAAATCAATCATTTTTCTTTGAGTAATGTTCAGTTCTGTTAATAGATGGCGCAACCTGTACGTTGATGCCATTAGTAGACAAACAAATGTTGGATTGCTTAGTTATGTTTATGTTTTAGCAAGTATTAAGTATCCGGTGCTATAACTTAAAGTTAGTTTTATGGATGTGCAAACTTTCATCTGTTGAAATACATTAATTGCAAAGAAAATATGTAAAAAAGTTTTACCATTGGAAACATAAGGTAGAAATTTTAGGTGAAACCACCTTAACTGTATTAAAAAACATTCATAAGAAACCTAAAAATAAAATGCATACCTATAGAACAGAAAGCAGGATCTATTTCGCATATTGTTTTTATGTTGTATAGACAGGAGAAATGCCACATTTTGAATGCTTGTGGCAAATTAGAAACAACAGAGCTTGAAAAACATCTGGAAAGTTACATGCCCAGTTGGGCATGAGCAGAAATTATTTACCTGCCCACATAGTAAAAGCTGGATGCCCAAAAAAATTTATCTTTTAAGATAACAAACAAATCAGAACCCTCATTTTTTTAATTTAAAAAATATGAACTTCTTTACATGTTTTCCATTTTCTTTTTAAAAGTCTGTATTCAAAATGTCCAATGCCCAAAAGTGTGTAACTCTAATTTTAAGATATGAAATTGGTATGATGATAAAATTAATATTTGAAAAATTTAGTGATTCTATCATGTTCCTTTCATTAAAGTGTTTGCCCTTTATCACTAAATATCGGAGATTAGTTCCTTCAGAGGCATGCATCCTGTCACTGACTACGAACGACATTTGGAGCAAAACTACATATGATTCCAACTTCAGGCCCTAGGGCATTATATAATTAAAGAAGTGCTATTCTGTTCTTGGCACTCGGTAACAATTATACAATTTCAAGTGATTGCCAGTGAAATTAAACTACATGCAACGACTATTCCAAAGTTCTTTTAATTTAGGTGCCCGAACCGGGCAACTGGATTTTTATTTACCTGCCCAGGTTAATAATTTATATGTCCCGGGCATCTCAGGCATTGTATTTTTCAAACCCTGAACAAGTATTCAGAAAATTTGGGAAGGACCCCCCCCCCCCACACACACACACACACACACAAAATCTTATTTGTATATTCTGAAATCATTTTATCTACAAAACATGTGAAATTATAAAAAAAATAGGGGGAAGGGGCCATCAGCAAAGACTTTGCTTCGGCCTCACATTCTTTGATTATGTGAACTGCAACCACTTCACTCAGGGGTATTAATACCCCTAAGAAAATATGGATCACTTTTATAACACTCATTACATAGGCAAATTGGGGCTCTCAGGTTACAGAACCACATAAACTTACAATGTAATCGACATTCATATGATGAACCACTGACTGTGGCAATACGCTGACACCAAGAAAAATGTGTGGTGTGCCATCTTCAGGTTGCTCCATGCAAGTCTCTTTGAAGCTTCTTGACTACAGATCTTCTTAGCAAAAGAAAAATGCACTAATGTGAGCAAACAACATATTATCTGTGAAACAAAACAGCAGCAGTACAGTCACTACATTAAACATATGAGGGCAACTGCACAACTATGACAGGAAAAGAATTCTGGAAGTGCTTGAGACAGCCATTCCCGAACGTGGATTACTGTACACTAATGAAGTCACAGGCAACTTTAAGAGAGAGAGAGCAAAGCTTCCAAATGTCATTTCAAAATCATTAACAAAATACTATAAAATGAAAAGGCACTGTTACCATAACAGCAGCCCTTGCAAAACTGCTGAAATTTATACTAGCCAATGTGGCTAGTGGAATAAAAATTTTACTAGCCAAATGGCAATATCTACTGGCCATACAGAAGAGAGAAAAAAAAAAAAAAAAAAAAATGATAATAATTCAGTAACTTCTCTACTTACATTTCTATGAAATTAATAGGGTGCATGTTTTTTTTTAATTTTTAATGAGACACCTCCCCCCGTTAAATTCATAAAAACATGCATATGCTTTTGTTCCAAAATGATCGATTTTTTGATAATTTATTTTCAGTGCTGTAATATCATTACTCTTACTATCTTAATTTACACATACTAATTTATTTTCGAGGCCATTAAATTTAGATGTCTTATTTCTTTTAATAATATTTAAAACAAAGGGACAAACGCTAGGATATATATATACATAAAGTGGCACTAATAATGTTGGTACAGTTTTCCACGGATATGTACTGTCTGATCTTCTCATCAAAGGTATCTGCCCACCACAAGAGAACAGCATTTTGAGGATAAAAATCTTCAATTGAAGTGCCATTGCATCTAATCATCATTAAGTCGTTTAAAGCGTCACTATTCAGACACGCCTAATTACTGGTTTTTATGAGGTTCATTGCTGATGCCCATTAATGAGCTTGTGCTTCGCTGCGCTGTGTCAATTTTCTTTCACTCCTGATACTTTCTCATGCACCCTGCAGCGGACATTGCGGTGTTTATCGAAAGCTGACTAGTTGCTCTTCTGCATAGACTATGTTCCATGTTTTTCTGCTTGGCTTTTCAACAAGTATATGCCGACATTGTGAAATTTAAAAAAAATTTCAACTGCAATCTAAAGTTTCACAACCAACGCTGTATTTGATTTCACTTCTAATGTGTTAAATCCACAGATCTTGAAGTTAGCTTTTGTTTGAGACCAATTTTGACGTCGTAGCGTTTCGCACTGCCGAGTTATACTGATTAATTGAAGTTTGTGCGGTGCAGCTGAAAGTCACCCGCTCATCGCTGCGCAGTAACTCAAAGTCACTAACAAGTCTTTGTTCCCTTAGCTATCGAATGACACTAGGCTGACTTGGTTCGCGTTGATAATATAGAAATTATTAGACTGAACTCGATGGCCATTTTTTCATAACGCTCCATTTTTTGTACTGGTCTGATTTTAAAGACGTATTCATGGGATCGCTCGCGAAACTACGATGCCCATGATTGCTCGCTTGGCGGGCGAATCTCTGATGAGCAATCCTCTGATGTAGCGTCTGGAATGAAACACCGCGAGAAACTACATTGGAGACGTGCGCATGCATGAGGATCAGCCGATGTTCACGTGTCTCGGACTGGGAAAACCGGTTTGAACAACAGTGCTTCGTCACGGTTCGGTGGTCCGAGATGGCAATTACATCGTGAGCACTTACGTCACAGTGGTGATGAATTCGTAGTGTCGCCACTCGAAACACCGTAACATCAATGTTAAATTCACACTGGTTTTTCGCGATGTATCAATACATTACCGAGTCCTGGTGGGGGGGGGGGGGGGGGGAGTTGGACAAAATAGTTGCTCAGTTGGAGGGGGGATCTACTCGTCATTGTTGCCTACTATACTAAAAAATTTACTAGCCACTACGAAATATCTGGTCGCCAATTGGCGACTGGCGACCGACATTCGCAAGGCCTGCATAACAGCCTTTTAAGATAGCATGTACTTAATGTTTAATATTAACATGTGAGTAACATAATGCCAGTAATAAGATTTTTAAATAGCATAATTTCCTATTATACAGTATATCAAATATTCTAGCAAGATACAGCCACAATTGCAGATGTATGCTACATAAATCATATGATTTATGTCTCTTGAAAAGTTCTCTTAGACCACATAATGAAAAAATTAAAGAAATAAAAATGGAACAAATCCTGCAGCTATTCCATTACTTGGCATACTTTCTGCAAAAACTAAGCATGCAGGTGAAGACTTTTTTTTTTTGTTTTGTTCAGTGGAGGTTTAATGACCACCATGACCAACTCAGTGGGCTATAAGCAGTCGCCCATCCCTAAATTAGGGCCACTGGTTCCAGGGAAAAGAGAGAGCCAGTGCTGTAAGACAAACACAGCATCCATGCTTCACTGGGATTCAAACTCCGACCCATCTCAGACATATCATCAGAAGCCATCGCTTAGACCACATGCCACCGGAGCAGCATGAAGGCTTAGCCAACATAAAAAAGGAATCTTCCCACACATGGGCAAGATTGCCTCTGCTGATTTCTTATGAAGCTGAGGAAGTGTCAGTTTCCTCCATCTTATTTCAGCAGAAGAGGAAAGATAACCAATTTTGTGATATGGTGAGAGGAATTTCAAAATGCCAAGATTTTAAAACTGATCCTGCTTCTGAACTTGTTTATCAAGTCCTGCCAGCTCTGCTTCACAGAAAGGATATTTTCTAACTTTGCCATTTTACACTCTAAGATACAAAATTGCATAGGTGTCAATAAATATGTAAAAGTAGTGATGTGCTATATTTATATGCTACAAGAAAAATAATAAGCCAGACTGTTAAGATTTGGAATCGCAACTAATAATTCTGCATAAGTTTTATGTTAAAATAATTGATTCTGTGCATATGAAAATTCCTTTTAAAAGTTAACAAAAACAGCACCCTTTTTTACTCAATGTTACAAAAAAAAAAAAAAAACATTTAGGAGGTGAGTTTTTTAAACTTTTAATAAATCTATTAATGCCAACAATTTGTTTTGAAGTATAAGGGGTTTTTTTGTCTTGTAGTTTTTGACAGTTTAAAATGCTTATGTCAGGTCAAAAACCCAACACTGATTATAGCATAATGAAAACAGTTCTAAATCTAAATTTGAAGGAAGGTTTCAAAAGAAATGTTCACTCTGAAAGCCTTTGATATTTACAGCAACTCACTCAGTAAATCAATTCAAATGGTCTAACATTTAGACACCCAAGTCACTGTCATTTGAACATTTAAAACTGATGTAACCAAAGTAAGAAAGAAAACGACTGCCAGACTGCTGACTTTAGCGGGTAGAATAAGTAAGAATGGAAACGACTACCAGACTGCTGACTTTAGCAGGTAGAATAACTTCAACATGGCCATGGGGAAATCTTTGTGAATATGTGATGATAATCAAACAGTTGTACGGCTGAGGTGTTGCATATTTAGTAAGCCCACTGATCTAATGCTAGATTTTAGCACTTCTGATCAGGGGAGAAATTTAAATTCCCATATGTGCAGACTTTTAAGACTTATACAAGTAAAAAAAACGAAATATTTAAATAGCATATGCTTTTTTAAAGCAACACTTCCTCTTACAAGACAAATTACTGCAACCTAGTCATTTCTGCTATGTAGCAGCATCAGCAAAAATATATGAATTTCAGAATTAAAGCTGGACTGCATGTCAATATATTTTCTTGGTGTTATTACACAGTGCCCATAAAGCAAAACAAGTTACTAATAGGAAGCAAACGTAAACAGAAGATGCAAGCAATAGAACCATCTTTTCCAAAGGAGTGAAGGTTCGACCTCACTTGTGCTCAGAAGATATACTGAAAAATCTTTCATTGTTCACCAGCCTGAGGCACAGTAAAACAGTTTTTTTTTTTTTGTTTTTTTTAATCTAACCTTAATTATGTGAAATCAAATTATTTCAAGTCTCATCTCAGCTTTTGGATGGTTGAGACATATTCTAGCTCAGTGATAGTTCACAAGGGCAAAAATTTGAACATGCATGTAAACTCAGAAATACAGTATTCTTTATTCTAATTTGGAATAGGAACCACACTGAAAGAATGACAAGCATAAAGATTATTACTTCTGTCTTCACACAACAGACAGACTGTCACATTCTTCCAACACATATTTCTCTTTAAAACCATCTATGTTCATTCAGTTTTCAAGGTTTTTATTATCTTATCACTAATCCTAGATAACAATATGGAGCAACAATCAACACACTTACAGAGCAACACAAAATTAACTAATTTCTTAACTAAAAAAAATTAAAATAAACAATCTTGAAACCCTACTGCAAATTATTTTAATAAGATGGTGCATTCACAGTTAGATATAAAATTGGATTTAATATCAGGACTACTACTACATCTTCATTATCGCTACTAGTAGAATATGCTGTGCAGTCAAATAAACTAGAAAGAATTAGAATCAAGTAATTGAAATAAATCCTGCATATGGCAGCAGGCAAACCATACGATTACTAGAATACCAGCTGCATTTGCTTGCAAGCAAACTTTCTATAGAACTTTGTATTCATGGCACTCAGTTTTGACTTTAGGAAGTCAAGACTCACTCAAGAGTGTTACATACTCTGTCATTAAAAATACCAAAAATAGTGTTAATAAAGCAAGGATAACACCTCAAATTGCTATTCTAACTGAAAGCAGTGATCACTATGACTCATTAGAATGAAAAGGCAGTAATTACTTCAGATAGATGTTTGTACATGATAACATGGCTTGTATAATCCACTGATGTGGCTGGTATATACGGTAACAGCAATGTTAACACATATGCAAAACAAAGTCGTACAAGTTTAAAGCACAAATCAAATTAGCATTGTGTTAGCAAACCAGCACATATCGCAGGTAAAGTGTACTCATGGTTTGTTAATGAGCTCCAGGTTGGGCTTACATGCAATAATCTATGCTCTCATTGGCTCTTTCATTTTACGACACCGTGTAGGAACACGTTAATGAAAATATGTAACCTACAGGTTAAACTAATAAAAGCTACAATTCTTTTGCCCTTTAATATTTTACTTCTGGGGAATTAATAAAAACAATAAATTTAATTCATACTGCTTTGGAATAAATTCAAAGCTAATGAAAAACCTACATTTACCATTAGTGATGTGTCAACAGCATTACTAACTCTTACAAAAAAAAAAAAAAAAAAAACTTGTTTTGTTATTTTTTTTTACCAGGCACTGTTTTTTCCAGAACTGCACAGTGATTTTGATAAAAAGAAAGAAACTCACTGATCTCCATGTTCTGACAAAATCACCAGTCTTTCCTAGTCAGTTCTGTTTCAATACACTGATTACACCACTTTTAAAGCACAGATAGAAGCTACATAAATATTTGTGCATACGGGCGAATCCATGAATTAAGCTCATTGATAGCAATCATGTACATCAAGATGTTGGATGCTGTAAAAGGGTGATGGGTGGCTGTGAATGAATATCCAGTTATTTTGCTACTTTAATCACTTTCATACAACTGAAATTATATTTTATTAAGACCCCGGGAGTACACTGACCATACCGGGGGGGGGGGGGGTCCACTGCGAACCCGCAAACCACGATAATGATACAATACGATATTTTAAAGACAAATTAGTAAAACAATAAATAATTATTAGAACATTACAGATTGCAGTGAAGCCAAAATAAGTACATTACAACTGAATGTGCATGAAATGAAGCTTTATGGCAAAATATTAAAATATTGGACTATGAATCACTTAAAAAAACACAAGACTAAATAAAGTTTTTATATCCAGAAAAACAGTTCCATCAATGAACTTCCAAAAATTATAAATAACATTTTCAACATCTTAATTCAAAAATAATAGACTTACAAAATACATAAGGAAAAGATTTTAACTTAATAACTGGCAACTGCAAGAGGAACCTGGCAATAAAATTTAAATTTTCTCTGTGCCAGCAAAATGTTTGATACAGTTCCTACACATTCAGAGAAGGCCTTGATAAAATCTAGAGACCAGAATTGTCTGTAAAAACAAAAGAACTCAAAAGATGTGAAAAACAATTGAAAGTTCAAGTTAAAATAGAATTAAGTATATTGATCTGAGTAAAGCCTTAAGTGTTTAAATTGCTGTGAATAACATTTTTTTTTCTTATCTACAAGCAAAAACTATCTACAAAATCTGCTAATAATTTGGAAACTCTCAGCATACATCTACATTCTGCTACTCTGCAGTACTCTTGCTAATGCAGTCCATAATAACCCAGCCTATGGCTCTAGCTGTGACATAAAAGAGGCAGAGTTACACGTCCCTGTGAAATCAAAAGCTTGAGTTATTTCTAGACCATTTGTTGCTATCCAGGTGACACTGTGTGTGAAAGGTTTTAGACATCTGCTACGCTTATATATTTTTGTTATATGATTAAGTGTTCTGCATATTCGTTTCTCTTTTATTGTACACAATTTTTTTGTCATATAAAATTGGGAAGCGAATTTCCCCGAAGAAATAATTCTTCGTAAATACAAGGTAGGCATTGTAATGCTATTATTGGCACATTTTCACTGTATTCCATGTAACCACTTCCTTCAGAAAAACTTGAAAATTTTCATAGTCCTGAAGTGGGAATTGAACCCGCACCTCCCAATTTCCAGTCGAGCATGAGTTGCTAGTCCAGTTTTCTGAAGGAAATGATTAAATGAAATAGTGAAAATACACCAATAATAGCATAATTTTTCTTGCATTGTGCCTCAATTGATACCCAGATGATCTACATTGCCTTGTTTTCACCAACAGCTTTGTATATAGCTTTGTTGTGATTAATGAAATAATAATAATAATAATAATAATAATAATAATAATAATAATAATAATAAAAACATGCAGTACCGACCGATGTAATTTACTAACAAAGCGACTACGTGACAAAGTGTACCGTCAATGAGCATCTTCATTAAAGCAGACAAAAATCTGTGACGTGTTTCGAAGTGACCGCGCATTGAGAAGAAAAGTAGAAAATGCAAGATTTAATCTGTGCTGTACTACAATTGTATGTTGCTTTTACTACATACATATAGATTGTACTTTACTGATATGAAAAGATCATTTCATTGTAAATGAGACAGTTTAACCCATATTGATCATGCTCTTTTACCATTATCATATGCTTGTCTCGTTTGTTTTTATTTTAAATACATATGAATAACATACAGTAAACTTGTAACATTAAATTTAATGAAAAATCAAACTAAATTTTTCTGCACTCTCGCTAATCCCCCCCCCCCCTCTGTGCAAGGAATGGATGGATTAGCAAGAGTTTAGTGTAAATATTATAGTAGTCAGGGGTGTATTTAGAGGGGGCCAAAGGGGCCTTGCCCCCCCCCCGAAATCTGTTTTATTTTTTATGTTATTTGTCAAAATAAGGTTAAATAATCAAACTGTGCTTTCCAATATAATTTTTATATATGTATGTTAAATCAAAATGTGTTATGAGAAGTTTCTGAATCATGAATATTTACTGCTGGAAAAATCTAACTGCTACGTACAGATTCAGTGAAAGATCATTCCGCGAAGGAGACAGAGGTCAGAGAAAGAAGGGCGGCTCATATCCGTGGTCAGGAAGACAGCTGTAGGTTTTTGCGGCGCCAACTCCTAATTGACCAGACCAGGAATGGTGTCACGTGTCACCACTCCTCTCTGCCTGGCGCCGGTCATTACTAGGACACGTGCAGTGACACTCAACACCTCACTTCACTGCCCAGCCACCTGCTTTGATACTTTACTGATTACGAGCTGTACGTTAACCTTGTGGGTGGGTGGATTCTTTCATTTTCAAACGGAGTGAGATAGTGAAACTTCTGTTTTGTCTGTATCCTTGTAATTCAAAATCAGTATTTATTCGCCCTTTCCCGCAGCTGCTTAAAACAGTTTGTTGAGGTTATTTCAAAAATGAAATGATTTCATCAACGAAGTCTGTTGACTTTCTGTAACAAAAGAAGAGCTGTGGAAACTGAGACGCAAGCTGAACCCACTGATATTGAAGTTCCAAACCAATGCGTTGAAAGCGGGAGTAATCCGGAAAATTATGAGCTTCAACCAATACACATGACGAATGATGTAGATGCAGATGGTAATGAAAAGTCTGAAAGCATTTCAGATTCGAACAACATAGGATTGTATGCAGGTAACAGTGAGCTTGTTAATTCTTTGAGCCACAAGAAAAAAGTGGATTTGTTACATAGCATATGGAAACCTACTGCGAAATATAGATTCCCTAAAAAAATCAGTTTCAGTCGCAATAAAAATCATATGAGAACGAACATTCCAAATTAAATGGCTAGAAGAGTATAAGTGGCTGTCATATTCACGTCTGAAAGAAAGTTCATTTTGCAAATATTGTGTTTTATTTTACGAAAAAGATGTTGCTGGTAAAGACAAACATCAGACTTTGGGTAGCCTCGTTATAAAGCCTAGTACCGATTTAAAAGATGCGAGGGAAATATTAAAAAAACATGAAAAGAATAAATATCACAAAGACACTGTATTGGCAGCTGAAAATATTGCATTAACAGGGATCATAGCATACTTCTGGAAAATTTTAGGTTAGAATTTTAGGAATTTTAGGAATTTTTAGAAAAATTTTAGGAAAATTTTAGGAGTGTATTTCAATAAAAACTAGATGTATATTTGTATACATCTAGTAAAACAACTTTGTATACATTGTAAAGAGTTTGCTTCACACCCTTCAACCATATATACTGATAGACTGCGCATGACATCAAAATTTCTGGCTCCAACATAAAATCACATGACAACAATAAAAAAGATGGGTTACTCCTGCTGTGCTTATGGTTGCTCTGACCGATATAGTAAAGAAAGTTCTATGATTTTTCATGGGTAAGAAACGAATTAAATACCTAAGTCAATAAAGTTCAATTACTTAACCAGAAACTTGCAGCTATTGATATAAAAATATAGTAACTTAAGAAAAAAAAAATGGAATGCATGTTCCAAATTCTTCGCAAATGTTCATCACATTATAAATCACAAAATGTAAACAACACGATCATGCATGTATATAGCTCATAAGTAAACTTACCTGAAGAGTTTTCATTATATATGAGGTGCATTCACATAATACACCGAAAACACTGAAGTTCTGCAAGCGTAAATTAGTAATCATAACAGAATTTGTACACGAAATTTGGAGTCTGATGATGACGTGCCCAATGTTTGAGCCATGGCGGCTTTGATGCAGCTATTGCCAATGCGCAGTCCATTAGTATATATGGTCGAAGTTCACACCCAAATTTTTTGCATAACGTCTAATGTCTAAAGTTTAAGTATGATTTACTTCTAATGTTCAGTTCTTATCTTTTCACGTGTTATTATCATATTCAAGTATATTTACCACATTCAAGTTTCACTTTGAACATTAATATGCTGTTGAACCAGAAGCAATTCACGATTTTCACAGTAAAGTTTTCAGGTTTCACATTAAACTATAATATCCTAAAAAGGTAATTGAAAACCAAGAACTATGTACAATTGTTCACTGAATTACTTTTTTCATATTATTGTTTTAACCTTTTCCTGATTAGTCTATCTTTTTCTGCTTCCACCACAACTAATTTACTTTCAGTTTTCTTTATTTCAGCTGAACCTTGGATGATCAAGTTAGAGGCAACTGCTATTTCAACAGTATTTTGTTTTTTTACAGCTTTTCTCATTCTTTCTGTTCCCTCTTGAATTACTGCTAGGGAGGCTTCTTTATCGTTTTTAAGTCTATTTATTTCTGCATCATTTTCTTTTATTTTGTCATCAAACTCAGCTTTTCTTTTTTCTCTAGCTGCTTTTCCTTATTTTCCCTCTCTTTCTGCTTCCTTTCTTTTACCTTTTTTGATTCTTCTTCCTTCAGCTTATCAACATACTCTTTATAAAATTTATGTGAATCACAAACACTATTTAACAAATTTCTTGTTATGGGAACTTTACTTACACATCCATAGTGTTTAATGGCCCCTTTAACTATTCTTAATGATGTTATAGTTGAGTCTTTTAAGTTAGACTTGTCCTTCCTTAACAGAGCAGTGTTAACCGAAAATCCCCTTTCTGCATCAGCATTACCATGAGGTAAAACTAAAATTGACTTTATGAGTTTAGCAAGATTTGAGTATTTTTCTTTTCCGCTAGAGTCTTTAATACTAAATATATTACGCCAGTAATGATCAATCCGCACTGGAATATGCCCTTCCTCTGAAAATTTCACTAGTTCATCTAGAGTTGGCTTATCGCAATTTAAAAGTTTCCACTCTTCTCTTACTCTATCAATTTGTTCCTCAGAAAGATGCAAAACACTTGAAATTCTGGTTATTTCCGAAAGTCCTTCAGTGACTGAAAGTTGAGTTGACTCTTTCTTTGGTTCTTTTACCTTTAAAACTTCTGTCTCTTAGCTTTTGATTGCAGAATGGCAAATTTGACTTTAAATATTTTGTGGTTGCAATTAGTGATGATCTTACATCTAAGAGAAATAATTTCTGCCTGGTCTCCTGAACATTCCTGAGGAGATTTTTGTCTTCATACCAACTTCTAACTCCCCTAGTTTTTTCCATGAATTTTTGTTTTCAAAATCTACATTCTTTAGGTCTTCTCCAAATTTCCCTGCTATAACATCATCTTGGATAAACTGAGCCATAACATTCCTCATTAAAGTATTTAAATCAGAATATAACTGGTGTATTTTTGGTTCTTCACTCTGATAACATAATGAAAACTTTTCAAAATTTTGGTGTGAAAATGAAATTAATGCTAAATAGCAAGGAGTAAGCTCATTTTTCAGGAAACAGTGAATTCTTTTATACCTTGCCGAATTGCGCAGTTGTTTTTCAAATATTTTTTGAGATGGCAAGAAGTTTAAAAAATATTCTGTAATATTTAGCCATTGATCCAAGAGCCTCTGGGCTACAGAACCAACAGTTAACCATCTGTTGCTGACATGACGCAAAAGAAATTTGGCAGTGACCAATGTTATATCCTCGACAGATTTATAATCCTCTCGTCTTGCAGCACTACTCTTTAAAAAGTAATGCATATCAGTAGCAAATTCGTCAAAATCTATATTTAAGCTTGTCAAAAAAATTTTAAATGCATTACTAACAACATGCAGGTTGCAAAAACCTAGTTCCAAAGATTTCTGGCCTGTTTCTTGTTTTACAACTTCATTGAATTTGCGTAAAAAGCACTTATTTACATTTGGGCTGTCCATGGATACACAAATAATTCTGTTCAACGAAATATTGAAGGATGATAACACATCAAGAATTTCTTTTAGCAAAATATCTGCTGTTGCATGACCCAGAAAAACGCTTGTTAGGTATCGGCAAGAAACTGAATTTATTTCTGAAGACCAGTACCTGAGATACACATCCAACTGCCGTTTTACTTGTGTATTTGTAGTTTCATCAAATGCTATAGTAACTTTTCCTGGGCTACTAGATGCAATGTCTTTTTTCAAATCCTCTTCAAAACATTTTGACAATCCATGTGATATCACATAAGCAACTTTTTTCTTTAAGTTGCATTTTGGCTGCAATAGCAGAATCAGGAAACATTTCTTTGAAAAGTTCAACTGTTTCAGTGCATGAAACAAAAGACATATTGTCCTTAGCAACTTTCATGGCCCATAATGCTTCGGCTTTAGCCAACTGTAAATCATGACTCAGTACTTCACTAATATTTGTTTTGGGCTGAAGATCCCGTCCTCCAAAGGCTTTCAGGATGGACTTATTTTGAAATTTACTTTGAAATTTCTGCAAATGTTTTTTTCCTTTATGATGCGCTTTTACTTGTGAAAAGCCACTATTAGAAATGTTGAAAATTTCTGAACACAATATACACTTAGCAGAAAATATTGTTTCAGTTGCAGAACACCATTCTTTCAACTTCACTCCGTCCAATTCTTTGGCGAGCCACGCATCTTGAAATTTCGTTTTGGATTTAGGCATCTTAAACACTTGTATTACTAACCAGAAAATGAAAGGGAAGTACAAAAACACGTTCCAATATTGCAAAACCAGACAACTTCCCGAAATTTGGCTGCGAGGATGTCAGAAGATATGAAAAAAAAAAAGCAGGTCACCACTAGAGAACTGAACCTGCACACAGCACAGAGAACACCATAAAAGACGTAAAACCAGAAACTATCATACGCATCTCTCACGCAAGTTCAGTCAAAGCGAGTCGGAGCCGAGATATATTGCGCATCGAAGGTCGCTGTCGCCGACGCATGATCGAAGGTCAATGATCACGTGCTCTACTGCCTGCCAAGATAATACTCAGCTACCATCCCATCGTCATTACCGGAGGTTACGGAAGGAGACCACATGTTTCCTCTTTGCTTCCACCCACCTGCGGTTTACAATAACAAAACATCAGCAGAAAGAGGAGGTTCCACAAGGCATGTACAAAAATAAAGTACGATCTTCTGCGTGCCACGGAGTTCGTCTGCAAAGCGCAAACCAGGGGTGAAAATGACCCCTCCCCTTTTCCCTTAGATCTCTTGTTACTCTCGAAAACTGTTCGAAGGAAAAAAAATGGAACGCCCGCCCCGAAGCAAGTGCATCTCGATGGCGTCATTTCTCCCTCCCTTCAGCAGCACAGCATATAGGCTGTGTTTCTACAATAACAGGTCTTTTTACCTTACCGTAATGGTAAATTTATTGGCGTTAATAACGGTTGTGTTTTTAATAAAAATAAGCTTACGAAAATTTTAGGATGAATAGCAAATTTTAGGTCTAATTTTAGGAATTTAAGGAGGGTCACAAAATATTAGGAATTTTAGGAGGAATGCGATCCCTGCATTAATAATTCATAAAAAACAGGATAGTGTAATTTTACAAATGAATAAACAGAAAAAGCAAGAGATAACTGACAACAGGAAAAAGTTTATTCCTTTTGTGCAAACAATTAGATTATGTGGAAGGCAGCAGATACCTCTTCGGGGAAAAGTTGATTCTGGGAGAATTTCGCTTGAGGAACCAGCAAATAATGATGGCAATTTTCGCACTTTATTAAGATATCGTGCAAATTCTGGAGATGCCATTTTAAAAGAAAACTTAGAAACTAGTGGAGGTAATAGCATGTATAAAAGTTCAGTACTACAGAATGAAATAATAAACATCTTTGGGGAACTTATTCAACAGAAAACTGTAGCAAAAGTTGAGCATTCAAAAAAATTTTCAGTA
Source organism: Macrothele yani (assembly GCA_039090855.1). Taxonomy (NCBI): domain Eukaryota; kingdom Metazoa; phylum Arthropoda; class Arachnida; order Araneae; family Macrothelidae; genus Macrothele; species Macrothele yani. The sequence continues at coordinate 122,454,962 of CM077009.1, read as the reverse complement.
AGTTTCCACAGCTCTTTGGCAGATGAAACAACTGGCATTAGTCAAATAGAACAGTTTTCATTGTGCATCAGGTATTTTGATGAAGAAAAACTGAAATTAAGAGAATATATTATTGCTTTTATACCAGTGAAAATTTTAATAGGCTGTTCTCTTGCAACAACAATAATGGAAAATTTGGTGAAATTGGGTTTTGATTTGAACGATATGAGAGGGCAGGGGTATGATGGGGCTGCAGCAATGCAACGACAGTTTCGTGGAGTGCAGGCCTGTATTAGAAAAAAATATCCAGAAGCAATATATACTCATTGCATGTCCCGTTCCTTGAACTTATGTTTGTCGGATGCTAGCAAAATGCCTAGCATAAGGAACTGTATGGGAGTTATATCAGAAACATGTTCATTTTTCCACGCTTCTGCTAAACGTACCAGTGTTTTGAAAGAAAGTATCCAGCGGCTGCTACATGATTGCAAGAAAGTTAAGATGAAAACTCTATGTGAAACTCGATGGATCCAAAGGCATGATGCCGTTCTTATGTTTAAAGAAGGTCTGCATGCTATTATATCATCCTTAGAAGCGATTGAACAAGAAGAGTCAGCAGAATCATCTGTCAAAGCACACACTTTGCTCAACTCTATATGTCAGTTTTCTTTCTAGTGGCAACTTTTGTCCTTAGTAAAATATTGCCCATCACATTCAACCAATCTGAAAACTTCCAAAACAAGCAAATCGACTTAGTTGATGCATTGGAAAAAATATCAGAAGTTACAACACTGCTAAACAGCATGAGAACTGAAGCAGAAAAATCCTTCAGCTTAATTTATGATGCTGTAAAAACATTGGCTGTAAGCCTCAAAGTAGCAGAAGTTCCACGTAGATGCAGTATACAAAAAAATAGATGCAATGTCCCATATACAACTCCAGAAGAATATTTCTGCAGAAGTATATTTTGTACCCTTTGTGTATGATATAATTGAATCATTAAATGAAAGGTTTCAATCACAAAGAGAAACACTAACTTCATTGCAAAATATTCTACCAGTTTTTGCTGTGAAGAATGATTATTCCCAAATATTATCTGCAGTGAAAATGTATGAATCTGATTTAGGATATTCTGATGTAACAGAAAGCGAGTATCAATAATGGTGTCAAAAACGGGAAAGGGAAAAAGCAGACGTGCGCCCCAAAAACGCAGTTGAAAGTTTGGCATCATGCAATAAGAACTTATTTCCCAACATTTATATTTTGCTTCACATCTTGGCAATTTTTCCTGTAACCACAGCATCAGTGGAAAAGAGCTTTTCCAGTCTTCGTCGATTGAAATCTTATTTGAGAAACAGTACATCAGAGTCAAGACTGAATGGGCTAGCTTTATTATCTATTCATAGAGACATTCAAGTTGAAGATGAAGTCATTGACAAATTCGGAAATGTGCCTAGAAGAATAAATCTCAGTTTTTAAGAATTAGGTGAGTTTGTCACTCTTTTTTTTTAATATGTACTCATCAGCTTAATTTAGGTATATATGTATGTTATATACCTAAAAAAACTAAAAAGAAATACCTTTTTTTTATTATTAACATGTTTTTTTTTCTTTTTTATTAACTTCCATTTTATCCTGGTGGATTTCGGAAACTTCTACCCCCCCCCCCCCGAAAAAATTTCTGCATACGCCCCTGATACTAGTGGCTTGGTGAAGCAAAAGCCTAATCTAGGAAAAAATATTTTCCAGTTTTCAAGAAAATTGGTAATAAAATTGCATTATTTTTTTATGCTTTATGTATTCTGTAGAAGGGATATAGAGAATGTGTGAATATATTATGAACAAAACACAGGTCCAGGTTGTGTCCTGCTACTTCATGTTTGATTGCCTAAGCAGCAGTCTTGTATGCTTGGATGTAAGGATAGTTAGCCAGAAGCACTGATCATTTTAATTCCTTATTTTCATTACGACCAATATGTATATTAGTAGCTGCTGAGGAATCTATACAGCAAAATTGGCCGTATGAAGGGTTTTTACCAATAATGCTCTTAAAATTTCTTCCCTCACATATATTATGAAGCCATGCCCTCATTTGGCTGGAAAGCTACTTATAACATAACCATGTTTGTCTTCACTGCAGCACAGTTTACAGTTGAATGGAAGAGGATGCACATGTAGAGGAAGGCAGCCCAGGCAGCAGAGCTATCCTTGACAATAGCCAATCAGGTCCTTGCTCTCCCTCTCCAGTCTAGTTGGCCGGCTCCATCTCCCAAGGTCGTACAATGTGCACAGCTGCCAGTGTTGCAATGAGACAAAGAGAGTACTTGGTGTACCAAGTTAGACTGATTGCAACACGTACAGCAGTCAGTTCATTAAATTTAGAAGAAAACTTTTATTTTCCCCAGATTCCTGGGAGAAAGACCTGTAAAATGAGCCATCTCTCAAGGTTGTATGACGTACCAATGTCCCGCAATTTTGTGTTGCACTATCGAAGTATGTATCAGATACATATAAATTACACAGATTTATAATAATTCTAAGTAGATACAATCACTATTAATTAAAAATCAACACAATTACGGTGTCTAAAAGCAGGTTTTTAAGTACTCTGACTAAGGAATATGAACAGTAGAACCAAGGCTTCATTATTACGTTAAGTTTGAAAGAATTTCTTTACACAACAAACTGCAAATTTAAATACAAAATAATTCGATTTATTTCAAAATATGCATCCTCAGGGTGCTTCGTGGTAACAATGGCACACACAACAGCAACTAGGGCCTCTGTGAATCTTGGAGAGGTGCCAGCTAGTTCTGTGTGACATGGCGAAAAGACCCCAATTCACTGGGGTTTTTTTTCCAGAATCCTTAGGTTGAATGACCAACTGGAACCCTCAGCTGTGGGCTAATCCCCCACACTGATGTACTTACTTGATTAAAAAGACAAAAAGAAATCAATATCCGCACTCAAGTGTGGGATATGGTGGACCTACCACACTTGAGAAGGATGGTCCACCACGGAATCGACCTGGACTTTCTAAACGGCGTATGAGAAAAAGATCTCGGCTGAGTGAATGCAAGATTGGTGTATGGAATACTAGAGGTATAAATGGCAAGATGAATGAGGTGATTGAAGAGATGAATAAGTATAGACTGGATGTGCTGTGTGTAAGTGAAACCAAAAAGAAGGAAATTGGGGTAGAAGAAGTGAATGGCATGGTGAGTGTGTGGTCTGGAGTATTGGATAATGTGAGAGGACAGGCTGGTGATGGTGTGATTTTAAGTGAAAAGATGAAGAACAACTTGATTCACTATAGTTGCGTAAGTGAGAGAATTCTCTGGAGTTTTCTCTGGATTTGTTTGAAAGTGAAACTGCAGAGAATCATAATTGTTGTAGTGTATGCTCCTTGTAACTCTGAATCTTCTGATAAGAAAGAAGATTTCTGGAATGAGCTAGAAGCTGTTTTGAGCCAATTTGGTGCTAAAGAAAAAGTTATAATAGCAGGAGATTTCAATGATAGAGTAGGTGCAATTTCTGACAATGTTCTGGGTAAGTTTAATGATTGCTGTGTGAATGATAATGGTGAAAGAGTAATTGAACTCTGCATTGAGAATGGTTTGTGTGAATGTAACACATTTTTCAACCACAAGTATATCCACACATATACTTGGGAAAATTGCACTCTTGGTCAAAAGAGTGTGATAGATTTTGTTGTCTACGATCAGCGTCTGAAACACTTAGTTGTTGACACCCGTGTGATGAGGTGCAAACGTTGGTTCTCATCATTACCTGGTAGTGTCACCCAGGATAGAAAGAATAAAGGTTGATAAGCTCCTTGAAGAACATTAGCATTATTCTGATTTACTCAGAAAATGACTGAAGGAGCTGAAGTCTGGTGAGAGGGATGTAGAAAAGAAGTGGGAATGTTTTAAGAACTGTGTTGTCACTGCTGCTAAAGAGGTCTGTGGCACCATAATAGTGGGTAACAATAGAGGTGATGCTTGCTGGAATAGTGAGATTGAAGAGGCAGTAAAGAGAAAGAAGGAAGCCTATTTGGGGATGTTGCAAGGTAGAGTCTCTGTGGATGAATATCGCTGTAAGAAGCGTGAAGCTGCTAAAAGCTGGTTCGCCAGAGTAAGGCAAAAGATAGAAAGGAGAAGGTGGAAAGGCATGAACTGGCTTTGTGGAAAGATAGGAAGTCCTTCTGGAAGTACACGAGACTCAAGAAAAATGGGGGAAACAAAGCTGTAAGTTGTGTGAAGAATGAGATCGGGGAAATGATATAGGAGCTAAATGAGTTAAGTGAAAGATGGGGTGAATATTTCTGTGAGTTATTAGATCAGGAAAGCAAAGATGATTCTGAGACAGACACAGATGGTGTCACAGTGAGGGATAAAAGCACAGGAGGGATCTCAAGAGAAGAAGTGTGTAAAGCTCTAAAATCTCTTCAGAATGGTAAGGCTCCAGGAGTTGATGGCATAACTGCCAAGATGTTGAAATATGGTGGTGACTGTTTTTGACTGGTTAACTGAAATTTGCCAGTTGTGCTGGGAGTTAGGAATGGTCCCTCAGGATTGGAAGGATGCTATTATTGTTCCCTAACCCTTGTATAAGGGAAAAGATGATCAGACTGAATGCAAGAACTATCGTGGTATTAGCCTTTATTAGTGCCAGGTAGGGTTGTGCAATTAAGTGTAAAAAAAGGTTTTCTATGTGACACGTAAATTACGTGTAAAATACGCAAAAAATAAAAAAAAAAAGGCCTGCCTTTGTGCCGTTAATTACCTTGCTATGTGCGAATACCACAAAAACGGAGATCCTTTAAAAACCAACATACCCTTCGGTATTTTTATATGATCTCATTGGAACAGTGCAAACTGCCAAGTCCACGTGACATACCACCAGGGTAACACATACACATCAGTATCATGTCATATTGTTTTTTTTTTTTCCTAGCCTTCATATTCACAATGGGAAAACCTTTCCTTTATGATAATTAGTGTGGGGCCCACTTTAAAATATTATGTTCGGCAAAGGAAGTCAGAAGCCACACCGTGCTGTAGTTTAAAGTGAAACGAGACTACAGGAGCAATCAAAATGAGATGTTGCCTTTGATATCTAAGGGCGTGCTGCCTGCTAGCGGTTCCTGTCTCTACAGTGATTTACTGCTAGGCAGACGCAAAGTTCAACAGCGCTGGCCGCCGACTAAGCGTCGACAACTTCTGGTTGACTCGGCGGTAAAACTATAACTATACAAACTACATGTTTTCTGTTATTTAAATGCGGGAGGTTTTAATGATGGCTTCAGTTCAAAGCTGAGAGCGTTCTTAATAAACACCGTTTTTTTCCATCCTCACTAGTCGTTGAAGGAGGCTCAACATTCTAATTGAAGACTGTTCCCACTATGAATCCCGGCGGTTGACCTCTTCATAATGTGTACAAGGAACTCGGATTTATTCCACTTAAAGTGGAACACAAGAACTGTGCCAAGTGTTGTGAATGTGGATTAACTGTCAAGAATACAGCAAGGGAGCGTCTGAAAGCCCACAAGAAGGTCTGCGCCCGGACTTTTGCCAAAGCTTCTGAACCGCTGCCACTGCCACCACCACCATCAACGAATTCCAGTTCTACCCTGCATCGATCGTACTCAGCAATGTCTATAGACATTGACAATCCTCTGGTTTTAGTTGCAAGCCCCAACCCCAGTTCCTGCTCAACCGTGTCCGTGGTGATGAGTGTACCCTTCTCATCTCATGAAGAGGAAGACGGTTTCTACCTTGAATCACCCATCACTGTAAGTTCTAAACCTTCCGTGGTTAAACGACAGATAACAGATTTTTTCTGGACAGGATGAATGCCTCCACAAAACAGGAAATAGATCTTGCTATTGCCAAGGTTTTCTATGGTTGCAACATCCCATTTAGTGTGGTAGAATCGGTGCATTTTAAAACAGTTTTGTCAAAAAATGCGGCCTGCCTATAAACCACCAACAAGAAAAGCCCTTTCTGATAAACTTCTGGACGAAGTGTATGATGAAGTTACTAAGATCACCATCGGTGCTGCAGACACTGACTCCGTTTTGCTCATAGACTGTGGAAAAATGAATCGAACAACATGAAAAATGTTGTAACACTTCTTCACAATCTCTGTGGAAGTAGCGGCAAAGCTGAAAGTGTTTTTCTTGATGCTTTCGACATGTCTGGTTCGCCAGAAACAGATGAGGCACTTTGTGATGTGGTCAGTGAATCAAAAAAACTAGCTAAAGAACGATACAATGTGAATATTTATTGTGCAGTTTCTGACAACGCCAGTAACATGGTCAAAATGGGTAGAAATTACGGCCTGTGGCATTCTGCTTGCAATGCCCACACTGGAAATCCTCAAGCTAAGGATCGTCTCTCGAAAAACATTGTATCTCGTGAGAACGTGGTGTCGAGGTCTTTCAAGCACCCTGATCAAGAACATGAACTGACAGAAAATGGTGGCTCTAAAGTATGGCTCGCTGCAGACACTCGTTGGTGTTCTCAGAGGGATGCCTGTTTGACCTTGACTAATAATCTAAGTGCAATGAGGAAAGTTGCTGCCACTGATGAAGCTGAGAAATTGTCTTCTCAAATTAAGTCCCTCCTCTATGATAGTGCCTTTCTCAAAGAAGTTGCAGATACAATTGCAGTGCTTAATCCAGTACGTCAGCTAATAAATATATGCCAGAAAAAAGAAGCAAATGCTGCAGATACAGTCAAATTGTGGATGGACTTACGTTTACCTGAGAACCATAAGGGCCACATGCAGAAAAAAGAAGAAACCAATCGCTAAATGTATACAGCCTTGCATCCAATGTTCTCCATCCCGTGTACCAGGGGCAGAAAATGAATGAGAAACATCATGAACAAGTAGAGGAGTTCATTTTAGAGAACCTCGACCCCTCGGGGATAACCAGTTTTCAACAGTATCGAGAAAAATCTGGAAAGTTTGGAGCGCTTATGAAGAAGGGTGTTAAATCGCCACGGACATTCTGGTACTTCACCAGTCAGCACCACAAGGAGTTGTCAGCAGTTGCTTTGAAGTTAATCAACATCCCAGCATCTTCAGCCCGGCTTGAAAGACTTTTCTCTAATTGGTCTTTTGTCCATAATACTACAAGAAACCGGCTCAGCTTCGAACGTTCGAAGAAATTGGTTCAAATATATTATACTCTTAAGTTATAAGATCATAACAGTGAGGATTATTAGTGTAATTAAGGATGTATGAGAACTGAGAGTGACAATTATAAACATTTAAAGAGTTACATTTAAAACAAGTAGTTTAATGTTTTGTCAAATCTAGAGTTTCTTCCTTTAGGGTATGAAAAACGAAAAGAGTTTTAAAAGGGTAAAATTATGATTTTGAAGTGTACACCTGGATAACATGTCAAACACAAATATTATTAAATGACAATGAACAATATTTTGCATTATAAACATGCCATAAACATTCATGTCAAAATATTATCTTTGGTGAACAAATGTCTCAATGCATTATGCACTATGTGCAATCCACAGGTACCGGTGTTTAAGAGAGATGCATTTGAAGTGGCGGATAAATCATCTTGAAATAAAGAAAAAAGCTTTAAATTCACATTCGGCCCATCCATAGAAAACCGAACTGTATTTTTTGAAGGCAAATCCTTCAAAGTTTGCTGAAGTTTGTCTAATAAAATTTCTGCACTTGCGTGGCCTAAAAACACAGAAGTCAGATACCGTGATGTTACTCCGTTCTTGTCCCAAAATCTTATATGGATGTCCATTTTTTTTTTTGTTGAGAGTATTTATTTAAACTCTCATCAAACAAAACAACAAAATCTTTGCTTTCATTAATCTGTTGCAACAAAAGTGATTTAAAATGGGGTGCCAAGCCAAAGCAGCAAATATATGAACATTTTGTTTGCCCACAAGAAAAGTTGAGAGCCGTTTCACTGTCTGGAAACATCAATCAAAACAACTTATCAATTCCAGCACATGATCTGTACGAATAATGGCTTTCTACCACTTTTAAAACCCATAATATTTCGGCTTTTGTAGGATCTTTTCTGGGTAAACAACCTGCTGATGATGAGGAAGATGACTCTGGTGATGATGGTGTTTGTGATGCTGGTGCCGGTACTTTTTCAAACAATCCATCTAAGGTGGAATTTCGACTTTTGTTTTCAGAACGGGTCACATGCTTTTTACTTTTCATGTGGCTTCGCAATGCAGACTCTACCATGGACAAAATATCGATGTTCTTTAAGCATAACAAACATCTTGCAACATGATTATTGCTGCAATCCTTACCAGCCCACGTGGAATACTTGGGATTGTGCAACCAAAAGATCACTGAAATTGCACTTACGACTCATATTTATTAAACACCAGAACAAGAAAATTCCAATATCTAACAATTAGATGACAACTAGAGACATCTCAAAGCAAAACACTAAGCCAACAAGAATCTTTTTTTTTTTTTTTCTGTCGCTACACGCACATCGCAAAGAACTTTCCGGAAAAGCAATGTAACGAATTCCTACTCAGTAATGCCATGAGCATTGTGTGTAATCCTATGCTATTGCCAGATACATAAGAGTAATATAATACTGTGGCCAGAAAAAAAGTGCAACCAAAATACGGAAAATGAACCAACACAAACAAATAACTTCAACTTTTTGTTCTCGTGGAACAATAGCAGCAAGCAAGACCTGTTGGCATGCACAATTTGTCAATCAAGTCTATAATTTTATTCGCAGTCCCATGGGCCACCTGTTGAACTGCCCAATTCTCTAACTAACGATAAAAATGTAAAAAATAAATATTTTCCAAATTTTCATTTAATAGAGCTGAATTTTTGACAGTTACCATAGCTTGGTCTTATAAGGTTACCCTGCAAATTTCGCTTGGATCCAATGAAAAGTTTTTTAATTACGCATTTTTTTTTTTATTAACCCTCCGAGCGGTTTGAACGTGGCTTGCGGCAGAAGGGTGGGGGAGGCGTGGCTTGTGACCGAAGGAGCAGGGGCGTGGCGTGTGATAGGAGGATGTGGGGCGTGACAGGTGGCGCTAGTGTGTAGGGTCGATGCTGCCCCCTAGCTGTGCTTCTTGGAACTTTCGATGAATCTTTGAGAGATGGCAACGACCGAGTGGGGGAAACGGCGTGGATATAGAGGGATGTGTACGCGATGTGCTGCCTCCCTAGCGGTGTTTCTTGGAACTTTCGATGGATTTTTGAGGGATGGCAATGACCGAGTGGGGGAAAGGGGATGTGTACGTTGCCCCCTAGCGGTGCTTTTGGAACTTTTCTCGGGAGATTTATTGAACTTTGACAAATTTTTGGGAAGTCTTTCCAAAATTTTTTTTTTTTATTTTCTTGAGAGATATATTAGACTTTGTCAAATTTTTTGAAAGAAGTTTTTTTGTAATTTCCAATATTTTTTTTTTTTTTGTGTGTCCTATTTATTCTCTCTAATTTATTTTTTTAAACTTATATTTTTAGAACTCCGTGAAGTGTTAGGAATTTTTACAGACGTTGCATTATTTTTTTAATTCTTATATTTGTCCTCCATCCAATTTTAATTTAGGTGAGGAAAGGCTTTGTTTGAAAAGATTTTGTTCCCGTTGATTCATGTTCCGCCGTTTTAGTTTCACCACGTTTTCATTTTGTGAGCCATGTGTTTTGGGATGAGTCACCATTTTCTCTTTCACTCAGAAAATTTTGTATGACACGTGTTTTGGGATGAATCACTATGATGGGTGACGCATTCGTGATAGCAGACATGACATCAGCCAACGTCGTTTTCCCCTCAGCGGGGTCGGCGGTTGACGTCATTTGAGATTCTGTTAAGACGCCTTAAGCTCCAAGACTGATTTTTTTTTTCCATAAATTGATCGTTTTTGCAACGAATTTATTCCTTATTTTTCCCCTCATAATTTCCCATTTTATGTCCATAATTTTTCAACGTAACAATTTTTTTTATTTTCTTTGAGACTTCACGCATTTTCAATGGACATTCCAACATCAGGGATCATAGCATACTTCTGGAAAATTTTAGGTAAGAATTTTAGGAATTTTAGGAATTTTTAGAAAAATTTTAGGAAAATTTTAGGAGTGTATTTCAATAAAAACTAGATGTATATTTGTATACATCTAGTAAAACAACTTTGTATACATTGTAAAGAGTTTGCTTCACACCCTTCAACCATATATACTGATAGACTGCGCATGACATCAAAATTTCTGGCTCCAACATAAAATCACATGACAACAGTCAAAAAGATGGGTTACACCTGCTGTGCTTATGGTTGCTCTGACCGATATAGTAAAGAAAGTTCTATGATTTTTCATGGGTAAGAAACGAATTAAATACCTAAGTCAATAAAGTTCAATTACTTAACCAGAAACTTGCAGCTATTGATATAAAAATATAGTAACCTAAGAAAAAAAAAATGGAATGCATGTTCCAAATTCTTCGCAAATTTTCATCACATTATAAATCACGAAATGTAAACAACCCGATCATGCATGTATATAGCTCATAAGTAAACTTACCTGAAGAGTTTTCATTATATATGAGGTGCATTCACATAATACACCGAGAACACTGAAGTTCTGCAGCGTAAATTAGTAATCATAACAGCATTTTTACACGAAATTTGGAGTATGATGATGACGTGCCCAATGTTTGAGCCATGGCGGCTTTGATGCAGCTATTGCCAATGTGCAGTCCATTAGTATATATGGTCGAAGTTCACACCCAAATTTTTTGCATAACGTCTAATGTCTAAAGTTTAAGTATGATTTACTTCTAATGTTCAGTTCTTATCTTTTCACGTGTTATTATCATATTCAAGTATATTTACCACATTCAAGTTTCACTTTGAACATTAATATGCTGTTGAACCAGAAGCAATTCACGATTTTCACAGTAAAGTTTTCAGGTTTCACATTAAACTATAATATCCTAAAAAGGTGATTGAAAACCAAGAACTATGTACAATTGTTCACTGAATTACTTTTTTCATATTATTGTTTTAACCTTTTCCTGATTAGCCTATCTTTTTCTGCTTCCACCACAACTAATTTACTTTCAGTTTTCTTTATTTCAGCTGAACCTTGTATGATCAAGTTAGAGGCAACTGCTATTTCAACAGTATTTTGTTTTTCTACAGCTTTTCTCATTCTTTCTGTTCCCTCTTGAATTACTGCTAGGGAGGCTTCTTTATCTTTTTTAAGCCTATTTATTTCTGCATCATTTTCTTTTATTTTGTCATCAAACTCAGCTTTTCTTTTTTTCTCTAGCTGCTTTTCCTTATTTTCCCTCTCTTTCTGCTTCCTTTCTTTTACCTTTTTTGATTCTTCTTCCTTCAGCTTATCAACATACTCTTTATAAAATTTATGTGAATCACGAACACTATTTAACAAATTTCTTGTTATGGGAACTTTACTTACACATCCATAGTGTTTAATTGCCCCCTTTAACTATTCTTAATGATGTTATAGTTGAATCTTTTAAGTTAGCCTTGTCTTTCCTTAACAGAGCAGTGTTAACCGAAAATCCCCTTTCTGCATCAGCATTACCATGAGGTAAAACTAAAATTGACTTGATGAGTTTAGCAAGATTTGAGTATTTTTCTTTTCCGCTAGAGTCTTTAATACTAAATATATTACGCCAGTAATAATCAATCCGCACTGGAATATGCTCTTCCTCTGAAAATTTCACTAGTTCATCTAGAGTTGGCTTATCGCAACTTAAAAGTTTCCACTCTTCTCTTACTCTATCAATTTGTTTCTGAGAAAGATGCAAAACACTTGAAATTCTGGTTATTTCCGAAAGTCCTTTCAGTGACTGAAAGCTGAGTTGACTCTTTCTTTGGTTCTTTTACCTTTAAAACTTCTATGTCTCTTAGCTTTTGATTGCAGAATGGCAAATTTGACTTTAAATATTTTGTGGTTGCAATTAGTGATGATCTTACATCTAAGAGAAATAATTTCTGCCTGGTCTCCTGAACATTCCTGAGGAGATTTTTTGTCTTCATACCAACTTCTAACTCCCCTAGTTTTTTCCATGAATTTTTGTTTTCAAAATCTACATTCTTTAGGTCTTCTCCAAATTTCCCTGCAATAACATCATCTTGGATAAACTGAGCCATAACATTCTTCATTAAAGTATTTAAATCAGAATATAACTGGTGTATTTTTGGTTCTTCACTCTGATAACATAATGAAAACTTTTCAAAATTTTGGTGTGAAAATGAAATTAATGCTAAATAGCAAGGAGTTAGCTCATTTTTCAGGAAACAGTGAATTCTTTTATACCTTGCCGAATTGTGTAGTTGTTTTTCAAATATTTTTTGAGATGGCAAGAAGTTTAAAAATATTCTGTAATATTTAGCCATTGATCCAAGAGCCTCTGGGCTACAGAACCAACGGTTAACCATCTGTTGCTGACATGACGCAAAAGAAATTTGGCAGTGACCAATGTTATATCCTCGACAGATTTATAATCCTCTCGTCTTGCAGCACTACTCTTTAAAAAGTAATGCATATCAGTAGCAAATTCGTCAAAATCTATATTTAAGCTTGTCAAAAAAATTTTAAATGCATTACTAACAACATGCAGGTTGCAAAAACCTAGTTCCAAAGATTTCTGGCCTGTTTCTTGTTTTACAACTTCATTGAATTTGCGTAAAAAGCACTTATTTATATTTGGCCTGTCCATGGATACACAAATAATTCTGTTCAACGAAATATTGAAGGATGATAACACATCAAGAATTTCTTTTAGCAAAATATCTACTGTTGCATGACCCAGAAAAACGCTTGTTAGGTATCGGCAAGAAACTGAATTTATTTCTGAAGACCAGTACCTGAGATACACATCCAACTGCCGTTTCACTTGTGTATTTGTAGTTTCATCAAATGCTATAGTAACCTTTCCTGGGCTACTAGATGCAATGTCTTTTTTCAAATCCTCTTCAAAATATTTTGACAATCCATGTGATATCACATAAGCAACTTTTTTTTCTTTAAGTTGCATTTTGGCTGCAATAGCAGAATCAGGAAACATTTCTTTGAAAAGTTCAACTGTTTCAGTGCATGAAACAAAAGACATATTGTCCTTAGCAACTTTCATGGCCCATAATGCTTCGGCTTTAGCCAACTGTAAATCATGACTCAGTACTTCACTAATATTTGTTTTGGGCTGAAGATCCCGTCCTCTAAAGGCTTTCAGGATGGACTTATTTTGAAATTTACTTTGAAATTTCTGCAAATGTTTTTTTCCTTTATGATGCGCTTTTACTTGTGAAAAGCCACTATTAGAAATGTTGAAAATTTCTGAACACAATATACACTTAGCACAAAATATTGTTTCAGTTGCAGAACACCATTCTTTCAACTTCACTCCGTCCAATTCTTTGGCGAGCCAGGCATCTTGAAATTTCGTTTTGGATTTAGGCATCTTAAACACTTGTATTACTAAACAGAAAATGAAAGGGAAGTACAAAAACACGTTCCAATATTGCAAAACCAGACAACTTCCCGAAATTTGGCTGCGAGGATGTCAGAAGATAGACAAAAAAAAAAAAAAAAAAGCAGGTCACCACTAGAGAACTGAACCTGCACACAGCACAGAGAACACCATAAAAGACACAAAACCAGAAACTATCATACGCATCTCACGCAAGTTCAGTCAAAGCGAGTCGGAGCCGAGATATATTGTGCATCGAAGGTCGCTGTCGCCGACGCGCGATCGAAGGTCAATGATCACGTGCTCTACTGCCTGTCACGATAACACTCAGATACCATCCCATGATTCCCATCGTCATTACCGGAGGTTACGGAAGGAGATCACATGTTTCCTCTTTGCTTCCACCCACCTGCGGTTTACAATAACAAAACATCAGCAGAAAGAGGAGGTTCCACAAGGCATGTACAAAAATAAAGTACGATCTTCTGCGTGCCACGGAGTTCGTCTGCAAAGCGCAAACCAGGGGTGAAAATGACCCCTCCCCTTTTCCCTTAGATCTCTTGTTACTCTCGAAAACTGTCTGAAGGCAAAAAAGAGGAGCACCCGCCCCGAAGCAAGTGCATCTCGATGGCGTCATTTTCCCTCCCTTCAGCAGCACAGCATATAGGCTGTGTTTCTACAATAACAGGTCTTTTTACCTCACCGTAATGGTAAATTTATTGGCGTTAATAACGGTTGTGTTTTTAATAAATAAGCTTACGAAAATTTTAGGATGAATAGCAAATTTTAGGTATAATTTTAGGAATTTAAGGAGGGTCACAAAATATTAGGAATTTTAGGAGGAATGCGATCCCTGCAACCTAAAGACGTTTCCCAAAGTTTTGTGCTGCAGACATAATCTTAAAGCACGATTGTTTATTAATGTATTTACGTGTTCATGGCATTTTCTGTTACATTTTTTTAACATTGTACCTTTTTCCACCGTACAAAGCCACAATTTTTTATGCATAGTTAAAATGTTTATTTTTTATTTCTTCATGATTAATCAGTGAAATGTACCTTTTAATGCATTATCTTTATTTTATTTTTTTCTAAACGCTTGCATACTCGTTAAACTTCTTGATGTACCATTATTTTATTTTCTAACTTTTCAAACTAACAACTACTTTTATCGAAGATTTATTTTTTCTGTCTATGAAGAATTTTTGAGTTTATTCTCTCGAGATAAATTAATTATAATGAAATCCTTTCATTTTTCTATCGCTAAGAATTTACCTTAAAATAAGTCCTGAGCTATATTTCGCTTTGTCTGATTAGAGGCGATTCATCAATAGCATGTTTGTGACCAGATAAGGTCTCCGTGCAGTTAGTGTGCTGATGCATGATGACACAGCAACACGTGGCGTTGTTTCCTTGTGAGCTGACGTCATCAGAAGTTCGAAAACTGGTTAAATGTTGAAGGCATGAGACGGTCAGAGAAGGAAAATCTCCGTGCAGTTACTGCCTGACGCGATGACGCATGATGACTGCTGGATCGCATGGAACTCGTTCTCTCTCTACAGCTCCGAAAGAGGTTTCACCGCACCAGGCGCGATTCCCGCGACTACTTCGTAAGTCGGTTTGCACGCGTGAAATGCGTTCACTATTGTACTCTGATATCCCCATTTTGTGCTCAAAGGCTGTTTTGTTTCCCCAGTCGCCTTAATTTACATTCTTTCAAATGAAAGTCACTTTTGCACAGGTGTGGATTGTAGTATCAATAGCAGGTGCATTTCACTAAACCCCCATCTCACAGAATTTTTAAATTTTTCGACACCATTCATTTGTACCACGTATGAGCCAGAACGAAATCCATTTTTTTTTTTCGTTTGAACCACAATAGTTTTTGAGATATCAAAAAAATAATATTGAGAATTTACATATATACACTGCTGGCCACCCAAAATGCAACACCAAGAAGGACACAAGATAGCAAAGCCAGATTTACTGGACACAACAGATACAAAGATGAAACAATTGAGGAGCTTACAGGCCCGTGCGACTTGCGGAACATGCAGACATCAATAGTTCGTGTGGCCCCCATGGCAATAACAACCACTACACACTGCGGCATTGAACGAAAGACGCTTTGGATGTGGGCTTGGGGTATGTCGGTCCACGCTGCTTCCACACGCTGCCACAGTTCATCAGGCGTAGCCGCGGATGCTGCTTGACGGGCCACCCGGTTCCCAATCAGCGACCAGACGTGTTTGATGGGCAACATATCGGGAAGAACAGGCGGGCCACGGCAGAAGTGGCACCTAGTGGGGGCCGTGAAGAATTGTTGCATGATGCGTGCCACATGCGGGCACGCATTACCCTGATGAAATGTGGCCGCTGGATGGTCCTGCAGGTAAGGGGGGACTACAGGCTCCAAAATGTCGGAGATGTAACGGTGGCTGTTGAATGTAAAAGCGATGCGTACCAGAGGGGTGCAGGTGTCATATCCAATTGCGCCCCATACCGTAACACTAGGTGACGGACCGGTATGGCGATGCATAATGCAGGCGTCATACAGTCTCTCGCCGCGGTGCCGCCACAAGCGGATCCGACCATTGTGGTGTTGCAGGCAGAAGCGGGATTTGTCGGAGAAGACAATGTCGTGCGATTCCGTAGTCCAGGTGTGGCGTTCAACGGCCCACTGCCGCTGCACTCGCCGGTGGTGTAACGTCAATGATAATCGGTGCAATTGGCACTGTGCGACAAGTCTCTGCTCCTGCAAACAACGTCGAACGGTACTTGCTGACACAGGTTGGTGCGCAACACACCCTAATTCCTGTGCTAACGTTCGTGATGTGGCATTGCAAGCCGTCAATGCCCGCCGCACAACATGTCGGTCCTCTCGTTCGGTGGTGTGCCGCAGCACTGGCTCACGTTGATCCGCCCGTCCTTCCTGCACCCACCAAATCCATACTTGCCTTACTGTGGCTGGATGTTGTCCCACACGGGCACCGATGTCTCGATACAATAAACTGCTTTCGTGATAAGCCACTATTTGTCCTCTGTCGAAGTCCGAAACGTACTGGAATGACTGCCGTATTCTGCGACGAGGCATCAGGAAGCTTCCCACGCACAGGTCCGGCAGCACAAAGCACTTCCATTACTTACACCCCGCCTTCTGTGCACCTTTCTTGTAGTGCTTCTTGGTGGCATGCCGGGCGCACGATTTGCATATGCCCTGCAATGCTAATCGTTTGCATGTCCTCTTGCGGGCGACGCGTGCTGCAAATTTCAGGCCAATTAGATGCTTCCTTCTTGGTGTTGCAATTTGGGTGGCCAGCAGTGTATATATAGGAGGCCGACCATTTCACCCCCTACCCCCACCAATTTTTTTTTTTAAATATCTCAAATTTTTTTGCTGTTCAAACGAAAAAAAAGGAGTTCATTCCGGTTCATACATAATACAAACGAATGGTGTCTGAAAAATTTAAAAATTCCATGGTGGTGGTGGTGGGGGGGGGGCTGCTGAAATGCGCCTATCCACAAGATCGAATTAACCCGCTTTGAAGCAGATGAAGAAACAAGAAGGAGAAATCCCCGCCTTGCTGTAAGGAAAATGAAAGAAACTATACGATAGTTTTCCCTGTCGTAGAACAGGTGCTCTGGGGGTAGCAAACACTCAACTTCTCTCGCAGTAGATGGAGGAAGGGGTGTCCAATCTTGACCTACTTAACTCTCTGTCAGACCGCAGTGCACCCTTTCTCTCAGTGACACAGCTGCTTTGAAGTTTACTCTTTTTGACTTCCAATGTCAATGGGGGATTGCAGAAAAAAAGTGAAAAATAACAAAAGGAAAAATATCGGAATTTCCGATCGAAATTTTTCAGCTGTGGGATTTTAAAATTCAAGGACTTTCCAGGCCAATTAAAGAAATTCAAGGACATTCCAGGCCTTGAAATATTTTTTTTGAAATTCAAGGACTTTCCAGGTTTTCAAGGACGTGTGGGCACCCTGTAACATTCTCCAAAGCAGTGGCGGCTTTTCAGGTGAAGTGCCTCTTCACCTATTTTTTTTAAAATAAAGTTTTATTCAGTATTTTTTTATAATATATTCTTTTTTGCCTTTATTTAGTTCCAAAATACTCAAAATTTTGAATAGATATTAATTCACATGGCGCGCTCAATACGGAAAACAAATCCTTATACGCAAAACTGTGCAAGAGCCGAAATGAGAATGCTTGGAAGTCTGCAGTTTTCCGCCGAGTTGCCATGGTAACCGTGACGTCACCCTCCCCAATCTGCTCGCTCAAGTGAAGTGTTTCAGCTTCACGCGCCTTACCTCCGCATCTTTCAGTTTTTGAGCGTAAAGTCGTGGGAGATCACGGTGGAGTGGACGGACTACCAGGGTACCATTATTTTCCAAAAGAAATTGGTTCTTTCGTGCTTTGTGATTATTTGTTGAAAGTCTTAACTGATATTTTAGGTTTGTGTACAATTTAACTTATAGTGATAGTTTTTAATATGCATCCTGTGGACGACATTGTTTGTAATTTATTGCAAACTCATAATTTACTCTGTGGAAAGATGAAGATAAAAAAGACATTTTGCTTCAAGGACGACCAACGGATTCACTGACAATTGTTGCCAAGAACGAAATCAAGAAGAGCGGTAAATCTAACAATATTAACTTAAAAAATTGTTGGTTTACTGAATATAAATGGATTTACAGCACTTCCGTGTTAATTTTTTTTTTTTTTTTTTTTGGCCCTGCTTACTTTTTAGTAATAAACATTTGGCGTGGAATAAAGACGGATTCTCAGATTTATTAAGCATAACACGGTCGCTTCATAAACATCGTGATTCTAGCGAACACCTAAAATGCGGATTAATGTTAAGGAATTTTGAAAAAATTCAAAACACCATTGCCGATGCCCTGAGGAAGAATGTTAGACTTTTGAAAACGCATTTTAACGAAAACGTTAGTTTAAATAAACTTTTCCTGCAGACAGTGATTGATGCAGTATTAGTCTATACTGTATTTGAGCAAACAAGAACTAGCTTTCCATGGCCATGACGAAAGCATGGGCTCGATAAATCGTGGAAAGTTCATTGAATTACTTTCATTGTTGATATGAAAAAGTTCTTTAGAAATTGAAAATTAATGCGAAAGGATAAAAAACTATTCAAAATGAATTAATTGAATGTATTTCTGAATATATAAACGATCACGTCAAAAATTAAATAATTTTTTATTGTTGATTTGGAAGGTGTATTGGTTGACGGATTTTTGGGTTTCCATGATGTGAATGAAGATAGAACGCCAGGAGCTTTATACAAAATGCTAGACAAAATTTTGAAACAGTCCGATTACCAACAGAAATAAATAGGACAATGTTAGGATGGGGCAAGTATAATGTCTGGACACTTAAATGGGCTACAGAAAAAAAAGTCAAGGATACAGCTTCTCAAGCTGTTTTTGTTCAATGCTTAGTTCATCATTTGAATCATGTATTACACCAGTTTTTCTAAAATTTCTAAGCGCTGAATACTTTTTGCAAGCCTCAGTGGAATTGCTTCGTCTGTTCACCATTCCGCGAAGCGGTCTTATACACTTATATCAACAACCGCAAGATGCAGACCAACCATAGCAAAAACTCGATGGTCCTCCACTTCGAAATTAGTAAGTGTAGTTATTGAAGATTGGGATAAATTGAAGGAAGTGTTCGGATTTCTGACGAATAGTGAATAAGCAGACAAAAAATCAATTCATCTTGCCAAAGGGTTTTTGAATGATATGAACACTTTTGAATTTACATTTTTGGCTCCACCGATCTATTATTCGAACTTTTGAAGAAAAAAATAACTAAACATAAACTACTGTGTAACTCAAATTAAAAAAAAAAAAAAAAAACTCATGAAATTTTGAGCCATAAAAGTAACGATGAGTTATTTGAAACACAGTTTGGAAAAGCTAACAAAATCACAGAAATAAGCACGGGAATATGCTGCTCTTACACAGGAAACAATTTCAAAAAATGATAAACAATTGTATTTTGAACCACATTCTTATGGAAATGAATATAAGATTTCAAGACTGTAAGAAACTTCAATTTGTCCGACTTGCTGACACAACCAAATTCGAATAATTTAATGCATGCTTTCCCACTCGCGCTCTTGAAAATCTACATTTTTACGGAAACATATTTACTAAACACCAGCGCCTTAAAAATGAACTGAGTCTTGTATATGCCGATGAAAAATTAAGGAATATATTGACTCAAGAACTCCTTCGAGTGTTTCACGGAGACAAAGACATTTTTACAGAAGATTATAAATTGGTTTTCCTCAGTTTAACAATTCCATCTACAAGTGTACCAGTGGAAAGAAGTTTTCTTAAAAGAATACAAACTTGCTCAAGAAACACTAGTTCCCAAGATAGACTTGCTTCTCTGGCAAATATTTCTATTCAGGAAGACATTTTATTGATGCTCACGAAGAAACAACCATCCAACCATCTTATGACGACATAATCGACAAATTTGCAGCTTTAATTTAAAAGGAAGAAAAATTGATTTAATATACAAAAAATAAGCAAGTCCTCATTAAGGGATTTTCATTGTAGACAGTATATACAGTATATATCTTTTCATACTGCTCTTGTACCTCTTCACCTATTTTTCCAACCACGAGCGAGCCGCCACTGCCCCAAAGATGTGTAATCCACCATGTAACCAACCATAGATAATTCTAAACATTTGGCAGAAGCAAATAACTTAATTTTTTCACTGGAAATCGTTTCAATTTCTACAAGTAATGTAAGCTGGGGAAAAAGAAAGCAACCCATGCACAAATGAATCAGAAAAAAATAACTGCTAGCAATCAAAATAATGATGCTAACTCCTGCCAATAAAGGAATACAAACAAAACTTCCGACGGTCACAATATTAATTTGCGGAAGTTACAAATACACGATACTTCCTGAGCAACAAGAAAAATCGAATCATTGGTAAATCTAGTCAAATCCGACGATGCCTAACCTGCATACAATTTTAAAGAGCAAATTTAATGGTTGGTTACAGAACTTCAATTACTGAGTGTACGTACGCTGTTTAAATTAGCCAACTTGATAATCTACTTCACGTACACCATACTACACATGAATTTCCGGAACATACGGTACATGCAAAACAACAATCGAAACGACAAGGCAAGATCTTTACCACAGCAAACGATATCATTACCGTTTCGAATACGAAATTTCAAGTCAAAGGTAAATACAAAATGAAATTCTATTACTTCCTGTCACATACAGGTGTTGGGGTCTCTGCTACCAAAACAAAAACTTCGGGAAAAATCCAGCAATGACAAAAACTTCAACAAATTTTGATAATCTTGAATCGCAACAAGTAAAAACAAAGACAACTTACTTTCCTTTTTAAGTAGAATTCTCAGCACCCCAACTGGCTGATCAGTTGATTTCCAAACCCATGTGCCGCGGTTACACAAAAGTTGAAAGTGCGGGAAATCCAGGTATATCATTGGTGCTCCTGACACCTATATAGTCATCCAATGACAACATTGACAATCGAAACAACCTTACCTGCGATACGGATGATGACATTGGCTCGACACGCTTCGTTCAAAGGGGCAATAAATCAAACATTACAACAAAAAATAAAACTCGCCGTCCCATTTAACAACTCTTTCGTTTGTTTTAAACAATAATATTTTTTTCTTTACAATTTTGTATTAACTTTCATTTCAGAAAATTAAAGTCACTCTCTTTTTACGCATATTTACTGGCAAAACCTGGCGTGCTTTTATTACAGAGTGCTCGTCCTTCCGCGGTCGACCTTATATTAGTTGCAGGAAATCGTATTCAAAAACATCCACTGTTCAAAGCACGCGTAAGTTTCGCTGGGAAACAGCTGCAGTTCCCCAAACAGTTGCAGGAGGAAATCGCTTTCTCACACAGAGGGCAGCAGCAGGTGTGTAACGTGACTATCCAAAGAGGTGTGTAACGTGACTATCCAAAGAGAGAGAGCAAGAAGTTAAGGCTCAGCGAGACGTAACTAGCGCAGCCGTATCTTTAGGGAAAACATGTAGTGCACAGAAGCCATCATACAGGCTGATGCCGGAGCAGACTGAGTTGGACTGAGCATGCGCGTTTGTGTTTGTTGACTTTCTTCAATTCTCTCTTCTAGCTCTGCGATATATGCTATAGTCGTTTCAGTGATCTGCAATTGTTCAAGTGGACTTACAATTTTATTTTGGTAGTCTGTATCAAGCAAGGCATGTCTTTGATGGAAGAAAATGATAAATCTACTAGGTGAGTAATTACGGGGTTTTTCCCCCATTCCTTTTTAAGTGTTATTAAAGGATACATTTTGAGCCTTACATTGTTCAATTGTATGCATGTTGACATGGAGGTTAATCATTTTTCCGGCCTTTACGTAGAATCATTCTCAGTATTATGTTTTCTTAGGATTCACAGCCATTAAGTAAAGAATATAACTAAGGTTACATACCTAACGTGTACGTTTTGTGGAAACCCATTCATGTGCTTCTGAGAATTCCACGAAAACAATTTTTAATACTTCAGGGTAACACGAACAAAACCCATTGAAATTCAAAAATGGCCTCAGCACATTTGACATTTAAGGTATATTGTTAATATGAAATTCGTGGCAAGCAACCGGGTATTACTATAAAGTAGTTATCTGTAGGTATTTCTGTGCAAATTGCACATGTGTGTGATTTCCCCTGATCATGTGGCCTTGCTGATGCACCTGCAATGCAAAATAATATTTATAATGGTTCCATATAAACCAAACACCCCTAAAATAGGGTTAAATAAAAATTAGGTATAGTATATTTTAGTTAATACTAAAAATTGGAAATTTGTGTCAGCTGTTTAATGAAATAGAACTTCCTCTTCATACCTCCCAAATCAAGCAGGGCATTTTTTTTTTTTTTTTTTACTTTAAGGTACTTTTCTACAATCGCCATGTTGGTGTTGTGGTGGAAACTAAGCAAAGTGTAAGAATGTATATGCCGCCCGGTGGCGCAGTGGTCTAGGCGATGGCCTCTGATCATTCGTCCGAACGGGGTCCGGGTTCGAATTCCGGTGAGGCATGGATGTTGTTTTTGTCTTACGGCACTGGCTCTCTCCCTTCCCTGGAACCAGTGACCCTAAATTAGGGACGGGCGACTGCTTATAGCCCATTGAGTTGCTCACGGCTGTCGTTAAACCTTCAATAAAAAAAAGAATATATTTAATGTGTACACAGCTTATTAAATTTGTTCTTGTTTGTGGTTTTGTTTGTTGCTGCACACACTTGCACCTGGTAGTACTTAAAGTGTTTGTGTTACATGTGTAACTTATGTGTTACACAATATTTATTTTACCTGTGTATTAGTTCTGTGGCCAATATAGATCAATAGCAGGACAAAATGGTTATACAATATGTATTTTCCCAGGTTCCCAAATCCTTAGACCAAAGCCACAGTCAGAGCTGTGACATGCTATGTTCTGAAATTATGAGTGCCAAATAAATTTTTCAGTAGTTTTATTTATTTGCAAACGCAACATTCGGGGTGGGCAGTTGAAAAAAACGAAAAAACAAATACAAAGTTAACTCTGGTTTGATGACCTTTTTGGCTTTCCTGAGCATAAGAGTAACACAATTTAGGAAAATTCAATTTCTGGACTTAACATTAGTTGACATAATTTCATACCCATTCAGTAATAATAATATAGCAAACACCTCTTTCACAAGGTAATAAGATATTGGGATTTCATACGTAACTTTTTGTTATGCTCACTCCAGAGTCAGAGGTGCAACACTATCCACACAATTATTTCTTTTAAGACTCCCTCACGCAATATTTCAGCTGTTAGAAGGGAGTCATCTGAACGTATGAGTCAGAAGGGCAACACTATTCCACACAACAGCCTCTGATCATTCGTCCGAAAGGGTCCGGGTTTGAATCCCGGTGAGGCATGGATGTTGTGTTTGTCTTACGGAACTGGCTATCTCTCTTCCCTGGAACCAGTTACCCTAAATTACAGACAGGCAACTGCTTGCTCGCCGTGGTCGTTACACCTGCAATCAAAGAAAGAAAAATATCACACACAACTATTCTTTTAGTTTTAGACTTCCGCAGTATTTCAACTGAACACAGAGTCATCTGAGCATATTAGAGAGTACTACAGACATGCTATGTTTATAATTATAGCTTGAAAGATGAGAGAGATATTCCTTGTCAATTTACAAAATAAAATTCTTAAACTGCCTTATGGCAGCAAAAAAGGAGAAAACTATGTAAGGTAAATTTGCCAGGAAATCGTAACCTGCCATAGAGATTTGTATCCATGGTTCCCATACGACTTATGTTGAATACATACTATGTACAGTAAGCACCTGAAAATTTTTTTCTCCAGTACCCACCTTCAGACAAAGTTACTACTTAGCCTTAAGGGCTGCACGTTACAATTTAAGCATTCTATTTCCCTTTTTAAGGGTTTCTAGAATTTTCTAAAATACTTTTGAATAGCTAGCCAAATTCGGTGTTCGTTTTGTTCAGGAGTCAGAGTGTGCGGCACTAAGTGCGCACAGGGCTTCCTTTTATTCAAATCCTCCGTCATGATCGTGAAAACAGATTCCACACTAATGTTTAACGACCGTGCAATCATTTCTATCGTTATTCGGCGGTCGGATCTCACCAACGCTTGCACACGCTCAACATTTTCATCATTTCGACTCGAACATGGACGACATGATCTCTCATCGTCTTCAGTCGAGTCTCTTCCAGCTTCCAGCTTTAAACCTCGAAAACCACTCAAATACTCGCGAACGACTCATAGCATCGTCAGCATCATCACTATACGCAGATTTAATCATTTCGTACGTTACTGTGGCCGATTTTCCCAATTTAAAACAAAATTTGATGTTCGTTCGTTGCTCCATTTTTTTTTCGATGACAACGGCTCACACATACGCTTTACACAAATGAACGCTGCGAAGGCAGAAGTAGTCAGAAATAACTGGAATCACATGATACGCGTGGCTGAAGGTCGTTGCTGCGTCATTCCGCCGGTTTCATAGAGATATCGCCATCTGTACGTTTTTACGAGCGGGAGTCCTGGAACTTTTTGAATGCACTGTGTATTTCACTTCAAATTGTATGGAAAAACAAGATTCCGATGAATTTGTAAACATTGTTACTTCAAAAATTATGATTCAGTGAGTAAAATATTTAAATCAATGTTTACAGACCTGAAAATTATATCCAAAGAACTTGAATGAGATTTCTTTATATTTGTGCATATATCTGAAGCCAAGTTGTGTTGTTAGTTCAAAGATTAAATTGCTAATAAAATTAATCTTTCCACTGTGCAGAAAAGGCAAACCTGCATCCGGGTAACTTAGCAAGCAATCATCATGTTCGTAGCACAAATAAACCTCCAACTAAACGAAACCCGTCGAAATCGACGTTGTTGTTTGTTTTGTTTTTTCAGAGAATAAACTCATATGAAACAACAAATGTGAACTTTATTTGATTGACAAATTCATTCAACCACTTCAGTGAAGACAATAGTCTAGGTTCGTGTTTTTTTTTTTTTTACTGAAGGTTTAACTACCACTGTGAGCAACTCAATGGGCTATAAGCAGTTGCCCGTAATATTTTCACTAACAATGGTCAACGGAATGTTTATTTACATTTTTACATAATGGGAAACGTCTTACCTACGTGAATAAACTGGATTGAATGAATATTAAATTGTATATATACATCATTCAGTCCAACAGCATAACGCAATCAGGTATTCAAGAGTGTTCGCTGTTCCGATGAGAACTTTGATACCAATGCCTGCTAGCATTGTATCGCGCAACAGTTTGCTCAGAAAAGACTTTGGACTATCTCAGTCCCTCCATGCTTCCGCCTTCAACAGCACACGAGTCTACAGCAGGCGACCGAATGTCAACTGCACCCTTCTCCCATAGACTTTACATGGGAACTTTGCCTCCCCACAACCCGAACGGTTGCCCCCCAATCTCATTTTTTCTCTTCGACTAACACATCTAAATGGTAAGACCTTTATTTTGATACCTCAACCATATCTTTACGCAGGGCTGCTTGTGTTCCGGGTTTGGGTGATCTTTCATACCCGGAATTCCAGATGTTTAACTTTGATTAATGTGCCTTGCAAACACCTCTGTTTACATTCAGCCGTTTTCTCAAAATAGGACTCGCAGTAAAAAAAAACCTTATAGAATTAATATATATTAATATATGTTCCTGTATTTGTTGTTTTTATTTGACCCTTTTTCTTCAAGTGGTTTTGCTGTAGTGTAGCATTTCCTGAGATTTTTTACTTTTGGCCAAACCATCATGACATTAGGTCTGGGTTCATGAAATCTGCTTAGGATATCCCCCCCCATAGAATTGGGGTTCAGTTTGGCAATTTATAAAGCTATTCAGGGGTGTGAAAGAAAGACAGTTCCTTTGTCCCTGGTGTGTTACATTATTTGCGTATTCGTGGAATGGGTTCTTCAACTTATGCTTCATGTATGCTTTCTGTTGTACTGTACAAGTCAAGTATTGTTACATTTTTTGTTTTCGAAAAAAAGTGTTGTTTTTTCATATAATTGAAAATGTGAGGTTTTAATCTCTTGTGTTCTTTCAGCTAATACTTCAGTTCTGGCAGGGGTCCTGAGCCTACCAAGTATGAGAGAGGCCATGATGAAAAAGCTGCAACATGAATCAGAGAATGCCAACATTTTTGAAGATTTGCCAGCTTCTGTTTCTGCAGTGAGCAGGAGCCCAGATCCAGCAGTCCCTATGGCTACTCTTGTAGCCCCAAACACTCCTGATATTGTGCATATGCCAAGAAGGCAGTTATTTTCTCAGCATAGAATGATAACGCCTAAAACGGCAAAAATTAAATCTTTATCTTCTAAGCTTTATTATCTTAAGAGAAAATATGCAAAGAAGAACATTAAGTGCAGTATCAAAAGTGTTCTGGAAATAATTCAGCCTCTAGTGTCTCAAAATGTATTCAAATTCATCAAATGTCAAATCTCTGCTGGTAGTGTTTCCCGCTATGGGCGTAGGTGGTCGCTAGATGACAAATTTTTATGTCTTCAGCTCTACCTTGCAAGTCCTAAAAGCATATTGCACACTCAAGAGTTTTTTACATTTACCAAGTAAACAAACTCTCTTGAAATGTGTATCAGGTATTGCAATGGAGCCAGGATTTTCAGCTGCTGTGCTGGATTCCATCCGTTTAGTAGCCAGCAAGTTGAAACCACATGACAAGAAATGTATTATATCATTTGATGAAATGAGGCTAAAAAAAGGTTTAGTGTACAATAGGAAAAAAGATTCTGTAGATGGTTTTGAGGATTATGGTTCCCACATTATTGATACTCCTCGTATTGCAACACACGTGCTTGCTATTATGGTTCGTGGGCTTTGCAAAAAGTGGAAACAGGTTGTTGGGTACTTTTTCTCAGCCGATACCACACCAGCAGCAATTCTGAAGGTGTTAGTCCTGGAAGCACTCGGAAAATTGTTTGCTTCCGGGTTAACACCCATCGCAATTGTCTGTGACCAAGGGTCCAACAACCAAAGGTTGTGTGGTGTGGAATTTGGTGTTAATGAGGAGAGACCTTTATTCATATTTGAAGGTCAAAAGATCTACACATTGTGTGATGTTCCACATTTGATAAAATGTGTAAGGAACAACTTCAGGAGATACAATGTTAAGTTTTCAGGTAGCAAAATTGCTTCCTGGGACCATATTGTTGCCTTGTATGAATTTGATTCCAAGCAGAAACACAGAGTTGTTCCTAAATTATCAAGACGGCACGTAGAGGTGGATGGGCTAAGTGCCATGAATTTGCTATAATTTGTTGTTAATGTGTCGTGCCTGTGGCCGAGAATTTAGTTGCACACCTAATAATTTGCAGTGTATGTATTGTCTGTACTTATTATTGAACAAATGTATACTTTATTTGTATGGGAAAAAGAAGCGCATGTGTCACAAGTGTTTAGTCAGAGTAATGTGTTGGAAAATGCATAATTTACCTACTAGCAGCTGATTTTTTTTTTTTTATTTCACTTTACGATGTATCTATTATCTGTACTTAAAATTGACGCCATGTGTACTTTTTTTGTATGGGAAAAAGAAGTGCATGTGTCACAAGTGTTTGGTCAGAGTAATGTGTTGGAAAATGCATAATTTACCTACCAGCAGCTGATTTTTTTTTTTATTTCATTTTGCGATGTATGTATTATCATGACTTATAATTGATGCCATGTATACTTTATTTGTATGGAAGAAAGAAGCTCATGTGTCACAAGTGTTTAGTCAAAGTAATGTGTTGGAAAAGGCATAATTTACCTACCAGCAGCTGATTTTTTTTTAATTTCAGTTTGTGGTGCATGTATTGTGTGTACTTTATTTGTATGGGAAAAAGAAGCGCATGTGTCACAAGTGTTTAGTCAGAGTAATGTGTTGGAAAAGGCATAATTTACCTACCAGCAGCTGATTTTTTTTTAAATTTCAGTTTGTGGTGCATGTATTGTGTGTACTTTATTTGTACGGGAAAAAGAAGCGCATGTGTCACAAGTGTTTAGTCAGAGTAATGTGTTGGAAAATGCATAATTTACCTACCAGCAGCTGATTTTTTTTATTTCACTTTACGATGTATCTATTATCTGTACTTATAACTGACGCCATATGTACTTTTTTTGTACGGGAAAAAGAAGTGCATGTGTCACAAGTGTTTAGTCAGAGTAATGTGTTGGAAAATGCATAATTTACCTACCAGCAGCTGATTTATTTATTTATTTTTTTGTTCATTTTGCGATGTATGTATTATCTGGACTTATAATTGATGCCATGTATACTTTATTTGTATGGGGAAAAAGAAGCGCATGTGTCACAAGTGTTTAGTCAGAGTAATGTGTTGGAAAATGCATAATTTACCTACCAGCAGCTGATTTTTTTTTATTTCACTTTACGATGTATCTATTATCTGTACTTATAATTGACGCCATGTGTACTGTTTTTGTACGGGAAAAAGAAGTGCATGTGTCACAAGTGTTTGGTCAGAGTAATGTGTTGGAAAATGCATAATTTACCTACCAGCAGCTGATTTTTTTTTTATTTCACTTAACGATGTATCTATTATCTGTACTTATAATTGACGCCATGTGTACTTTTTTTGTATGGGAAAAGAAGTGCATGTGTCACAAGTGTTTGGTCAGAGTAATGTGTTGGAAAATGCATAATTTATCTACCAGCAGCTGATTTTTTTTTAATTTCATTTTGCGATGTATGTATTATCATGACTTATAATTGATGCCATGTATACTTTATTTGTATGGAAGAAAGAAGCTCATGTGTCACAAGTGTTTAGTCAGAGTAATGTGTTGGAAAAGGCATAATTTACCTACCAGCAGCTGATTTTTTTTTAATTTCAGTTTGTGGTGCATGTATTGTGTGTACTTTATTTGTATGGGAAAAAGAAGCGCACGTGTCACAAGTGTTTAGTCAGAGTAATGTGTTGGAAAATGCATAATTTATCTACCAGCAGCTGATTTTTTTTATTTCACTTTACGATGTATCTATTATCTGTACTTATAATTGACGCCATGTGTACTTTTTTTGTACGGGAAAAAGAAGTGCATGTGTCACAAGTGTTTAGTCAGAGTAATGTGTTGGAAAATGCATAATTTACCTACCAGCAGCTGATTTTTTTTTATTTCACTTTACGATGTATCTATTATCTGTACTTATAATTGACGCCATGTGTACCTTTTTGTACGGGAAAAAGAAGTGCATGTGTCACAAGTGTTTAGTCAGAGTAATGTGTTGGAAAATGCATAATTTACCTACCAGCAGCTGATTTTTTTTTTTATTTCACTTTACGATGTATCTATTATCTGTACTTATAATTGACGCCATGTGTACCTTTTTTGTACGGGAAAAAGAAGTGCATGTGTCACAAGTGTTTAGTCAGAGTAATGTGTTGGAAAATGCATAATTTACCTACCAGCAGCTGATTTTTTTATTTCACTTTACGATGTATCTATTATCTGTACTTATAATTGACGCCATGTGTACTTTTTTTGTACGGGAAAAAGAAGTGCATGTGTCACAAGTGTTTTGTCAGAGTAATGTGTTGGGAAAGGCATAATTTACCTACCAGCAGCTGATTTTTTTTTAATTTCAGTTTGTGGTGCATGTATTGTGTGTACTTATTATTGAACACATGTATACTTTATTTGTATGGCGAAAAGAAGCGCATGTGTCACAAGTGTTTAGTCAGAGTAATGTGTTGGTAAATGCATAATTTACCTACCAGCAGCTGATTTTTTTTTTAAATTTCATTTTGCAGTGCATGTATTGTGTGTACTTATTATTGAACACATGTGTACTTTATTTGTATGGGGAAAAGAAGTGCATGTGTCACAAGTGTTTAGTCAGAGTAATGTGTTGGAAAATGCATAATTTACCTACCAGCAGCTGATTTTTTTTTATTTCACTTGACGATGTATCTATTATCTGTACTTATAATTGACGCCATGTATACTTTATTTGGACGGGGAAAAAGGAGTGCATGTGTCACAAGTGTTTAGTCAGAGTAATCATAAAATTATTTCATGGTTTGCATTACTAGTTGTGTTGAAAGATGCATAATTTAACACCAGCTGATTCTCGAAAAATGTTATTTTGCAGTGTATCTATTATCGATATTTATTGTTGACGCCCTGTATTCTTTATTGGTGTGTAAAATTGCAGCACATGTAACATCTATGATCAATGAAGTAATAAAATTATTTAATAGTAAATATGCATCCGTTTTATTTTAGAAATAATTTAAGGGCATTGTCTTTTTTTTTCGATCTTCTTTTCTGACTTAACCTTTTTTTCTTTACCAATAATTGAAAAATATTCACAAGATGATCAGAAATGCAAGGTAAGTTATTGCATCATTTTACTTTGGGATCTAAAGCCTAATGGTGTATGTGCAGAAGAAATAGAAACTGGGTACCGGATGAAATTGAAATCGCCTGACATCATTGGAGCCTCAAGCTGTATTTCTGAAGTCTGTTTTAAATCATTTTTGATAAGTAAAAAGTTGTTTGCAGCTTAAAAAAAAATCTTCCCAAAAAAGTGGATTTTTTATTTAAAATCGTTCGGACAGGGCGCGTTTTATGCGTCACTTTATTACAATTTTTTTTTTCGCTAATATGTTAAGCTGCAGCTACATTTCGTTTTGCATGTTTTACGTGAAGTTGTGAAGTTCGTGTCATTTTATTTTTTAGAGTTAGTATGATTTCTTGATTTTCACAAAAATACAATATGTTTCTTTGTTTAAAACAGCTTCCAGTTCGAAATTTAAGAGAAATTAAAAAATTGTAAGCAATTTTATTTTCCCATGACATTAATTTTGAGGCATTTTGGTACCTATGTATTCAATATCAAGACTGAAAAAGTTGGTGCTTAGAGTGAGAATAAAACTGCTAATATTTCGTTAAAATAATATTAATTGCTATTGTATATATTTGTTTCACCAAAAGAAGGGACGGGAGGGATACTCAGGAAAAAAGAACTGCTTTAGTCTCAGACCCAAGGAAACGATCGCCGATCAAAGCTTCGCTTCCGTTCTGTCTAAAGAATAGGCTTCGCTTCCCGTCGTCCCCTGCGCTTTTTGCGCCTGAATGTTAGCTTTCCCGCAGAGCATGTCTTCCCTCGTGGTGCGGCGGCGCTGCTGTTGCCTGTCTTACATTATCTCTACAAGAGCTGGGCTTCTTCACGCGAAGCGTTTATATTCTTTGGAGAGAGGTACCAGTGAAGTTGGGATCACGGTGTATGATAGACAGCAAGGTCTTTAGATATATCTCATGGTATAAGGTTGGGCTCGCTATGATGACCGCCTCTCATTGGCTGCTGAAATGACGTCGGCGTGGAGGCTCGGCAGCCAACATGGCAGCTTTGAGCGTCTTGTGGCGTTGGGTTAAGGCATACGAAACGATCGTAATAATCACACTTATTATGATAATAACGAAATAAAAGTGCAAAAAACTGCTCCTACATAAATCAAAATCATGAAATCAAACCATTTACCTTTCCGTGAAGCGCAACATTTCCCAATTTATTTGCATATATGTGAACTCATATTTTAATACTTACCGCCAAGCCACTATACAAAATAAACAACTACAAGAATTAAGGTTAAACACCGATACTTAAATTATTTCTGAAATTTACTTCATCAAAAAATACCAACAAAGGCGGCGATACGCATCGCTGCCAAATCAATCAGTTCCAATCAATCAGTTCGATTTACGAAAAATATTCTGTCTCTCTATATATTCACTCTTGAAACATTTTTCAACATTCCTTCATGGTGTGAATGTATATAACACATAAGCAAGCTAAAAGAAATATATGCGCAAGAAAACCAAGAGTTAAGTGTTACATGTCCCTTTTTTTTTTTTTTTCAAAATTTCTTTTTCCTCTAAAGTTAAATAAGATTATTATTTTGCTCTAAGCTTAAGAATGTGGTTTTCATTTTAAACCTTTTTTACCAGCATGTGTGCTAGCTGGTTGTTTTAGTAGTTTACAAGGTTTAGTAGAATTTAATGTTCAAAGATTTTATTAACTTACAAAATTTATATTTGGTGCACTTAAGCAGATGTAATATAGCAGAAACCCACTTTCAGGTCTTTGTAGAAATGAGAGAGGGATCATTTCTGTTTGACCCGGAAGAAGGAATAAGTGATTGTTCTCAACATGTTCTACATTACATGTCTCCTTTTATAATCTCACTTTTAGAGTTTACAGTTTTTTAGTTTTAGCCCTCATCCAGGGGAGAATATAGCTCTGTGATTGGGTTTTGATATTCTTCTTTTTTTTAGGTTTTTCTTTTTAAATTGTTTGTACACACCCACACACATCATTTAAGAAGGTTGACATTTTTTCTGGAAGTGAAGATATAGAAGCTATATCGAATATCTACTTAAAAAATGACATCTTGAAAAATAAACACACACCATATATACATACATATACACACACGCCATAGATACATACATATACACACACCATATATACATACATATACACACGGGATGTAAGGTAAGGTGATGCGTAACATCACAGCCTCTCCTTGACAAATGTCAACCCTGCCTTCTCGTGGTACATCCTGTTCCCACTAAAGGGGCTCTGACGACCGCCAATAGCGGTATAACTATACCATCGGGATTAGAGGAAATGCTATTCCACACTCACCAACCCGCTTAGCCAGCGTGGTGAGTTATGGCCAAATCCCTCCAAAATGACTCCACAACTTAAATCTTGGCCCTCAGTCTCCGGCAGCGGGAATGTACCTGGCCAAGGCAGCGGCCAGTGCGACATGAAGGCAGAGGGTGCTAAGAATCCCTGGAGAACCGGACTAGGCTGCCATCTGATGCTGACCTTGGCAACGTATAACGGACGCTCCCTATCTTCTGATTCAAGGCTTCTTGAATTGGAAGAGGAACTACAAAGGATCAAGTGGGACATCGTCGGGCTAAGTGAGGTAAGGAGAAAAGGAGAAGATCTCATTGAACTGAAAAGTGGACATCTCTTCTACTATCGTGGGACAGATACTGGCAGAACTAGTGGTGTTGGATTTATAATAAACAAGAAACTGAAGGATAAAGTTGTAGAAGTTGAAAGTTCCTCTGACAGAGCTGCACGACTCGTTATCCAACTCTCGAGAAGATACCAGGCTCAGATTATTCAAACTTATGCACCCACCACAAGTCATGCTGAAGAAGAAATTGAAGAATTTTATGAGGAAATTCGTGATCTAAATAATAAAGGTAAGCAGCACTTGAAGATAATTATGGGAGATTTCAATGCAAAAATAGGGCAACGGCAACAGAATGAAACTTCAGTAGGTAAATTCGGTCACCGCAACAGAAACCAGCGTGGAAATACTCTCCTAGAGTTTGCAGAGGCAGAAGGGTTTTTCATCTTGAACTCCTTTTTCAAGAAAAAGCCACACAGGAAATGGACATGGAGACATCCAAATGGGACGACAAGTGAAATTGATTTCATTATGTGTAACAAAAAATTCGTCATAGAAGACTGCAGTGTGCTAAACAAGTTCAACACAGGCAGTGACCATAGATTGGTGAGATGTAAGATGCACCTCAACACTAAACTCGAAAGTAGCAAGCTCATAAGACAAACAAAATGTATTGACATAACCAACCTTAAAAACACCACAATACCTTCAAATTGGAACTGAAGAACAGATTCTCTGCTTTAGAAGGCCTAACATCGGAAGAAGTGGATATTTCTGAAGTTAACAGAAAAGTAACCAAAGCTCTTATGGAAACAGCAACAAAATTAGCTGTGTCTAAGAACAAATTGCATGTGAACAAATTATCAGGAAAAACCAAAATGTTAATGCAAAAAGAAGAGTGATGAGGACAACTAAAGAAGATGTGACTTCCAAAGTGGAATACATAGAGCTATGCAAGACAGTACGAAAAAGTATCACTGAAGACGTAAGGAAATTCAACTGTGAACTAGTAAGGAAAGGAATGGAAAACAACCAAAGCCTAAAGATAGCAAAGGGACATCTCAGTAAGGGGAAAAAACAGATTATGGCACTGAGAAAAGAAGATGGTTCTGTAACAAGAAATAGAGGCGAAATTTTGACAAGAGTGAAAGATTTCTACTCCAAATTATATGAAAGGGATGATACATTTACTCCAGACATCATGAAAGGTACCAGTACCAGAGTTCTTCCAGTCCTTCCAGCAGAAGTTGCACATGCAATCAAGAACATGAAGCGGGGAAAAGCTCCAGGAGAAGATGGAATTACTGTAGACATCATACAAGAAGCAAGTGGAGAAATCGAAACAGTACTCGCCCAAATTTTCACTCGATGCCTTAATGAAGGGAAAATTCCTGAGGATTGGAACAACGCTACAATGATCTTGCTACATAAAAAAGGTGACATTGAGGATCTCAGGAACTACAGACCTATCAGCCTCCTATCAGTGGTTTATAAAATCTTCACTAAAGTTCTTTCACGCCGCTTGAAGGTGACACTGGACATGGCTCAACCGAGAGAACAAGCTGGATTCAGGAGTGGCTACTGCACAATAGATCATATCCACGTACTGAGAGAACTAATTGAAAGAGCGAGGAATATGAACTTCCATTGTGCATGGCTTTTATCGATTATGAAAAAGCCTTTGATTCGGTGAAACCATCAGCAGTTGCAATGGCTCTGAAATCCTGCAGTATTGAAGATGCATACATTAATATTATTAATAACATCTATGAAAATGCAAGTGCAAAGATTCGGCTGTTTGAAAATACAACACACATAAAAATTGGAAAAGGAGTGAGACAAGGTGACATATCTCCGAAGCTCTTTAATGCCACATTGGAAAATGTCTTTCAATCACTGAACTGGGGAAAACAAAGGGATAAAGATTAATGGAGATTATCTAACCCACCTTCGTTTTGCTGATGACATAGTCATTTTTGCAACTACCCCATCAGAGCTACAGAGTATGATCCAGGAACTTGCTGACAAGAGTAAAGAAGTGGGATTAAAAATGAACTTTCAGAAGACAAAAGTGATGTACAATGCTTTTACAAGAAATGAAGATTTATCGATTGATGGAGAAAAGCTGGAGATAACAGACACGTACGTTTATCTTGGACAGCAGATATCAAGTGAGGGTCACATTGGTGAAGAAACAAACTTGCCTGGAGAGCTTTTGGAAGAAACAGCATAATTTTCAAGAGCAATATGCCATTATGTCTTAAAAGAAAAGTGTTTGATCAATGCATCCTTCCAGTGCTTACGTATGGTGCAGAGACGTGGACCTTAGCTAAAAGAGACATACAAAGGCTGCAGACAACTCAAAGTAGCATGGAGAGGTGCATGCTTGGTGTAACCAGGAGAGATAAGAAGAGGAACACGTGGATCCGAAAAATGACAAGAGTGGAAGACATCATGATCAGAGTTAAATCCCTGAAATGGCAATGGGCTGGACATACTGCCAAAAGATCAGACCATCGATGGACAGCCGAAATTTTAGATTGGATTCCAAGGGACAGGAAAAGACCCAGAAGAAGACCACATGGAAGATGGGTGGATGAAATTCGAAAGTATGCGGGAGTGACATGGAGGAGACTGGCACAAGACAGACCGTTGTGGAGGAAACTTGGGGAGACCTTCGTCCAGCAGTGGATTGATAATGGTTGACAATGATGATGATGATGACACACGCCATATATACATACATATAAACACACACCATGAAGGAATGGTGAAAATTTTTCATCTTTAAAAACTCTGTCTCTCCTATATATGTGTGTGGTACATTTTTTTTTTATGTTAATGACTAGCAAATAAGTTGGTATACTCATTACCACTGATGCTGTGCTAATTCAATTCTACAACTTTTCCTTTACCAGATTTGATCCTTAACACAATGTGCCCATGACAGATGTATTGAAATAAAACTTTTCTTTCTCAGATGAGTATATATAATAGCTATCAGAAAAATTGCAAATACTTGCATACATGCATACAAACAATGAAAAATTGAAAAAAAAAAAAAAAAACTTAGCTTTCTGATGGCAGAATTCCATGGCATTATTCCTGCAGGTTGCTTACATTTTCTCCATGGCATGAAAAATCTGGTTTGGCCATGTGCATCCAGGAAATTTTCACTTTGATGAAGCCTGCCACTTACGTGCTTTTCTGCGTTGAGCTTCTTCTGCCTTCCTAACTTTTGCTTTTGCATTTAAATGTCTTAGCCGTATAAAGGTTCGGGTTCTAACATACAACTTTATCACCTCTGTAGGAACATCTGGAAACCTCTGACCAATTTTCACACATAGTTTGTGTACAATCTTGTGTTCCTGGGATAAAGAGTCATGTCCATGCACTTCTGCAAACATCAACTCAAACTGGCTAACTTTCTCCAACCATGGATCTGATGGAACAAGCAGGCCACCTCGTGAAAGGGTCTCAATCCAGCCAACAGGTACTGATTCTGTAGTTGATGGTGGATTAAGTAGCTGGCCAGTCGGCGTGCCCAGCGAACGGTCATATTTTCTTCCTCGGTAAGCTATGTAACCTGCAAGGTAACGAAAGCCTTCTACAGAGCAATCAGAGCCAGGAGTAGCAGGTGGTACCTGAATACCTGTAGAGTCATGTAGTGTAATATCCCGAATCTCAGTTTCACCTTCAATCATTGCCAGGGGTTCTGACATATCAGGTAAAACAGCACTAAACAATTGAGATGTCAAAAAGTAATCATCATCACCCCCACCTTGTGCAACAGGAGCAACATTTGAAAATGAAATGTCACTTACATTGGCACCTAGAAGCAAGAGACGCAAACGGGATTTCACTTCTGTAGGCAATGGATGATCATAGAAGTGGCCTAGCCCGCGTATTTGTGAAAAAAATTTTTCAAGACAGTCTTGATTGAGTTGAGCAGTTAGGATGTATTTTATGTTCAGAGGCTTCAGGTCAGTGAAGAGTCCCAGTAATGAGCGAATGGTTGTGATGAATCCTTTCTGAAAGGGTAACAGATATGTTGCATTACCTACCTTCATACCTCGGATGCATGCATGCAGCTGTCGTAGATTCCTTTCTTGGGTTTCACAATGAGTTCCAAATCCACATGCCAGAGACTTCTCATCTGTAGGCCTTCTTGCATTTAGCACATCAAACGAGTCGTTCAGAAGCTGAACAAATTTCGCGACGTGTTCTTCATGTGGCATAAGAAAGCATATCCCTTGTGCAGTGTGGTTTGAAAAGAGCTGAGTTGCCAAATATACACGTTGGCGGTCACGGCCCTTCACACTAATGTGATGAAGTGATCACTTGGGGCATATCTTCATCTCACTGCAATCCAGAGTAAGGGGCTGTTCAATAGTAGCTTTTGTAATTTTCTTATTACCTGGAAGTGTTAGTCCATCATCGAGAAAATGATTTCTTAGCAGCTTGTAAAGGTGTGGAACATCTGCAAACACCCAAACTCATTTATTTGGTATTTGAGGATTGGGGAAGCATGTGTTTGTGTGTGTTACTTGTAATTCCTTCCATACAGCACGATTTTTGCCACAGAGGTCAGCTACAGCAGCAACAACATTATACTGAATATCTTCCAGAGATGATATTATTTTGTTCAACAATGAGGCTGTCATCTGTATGTCAAAATCAAAATATATTACCTGCTTCCAGCTTGCAAACACTCCTCGTACCATGAATACTTGCACATTACTGTGTGGACCAACAATCCTATCTTCTTCTTGGTCATAGGAAATTCTGCTATCTATGTTCATTTCATCAAAAGAAATGACACATGTACACTCTAAAGTACTAAGTCTTTGTGCCTGTGCCTTCATTAGCTGAAGGACATCATGTAGAATGCCAGGGCGACAATGAAATGAGTGAGCAGTCCACCATCTCAGTGTTGAAATTCCTGGCAATGGAAACCCCATTTTATCTCTCAAGAAAATATAGCACTTTCTTGACATTGCACGAAAAGTAATGGCTTTACAGATGTCTTCCCTTTCCCATTTTACACATTTCTTACCTTTTATTACACAACGGACCTGATTTACAGTGAAGAGTTTTGCTAAAACTTTCCTTACTTCGGTTTCTAACTCCGTGTCAAATTCTTTTAAGTATTCCTGAGAGCGTCGTCGAGTTGTTACGAGCTGACTGTGAAGGTACTTGTTTCTTACTCTCATCTGAATGCACGCTGTGTTTAGCCTTTGGTTTTCTTCCTCCAATTTCTTTATTCTTTTCTCCATTGTTTTTATATCACTCAGCATGCACTGTGTTTCTTGATCAGTTCCCATTGGTTTCTCTACATTCCTCTTCTTTGGTGATAGATTATCAAGGGTTTCCAATGCACGTTTCCGAACTACACGGTCATGACATCTAAGTGCAGTAGGCGTTGCAGTCTCAGGTCCTGAAATGTCAGCACTGGCTCTCGAAGTTACCTTATTAATACCAGTATTATTGCTTGTGGGAAGGTTTAGTGTAGGTACTGCATCAGGCTTCAACACTTTCCTGTTAGTTAACCCAAGTAACTCTGCCTTTAAGTCACGCTGGTAGTCATTCTGTGTGAAATGTTGAGAACACACTCTTGCATTGATCCTGACGCTTACATTTCTGAATCCACAATTTTTGTAGTAATAAATTCTTCGGAAATACATGGTACATAATGTCAGTGTTCTTGGTTTTCCTATTGTACGTAGTACAACAAGCCACTGCACAAACCGGCATTATTGCGTTTCTTATGAAACACAGAAGCAATGAATTTCAGTGATAAATACGTGTAAATATCAAAATAAACAAAACATAAACATAAAACTATACGATACAAACTTCAAGCGGTTGAAAATCAACTGCGTTTATAGAGAAAACTCCAGCACACCAATTGTAAACAAACAGGGATGCCAGAAGTCGAAAGACTGTGCGTCCACACCTACGTCATGCGTGGTTTCAAAATAACCGCGTCTGATACTGCGCAGCCCAAGTGGGACCCTCCTGGATAGACAGGTGATTCAACTCTCAGCTAAAATGTGGACTCTTAATGTAATCGCCCGCCAGAGGCCGCTGGGGAGATGCGGGCCATCAATTCCTGAAGTAAACCGACGTCTACATCACGACCGTGATCATGATGATGTTGCTGCAATGTGTTTTTTAAGTGTGAAAATAACCGTATTGTACTACTGAAATATTATTTATTAGTCCTTACACGTCAAGTAAGTCAACAGGCCAGCTTAAAAAAGAGGACGTATTTTTTAAAGACAGAATTCCATGTAGAAATGACACACTTTTAAACGACAACACTGGATGCTAGGGATGAAGGGAATTTTGTTAATGAATTGATAATACGTTCGTGTTTTATATATATGCCAAAGTAGGCTTCAGTTATATGAAAACGGTGTTACAGATGTAAATTTAATATACAGTTGCAGAAAGGTACCATCGTCATAATTACGATTGCGTAACATTTTGTATCTCTTATTTTAAACTTTTTTAGGTGAATATAGGACACGTAAATTTATATTACCTTTTCACTTTAGTGCAGTTATTGTGTATTTATACGGTAGATATGCTTCTAGCCCTCCCTGCATGCATTTAAAGGTGATGGTGTGTGCTGACTGAGAATGTTGCAAGGTAGCTGTTTACTTCTAAATAACTCGCAAAACACCATTGTGCATAATACATGAAATATTCATATCAATGAGAGATTCTTAAATTTAAGTGCGTGAATTTTTGAACGCTCCTTAGCAGTATTGAAAAGCCTTCTGCTTTTTGGGCAATACATAAGTTGTATGTATATTAGCTATACCATATGAATAAGTAATGAATTCAGATGGACTAAAAACTCTTTATTTTTACCACAGCTCAAAAGTACTTGGGTAGAAATTTATTAAAGTAAAAAATTACCATAGATATTTTATTGTTTTACTTTATGGGCTCAGGCTTTCCGCTTACAAACTACGAAATATGAAGTTTGTCGTCCATGTCCTGCCAAAACAGCTAGTACCCGGCAAGGCACAGATGGTGCAAAATTGCTGAAGGTGTCAGGTGGTATCAGGTACTAACACGTTACCAGCAGATTCTTTAACTCCTCTAAGTTACATGGTTGAGCTGCTGCAGATCGGAGTTGCTGTTTGTGTTGGAACATTTGGAGACCAGGGCAATACCTGGAAGTCGTCCTTATGTTCCACGAATTGTTTACGAACAATCCAGGTGGTGTGGCATGCAGTATTAGGAGTGGGGAGTATTTTTCAGAAGAGTCTGATACTAATATTTTTTTCTATATTGTACAAAGAACTGGGGAACTATAACTTTCAGTTCTGGTTTGAACAGCTTCCATTCATATCTGATTTGCTGTGTCACTGCACTTTTGATTCTCCTGTTAATAGCTTGTTCGCAGGTCAGTTTCTTTCTTACGCATATATTTCTTTTGCAAATCAGAGCTTTCACCCGGTTTTTCCAGAAAATAAAGGGTGGATGATGTGGACCTATTTTATGTAGCGTATGACTACAACATTTATCGCTCTCCTCAAACAACATAATCTCTTTCTTTTGTACTCTTCCGCCCATCATTTTGGCACAGCAACGAACCTTCCTTTTAACGGACTTAAGCTTCACATCTTCGCCAGAGCGAAGCATTAGGCCTACCTCAGCTTCTCTTCTCAGCGTCAGACTCAAAGATCAATATTATGATAAAAATCTTTAAAACACATTTAAAATATGAAAGTTCTGCATCATTTGCCATTAAAATCCATACTCTAAAATCTGTATGTCGCATTTTTTCCAGGTACTAACATTTAACTAACAATAATTCAGGACGTTGATCTACACATTTACCAACTCTTTCATCCATCAGAAAAGTGAGTGATGCAGTATATCTTTGATTTAGGGCCACAATCTGTTTTCTAATTTAAAAAAAAATTATAGATGGCCCCCAAAAATATTACCCCCATGTAACAACAGAATGATGGGGTTAATAACCTAATCCACATGAGGTTTCCAGAAATGTAATGCCATTAGCACATTGAAAGGGGGGGGGAGTACAGGAACAGTCACAATTCTTGCAATCATAGTTATTGGCATTCTATGCAGGACAAATTTGATTCCATTCTTTGAAAATATATTCAGCTGCTTTAATCATCATAAGGGTTTAACATCCTATCCCTACAATGCTTTGGTCTACTGCAAATGAAAAAAAGTAAATGAATCTATGTTTCAATTTTTTGTAAGGGGAGAACATTCCGTAGCCTAAAAATGTAAACCCACTACTGAATATCTTTAACCTTGTATTCGCTACTGGGATCTTTCCAAATACATTAAAAATCACAAATATTATCCCTAAATATAAATCAGGCTCGAAAAATGATGCAAACAATTACTGCCCCATAGCTAACATGTTAATATATTTGCTAAAATCCTTGAAAAATTTATATACAAGAGATCAATATCATACACACAAAAATACAGTATCAAATAAAAATCAGTTTGGTCTGCACAGCTACACATACAGAATATAATAATAAAAAAAATTAGAATTAAAAACCATTATATTAGGTGGTCTTTTTCAGACTTAACGAAAGCATTTGACACTAGGAATCACTAATTTCTTTTAACTAAATTATATAATTTGGGTATGAGAAGTACCTCATATACTCTATTAAAAGATTACTTGGCAGACAGATTTCAATATACCCTAATTGATCAACACCACTCACCTCTACTACAAATAAATTCAAGGGAGGCACAAGGCTCAATTTTGGGACCCTTACTATTTAATTTATATATAAATATTTTTAATATTACAGCCAATAACAATATAATTCTATATGTAAATGATACAACAATATTATTTAGTGAAACTGATAATGAAATAACTTCCCAAGCAAATACTCGACCACAAATATATTCAGAATGGTTAATACATAATGAACTCATAATCAACACCAATAAAACCAAACTCATAATTTTTACAAGACAGAAAATAACTCAAACACAAATTCATCGTATACTTTTGAATAATACAGCTATTGATACAGTACAGAGCTTTGTGTATCTGGGAATAATTTAAAACCCTGACCTACAATGGAATAGTCACATAGAATCAATTACAAATGGAATATCTAAAAATATAGTGATTGCTAGTAAAATTATATCAAATTTCACAATAAAAACTTCTATACTATACATTTATACAAACACACATTAATTACTGCTTTAACTCGTGGGGACAAATCACTGAAACAAATATCAGTGAACTTCAAATATTACAGAATGGATACATAAAGTTACTTGACTTAAAATCTGACCCTCCTTCCCATAACAATTTACAACCTTACACATATCATCATGCTCGTATTAACCCTAACCATTATGGAATAATATTAGTTAAACAACTATGAGTTCAAAATAGGTAAACTTATGCTCCAAGTAATAAAAAAAAATTATGCAATGATATCATGAAATTGAATTTTAATATACACAACTACAAAATGAGACAGATCACTATTAAGACCTATACACCCAAAAATGCACATACAGAGTTTAAACTATATTGGTTCTGAATATTGAAACGCCTTAACTGTTGAAGAAAAGGTTAAATTCTTCTTATAAGATTCTTAATCCACAAAAAGACAAACATGGTAGGAACTTTTATTTTACACAGAAACCCTGTGAAGTAATTGTAAATAGGCACAAATTTCTTAATGTTGAGGTGGAATGCGTACTTCTCTGATTTCTCTAGGAAGGGGGGGTGTAGGAGCAAGAGCAGTTTAGAACAGAAGGTGTGAAAATGATATGAGAAATTCACTTTGGTAGTTTATTTTCTGATTTAATAAATCGGAAAAACATGCTACTATTCAGCTTTTACGTGCAATATTTAAATTAACTTGGGTATATTCTAGTTGGATAATGCTTACCTTGGCATTTCTTTCTAGTGATGTCTCACATTTCACGCACGTTTTTCGGTCTTTGTTGACGCTATTGTCCTAATGTCCATTGTCTGTGACATACTGTTCACACCAAGACACACTTTTGCATTGGGTATCTTCAGTAACTTTCTCTTAAGCTTCAAAAACATAAACTTTTACCATTATTTATACTAGAAAATTTTCACCCAGCCTTTGGGCATCGTTAGGAGCGTGGCGACTTTCCACCGTTGTTCTTGGTTTACTTCTCGCCTATTGGAGTCCGATGCTCCACGCTGCCATTCGTCGGAATGCTTTCTTGGATACGATTTGGTCTAGCCTAGCTGGCGCCATCTATGTTTCGTGAACACTATTTTTTTCCCTAGCTGGTCTTTGATTTCGTCTTTCTGTTTTATTTTTCTTATTTTCCTTTCCTAGCCCTGTTTTTCTTTTGTTGTTTCTTTTCTTGTCTTATTAGCTCTTTCCATAGGCTAGATAATGTACTAGGGTCATTCTGGTTACACACCCTATTTTTGTTTTTATAAATTAAGATTGCTTCTTCCAATCTCATTTGTCTTTCTGATTTTTTATTCCTTTTAAGCATTTTGATTTCATCGAATATTTGGGAATGTTTGGTTTTCCATACAGAATTGAACCAAGGCAGTTTTTTGCTTCTTTTTTCTGCCAGTTGGATATGTGTTGTGTTAGCCTTTTTTTAGTCTGTTTTTCGTACTTCTTATGTACGATATCGGGTATGTGTGCTATTGGGATTTCGTAAGATCCTGATTCTTCTAGTGTTTTGTTCTCAGCTTTTTTGTTAATAGTCATATTTTTCAAGGTGTTCACAGAGCTTCCTAGTTGTAAGTCATATTTAGCACATTGCCTATTAATTTCTTTGCTGACTAAATTATTGCAAATTTGTAGCACCATAGAACTGACTCTAGAATTTGAAGAGGATAATAAACTGTCATTCTTAGACATCCTGCTGAAGAAAAACAAAAATAAATTCAAATACACTGTGTTCAGGAAAGCAACATACATCCCAGTACTGATACCATACTCATCGCACCACCCTGATATACATAAAAGAAAACAGCATTGTAAATTTGATTTGAAGGGCATACATGCACACTTCTAATAACAGGCTAAAAAATCAAGAGCATGAGTTTTTATTTAAAATAGCACAAGATCATGGTTACCCGAGCAAGCTTGTTAAAAAATGGATATATGAGAGTAAAAAGCACCTGAATAAGAGTAAAGAAGGCCAAGATGAGCGCAATAAAAAAAAAATGAAGAGTAGTAAAATGAAATACATTGGAGCATTCCCTTTCTTGGAAGGAGTCAGCAAAGAAATTAATAGGAAATGTGCTAAATATGACTTATAACTAGGAAGCTCTGTGAACACTTGGAAAAATATGACTATTAACAAAAAAAAAACTGAGAACAAAATACTAGAAGAATCAGGATCTTACGAAATTCCAATAGCACACATACCTCCAATATCGTGCCTGGAAGTACGAAAAGTGGAC
Organism: Macrothele yani; assembly: GCA_039090855.1. Taxonomy (NCBI): domain Eukaryota; kingdom Metazoa; phylum Arthropoda; class Arachnida; order Araneae; family Macrothelidae; genus Macrothele; species Macrothele yani. The sequence goes on along the minus strand of CM077009.1, from coordinate 122,410,482 downwards.
TAAAAAAAAGGCTAAAACAACAGATATCCAACTGGCAGAAAAAAAGCAAAAACTGCCTTGGTGCAATTCTGTATGGAAAACCAAACATTCCAAAATTCGATGAAATTAAAATGCTTAAAAGGAATAAAAAATCAGAAAGACAAATAAGAATGGAAGAAGCAATCTTAATTTATAAAAACAAAAATAGGGTGCAGTGTTAGAATTTAGAAATAAATCTTCTACTGGCCCAGTGGACCACTTGAATTTGCAAACCCACTGGTCCGTAAAATAAAATAATATATGTAGAAAATAACATATCACTTCAATAGAATTATCTCCAATATTTGTTTTCAAACCTATCACTAGTTTTCAGCCTAAAAAGAAAACCATAGAGCAAGCTAAAAGAAATATAAATAAATTTTTTGGCATTTGACAAATTTAGAAGAAAAAAGAAACTTACTAGCTATCCGGGCAGGTAAAATCAATAGTTCAGTGGTCCGACGGAAGTTTTACTGGCCAGTGGCCAGCGGACCACTGGGTAATTCGAACACGGGGGGGGGGGGGGGTGTAACCAGAATGACCCTGGTACATTTCTAGCCTATGGAAAGAGCTAATAAGACAAGAAAAGGAACGACAAAAGAAAAACAGGGCTAGGAAAGGAAAATAAGAAAAAGAAAACAGAAAGACGAAATCAAACACCAGCGGGGGGGGGGGAAATAATGTTCATAAAACATAGATGGCGCCAGCTAGGTTAGACCAACTCGTATCCAAGGAAGCGTTCCGACGAATGGCAACGTGGAGCATCGGACTCCAATAGGCGGGAAGTAAACCAACAAAAACAGTGGAAAAGTCACCACGCTCCTGACGATGCCCAAAGGCTGGGCGAAAATTTTCGAGTATAAATAATAGTAAAAGCTTAAGAGAAAGTTACTGAAGATACCCGATGCAAAAGTGTGTCTTGGTGTGAACAGTATTCACAGACAACGGACATTAGGACAATAGCGTCAACAAAGACCGAAAAACGTACGTGAAATGTGAGACATCGCTAGAAAAAAATGCCATGGTAAGCATTATCCAACTAGAATATACCCAAGTTATAATGTGAGAGGTTCAACTAAATTTAGGAACCATATGGGAGAGGAGCCGATACTTATATGTGAAAATAACGGAGATGGATGTTTACTGTGAACATAGGAATATGTCAAAATGCATTTTTCTTTGGAAACACGGAGATGGGACATAGAAACACTTTATGGATAGCTACCTGCCATGACAATTTATTTGGAACACAGCTTGGACAATTTGCGTTTTTCTCGAGTCTCCTTACCATACTGACTATTTTTTTGTTTACAATATTGCCTCATACGCATACTTATGTAATAATGGAGAATTTTTGATACCATTTCAGTTTTATGTACCGAGCAAGGAAACTGTAGTGGCACATTTTCAAACACATAATTGACTGTGTCCCAGTAAACATCTGTTTTGTGGACATTTTTGGAGAAGTACTTTTCAACACACATCAAAAGAGAATATAGATGATGGTTTGGGTGTATCAGCTTCCCTCTAGTCTTGATGTTCGTCAGCTGAGCTACAGTTTGATTGCTATGTACAACTGGGCTAATTATGGATTGCTTGCAGGTGTGACAATCTGTAAATTTGCTAACCTTTCTGCATATGAACTCTGTAACGTAGTAGACCACACAGTCTCTCACCTCTAACATGCCATAGTCATCTCTGATAATGTCGTCACACTCCCACTTGCCATCTGAAATGAATCCATCAAGACATGTTTTTAGTCTGTCTAAGTGACTTGGATCATGTGTGTCTTTAAATGCTTCCTGGAATTCTTGGATGGAAATATAAGGTTTCTGTTGTGGCTCAAGAACTTCACAGTTTCCAAATTTGAGTGGTTTTAGGAGACTATATAATGAAAGAAGTCTATACAACTGTAGAAAAGTTGGCATCCCAGGGTGCTCATTTTCACCTCCAGCTTGACGAATAGTGCCAAAAAAAGTGTTCTATTGCATCTTGGTTGAATTTTGCAGTCAAAACATAGCTGAAACCACAGGAATTCAGGAGATAGTTTGCTAAATCAATGGTAGAGTGCAGGGTCACCCGAAGACCTTCAGCAGTGCTTTTTGTTAGAAATGCATTTTCATTAACATCTCCAACAAGTACTTCCATTTCCCATGCATTAAGCCATTCCAAACTATGCTTTAAGATTTCAAAATCCTTCCCATTAGCACGAATACCTTCAAATGGAGCTCGTCTGTTCAGTGCATCAAACATGTTGTTTATCTGCAATGTGAATGCTATAGTAGCATCCACATCTGACAAACTTCTTACATTTTGTAATTGATACAATTTTAGAGCATCCGCAACAGACTTACTAAAAATCTGAGTCGCCAGCTTGACTCGCATTTTTTCTGAATTGCTTGGTCTCAGGTGCGACGAAGAGATTTTGTGACAAGCACGTAAATTCCCAGGTAGCTTCATTTCTTCATCATACAAGTAAAGGTAATGTCTCCATTTCACCCACTGGCCATTCACCTTAAGCTCTGCTTTAGAAAGCAACCTATTTCGAATGCATTTAATGAGGTGAGGCACATCTGAAAAGATGTATATCTTTCTATGTACATCTAATGGGTGAGTGAAAAAAATATTTTTCATTACCAATTAGGCCTGAAACACCCAAATCATTCCAGATACCTCTGTTTGTTGAAGCACCGTCACAGACAACACCATCAACAAAGGCTCCAGATCCTTCTAAAAACATGATGGCTTGTATGAGCAAACCAGACAAAACAACTGATTTTGTGGGTCCACATGATGCAAAAACTGCTATTGGTTAGGCCCAGGAATCTGCAAAAGGTTGGAACATGAAGACTAATCCATGATCAGCTAGTTGGCCATCGTTTAAGTTGCTGTTTTCACCATAATTCACAAATCCACTATAATTCATTTTACTGGAATTTACATCCATACTTTTTCTGACATTGATTTCATCAAATAAGACCATGCCATGACGTTGTTGTTCAGACTTTTTGGACAGCTTAATTTTTAATGCTGAGAAAAAGGAGTCATCAAATCCGCATTTACTATGCACAACACTAAGACGCTTACGAATAGTATTGATGCAAGGCAAGAGTAAAATGTCTTGTTCTTTGAGAAATCTGTATGCTGTAGAATTTCTAATGAACAGCAAGAGACAAAGCAACAACCAGTCATTAGTGTATCGTCTACCGTTTTTTGATGCCGTTTTGCCAACATTTACACACTCCTTGATGAGCATTATTTGAGCAGGCAAATTAAGCTCTTTAATTTTAAAAGCCACGCTCTCTTCGTGAGTGTTTTTCAACTTCTTAAACATGTCACTTAACTCAGTTTTTAGAGCTACACGTTTTGTATGGCACCTTTTTAGTTTTTTTGTTGTTGCACGTTTAGCCATTGCCAAAGCTTTAACTTTGACAATCTTGACAGACATTCTGAACCTCTTATAATGACCTTTGTGTTCTTCTGTCGGTATTTGCGTACCAGGATTGCATTTGTAATTCGGGTACACGTTTTGCAGCATTTCCCTACATCAATAATAAGTGCACAGTCTTTGTGGCGCCATATTCCATTGTCGACATAAGCTTTGTCTATGTCATAGTGTTCTGCATCCTGATACTCAGGCCCACCAGAGCAAATGTTGACACTGTTGACGAGCTGCAGAAGTGACAGAACATCAGTAGATGAAGCCAGGGTGGGAGGCACTTGAGAAAATATTGTGCTGCTTACAATTTTGTTCTAAATAGTAACATACCACTCCAGGTTTTCTGTAATGCAAATAATTTTTTTAATTGATACTGTCTTGTCTGATTTAACTAGAATTTCAGAAAATATAATGCACTTTTCTGAAGCTTTAGTGAACATATGAAAACCCCATGACTCACTTGGGAATGTAAAGTTTGGAACATCCTTTACAATTGCCTCAAAGAGTACATTAGTTTCAGAATCTGCCTTCCCCATACCTCGAAATGCAAGGGTAGCATCACCAATCTCATTGCTGGCAGACTGGCGAACAAAAGGCTGTTTTCGTGGCTTTGCTGCCTTCTTTGAAAGATAGGTTGGGCATCCTGGAAATATTACAGGAATAGCAGTGGAGTTAAGTCTGACTCGGACAGGCACGTCATATAAAACTTGGCCATTGAATGTTTCACTCCTGCGTCTAATTACATCGTGGGCGAGGAAATGTTTCTCACAAACAAAATCGTTACTGCCGAGTTTCCGATCGGCTCGAGGGATTGCTTTCTGCCATTTAGCAAGCATTTTTTTCATTTTTAGGTGCTTTAAATAAAGAAGCATGTTCTTTACTACTGGCATAACCAGAACAGCAATTGGGAACGAAACACTTTCGTCCCATGTTACGAGAATCGAAAACAACAGAAACTTAAAAGCTTCAGTAAAAAAAACAAGAGAAATAAGGCAGTTTACACTGATTTCAAAGTAGGTCAAGAATACTGAAAGCCCCTCTAAAGGGCCTAAGGCATAGCCATACTATTCAGCCACGTTGGTATGAGAAAAGGGAGAGGTTTGTGTTACCTTGTTCTAACTTCCTGTAGGAAATTGCATCCAGATGTTTGAAACTGCATGCAGAGCATGCCACTTCCTTCGATTTGTTTACTCACATGGCGATTCGAGTCACAGAGGACGGAGATTCGAGTGGCCCGCATTTCCTCTAACGCCCTCTAGTGGTCATTACATTAAGGGACCTTTTTTCCAGAACGAGAGTCAAGCGGAGTTGAAACACCTGTCTATCGTACACCATGGTTGGGAGCAATGTGGGAGCTTTAGATAAGGTAGTGACATCACTAGTCGACTGCAGCACAACTTCGGCAAGGAATAAAACTATGTGTGATGCAAAGTGTGACGAACCAACGAAGCACAAGCAATCCGCAATCGTTCTTTAATTACATTAGATTTGCAGCAGTTTGAGTCGCAATCTGTGGAAACAAGTTTTCATTAATAATTTGGGATAACAGTTTTCGCTTATTCGAGTTTTTATCACATTTCTTTCAAGTCTGACTTTTTTTACGTAAGAAACGACCGTCAATGCCTTATCTGGGACTCGAAAGCGGGTCCACCTCAGACAAGTACCTGAAGCCATGCCCTTAGACCACTCGGTCACGGGGCCGATATTATCACTATCAATTTGATCGAATAAAAAAGTGTCATCAAGAGTTTATCTTACAAGCTTTAACAGTAATAAAAATACTTTGTTGGCCAGAATAGAAATTCTCAAAATAAAACAAAATTTCATAATGGGCATGCATGTTGCCCCTCCCCCTCCCTCAACGTGCTACCAAGTAATGGTTCCTTACCAACACCACAGTTACACTGGTGTGCAAAAATTAAGGACAAAGAGGAGAAATTAGCATAACGGTCCAAAAGACCACTCAGGAGATAGACTAGAGTCCGGTACGGTAGGGAATTTGCATATATGCATGCAGCATGACAGAGGGGGAGGGTCGGAAGGGTATAAAGCACACGGGCGGTGTACACTCAGCAATTCAGGGCCACGGGTTGCCTAATGGGCAACGTTCGTGACTGACACGGAAAGGGCCTCAGGTCCGATCCCAGCAGGTACGAACGCTCCATCCATTAAATATCCGCCGTGCGTCAGATGAGCACTTTAAGCCGTTGGACCCCGTGTACTGGCCCCCGGTAATAAGGGCGTCTTCCTCCCCCTTTCTACTTCGCTTCCGTATCGCTTTCCTATCTGGCGTTCTAGCCCAAATCTCCTAGTTTCCTATTTCTAAGGGTTGTTTAAGACCTGGAGTCAGACACTCCCTTCCTAAATTCTTCTACATATGATTATGATCATGCTCAGCAATTCGGTGAAAGCTATTGCACGGTGTACATCGGTTTGAGCGACGTCGAGTTGCTGGAATCGTGTGATATGGCCAACAGGCAATCCAGTAGACAACATCTGGATGACTTTACCTGAGGTCGCGTCATTGGGAAGTTGGAAGAAGGTCAAAATGTGTCTAGTGTGGCCGAGGAGTTCAGGATCGCTCACAGCATCGTTTCACGAGCTTGGAGAGCATTTCAAATGACAGGAACAGCTGTCCGAGAGTTTAGCAGTGGTCGTCCATGAGCAACCACAGCGGCGGACGACCGGTATATTGACCTACAGGCGAGAAGAGACAGACGGCAGACAGTGGGAGAAATTGCAAGGCACATGCAACAGACAACTGGACGTCCGCAATCGCATTTTACCGTGGCCAGGAGGCTGCACAAAGGTGGTCGATTTGCACAACTACCAGTACTGTGTCTGCAATTAACGCCTGCTCATCGGAACGGCGGCTTCTGTGGTGCCAGGAACACAAGAACTGCACACATCAGCAATGGGCTCGAGTTATCTTTACGGATGAGAGCCGATTTAGTCCGACGAGCGATTCTGGACGTATACATATCTGGAGAAAGCAGAGAACACGCAATCACACCTCCAACATCATCTAAAGGGACCGGTTCGGAGGTGGCGGAGTTCTCGTTCGGGCCGGTATCATGCTTGGTAGCCGTACTGACCTCCACATCTTCCAAGGAGGTTCAGTCACTGGTGTCCGCTATTGTAACAAGGTTCTCCTGCCTCACGTGCGTCTGTTTAGACGTGATGTGAGTCCTGAGTTCCTCTTCATGGCGACAACGCTACACCTCATCGTACAGTGGCTGTCGCAGAGCTGTTGGAGAGTGAACATATTCAACACATGGATTGGCCCGCAAAGTCCCCGGACCTAAATCCAATCGAACACGTGTGGGACCTTCTCCGGAGACGCTTGGCAGCACGTTACCAGCCGCCAGCAACGATTCCGCAGCTGCGATTGGCGCTACAAGAGGAATGGGCCGCGATGCCTCAACAGCTCCTTGACAACCTCGTCCTCAGCATGGACAGACATTGTAAATCCTGCAACGCAGTTAGGGGCGATCATATCCCCTACTAAAGACTGGATTTTTCTTGGCAGCCGCCAGTCACATGGACGTTTCTGTCCAGTTGTGCTCGAAGCTACCTTTTCAATAAAGTGCCTATGTATCCTTTGGATTCCTTGTTTGGACGGTTTTGCTCACTTGTCCCATATTCTTACATCTTGGGGATCTTATGGTATGATTTGAGTCGATGTGGAGCACTTCTGCACGATGTTACATTTGAAAAACCGTCTCATCCTTAATTTTTGCACGCCACTGTAATAAGGCGTTCTTTCTGCCAGCCCTGGACTTGCATTCCATAAGCGACCCTGGAACTATTTTGTGAGGCTGCTTTGGAGAAAATTATCGAGGTGTCTACATCACCGTTTACTATTTAAATATTTTTTCAACACAAGTCTACCAATCACTGCCATGTTTTGTATTGAGGCAATTATTAACATTTTACCTACTTTCCTGGACTGCAGATCTCTGCTACGATTTAATGTAAGAAAAAAATTACTTCCACTGCTGAGAACCAAAAAGTAAAAAAACTGTCGAAGACTGTAGTCCATTCTTATGAATTTTATTGTGTTAAATAAATTCAAAATTTGCAATAATTTCTTCGCATTCAGTGATAACAAGAATCCAAATGTGTTGAAAATTAATTTCTGTTTATTATTATTTATTATTGGAGGTTTAACGACCACCGTGAGCAACTCAATGGGCTATAAGCAGTCGCCCGTCCCTAATTTAGAATCACTGGTTCCAGGGAAGGGAGAGAGCCAGTGCCGTAAGACAAACACAACATCCATGCCTCACCTGGATTAGAAACCGGACCCCTTTTGGATGAATGATCAGAGGCCATCGCTTAGACCATTGCGCCACCGGGGCGGCTAATTTCTGTTTCAAGACTTATCATTAATAAAATAATTCCGTAAAAATCTCTTGAAAAAACTGACCAGAATTGCAAGAATTTCAGTACAAATTTTCAAACTAAGGAAACTAAAGAATGCTAAAATATATTTTTTTTATTTACTTTCAAATTGAAAAAGTGTTTTTGCCCTGAAGCAGGCTTTTCAGAACTGCAGCTCAAGAGTTCATGTAACCGTAAAGCCCAAAAAATAGTAAATCAGATGCTGATCACGTTAAAAAAAAACAAAAAAAACAGCAACCCGAAAATTTCACCGTAGATTACTATAATGCATTAATGCAAATAATGGATTTCGAGTGTTTATTCAGTAGTACTGATGGCATATTTAATTAGATTGCTTTGGTCACTGAACTATACACTGAAGAGCAATTGAATTAGAGACAGCTGGCGTTATGCAAATATGGCGCTGCGGGCGGCCCTGTAAACGGAAACGACATGACGTATGCAGCGATCCGACAATATAAGGAGTGATGTGACGGGAATCAGTAAGAGTCCGATGCTGTATGGGTAAGACGAAAGATCTAAGCGCATTTTTCATCGTGGCCCGACGAATGGGTCACTCCATCTCGGAAGTCGTGCAGGCACTGGGATTTTCACGAGCTACTGTGTCACGGGTGCACCGTGATCGAATCCGGTAAAACCATCCCTGCAAGGGCCAACTGCCGTGGACAACAGTGTGTGGATGAGCGGGGTCATCGCCGGCTAGCTCGCATTGTAACAGCGGATAGACGAGCCACAGTGCAAGAAATCGCTCAGCAATTTAACTCTGGTGCACAAAAATGTGTAAGCAGCCACACCATCCAGAACCATCTCCTCGCTATGGGGTACAGAAGCCATCGTCCCACGAGGGTACCGCTGCTGACCGCACATCACAGGGTGCAAAGATTAGCATGGGCGCGGGAACATCGCCACTGGACCCTAGACATGTGGGAAAATGTTGCCTGGACTGATGAGTCGAGGTTCACGTTGGTACATGCGGATGGCAGGATACGGGGACGGTGCAAACCACATGAAGCGATGGAACTTTCCTGCCAGCAGGGTACTCTTCAAGCTGGTGGGGGTGGCATTTTTGTCTGGGGACTGTTTACGTGGACTGAAATGGGACCCCTGGTACGTGTGACATCGTCCCTCACAGGTCAACGTTACCGGGAGATCCTGGACGACCCTTTCTTCCTGTTTGTGCATTTTCAACATCCCACTGGGGACCTCGTCCTGCAACAAGACAATGCACCGTGCCATCGCTTCTGAATTGTATCCGAATGGTTGGAAGAACACTCAACCGACGTGACCTCACCTCCTTGGACAGCTAGGTCACCTGACCTCAATCCCATCGAGCACATCTGGGATGTCATCGAGAGAGTTGTTCGAGGCTCTGACCCCCTCCCCTCCATCAAATATTCGTGAACTGTGGGAGCTTGTTCAGCGGTCGTGGATCCGTATGGCTTCCCAATGCTTTCGGTGTCTTGTAGAGTCCATGCCTAGACGAATCGCCGCCGTCATCAGGGCGAAAGGTGGTGCTACACGGTACTAGACAAGTACAGGGTTCGTACTCTTTTTGGGGAAAAAATTCAAGGACTTTCCAGGCCTTTTCCAGGCCATATACAAAAAATTCCAGGATGATTACTACGCTTTACAGTATCATGCTCAAATTATTTTTTAAAAGCAATTTCAGTTTTAAGTAATAAAAATGATGAAAGATGCAAATGGATGAGTGTGCTTTATTACCCATTACATTTCTTTTTAATGTTTTTAATTGGCGAATTACCCAATAATGCTAAATTGAATCATGATGCAATTACCACAAGGCTATTCAGAAAATCCTTTCCCTCAATCAGAAAATGATTAATTCAATCAGTCATTTTAGCTGCATCACTATTCTGCACTATCTTCCATGTAATCAGACTATTATTGATAACAACTGAAATTATTATAAAATAAAGTGAGGGCAGATTCAGAATTTAAGAATGGGGAAGGCGCACGTCTAACAGGACTGGTAAAAAAATCTCTGAGATTTATTTCCTCCAAAAAAACACGGTGGTAAAACATGGAGGACCCATAAGGGGGAGATGGGGTGCTTGCCTGTCAGAGTACATCACAAACAGCAGTTCTGAAGTACTGCTGTGTGGATCACTGAAAAGTTCGGGCCACTGTAAGACAAAACGTGGAGTTGCAAATCCATAAGTGAAAAAGTGTAATGTCTGAAAACAAGAAACGTGAGACAAAGCAAAGCACTTATCTACTTACTCACCCCCCCCCTTTTTTTTTTTTTTTTTGAAATGGGGCATGTGCCTGTTATGCCCACAGGTGGATTCTAGCTCTGATAAAAAGTGTTTCCATACATGGGAATTATTTTTTTTCTTTTTAACATTCCCAATGACTGCCACTGGTGGATGCATATTGGGATGTGACTTTTGAAGGCAATGAAAATCTTAATTACTAGACAGAATATGTTCCAGACTTGAGGAAAATTTCATCCAATTGTAGTACAGTTATGTTAAATCAAAAAGCATAAGCCACGGAATCACTATGCACCTCAAGAAATGATTCGGGAGTGGACGATCATAGAAAGGTGAACCAATAGAGTTTAAAACAGAAAGTGTAATTTTAGGAACATGGCAACAAATTTCAAATAAGTTTCATCATAGAAGTCAGAAAGTCCTGGCCCACCACCCAACCGAAAAGAAAGGGTTAGGTGAACCAATAGAGTTTAAAACAGAAAGTGTAATTTTCAGAAAGTCCTGGCCCACCACCCAACCCCCGGTGAAACAGTGGCAAGGGTGTGACGACCAAAGAGGAAGCAGATAGCAGCCGCATCAGCACACTCGTTACCCGAGATTCCAACATGCCCAGGAATCCAGCAAAACTGAACTTGAAAACCGGCCCCGAGCAAACGACGAAATAACTGTCTCACATTCACGAGAAAAGGATGGTCACGGCAATCTGCAGATGACAAAGACTGCAAGACACTCAAGGAATCCGTATAGACCAAAGCACGATGATGAGAACTCGACTGAACATGGAGAAGAACGAGATACACAGCATGCATCTCCGCTGAAAACACCGTGGCCTCAGCTGGGATCCGCGCTACTGAAACGTCATCTACACAGACAGCCGCGGATCCAACAACTCCATGCATTTTGGAGCCATCAGTAAAAATAGGAGTGTAATCAAAATTTAGGTCACGGTGCTCAGCGAAGAGCTGCTGGTACACTGACGCAGGGGTTGAGGATTTATCGAAAGATGTAAAGGTGGTATCAACCATGACACCAAGTGGGTGCCATGGCGGATCCCCAAAGCCCCTGGTCTCTCCAACAAGTGACAAGTCGAGCCCAAGTATTAGTCGAGGCCCATATTCGAAACATCTATTATTTTAATGGATAAAAATGCATTTTGCAACATGACAATTGCTTTCATCTTTTTTAATCCATCCAGCATATTTAGGATTTATTAGCCAAAGATCACTAAAAGTACACTTACCCATATTTAATGGGGGGGGGGTGAAAAAATGGGTAAATCAACTGAAACATTAAGTGAAAACCAAAAAAATATCTAAGATCAGGAACCACACAACTAAAAATTGAGAATTTCCCCTGAGTAAGGGGCTACACATGTGACCAATTACTATAGGCCAGATTTTAAGTAATTAAAGAAAAAGGGGTCTTACTGCTATGTTCTTTCCTGCTCCCCCAGCTTTGTCCTTTAGGCAGCCTGGGTTGCAAATGCTTTGGCATTGATTTAGTCTTCATTCAAAACAAGGAAACAACACTTAGTGAAGTTACTGTTTTATGACCTGTATGATTGTATGAAAGAATGCCCACGGAAAAAACGCCCACGGAAAAATCGCCCATGGAAAAAACGCCCACTTTTCGAAAGTAGGAAAAAACGCCCACGGAAAAATCGCCCACAGACAAAATGCTCACGGGAAAAATATGTGATCGACTGATAAGTTTTTATGTCTGTTATAAACGGTGTTCGGACAACTAGTCACAGACTGCTGGCCAAAAAATCGTTAGGGGTCATATAAAAATTGCGGTTTCTTGGCCACCTCACCTACATAACGCGAATACGGGAATGACGGAATGAAAACTTTTAGAAGGGCCTAAACGTTAGTACTAATATTATTTTCTGCCTAAGTAATACCGCAATATTAATAATTTGATGTGTAAAATATTTTCTGCAAACCTTACAAATATGAGAGGAAAGTTCGGATTGCACTGATTGACTGTAGAGGTTGTATGGTGTTGGCCTGAAAGCCGTGGTAGTCTTATGCAACATTTATTTATTTAAAAACATAGTAATGATTCACCGTTGTCTTCAAGCCAACTGCTATACGATATTTTTCTAGAAACTACAAATAAAAAATTCTCTGCGAGTATGTGCAAACCCAGGGAATTTGTCTGGGGAGGGGGTGCTTAAAATCTAAAATATGTAATATAAAGAATTTCCAGTCCGATCGGGAGATTTCCAGTGTTTACAAGCTACAACACGTCGAATTATCTGAGGGTATCTGCTGCCTCAGGAAACTAGTCGGGGGGTGGGGGGGGGGGGGTAATACCAAAATCGTAAAATATCAAGAATATCTCTTCCGATCTGGAGATCTTCAGTATTTAGAAACTGCAACTCGACAAATTTTCTTAGCGCATGTCACTCTCTGGAAACCTGTCGGCGAAGAGGGGGGGGGGGGTAATACCAAAAGTGTAAGATATGAACAATTTCTCGTCCGATCGGGAGATTCTCGGCAATTAGCAGCTACAACTAGACACATTATCTGAAGGCATGTGAATGATGAAAATCTCCGGGTCGGAAGAAATTCTTCATATTCTACACTTTTGGTATTACCCCCCACCCCCCGACAGGTTTGCTCAGTAGGTTCATGCCCGGAGATAATGTCTCCAGTTGTAGTTTGTAAATGCTGAAAATCGCCCGATCGGACAAGAAATTCTATATAATTCACAATTATCATATAACTCCCCCACCCCACCCCCAGGTTTGCTGAGTAGGCACGTACCCTCAAATAATCTGTCCAACTGTAGCTTGTAAATGCTGAAAATCTCCCGATGGGACGATACATTTTTCAAATCTTAGAGTTTTGATATCCCCCCCCCCGGACAGGTTTCCTGAGTCAGCACATGCGCTCAGATATTTTGCAGACTTGTAGTTTGAAAACCCTTAAATCTTTTGCTGAGATGTAGATCATAAACATTTCTTATAAAGAATTACATTAATTATCGCAATTAAGAAAAGACGAAATTACGGAAACTTTATATGACTCTGATTACCAACCTCTGGGGATCGTGGGCACGGCGGTCGAAAACGTTATTTTTATGAGGCCCCTTAAAATTTTTGTGGCCAGTTCTCCGGTGGCCAGTTCTCCTACACCCGTCATGTAGAAATTAACTGTTTTAGTTGTCCTTTGGAAAACTCCCAGGAAGCTATGAGTGCGTATTTTTTTCTTTACACTGGGAAGAAAAGAAGTATGCCTGTAACTTGAGATTATACTACTCACGGGGAAGACACACCCTGACCGGTGGCCAACCGATAAATTTAAATGAAATATCATCATCATCATCATCATTGTCAACCATTATCAATCCACTGCTGGACGAAGGTCTCCCCAAGTTTCCTCCACAACGGTCTGTCTTGTGCCAGTCTCCTCCATGTCACTCCCGCATATTTACAATTTCATCCACCCATCTCCCATGTGGTCTTTTTCTGGGTCTTTTCCTGTCCCTTGGAGTCCAATCTAAAATTTCGGCTGTCCATCTATGGTCTGTCCTTCTGGCAGTATGTCCAGCCCATTGCCATTTCAGGGATTTAACTCTGATCATGATGTCTTCCACTCTCGTCATTTTTCGGATCCACGAGTTCCTCTTCTTATCTCTCCTGGTTATACCAAGCATGCACCTCTCCATGCTTCTTTGAGTTGTCTGCAGCTTTTGTATGTCTCTTTTAGTTAAGGTCCACGTCTCTGCACCATACGTAAGCACTGGAAGGATGCATTGATCAAACACTTTTCTTTTAAGACATAATGGCATCATCATCATCATCATTGTCAACCATTATCAATCCACTGCTGGACGAAGGTCTCCCCAAGTTTCCTCCACAACGGTCTGTCTTGTGCCAGTCTCCTCCCATGTCACATATTGCTCTTGAAAATTATGCTGTTTCTTCCAAAAGCTCTCCAGGCAAGTTTTGTACGCCGATTAATTTCTTCATCAATGTGACCCTCACTTGATATCTGCTGTCCAAGATAAACATATGTATCTGTTATCTCCAGTTTTTCTCCATCAATCGATAAATCTTCATTTCTTGTAAAAGCATTGAACATCACTTTTGTCTTCTGAAAGTTCATTTTTAATCCCACTTCTTTACTCTTGTCAGCAAGTTCCTGGATCATACTCTGCAGCTCTGATGGGGTAGTTGCAAAAATGACTATGTCATCAGCAAAACGAAGGTGGGTTAGATAATCTCCATTAATCTTTATCCCTTTGTTTTCCCAGTTCAGTGATTGAAAGACATTTTCCACTGTGGCATTAAAGAGCTTCGGAGATATGGTGTCACCTTGTCTCACTCCCTTTCCAATTTTTATGTGTGTTGTATTTTCAAACAGCCGAATCTTTGCACTTGCATTTTCATAGATGTTATTAATAATATTAATGTATGCATCTTCAATACCGCAGGATTTCAGAGCCGTGGTAACTGCTGATGGTTTCACCGAATCAAAGGCTTTTTCATAATCGATAAAAGCCATGCACAATGGAAGTTCATATTCCCTCGCTCTTTCAATCAGTTCTCTCAGTACGTGGATATGATCTATTGTGCTGTAGCCACTCCTGAATCCAGCTTGTTCTCTCGGTTGAGCCATGTCCAGTGTTACCTTCAAGCGGTGTGAAAGAACTTTAGTGAAGATTTTATAAACCACTGATAGGAGGCTGATAGGTCTGTAGTTCCTGAGATCCTCAATGTCACCTTTTTTATGTAGCAGGATCATTGTAGCATTGTTCCAATCCTCAGGAATCTTCCCTTCATTAAGGCATCGAGTGAAAATTTGGGCGAGTACTGTTTCAATTTCTCCACTTGCTTCTTGTATGATGTCTATAGTAATTCCATCTTCTCCTGGAGCTTTCCCTCGCTTCATGTTCTTGATTGCATGAGCAACTTCTGCTGGGAGGACTGGAAGAACTCTGGTACCTTTCATGATGTCTGGAGTACATGTATCATCCCTTTCATATAATTTGGAGTAGAAATCTTTCACTCTTGTCAAAATTTCGCCTCTATTTCTTGTTATAGAACCATCTTCTTTTCTCAGAGCCATAATCTGTTTTCTTCCCTTACTGAGATGTCCCTTTGCTATCTTAAGGCTTTGGTTGTTTTCAATTGCTTTCCTCACTAGCTCACAGTTGAATTTCCTTACGTCTTCAGTGATACTTTTTCGTGTTGTCTTGCATAGCTCTATATATTCCACTTTGGAAGTCACATCTACTTTAGTTGTCCTCATCTCTCTTCTTTTTTGCATCAACATTTTGGTTTTTCGTGATAATTTGTTCACATGCAACTTGTTCTTAGACCCAGCTAATTTTGTTGCTGTTTCCATTAGAGCTTTGGTTACTTTTCTGTTAACTTCGAAATATCCACTTCTTCCGATGTTAGGCCTTCTAAAGCAGAGAATCTGTTCTTCAGTTCCAACTTGAAAGTATTATGGTGTTTTTAAGGTTGGTTATGTCAATACATTTTGTTTGTCTTATGAGCTTGCCACGTTCAAGTTTAGTGTTGAGGTGCATCTTACATCTCACCAATCTATGGTCACTACCTGTGTTGAACTTGTTCAGCACACTGCAGTCTTCGATGACGAATTTTTTGTTACACATAATAAAATCAATTTCACTTGTCGTCCCAATTGGATGTCTCCATGTCCATTTCCTGTGTGGCTTTTTCTTGAAAAAGGAGTTCAAGATGAAAAATCCTTCTGCCTCTGCAAACTCAACGAGAGTATTTCCACGCTGGTTTCTGTTGCCGTGACCGAATTTACCTACTGAAGTTTCATTCTGTTGCCGTTGCCCTATTTTTGCATTGAAATCTCCCATAATTATCTTCAAGTGCTGCTTACCTTTATTATTTAGATGACGAATTTCCTCATAAAATTCTTCAATTTCTTCTTCAGGATGACTTGTGGTGGGTGCATAAGTTTGAATAATCTGAGCCTGGTATCTTCTCGATAGTTGGATAACGAGTCGTGCAGCTCTGTCAGAGGAACTTTCAACTTCTACCACTTTATCCTTCAGTTTCTTGTTTATTATAAATCCAACACCACTAGTTCTGCCAGTATCTGTCCCACGATAATAGAAGAGATGTCCACTTTTCAGTTCAATGAGATCTTCTCCTTTTCTCCTTACCTCACTTAGCCCGACGATGTCCCACTTGATCCTTTGTAGTTCCTCTTCCAATTCAAGAAGCCTTGAATCAGAAGAAGATAGGGAGCGTCCGTTATAGGTAGCCAAGGTCAGCATCAAATGGCAGCCTAGTCCGGTCCTCCGGGGATTCTTAGCACCCTCTGCCTTCATGTCGCACTGGCCGCTGCCTTGGCCAGGTACATTCCAACTGCCGGAGACTGAGGGCCAAGATTTAAGTTGTAGAGTCATTTTGGAGGTGTTTGGCCATAACTCACCACGCTGGCCAAGCGGGTTGGTGAGTGTGGGATAGCATTTCCTCTGATCCCGATGGTATAGTTATACCGCTACTGGCGGTCGTCAGAGCCCCTTTAGTGGGAACAGGATGCACCACGAGAAGGCGGGGTTGACATTTGTCAAGGAGAGGCTGTGATGTTACGCATCACCTGACCTTACATCCCAAATGAAATATATCCCTTGTTATTTGGGGTGCGGTCGCTAGCAAACATTCCAGCTGCAGCTGCAAAGGCACCACTTTGACGAAAGACAGATGCTCCCCCTCCCCCTTCGGCTCGCCGTACACAAAAGAGGATTTCAAAAGAGACAAGAGTGCAAAGAAAGCACATTACACAAAGTTATATCTGTACATTGCGCCTTTTCTGAAAATCGCTTTTACAATTAAATGCTATAATTTACAAGTATTTATAAATAAAATAATCTGACTTTTAATGATTTCCCTTTTAATTTATATAGTTAAATAACAAACATGCATAGTTTTATAAAAATTAAGAATTTACTTTAAAAAATAAGAATAGTCACAAATTTTTTACAGTAAAGCCGAACTGGATTTTTAAGAAAGTAGCTACTCTACAGTAGGAAGTTGAAAGTTAACAATCTTATTTGGTTCTTCACTAGGCCACCCGCGGCCCTTAAGTCGTAAGTCCTAGGCCTTGGCCTATTTAACAGTTTTTATTCTAACGATGTTATATTCATAACGTTTACGTAACACATCAAATTATTAATATTGCGGTATTACTCAGGCAAAAAATAATATTAGGACTAACGTTTAGGCCCTTCTAAAAGTTTTCGTTCCGCCATTCCCATATTCGTAAATTTACATAACAAGTATTGTCAATAATCAAACAGAAGTCATCGCTCTTTCCACATTTATAAGTGAGTCACGGAAAAATTCTCAGTGGCCGCCACCAGGAATCGAACTCAGGGTCTTGATTACGCGCCGGATATGCTTCCACTGCACCACAGCTATTCCTATTCCACGTCAAATGTCTGTATTAATTGTCAATAATATTGCGCTTCTACTTATGCACCATACATTCAATCCATACATTAATTCATCCATACATTATCCATACATTCAATCCATACATTATCCATACATTAATATTAAAAGTGTTAAATAGGCTTAGGCCGTAGGCTAAGCCTATTCAACACTTTTAATATTAAGCCTATTCAACACAGGCGAAGAAAAGCCTATTCAACACAGGCGAAGAAAAAAGTGTTGAATGAGGCTTGGGCAAGCAAAGGCCTAAACCTACGGCCTTAATATTAAGTATATTAATATATACTACGGCCTTAATATTAATTTTTCTTCGCCTGTGTTAATATTAAGCCTATTCAACACAGGCGAAAAGCCTATTCAACACACAGGCGAAGAAAAAAGTGTTGAATAGGCTTAGGCCGTGGGCTAAGCCTATTCAACACTTTTTCTTCGCCTGTGAATTAATTAAGTAAAGAAAAATATTGCAAACTTGACATGTTATGTAAATATTTAGTACCTACGTAAAAGTGCAGCGTTATTAAAAATCCACCTTAGGGTCCTTTTCCGAACATACATGAATTATGCTGTAATTCTCGCTTGGCTTACATAGAACGTTTTTCTCGAAATTTGTTTGGAGTTCCTAATTCAATTCTCAATGTAGGCCAAAAAATCAATAATACTTACACCCCCCTTGAACTTTTGTGGCCAATTCTCCTACACCCATTTTCGTTATGTAGGTGAGGTGGCCAAGAAACCGCAATTTTTATATGACCCTAATGGTTTTTTGGCCAGCAATGTGTGACCAGTTGTCCGAACACCGTTTATAACAGACATATAAACTTATCAGTCGATCACATATTTTTCCCGTGAGCATTTTGCCTGTGGGCGATTTTTCCGTGGGCGTTTTTCCCTACTTTCGCGAAGTGGGCGTTTTTTCCGTGGGCGTTTTTTCCGTGGGCATTCTTTCCTCATACCGACCTGTATGCCAATCAGTAGACAGAGTGTTGTGCTAAAAGACTGTTACAAAGCATCACCTCTTACAACTGGGCTCCAAACCAGAAGAAAGGAAATGTTAACAAACACTTAGTGCCTGAGGGAAGCAAAACTTTGTACTGGGTCCCCTTCTCCAAGTCTCAAATCTTTCATACTTACCCAGCTGGAGAGTGGACGTAGGGCTTCAAGCTTGGAGAATGAATACTGCTCTTATATCTATGCCTTTGAATTTAATTTCGACCATTTTCAACAGGGTAGGTTCCTAGGTTGTACCTAACAGCATACTAAAATTTCGCCAAAATCCAACCCCTTTTACATGAATTATCGTACGGACAAATGGAAAAAACCAAAGCATAAACGTTTCTGCAACCTACAGTTCGAAAGGGTTAGTAATTTCTAAAATAAAAACATAACGAACAGCGTGAAAACTAGCTCATACACAGAATATTTGAAACTACAGTATGCGCTCTCAATTATTAGGGATGATAGGGGGGGAAGGGAATGAACTGTCCATAATTAGCATGTTCTCGTTGCGCTAGGCGCTTAAGCACTGCTGAATTCCGTCAGACCCCCAATGGTCAAATGATTGAAATGTGCTGATGTTCATGGAATGAAATGGTTGATCAGCTATGATAACCGCATAAAAGTTCGAAGGGGGAGGAGGGGGGCGATTTTTTTTTACTTTATGCAACATTCTACATTACTCCAGTATTTATCTTGTCATCATCAACAATAGCAATGTAACTACCACTTACGATCGCGGATATCGGCCAACTGAAAATCTGCCACACAACTAAGGGATACAACACACAGGTATCCTGTTACAATGTATTGTAATTGGAAAAAAAAAAAAAAAAAAAAGATTTCAGAAATTAAAATCGAAAAAAAAAACTTTCAGAAATTAATATCATCAAGTCATGGTGTTTCAAAAATCCGCTTTCCTTTATAATGTTTAAAAACATGTAATGTTTTTTCTTTTTTACCTGTTGTGTATAATAAAATGGGTTGATTTTTTTTATGGAATCAGACGTCCATATGTCTGATTGTCTTCGTCTGAGTTCACACGTTAGCTACTGTGTACAAGTAGACATATTTTTTCAGCTCAAAAATATGTAATTTTGTATGTATTCACAGTATAACTCATTCCGTATTCCCACAGAACAAAATTCAGCAGATACAAATGAAGAACATCAAGACCCACCCAACACCATGTTTCCGATTGTCTGCTGTTTATATTCAAGAAATGCGAATATGGATCAATGGTGAATGCAGCAACTATGGTTTTTATTTATTACCAAGAAAAAAAAAAAGGAGCCTGAAAGCTGTAAAGCGAAACGGATATTTCTCCCCCTCCCGAAAACATTCCGATTAAGTTCAAACAGCAGGAGCACGCGTCCACGCACACTCAACACCTCTGGAATGTCCTGATGGAACGGCTTCTTTTCATTTGGCACATCGCCATAAATCACCACCTGCAGCTCACTGAAGTGTCTTCCTCCTTCACCCTAACTATAGGAGAAAACGTAAAAAAAAAAAATGCTGCCCAATTTTCGACAAAATGACCAAATTTACGTCATAACGTTACAATTTACTAAAATACGTTTATCTGCTGAATTTCGCCTAAATCCATTGAAAACTTTTTTAATTATAGATTTTTTTATTAAAACAGTAACTCAGACATCTGAATAAAAATGTATGTTTGTAATTAAAATAGAGTCCATATCATCACAGAAACAAAATTTAAGGATCACTCTGTTTAAATAAAACCATGGCATCTAAAAAAAAATAATTTGCTTGCTTTTCCCGTAATTTATAATTGCCGTTTCTTTTTTTTGAATCCGATTTTGCAACGGAAGATTTTTTTTTTTTTTTTGCATCTGCTAAAGTTTCAAACGGAATTCGGCGAAATTCGCACTAGAACTTTATTGTGATGTATTTTAACCACTGTAAAAATTTTACTGTGTTATTTTCAAAATTCCGGAAAATGGATTTCTGAAAATATCTCTTAGTCCTTTTGAGCCGTGGAAGTGATAAACAGGTGTTTGCTTTCTTCCCAACCAAGGGCTTCGGATCAGCGCTCCCAGCTGTCAATCAACCGTTGCTATGGTAACACACTTTCTGCTCAAGGCTCACTGTCTAAAGAGGCACACATAATAAAAATTTCCAATGCTAACTTTTTAAGTTTTAAACCGATTCAAATGGAATTTTGGGAGTAAGCTTCTGTAATCCAATTATAGTAAATGTAAAAATTTCAGCCACTTTTGTGAAAAATTCGCAAAGATAGTTTTCTTATTTTTTATCATAAGTAGCCGAAGTCTCTTGAGAGGTGGGCCGGAAGCAAGCGTCTTAATGCAATAAACAAGGAGCAGATGAATGTGTTGTTCAGGCATACTCTTCACTGGTGGATGCCAGCTGACTTGGTAAACACGCGACCCCCTTGCAAATGCTAAATGTCTCTTCTTTCCCCTTCTGTTGTTCTCAGTAGTTGTCGGACGGACATCAAGCTCAGGGCTAGAGAATGCATCAAGCTCCCCTTCCCTAACAGACCCGCTAGTAATCATCCAATTTTATTGCACTGGAAGTAGTGCTTCCCGCCCCCCCCCCAGCCAAATTAGGATTTGGGCACATCCGAAACACCACTGTAGCCGGCGGTTTCTTTGAGAACAGAGGAGAGGAACTTAAAAAAATTAAGGGGTAACAGTCAGTAACACGATTTCCTAAAAGGGCATTTTTTTTAAGCACTAATTTCAAATTTCAAGGCTTTTCAAGACAGCATTAAAAAAATACCGTTTTTCCAGGATATTCCAGGCCTTGAAAACGTTATCATGATTTTCCAGGACTTTCCAGGTTTTCAAGCACGCGTGCGCACCCTGCAAGTATCTCTAATTCATTTGCTCTTTAATGTAGTTGACAAAATCGGACTGAGGGCGATATCAGCCCAAAGGGATGGGTCTCAAATTTGAAAGGCAGAAAAGGGCATTTGCCTCTGTAGAACATTGTATGCCGCACTGGTCTAAGCGATGGCTTCTGATCATTCGTCCGAAAGGAGTCCGGGTTCGAATCCCGGTGAGGCATGGATGTTGTGTTTGTCTTATGGCGCTGCTCTCTCCCTTCTTTGGAACCAGTTACCTTAAATTATGGACGGGCAACTGCTTATAGCCCATTGAGTTGCTCACGGTGGTAGTTAAAACCTCCAATCAAAAAAAAAAAAAAAAAACATCCTATGTAGTTTTGTTTGTTTTTGTTTTTTAATTTTCTGAAGCTGTCATACTGGTAAACAAATTTTACTGTTTTTCTATAACACGGTTTTCTTCTACAAGAACACTGAATTATACAGGTTTCAAAGGAAAGTCCTTATTCAGGACAATAACTGCGGAAGGTAGGGTCCGAGTGGTACACAAGTTAGGTCTATGTACCGGAAAGGGACAATGGCCAATCGAATGAAAGCGATTGGAGCGCCCTTAGCGGCAAAGGTAAGAAGTTAGGAAACCTAACTCGCGAACGTGAGATAGAAACAAAATTCCAATTACAAAGTTGTAGCGCATCATGTAATTTGTAGGAAACGACATATGGTGCGCAAGAATTATGTACATGAATGGGTCAATATGCTGTTAATTCGAAATCGGTAAAGTGGGTGAAACAGACACAAAAATAATGACACAAGACAGAAGCTGTGCAGGCTTATTTATAATACTAAAAAATGTTTACAGGAGATATGCCTACTTATCTCCTGTAAACATTTTTCAGTATTATAGTAAGGCACAATGCACATCTGCTTAAATTAATGTACAGCCGGTTCGAAGTTGCCACTATCAGCTACAATGCACATCCAAGGCATGTAAGAATAGCTTCTCGTACACTGTCTAGCATGGCAGGTGTCACTGTGTTACAGGGGCATACAATACGGTGTCGTAAATCTTCCAGACTAGTAGGTTCTGTAGCATACACCTGTTCCTTCAAGTAACCCTACAGGAAGAAGTCCAAAGTTAAGTCCGGTGACTGCGGAGGCCATTCCGCCGTACCACCATAACCAATTGTCTTAACACGTTGTTTCAGCCAGGAAATTCTGTACGTTGGCTGCCATGTGAGGTGGTGCACCATCATGTTGGTACCACATGCGCAGCAGATCTCCGAGGGGAAGATCACCCAGAAAGTCAGATATCGGGCCTTGTAAAAGCTGAAGGTACGACTGAACTGTTAATGTCCCTTCATAGATGGGTCCAACTAGTGTGCTCCGCCAAATACCGCACCAAACGTTAGTTGTCCAACATTGTTGATGTCGAGCAGCTTGTCCCATAGATGGGTTGCTCAAAGCCCAGTAATGGATGTTATGCCGATTGACTATTCCGTCCCGTGGAAAACGGGACTCATCTGTCCACAAGATATCGGCCAAGAAGTTTGGATTAACCTCCAACGTGTTATGTACAAAGTTGCAGAAACTGAAACGCCTTTCCTGATCTCCATCCATCAAACCTTGCACTAGCTGAATGTGGTACGGGTGAGCTCCACGCTTGTTCAAGATTTCCCAAACACGCTGTGCTGTTAATCCACATGCTTCGGTGACTGCTGTGGTACTAATGTTGGGATTAGAAAGGACATATCCCAGGACAGCCTCCGAATGCACTGTAACACCCAAGCCCATAGGTCTGTCCGATCGCGGACGTTCCTGTATGCTTCCGGTTTCTCGGAGGCGGCGAACACAGTTGTTATTAGTCGTTGCAGTTGGCACAGTTGTTAATAGTCGATGCAGTGCACTTTATTAGCATTTTGACCCGTCCATGTACATAATTCGTGCGCACCATATGCTGTTTCCTACCAATTAGATGATGCGCTACAACTTTGTAATTGGAATTTTGTTTCTATTTCGCGTTGTTCACGAGTTAGGTTTCTTAACTTCTTACCTTTGCCGCTAGGGGCGCTCCAATCACTTTCATTCGATTGGCCATCGTCCCTTTCCTATACATAGACCTAACTTGTGTACCACTTGGACCCTTCTTTCCACAGTTATTGCCCTGAATAAGGACTTTCCTTTGAACCCTGTATACATACTTTTTTTTTTCTTAAGTATCACAAGGTCTACCGGCTCAAAATATGGTGGCCCACCAGAAATTCTCCCGGTGGCCCAGTTCACGCATGCTACCTGCAGCACACTAAGGCCCGACAATCGAACCTTACAATATTTTTCATGACTAAAACCTTACGCTCAGCTTTGGTTCCAGCAGGAGCGTACCAAGAGCATTTGCAGCCCAGGTGCAAGCCCAGATTTGCCACCCCTTGTACAAAAATATTTTTCAATTTTTATTCATTTTTACATAAAATAAATGTATTTGGCAACATCATTTTCTATTTCCCATAAATTAAGAGTTTCATAAAATATGATGGTATCATATAGAACTGAAGGAAGAAAAAACCTGTAAAACTCTAGGTTGCCAATGATTCAAAAAATCATCTTCCTTTCTGTCAATTTACACAAAAGTCCATTTTACTGGTAAAACAAAGTTTCGTCATGTATGATGACAAACATATTACAGCTTCAATTGTGATATAAGCCTACACTCACGGACAATGAAATTTGCGCACCAAGAAGGAAGCATCAGATTGAACTGAAATTTTATGGACGTAATGATACAGATGCTTAAGGATACACATGATGACAAAAACAGAGCTGCAGGACAATTACAGAGGGATCTGTGGTATGCAGTCCGGTTATCTTCAATAACGCGTCGCACTACCTCATGTGGTGATACATGCTGCAATACGATCTGGCATGGAGGTGAACAGATGCCTGAGACAACCGATACCTACATTTATCATGGGCAGGATATATCAAGTGAGGGTCACATTGATGAAGAAATTAATTGCCATATAAAACTTGGATGGAGAGCTTTTGGAAGAAAGTACAGTTTTTAAGATTATGCCATTATGTCTTAAAAGGAAAGTGTTTAATCAATGCATCCTGCCAGTGCATACTTATGGAGCAGAGACATGGACCTTAACTAAAAAAATATATATAAAGACTGCAGATAACTCAGAAAAGCATGGAGAGATGCATGCTTGGTGTAACCAGGAAAGATAAGAAGAGGAACTTGTGGATAAGGAAAATGACAAAAGTGGATGACATCATGACCAGAGTGAAATTATTGAAATGACAATGGGCTGGACATATTGCCATAAGGACAGACCATCGATGGACAGTTGAAATTTTAGACTGGATTCCAAGGGACAGGAAAAGACCCAGAAGAAGACCACATGGGAGATGGGTGGATGAAATTCGAAAGTATGCGGGAGTAACATAGAGGAGACTGGCACAAGACAGACTGTTTTGGAAGAAACTTGGGGAGACCTTCGTCAAGCAGTGGATTGACAAAGGTTGACAATAATAATGATGATATATATATAATCACACACACACACACACACACGCGCAGACAATGAAATGTGCGCACCTAAAAGAAAACATGCTACAGCCGCGAAACTTTGCAAATAGCTAGGGTGCATGCTGGTATGCAAATGATCCATGTTTGGTGTGATTTCGCATGACCGCACACCCTGTGGTGGCGCTGTAAGCACGAGCCAGCAGCCTTATAAACCGTTGTTATAGTGGGTAGAAGAGATAATGTGTCTTGCACTTCTGCAGAGGGGTTCTTAAAATCATGAAATCAGAGAGGGCACTGAAGACAGCTTTGATGCTATTGTTGTAAACTATGCTCATAAATATCTGTGCTTCTCATTCCATGCAGTATAGTAATGTTACTAAAATTTTACTAAAGAATCTCTTTTTATTTTATTCTGCAGTTATATTAAAAGTGCAGAATGTCATGTACGGATAGATATAAGTGAATATTCTTCCCAGATGGTGTGTTTTGGGGAAGCTTCGTCAACTTTATTCGGGAAATGCATAATTTTGCATTTAATCTACGTGTCACAAGGCTGGTTAGTGCAAATACATTATTTTGCACAAATTTTCTCCATAATTATTGGGATTTTTGCCCAATCATCGTATTGAATTCTGTTCTGATCCTGTTGGAACTCTTTTCTCTGTCTCTACAGGACACAAAATGTTTAATTAGGTGTCACATGATACTTAGGCCTAATTTTCCCATGATAAAGTTTACAGAACTTTGGACTGTAAACTTTATCATGGGAAAATTAAGTATCAGCACCAGTGTTAAAAAGGCACAAAGAGGCAGAGGACAGAAGAAACTCTATGCGACGACCTCGTGCTGATGCTGACACTACCCCACAACTGATGATGGGCATTGAAGTCACCTAGTAGAAGAAAGGGTGAAGGCAGCTGATCAACTAAGCTCTCCAGAACAGAGATGCTCACGTTTTCGTCTGACGGCAGATAGACACTGCAGACAGTTAGAGGCACAGGTACAGATATGCGAACCGCCACGGCCTGCAAAGTTGTGGATATTGCGACGGAAGACACTGGAACACTGTGAGGGACAAGAATAGTGACTCTCCCACAGGCGATGTCTCCCGATGCATTATCTGTCCGATACGCACTGTAGCCTCGAACTGAAAGCAGGTCTGATGGTTTAAGTTTTGTTTCCTGTAAACAAAAGCACACCGGAGAGTACAACGAAAGCAGATGTTTCACTTCTTCAAAACTCATCCGAAAACCTCGACATTTCCACTGAATGATTGAAGCCATGGTTAATAGCGAGATGAAAATGGAAATGATCAAATGGAGTCAGGCTCCATCACCTCTGATGAGGGTTCCCCCAGATCTGAAGGAGTGTGACCAGGGGCCAAGATGGGAGCATGCTTTGTCCCAAGTGTCTTAACGGGAGGTGCTTTCCGTTGAGTCGTTTGCTGAGATTTTGGAGGAGAAGAAATGCTTTTCTTATCCTGGGCTTTGGTTTTCTTGCCAGAAGAAGTGGCCTGAGTTCCCTTGCTGGTGGTGGGTTGAGTGTGCTTTGGCGAAGTGGTGGGTGCCGCTTTCAGACCCCTAGCTCGAGACTGGAGTGCCTCCAGTCCGGCTGTGATGATATCGTCCAGCTTGTAGGGTCATTTAGTGGGGATCTGAATGTCAGTTTGAATGCTGATTGTAGATTTGGCAACCACCACTGATGCATATGATCGCCGATCAGAAGCAACAGGAACTACTCTTCTTCTAGCCTCAGGATAGGAAATATTCTCAACTGTTTTTAGCCTTTGAATTTCTTTCTCCTCCTTCCACTTGGGACAATCTTTGGCTGATGCTGCATGTGAACCCTTGCAGTTCACACAAAACTTGGCCTCGGCCACACATTCCGGCAAAAGATGTTCCGTGGCACCACAGCGTCCACACCTAGGATTGCTCCTGCACAACTGCTGAGAATGGCCGTAAGACTGACACCTAAAACATCTCATAGGATTAGGGATGTACGGATGTATCTCAAGGTGAAGATACCCTGCCTTGATGGACGTAGGCAGGGAAGGACTATCGAATGTTAAAATGATGTTGCGGGATGGGACGGATTGCCCATTCCGCCTAAAGAGTACACGCCGCACATCCGTAACATGTTGGCTCCTCAGTTCTTCAAGTAATTCTTCCTCAGTACACTCAACAAGGTCCTGAGAGGAGACAACACCTCGAGATGAATTTAGGTATCCATGAGGTGTTATTTTGACCGGAGTCTCAAGCAGCGTGGTAGTGTTAAGAAGTGTAGAGCTGTAGGCCACAGTGGACATTTCTACCAGAAGATCTCCAGACTAAAGTTTCTTTACGCTCTTAGGAGAGCTTGCTATCGATTCAATGCCACTGAGTTATAGTCAGAAAAAAGGTAATAAAAGAAATCAATTTTAGAAGAAGGAAATTAATACAGATCTGACAACCAGTTAGTGTCAACCATTTTTTCTTAGGCTGAAAACGACTGAAGCTATCAGTTGAAAGCTTCCTTATTTAAACAGTTTTGAAAATTACATATGCATGTTTTTGAAGGTTAATTACTGATTAGCAGCTGAGCATAGGATTGATGTGAAGCACTTTAAAAGGCTAAATACAAGACAGTTAAGCCCATTTGAACAGCCAACCAGCAGAAGAGAATGACACATAACACTAATTTTGAACAGCTGACAGGTAACTTTTGACAATACTGTAAAGTAGGTAAAAGAAAACAACAAGCCCATTCTCAAGAAAACTGCAAACACACACACATGAGATGTATAACAGAAAGGCAAGTTGCACATCCTGTGGGTCACTAGACAGCATCACCATACAGCAAACAAATGCAGACTTGCAAGCACAACTTCTTACCCCCAGGAGCACAATTATGTTCAATGCTCTGCACCGTGACATCCAAGGGTTGAAAAGTTCTATGGGCAAAGCGTGCAACACTTTGATCAAATTTCATAACAAAAATACATACATATACATCACTACTTGGAGAAGTTGAGATCATTGGCGTTTTTGAAATTAAACAGACACTGAGTTTGCTGATTTCATTATCGTTGGTAACTGTAACAGCAGCATTGTTCTCTCATGGTCTTTTTCTTGAAATATCTACCATATTTGCTATTTCAGAGTTCAATTGTGTTGCATTTACTAACTAATTAGAAAAATAAATTCAGCACATTTTTTCACCAATCAGTATAGTGTTTTATTGTTTTGCCAGGAATGATTACGTTGATAATGCAGCTTTAAATTTTTTAATTATTTGACTATCACATTCGAAAGAAGTTATTTTCTCTCTCACAAACATTTTCGAGAACAATAAAAGTTACGTGCACATGTTCTGCCATTGTTGACTTGAGGCAATGTTTTCCAGGACAGACACCTAACACCCTCCGAAGCAATATCGTTTGGTTTAACGCAACTTGGCACCTCCCCGCTTTGCCAATGTATTATTAAGTGCTAATTACTGTATATACAAATACAAATCAGTCCAAAATGTATCGTAACTTCAGGTAAATAAGCCACACTGGCGTATATGCCGCAGCGATAAAAAAAAGGGGCGGAATAAAATAAAAAATCACCAGAAACGCCGCACCTTCACAGTAAGGTGGGGTAGTACCACAGCAGAAGCTTGAAAACATTACGTAGATAAAAATATAGTACCTGATCTTTCAAATAATAAATAAAAATATCAGTTAAACTAGATTCAATCTTAAGGATAACACTTACCCTACTACCTATTTTATAAAAATTTACTCGAAGAATTCATAAGGCACTTGAACCAATTATATAAAACATTTATACCTCAAGAATTTTAAAAATACACACACAACATTCTGAAAATATATGGTAGGCATAGTTTTTCAATCAAATCCATCAAAATCAGAACTTCAAAACTTCCCCGAATAAAAATTTTTAAAAGCTCATTATCTAAAAAACTTCGGGGTCATCCGCATCACTTTCGTTGTCTTTTGGCATTTCACCGCAGTTTTTAGAAATAACGTTTGCTTCAGTGAAGCCCGAAATAATTGTCGAAGTTTTGATGTTTTTCCAGGATTCGGAAAAACACATTTATTTACCATTAGCTTAAAACTAGAAGTATAACTTCTACATTTCGTCATTTTACTTTCCATAATAACGTAGACCTATGCGTACTCGAGAAAATGCGATTTGGCGAACTGAATGCAAGGAACACACATGTCACTGACGAAATTTGCATGTGCTGTCATTGTTGACTTGAGGCAATCAATGACAATCGATCTTGGATGGTAGTCAAATATCCCGTTTCAAGAGGGGAGAGAGAGCGAAGCTGATGACGTCATGAGTTCAAAGAGAGTTAGTTGCTCGGAGCATGAAACAACTAACAAGGGCGATCCTTGCTAACAAGATAGATTTCCTGGGGAGTCTCCACCCCCCACCCCCACCCCCACCCCACCACAGATTTTTTCCAAGTTTCATTGGAGTCACCTCTCTCTTACCTGTCCCACCTCAATCCTATAGCCTATTATTGTTATGTCTTATTTTAAGAGGGGGTGGGTGGAATTTATTGCACATCGCTGTAACATCATTATTCTATTCCCTCTATTGAGATATCTTCCCATGGGAAAAAGAATAGAACAGGCCAAAACGTTTTTTGTTACATAACTTTGCTCTGCCAACAACAAAAACAGAAAAAAACGTATACGCCACTATGCTGTATACGACACGTGGGCCGAAATTTTAATTTTGAACTTGTATATGCTGCGGCTTATCTACCCGAAATTACGGTAGTCGCCATCGTTTGCTACGACCTGCTCCCATCATATGAGCAGCTATTGGACACCGCACCTCAAGAATTCTGGCAGCTTAAATGCAAAGAAGTGAGTAAGTGCGCATTTGACATCGTCCTGTTGGTGAGCCGCTGTCTGTCCAGGAAATGCTGACAACGAGTGGAAAAGGTGGTAGTCACTTAGACCAATGTCCAGTGAATAAGCTAGATGTGGCAGTAGCGCCCAACCCAGGTCCTTAATCTTGTGACACGTAACCCATGCTATGTGCGAGGCTCCGCTCCATCCTGCTGTAAAAGGATGCCCTTGCGGGTTCAGTAGTACCAGTTGTTTTGACAAGAGCGATGCGTGCAAGTCGTCAAGCTGACGACGGTACACATTTGTGGTGATAGTGTTGTTGTCCAGCAGCAGCTCAAAAACATGACACCTCACATATCCCACCAAACAGACAGCAGGACCTTATGTGGGTGTAGGCTAGCTTTGGGGGTCAGCATGGGATTCTGTTTTGGGTCCAATCACTGGCATTGTCATACGAGACCCATTTCTGGGCACCTGTCACAATGCAGTCCAAGAATGTGCAAGCAGGGAAATGTATGCACTCTTGCAATTTACTTTTCTGCTCAAGTGTGAGTTGATAGGGTACGAAACTTCCCTCTTGTGCACCTTCCCAAGTTGACGTAGGTGCGTGACAATGATCATGTGGGTAATTCCCAGATGTGTGGCCAACTCCCACATGGTCACATGTGGGTCAGTCTCCACTAAGATATTCGGCATGTCCATAAGCACTTGTGGGGGTACTACTGTGACGAAATTCACACAGCACGAAATGGCGGGTGTGCTCCTTGCCCCCTTCCATGTGGGATGGTGCTTACACTCCTCGCCTCCTGACGACTAACTGCCACCGACTTAAACCACCAGCCTGATGATGTCCACCGGGTCAATCTGAGTGGCCAACGTGCGCCATGGTCGGGGCATTGACTTTGGGTACTTCATCATTGCACATTTCTTTCTTTCCAACCCAATGGTAGCGGGGAGGGGCAAAGAGGTCTTTCAAAAAGTGCAGGGAGAAACAAAATCTCTTGCTATCCCAAAGGTAGAAGTTGATGGATGTGTGCATTTGTGTGGGGGGTTGGGGGAGGAGGGAATTGGTCAGTGCTCCCAACAGATGGGCAGAGTTGCTGGAGTGTAGACCAGAAGAGTGAAGATGTGAGGTGCACGAGCGAGCACTGCACTCACAAATCTAAGATCAAAGAAAATGGTCTGCAAGGGATTGGAATTTAAAATTTAACAAAAAATGTTCCATAAAAAATATTCTGCAAAGCACAGACGCAGAAAAAAATGTTCTGCAAGGGATCTTTGTTCTGAGACGCACGTCACAGTTTTAAGTACTTTCTGCTCCTGGGGTCTTATCTATGAATATGAAACTGTTTGATGGATCAAGGATAATTTGGAACTGTTACAGGGTCCACACAGTTCTTCTTCCATAAAAAATGAGCACTTTTTCAAAACTTTTCATTAACAATTATGTATTCACCAAAGACGTGCTGCACTAACATACTTTTATATGCAACTATGCAAACTGAAGTTTGAAAGATTTTTCTAAATGATTCAAGTTTGTGGATGTAATAAATTAGAATTTATGCAATTAAGGAATGAGTTCTGTTGGTCAAATCAGTTTTCCTATCTGAGAGAAAAATCACACATGCAGCAAAGTGCATGTAAACTGCACTGTAGTTAAAATTCAGACTTGCCAAGTTTTAAGAATTGAAATCCGTGAAAAATTCCAGGGAATGTTTCATCGACATGTGCGATATCAGATGTATTGATTAAATGCATCGATCATACCAATT
The DNA here is from genome assembly GCA_039090855.1 of Macrothele yani. Classification (NCBI taxonomy): domain Eukaryota; kingdom Metazoa; phylum Arthropoda; class Arachnida; order Araneae; family Macrothelidae; genus Macrothele; species Macrothele yani. The sequence goes on along the minus strand of CM077009.1, from coordinate 122,378,964 downwards.
AAAAGGCTGATTTATTATGCAATTTGTCGATTTTAGTGGATTTCATATGCCATAATTAAGAGACTTGGCATCATTTAATGCTTACAATGATTAAAATGTAATTGATAAATAATTATCTTCTTAGCATGCTATCATTAGGCTACATATACAGACAAAATTTCATTTTTAACTGTGAAATTATTGCGAAATTATATTGCAGTAACTTTTCCTTGAACTTAAAGCTGTACCATAAATTCTTTTTATGCCAGCATGTTACAATACACTTAAAAATACATTTTGTTAAGCCTTATGTGATGCTGACGTTTTTCTATTTTAGCAGTTAATGCTAATAGTACAAAAAAAGATTTTACTGTCAGTGATTTTACTGTCTCCATTGCCAAGCTGTGAACAGAGAGGGTTTGGGAAGTGGAAGTGCATGAAAATGTTAGCAGGTAAATCAGAGAGAGTATACAAAAACGGTGGTCTTTGGGAACCAACTCTTTTTGTGACCCACATAATTGCACTAACCTAACACTGTAAAACTTGTCATTCGTGAAATAGCCATAAAACAAGTAAATTGTCCTTAAAAAAAAAAAAAAGTTAAGAGTTCAAGATTTGAATTTTGCACTTGATTTTCTCACAGTATAACTGAATCATTATTTTATTTTTTTTTTTTTTTTTTTTTTTTGCATATATGAAAATTGGAAATGCAAAACTTAAATGTTGGTACCGAGAGATGGTGATGGGGATTGTTGAGTGGAATTTGCTGGATGTGTTCAATTTAGCCCATGATCCACTTTTTTCCAGCAAATTATTTATTTCACTCTGCCACTTGCTCTCCCACTCTCAGCTGACATCACATCACATGACATCATCACTAACATAGCCAACCAACAGCAGAAGTTCTATGTAATACATGGTAACTTCTGGGTTTTGTGCAGCTAGTTAGGGAATGTATTTTCCACCGTTGGTAAAAAAAAAAAAAAAAAAAGTACTTTCAAGGACTTCAAGGGTTTATAAGGACTGTGGGAACACTGTGTTATGTTGCCAGCCTGCTGGTCTAACTGCAGTTGTATGACAGATTATGAGTCCTGGCGACAGAGTTCTAAGACAAAGAAGGTGGTAAAATCTCATCGGAAACTTGATTCTAAGCATCAATGGTGGTCAGTTAGTACCTCAATTGTTCTGCTACGAGCTCAGCTCAGAAGAATCAACATCAATTTGATACAAATGATAAAAGCTTTAAACTTTCACATGGTTAAAAATAGTGGGTATCACAGAACAAGATTTTCTATACAAATATATACGAACAATGAAGAAACAGGTTCCTGTACGATCAATTAATGTGAAAGATGATAAAAAGTGAACTCCGTTTATTAGGCGTATAAAATAAAGGGATCAAGAGATGCTAGCTTTCACTACCTCCGGGTAGCTTCATCAGGCATTTATTTAGTAGCTAAAGATCACTTTTTATCGTCTTTCACAAGATTTTCTATATTTGACAAAATTAGATTTCAGTTGATCGTAGGTGATCAAGACCACAGCACAATTGAAAGCTTCCACTTAGAAAAATTAAATTACTGTACATAACTCTGTGTGGTTAGCTCAATTCTCAGGTAACTTTCACGTGATTTATCCTGTCGAGCAGGTATTCATTACTCTTTAAACATAGCTGAAATGAAATAGTACTAAATGAGAAGCTAAGGGGACAATTCTTAAACTATTTTTTCATAAACTAAAACAAAAGCAAGTAGGCCATTAACAAAGCATCAATCCAACAACACTTCACAAATGAGAAAATTAAAGGGCTATTAATCGTGGAGTTAGAAATTCAAAGAAGATGCCCTGAGCATATATTTTTGAAATTGATAACATGCAGTATCCTTCTGCTCTGTTGATTATCTTCAGATCACTAATTACAACCCTCTAGGGCAGTGACTCTGAAACTGTTTGGTTTCAGGACCACATTACACTGTTAAATTTTATTCAGGACCCTTAAGGGCTTTTGTTTAGGTGGGTTATAACTATCAATATTTACCATATTAGAAATTCAAAACCAAAATTTTTTAAATATTTATTTATTAATTCACTTAAAAATAACAATACTTAAGCCTATTACAATTTAGCATAACAGTTTTTATGAAAAACAACTATATTTTATAAAAAAAAAAAAAAAAAAAAAAAAAGAGGTGTGGCACTGTTTTACATTTTTGCAAACTGCTTGATGTCTGGCTTAATAGAATAGAAGACAGCTAAATTCACAAATTTACTTCTGAATTAAACCCGTTACGACATGCTGTTTTGGTGGACCTATATGAAAAATATTCAGCCTCACACAAATATGTAGCTGGAAAAGGGAGGAGTATTTTAACAGCCTTTCCAGATAATTGTGGATTTCTTCTTTGGTACTACACCAAAACTCAACAAGTGGTAGTTTCTTAATGGTTAGTTCCGATGTGGAATCTGAAACCATATCAATGAACTTTACATACTGTCTTACATTAAAACACATTGGCCTATTTTGCACTGATAAGAGCACAGTAGAGGTGCTGAGTACAAAAGTAGTTAATCTCTAAAAATGCACATATTTATTCCCTAAATTTACTACCTCAAAAAATTCTTGAAAACCCATGAATACACAAACACACCTTAACCCAGGACTGGAAAAATAACTTCCAGATCTAGGATCCAGCTCCAAAATTTAGGATCCAGGTGAAACGAAAGCAAATTTCAAAGTATCATGCACAAACGTAATGCATGGTAATGATGTCGGAACAAAAATTAATAATATAAGTGTATTAAGCTCTGCCTATTGCCCAAACTACTTACTGATCTTACTGATAAATGAAATTCAAATTTGGTCTATAAATCTCAGGGTTCTATAGTTTTAATAAAAATCTAAACATAAAAAAGAATGTGAAAAAAAAAAAAAAAAAAAAAAAAAAACCTTTTAACCTCATCAATCTGAGATGAAACTATTTGGAAGAAAATAATAGCTAATAAAAATTGTGAAAATCAGCTTCCGGAGTACCGCATAATACGGCTTTGGAAACGAAGCAGGAAGGTGTTAAGAAATACGTAAAGATGTGGTTTTAGAAAAAAAAATCCAAGATAAGCCATCTGGAAGTAAAAAAGATAAAATAAAATGTGACCGTCAACTTCCGAAAGCCGCATGGTCGCAAAAACAGAAGGGAATGTTGCAAACATTTAACATGTGGTTTTTGTAAAAAAAAACAAAAAAACCGCAACAATCTAACTGAAATAAAGCTATCTGAAGCCAAAAAACACAAAAACTGCGATCAACTTCTGGAATGCCTCGTAATGCAACCATAAAAAACGGAAGACGGACGATAAAAATGTGTAAAAATATGGTTTAAGAAAAAAGTAAGAAGTAAAAAGGAAGAACAAAAAAAAAAAAAAGACACCTCATCAATCTAACTGAACAGTGAAGTGAGGCTATGGAAACAAAAGGGGGAAAAAAGTTGCGACGTCAACTTACGGAAAGCCGACAGCCACAGAAACAAGAGAAAACACTTTAAAAATATGGTATGGCTCTCGTAGAGAAAAAAAAAGAAAGAAAAAAAGGAATCGCCTTAATTTAATTTTCAGTTAGATTAAAATTTAGGCCTCCATGCCAAAAAAAAATTTAAAAAAGGAGGAATTGCGACCATTAGCTTCCAAAATGTTTTTATGCCCTTTTAACCACTATGCACATCAAACATGCGTGGTGCATCAAAAGTGCATAAAAATATCGCTTCCGAGTTTCAAAGCTCAAGAAAAGCAATTACCGTATATCTCATCAAGTTGAAGTTATCTGTTTGAAAAATATGGAAGAATGAAAGCTAAAATAAAATGAGGGCGGGGCATCTATTAGATTACAGTTGTCTGTGTGATCTATCGATTACAGCTTTACATCTTAAATGGGAGCCAACATTTTTTTGAAAATTTCCCTTCCCTTGTTTTACAATTTAAAAAAATCTTAAAAAGAATTAATGTTAAAAAAACAGAAAAAGCAGTCTGCAAACCTTTCCAAGAATCTTCGACGGGCATCGCCGTGTCTTGCTGTTTCTGCTCCTGGGCGGCAGCAGCTTAAACTAAACAGCTTGATGATCTTCAATGCTTATGCGATCTGACAGATTAGTTGCATGACTCAGAGGATTTCATCGCGTTTTTCTGCTTGAAACACCCGGTTCAGGATAAAAGCTGACAGAATTTATAAATGTGATCAAAGCAGAAAAATTCAGAGTTTGATTTTATTAAATTACAATTTATTGAAGTTACATTTTGCATCTACGAACTCAAAGTAATGACTGCAAATTATGAAATTTGAAGTAAAAAAGTTGAGCGCCAGGACCAAATTTCTAGGCGCCAGTGCGACCTGGCACCCGGTTATTTTCCAGCCCTGCCTTAACCCATATACTTCGAAAACTAATTGTTTTTCCAAACTTTTTCTTTTATTCTTTCCTATTAAGCAGCTTGCTCCTACTTCAATTTTTTTTTTTATTTTTCAGCCTTTTTAAGAGACTCAGCGAGTTGCAGTTGGAAGGGCTCTAAAACTTTTGGGGATTTCATCATACTATATCACACACCTTAACATTAGCTGTCATGGTGACATCATCATACATCATGTAACCTCTAGAAAACTCCACTGTACACTCATGAAAGAATGAGAGTAAAAAATGCAAATAACATCTTAGCATTTTTATGAAAATAGTTTTGATCTTGCAGAACCCCTAAAAAAGTGGGGACTGTCAGGGGTCCACAGACCACACTTTACTGTTGCTCTAGGACGTATCTTCCATTCAAAAGCATTGTAAATCTAAGGTTTTCAGAAGTTGATATTTCTTCTTATATTGGGTTGATGCATAAGTTCATGCGGTTTTTTTCACCGCACTACAGGAATGTATTGCATTAGAAGGGAAAATGGAATCAATCAACTATGTATCTCCCCCCCCCATTGTTTATGATGGTGTCCCAACATCTGGATAGGTCTGTGATGCCATCCTTGAAAAAACTTGCAAGTTTTGCTGAGAAGAAATCATTAAGGAAATTTTGGAGATCAACATCATTGTTGAACGTTCTGCCACAGAGTGCTTTCGACAGAGATTGAAACAGATGATAGTCTGAAGGGGCGACATCTAAGGAATAGGTCGGATGTGGAAAGATCTCCCATTTTATGTCCTGAATGGCCATTTTGGGTCACGTTTGCACTGTGAGAGTGTGCGTTATCATGTTGGAGAAGGACACCATGGTGCCGATGTGGCGGTTTCTACTGAAGTGCTCCCTACACACGGCAGAGTTGCTTACAATAGAGTGCAACATTGATGGTCCGATTCCTCGACAGCATTTCCCAGTGAATCATGCCTTCCATGCCTCACCAGACACACAACATGATCTTCGCGAGATGAAGGTCATGTTTTGGACGTGATGTGGTCGTCTTGTTTGGGCTTAACCATTCCCTCTGATGTTACTGGAGATGAAAAGTGGAACCACTTTCATCTCCAGTAACAATAGGGGACAGAAAGGGTGTGTGTTGCTGAGAACATTCGCGATAATGGGCTAGCAAGGAATCACATATGGCAACACGCTGATTCCTGTTGTCCTCTGTGAAAGTGTGAGGCACCCAAGACCCCAATTTCTGGACCTTTCCCATACGTTCCAGGTGTCGTACCAACGTGGCCTGATCACAGTCCATCTCAGTGGCCAATTTGTGTGTGGTTTGACGCGGATCCAAGTGGATGAGATGGTTAACACTATCCTCATCAAAGTGAAATGGACGACCTGAGAGTGGAGAGTCGTTGAGGTCACAACTGCCACCTCAGAATCGCTCAAACCATTTGCAGGCTGTCCTCGGAGCAACAGCATCCTCCCCATACACAGCACAAATTTGTTGTGCAGCCTTGGAGGCTATGGATACCTAACTTCACACTCCATACTTCCGGACCTGAAAACCAAAAAAACATTAGCCACAATCACGCAACGCAATATGATTTAGATGCACGATGTTACAGGCTACATTTTGATATCCAACTGGCCATCTGCACTGTCACTACTGACCTAGGAAACACTCGTGAAATAAAACGGCATGAACTTATGCATCAATCTAATATTATTTTGCCAGAGTAGATTCTTCTGTCATTTTTCTGAGCGTGCTTCAGTGTCATATATTCATACAGCATTGCAAATGTTATCTAGCTGCTTAATTATTCACGTGCTATTTAGACATAATCTATATTTTGAGGTTACTCACCTTTATTCCCAAAATCTTTTAGGTTTTCGTCTCTCCACATTTCCAACACGTATTTTTCTTATTTACATTGTGGTTCAAGGCCGCAAAAAAATATATATATATTTTTTTCAACTCACGCAAACTTTGTTCCCAAAAGAAAGGAAGGAAATGAAGTTTGTGTAAGTTGAAAAAGATGTTGTTTTTGCGGCCTTGAACCGCGATGTAAATAAGAAAAATACGTGTTGGAAATGTGGAGAGACGAAAACCTCCTATAAGATTTTGGGAATAAAGATGAGTAACCTCAAAATATAGATTATGTACTTCAGTGTGTTTATTCACTTCCATACATATCAATTTTCTAGTTATATTTTATACTTTCCATGTAAACATTACTTTTTGCCAAGTTAAAATTCATATACTGCAGAGAAAATTTTAACTACTGTCTAGGATTTCTAACATTCTTTTGTCACAAAATGTTTACATTTAACAGGTAGCGTTTTCACCGTGTAGAAACCCGACTTCATATCATCAGCACAGGAGAAACAGGGGACAGCATCTTCTCTGGATCCCTAACTCCATGCTATTAATGCACAATCTCATATAAATCATAAATGTACTTACAGGAAGAACTCCAGGAAAAGATGCACCTTCTACTAGAGAATCCTTAGAGGCACTTGTTGTAAGAGTGTTTGATTTTTCTCCATGTTTAATTTCAGCTGAGTTGCTCTCTGAATTTGAACATACACCACTGGTCTTCACCAGGCTATTAACAGCTCCAGTGCTTAGGCTTTCCTTACAGTTATTTAAATCTATACTGCAGGAATTTTGTTTAGATGCTCCACCTTCATCTTTTTCTATGGGTTCCTGTTTAATTTTAAGTGCATTATTCTGTACTATCATTGAAATATCTCTGGAGGCAAGTCCCAAGGAAGAGCCAAGGGCAATCGGTGGTTTTATGTCTTCAAGTAGATGAGCATGATCAACTGGATTGACTGTTGCCTTACCAGGTACCTTAACCTAGGGAAGAAAAGAAAAACATCTTTAGGAAAAAAATTCATATTACTTTCAGGACAAGAAAAACATAATAATCATTTAATGTGGGAACTAATTCAATATAACAGTTAAAGACATTTTAGCAGAATTCTGCTAGTGGAAACTATGACAGTTGTTCAAAAAGTAATGGGAACCCTGCAGCCAAATGCTTGAAGCACTTCCAACATATTGTATTTTTTGGAATACAAGATGCATTTTTATCCAAAAAATTTGGTGTCGAAACCCTCCTTTATCTCATATCAGCGTTTGTACCAGGGCTCGATTTTGACTGGTAGTTAGTAGCAAATTGCTAGCAAGCAAATGCATTTTGCTAGTGATCAAAAGTAGTTCTAGCGGAAAAATTTTGAATGTTTTAGCATGAACTGTAAAGCACCGCTGCATTGCGCGTGTGGAATATTTTAGACACAAACAAAAAGGAACTGCTTTCTGGAAACTAATATTTCTTGAAAAGTACAAACATTATAAAAACATTTTGGCACTAGTAGAAATATCCAGTATATTTCCCTTATCTACTTCTTTATGTGAAGTTGGGTTCAGTTTCATGAAGGGAATCCAGGGTGATTGGAGGGGCAGTTTAAACTTACAAACATTGAATGCTCTTATGAGTATTGGGGTTGAAGGTCTGTCTGAAGACGAGTTTGACTCCAGGCCTGCTGTTTGAAAGTGGTATGATGAAAAGATCCAAAACCCAGATCGTAAACCATACAGAAAATAACTTAAGATTTTGAATAGCGTTCTTGAATTTTGTGAATAAAGTTAAATTAAAAAAAATGTTTTTAAATATTTGCATTTGAATTAAATTGTTAGAATTAATCTGTCAGGTCATGAAAAGGTGAGTTATATCTAAATATTTGTAATCTTTTCAGCATTACAATGTGACAGTTACAGGGATGAAATCAACATTTGTCATGACTGACTAATGGAGGGGGACATGTTAAAGTTTCTTTTGTATAATGTTAAGAAACTTTCACTAGTAGATAATGCAATTTGCTAGTAGAAAATAAGGCCACTAGCAAGTGTTGCTACTGTTAAAAAAAATAAATGAAATCAAGGCCTGGTTCGTACAGCAAGGTCCAAAACTTTTTCCAGGACTATTTAAGGACTTTCAAGGACTAATATACTATTTAAGGACTATTTGTGGACTTTCCAGATATTAATATTATAATTTTCTAGGTTTGCGTTTTTTTTTATCACCATATGTAGTATAAACACATTCATTATCATCAACAACCATGGGACAAATGCCCATAGGAGCTGGCCACCAGATGGCAGTAGCGTTCGAATTACCCCGCGGTCCGCTGGCCATTGTCCAGTAAAACTTCCACCGGACCACTGAACTATTGATTTTACAGGCCCAAATGACCAATAAATTTTCTTTTCCTAATTTGTCACAAGTTAAAAAATGAATTTCTATTTCTTTTACCTTGCTGTATGGTTTTCTTTTTAGAGAAAAGAAAACCATACAGCAAGATTAGTCGACGTCCTGGGGATGGTAAATTCTGCCGCTTGCACAATACTATCTGTAACCGCCGCAACAGCGTCATTGACTGTTCCCGAGGTCACCATAGCAAGGGTAATACTTGCCGAAGCCGTGAATGTGTCCCACTTGGCTCGATCAATATTCCATCTAGCAAGGCGAGTAGGGTAATGGTACCCGCCACATGCTAGACAGAGAAAGATGGGAAAGTGATCGCTGCCAAGGGGATCATCAGACACGCTCCAGGACCAGTCAGGATATAAGGATGGTGAACTCAGAGACAGATCAATGGCTGAGTATGAGCAGGTGGGTTCATGAAAATAAGTATGAGTTCCCATGTTGTGGAGACAGAGGGACATGTTGGAAAGAAAAGACTCAACAACACGGCCCCTGGAGTCTCGAGTGGTAGAACCCCACAACGGATTGTGTGCATTGAAATCTCCTAAGATGAAGAAAGGAGGCGGCAGCTGGTCGACTAAAGCTTCCAGATCCGAAAGGCTTACAGCTTCATCTGGTGGTATGTAGATGGATCACACTGTGAACAGAGTGTTCACAGATACTGCCTGCAAAGTCGTCCGAAGGGCAACTGCAGTGACAGGAACACCATGAGGAACAACGGCGGCCACTCCTCCGCAGGCGATAACGCCATCCTGGTGATCTTTGCGGAAAAAGGAATGTCTCTGCAGCGAAGGAGTGTCCGACGTGCGAAGCTTTGTCTCCTGGAGACACACGCACACAGTTGTGTGTGAAGACAGTAAGCCTTTCAAATCATCAATGCGTGATCGCAGACCACGGCAATTCCACTGAATGAGTGTGGCCATAATGAAAAATGAAATGAAAGAATGAAAAAGACAGACGACTAGAAGGTCTCCATGTCATCCATCACCTCCAATCCATTGTCAGGGTCTGGAAGTAACACAGGGCTGTGTTTACCCCCTGTGGCGAGTGGTGGTTTTTGCCTGCTCTGTTTCGGGGAGGATGAGCCTGGTTTCACCTTGTCTTGCTTCTTCTTTGCAGTGCCCTGGATACCTGGGTCCCTGTGCTGGCATATGTTTTCGGCATAGAGGATGGTTTAGGCGACGATGTTGATGTCGCCTTGGAGTCAATGCGGCGAGACTTCAGCGCCTCCAATCCAGCAGCAACGATGTCCTCAAAAACATAAGGACACCGCGCTGGGATGGTCACCTCAGTCTGAACCGCCACGGAAGCCTTCTGCACCACAACTGAAGCATATGACCGCCGGCCTGGTTGTAAAGGGGCGATCTGCCGTCTAGCCTCGGGATACGAGAGATGCTCAGTTGTCTGCAGGCGTTGGATTGCCTGTTCCTCTATCTACTTTGGACACTGCTTAGGAGATGCAGGATGAGACCCTTTGCAGTTGACACAATGATCAGACTCGGCAGAGCATTCCGCCAAAGAGTGTTCCGTGGAACCACAGTGACCACAGTTTGCAACATTACGGCAAGACTGCTGTGAGTGACCGTAATGCTGGCACCGGAAACATCGCCAGGGGTTCATGATATACGGCCGAACATCAAGCCGTAAATAACCTGCCTTGATGGAAGTAGGCAGGGTTGGGGAGTCAAAAGAGAGGATGATGTTACGGGAGGGAATAGATTTCCCCATCCCACCTAAAAAGAATCCGCTGAATCCCAATGACATGCTGTTCACCAAGTTCCTCCTGCAATTCCTCATCGCTGCATTCAAGCAGGTCGCGGGAGTTGACTACACCGCGAGAGGAATTGAGGTAACCATGGGGAGAAACTTGAACAGGAATGCCAAGCAAAACGGTCGTTTCCAGCAAGATGGCACTGTGGCATGGATTACAGGTTTCCACGAGAAGATCCCCTGAAGGGAGCTTCTTGACACTCCGTGGGGAGCCAGCAATGGCCTGCAGAGCCTTGTTGATCCAGAAAGGACTCTTGCTACTGTGTGACTGTGAAGTCACCAGATTTGATTAAAAGAAACAGAGCATTGCAATTAGTCATGACAAGTTTCTTTGTGGAGGAGGGTGTTTGAAAGTGCTAGCATGGGAAACACTTTGGGTTGCCATGAAGAAGAAAAAGATTCGTCCGCCGACCTCCCCACCCACTCCCGAGCACAACGAGGGAGAGCTGGAGGTCCGCAAGCCCAAGAGGATGCAGGACACGGCTCCAGGGATAGTCAGCGGATATAGCAAGTTGGTAGGGCAGACATACGCTTGACGTGCACCCAGACTTTCCCATGCCTGGGGAACACCCCTTTGGCATGCCCACCCTACCCCCAAACTCACCCTGCCGAACAGAGCGACAAGCCGCTAGAAGTCTGGAAACCACTCGGGCCACAGACTTCCTGCCTAGGAGTGGGGTAGCTCCCAGCCTCCTGTTTAGGGTGAAGCAGAGGGCAAAGAGGGGTGTTGGCATCCGGAGACAACTACAACCCGGCCCCCAGATACCTCAGCCTCCAGCATCCCCTTTTCCACCTGTACGGGTCACCGCACACGGCTAACGTGCAGGTAGGTCTAAGCAAACCAGCTCCGGAAAACCAGAAAATGTAACAGAAAAGAGAAAAAGACAGGGAAGGGAACGAGGAACAAAACCCGGAGCTGGCGCCTCATCACAACCTCAGCAGCCTACAACTGAGGCGGGCACATGTCAATGTATGATTGAAAGACGAAAAAGCAAAATTATAAGAGAAAATCGGCTCGGGCCGTGGGGACGCCATCCCCCATCAGCTGGATGAACAGCTGTCCCTTCGGTGATGGTATCGTTCAAGAATAAACGAAATGTATACCGTCACAAGGTGAGCTCGGGCCCTGGGGGCGCCGCTCCCCAAATAACTGGAAAACCAGTTATCCCAGTGCGGGGCAACTCCACTTGATACTGTCCTGTTGCTCAGTCCTGAAAACATAAATCTGGCGAATTTATGTGAATTTTCATTAAGGACTGACAACAGTCCAATGCATTTTCTATAAAAGAATATGATTGATCGTGTGGTGTTTTAATTTTTTTTTTTTTTTTTTCGTTTACTGGTCCCTCATCTCTCTTGCCTTTATGCACGAGGGGCTATACATACACTGGTGTGCAAAAATTAAGGACGAAGAGGAGAAATTAGCATAACAGCGGAACGAGCAGGCAGAACGAACCGAAAGACCACTCAGGAGATAGACTAGGGTCCGGTCCGGTAGGGCATGTGCATATATGCAGCATGACGTGGGGGGGGGGGGGTCGGAAGGGTATAAAGCACACGGGCGGTGTACGCTCAGCAATTCGGTGAAAGCTATTGCATGGTGTACATCGGTTTGAACGACGTCGAGTTGCTGCCACCGTGTGATATGGCCAACAGGCAATCCACTAAACATCTGGATGACTTTTCCTGAGGTCGCGTCATTCAGAAGAAGGTCAAAGTGTGACTAGTGTGGCCGAGGAGTTCGGGATCGCTGACGGCATCATTTACGAGCTTGGAGAGCATTTCAAACGACAAGAACAGCTGTCTGAGAGTTTAGCAGTGGTCGTCCACGAGCAACCACGGCGGCGGACGACCAGTATATTGTCCTACAAGCGAGAAGATACAGATGGCAGACAGCGGGAGAAATTGCAAGGTACATGCAACAGACAACTGGACGTCCGTTATCGTGTTTTACCATGGCCAGGAGGCTGCACAAAGGTGGCCTATTTGCACGACGACCAGTACGGTGTGTGCCATTAATGCCTGCTCATCGGAGACGGCGGTTTCTGTGGTGCCAGGAACACAAGAACTGGACACATCAGCCATGGGGTCGAGTTCTCTTTACGGATGAGAGCCGATTTAGCCTAACGAGCGATTCTGGACGTATACACATCTGGAGAGAGCAGGGAACACGCAATCACACTTCCAACATCATCGAAAGGGACCGGTTTGGAGGTGGCAGAGTTCTCGTTTGGGGCGGTATCATGCTTGGTAGCCGTACTGACCTCCACATCTTCCAAGGAGGTTCAGTCACTGGTGTCCGCTATTGTACCGAGGTTCTCCTGCCTCATGTGCGTCTGTTCAGAGGCACTGTGAGTCCTGAGTTCCTCTTCATGGCGACAACGCTACACCTCATCGTACAGTGGCTGTCGCAGAGCTGTTGGAGAGTGAAGATATTCAACACATGGATTGGCCTGCAAGGTCCCCAGACCTAAATCCAATCGAACACGTGTGGGACCTTCTCGGGAGATGCTTGGTGGCAGCACGTCACCAGCCGCCGGCAACGATTCCGCAGCTGCGATTGGCGCTACAAGAGGAATGGGCCACGATGCCTCAACAGCTCCTTGACAACCTCATCCTCAGCATGGACAGACATTGTAAATCCTGCAATGCAGTCAGGGGTGATCATATCCCCTACTATAGACTGGATTTTTCTTGGCAGACGCCTGTCACATGGACGTTTCTGTCCAGTTGTGCTCGAAGCTACCTTTTCAATAAAGTGCCTCTGTATCCTTTGGATTCCTTGGTTGGACGGGTTTGCTCACTTTTCCCATATCATCTTGGGGATCTTATGGTATGATTTGAGTCAATGTGGAGCACTTCTGCACGACGTTACATTCGAAAAACCGTTTCGTCCTTATATTTTGCACGCCAGTGTAGTTTTAGAAAAAGTTGAGAAAACTTCAGAAATGTTTCTCTCAGAAATATCTTTTTTCAAAATTAATCTTTGCTTTCCTGTGTGAGTGCTGTTCCGTATATTTCTTTTGGGTAACTTTGAATTATTTTTTTTCCTTCATATTGTCAGTAGGTCAGTGTGATGAATTTTCATTTTGGGTGTGTACCTATGTAACTTCACTTCTTCATAAATTTTATGGTTCTTTTTTTCATTTTCTGGAGAAGAGGGGAAAAAAATAATAATAAAGATGTTACTCTACCATATTTTTCTTTTTTACCACCATCATAAGAAAAAGTGTACATAAAATATTTAAAAAATATGAAATAGTGATTTTGTTGTTTGGAACAGTCTGTCCCCTTCAGCGTTTGCGAGTATGTAAGTGTAAAGATGCAATGTACATAAGAATGACTCTGAAATCTTTCTTTCCTTTCTTTTTTCTCTTCTCTCATGGTTTCAAACTGCATCTGTGTGGCCGAAAGACAGGGAGACACCCCCATGTCACTCACCATTTCCACAATAGTTTTTAAGACAGAAGAAATTTCTGGTTTCTCTCAAAGTTGCAGCATGCATGCAGTTTTGGTCTTACTGCTATGCAGGACACTAGCAGATACCCTGTCAAAATTTATTGGTCGACCGGTGGTCAGTGTGGAACTCGGTCCTGTGGAGCATCCCCTCACCGTGAGAGTGTTGCTAGGATGCTGGTGGGATACCAAGTTTCACTTTTGGAGTGCATGCCACCCTTTTGAATGAGGTGATAAATCCAAGACTGGAATCACACCCTTTCCATGTTATGCAGCAAGGGCATCTCAAGTTACATGTTTGAAGCATGAACCATCTTCGCACGCTGCAATAATTTCTTTTTAGAGTGGGCTTCACTCAGTGGCGGCTCGTGAGCACATCTACAGGGGGTTCACAATTAATAATTTTTCAGTTTTTGAGATACACTGTGTCACACACTTGTGTGTTGCTTGCAATATTCATATAATTTAGGCGCTGCTATACCTTGATGTAATGTATTAATTTTGAAACAAAATGTTATTATAGATATTACTGTACTTTAACTGTTTCACAAATTAATAATAAAGGATTACTTTATTAATCTAACTTGTTATAATATGCTAATTGTTCTTTTTTACTGAAACAATTATTTTCATTTAATTTTAAAGTAGTAAAACAAACGCAAAACGAAAGCTTGTTTTTAAGTGTTAAATATTTAGATAGTTAGTCATAAGGCCTCATGCTCTCAATTATTAGATTAGATTATTAAACACACAGAAAAAGGAAAATAATCAAAGCTGCTACATATGATGGTAAGGTCTAGTATTTACTTACACAAATTTACTTGGATGGTAGCTTACACAAATATTTCCTTTAAGTACAGTTTTTGTAAACAAAGTCCATTTTTCTATCTTTTCTTGACACAAAAACATCAATAAGTCTTTCATTGAAATTATGGATGTTAGAAATCATTTCCTTCTCGATTGCAAGCATGGCTAAAGCTGTAAGCCTCTCTTGACACATCGTAGACCGCAAAAATGTCTTTATCCGTTTTAGGGTTGAAAAACTCCTTTCAGCTTCAGTAGTCGTCATTGGTATTGTTGCAATAATTAATAACAGTTTATAAGTTTCAGAAAATGATGACAATAAGTTGTTTTCAATAAAAAAAACTGTAAAAGACTAACAGCACCACGCATGTTTCTGAAATCAGTTCTTTTGTAAATGATTTCAAGCTCTGTCTTGAGGCGATTTTTTTCAAAGAAATGAATACACATTTACTGTATCTTCAAGCAATTTCTCGGGTAATTTCTGTTCAAACTCTTCAAACTTTTCTGATTCAAAAAGAGATACAGCTGAGCAAGATGTTGTGAATGAAAATCTTGTTTTTATTTGTGTTGTAATAATGTCACAGGTTTCCTTGGCAGCCACTGTTCTGCTTAAGTAAAAATCTTCTTCACGCCTCGATCGTTTAGGTGCATTTTCTGGGTACTGATTAACCAGCTCTGTCACTTTGTCCATGTTCCCTCTTTCCTTATCAATGGCTTTGACGAAGTGGTCAACATTGGCTTTAGTTCTCACATCATCAGTGTAAGTTAGCTGTAATTGGTTGTACAAAATATCCACATGTGGCATTAATCGGTGAAAAACAGAAAGCCAAAATATTAACTTATTATCTCTAAGGGGACGAGCTACAGCACCAGCTTTAATTATGGTGGTTGGTTGCTTAGAGGTTGATTGGATTTCCTCCATATATTCAATTAATTTCTCTCTGTACTCAAAAACAGTTTTGCTCTTAAAATTCGACCTTGTAGCTGACGCTCCAGGTATTTGTTTGCCAACTATCTTGTTCAAAACAGACACTCTCTGAGGGGAATTCGAAAAAAAAATGTTATATCACTTAAGTCCGAAAATAAAATTCTGACATCTTGGTTTTGGCTTGTTGCTTGAGCTACAATCAAGTTCAACTGATGAGCGTAACAGTGAACGAAAAAAGCATGTTTGCAGGTTTGTTGCACTAGGGTCTGCACGCCAGCATGGTGCCCACTCATTACATTCGCACCGTCATAGCTTTGAGATACAAGTTTTTCTGGATTTTGCACAACATAATCTAAACTGGTACAAATACATTTGGTTACAGATTCTGCGTCGTGCCCTTCAGGGTTATAAAATTTCCAAAATCTTTCAACTGGTTGGCCATTAGCTGAAACATAGCGGAAAACTATAACTAACTGAAATACAGACGAGACGTCTGATGTTTCGTCCGCAATCAAAGAAACATACTGTGCAGTTTTTATTTCTTCTATTATGTTTTCTTGACATACAAAAATCATACAATCTAACAATTCATTTTGAATTTCTTTCGAGGTACCTTTAAAGACAGTAGCGGTACTCAAGTGTTCTTTCAAAGATGAGTCAAGTTCTGCAGAAAAGTTTACAAGCCCTTTAAATATGCCAGGATTTAAGGAATCGTCATCCTCACGATGACCTCGAAGGGCCAACTGAAATGCACCGCAAAATTTAATACAGTCTATAAGCTTAGAAAGGACATACCTATTTTTAGTCACTTGTTCATTGTGCTTTTTAATATTTTGTCGATAAGCACTGTCAAGCTGCTGACGAACGTCAACCTTTCCCAGCAAATTGAAATCCAATGTAGCACTTATGTGTCCATGAGAACTTGCGTGTTTTTTAATTTAATGTGTCAAATGAGCTAAGTCACAAATGCCGTTTTTCACCCAAGTAGGATTGCCCTTTTCACGGGAAAATAACAAACAAGGAAAACAAAATATTTTGTTTGTTTGTTCACAACCACAAAGCCAAGGAATTTTTTCGTGTAGCTCTTCTTTAAATTCTCTTTTAAAAGTTCTAGATTTTGATGTCGATGTTTGACTTATATTAAGTCGGGGCGTTGGCCTGCCACTCTCTTTTATTGCTATTTTAACTTCTATGGGTAAATTGCCAAATGCTACTTCCTTTAAATTACTAACTGAGTACTTACAGGTACTTTCCATTATTGTTCAGTAAATAAAAACAACAGTTCACTAGCTACACTACAATAGATAAACTGTAATAAGTGTAATTTCAACTAAAACTTTATCACCAAAAAAATAATCGAAACTGGAAACTCCAAAACACAAATGTAACACGCGCGCAAAGGTTAGGAGCATCTGACGTCAACTACAGCCATGCGACAACTGAGCTGAGCTGTATCACAGGCAGCTCATCGGTATTCTGCGTTAAGCCGCTTGTAGACATGTTTCCTCCCCCTACCGCGAGCAAATGGGCTCGCCCGTCTGTCGCATATCCCGTGTGTCCAGTATCGAGAGCGGCACATTCAGTCCACTCCTAGCCACTGGCGCGTCATTACACTTAACCTCACTTTGCGCGCTCTACGCTGTTTTTCATTGTCCGCTCTTTTAAACTTACTGAAGATAAGCCATTTAGTACTGCGTCAATAAAGATGTATTATTTATATCGTATAATTATTTTTCTGTTTTTTACAGGGGGTTCACGTGCTCTTGTGCTCTTATGGACGAGCCGCTACTGGCTTCACTCTCTCACGCTAGGAGATTGCACAGGTGGCTCATAACAATTCTATTGGATCTTCGTTTTTTGTGTATCATCTCAGAGGGCGCTGGCATTTTCTCATCCTCCTGCAAAGTGTGTGATTTGAAAAATTTAGACAGACACTCCCGATTTTTCTGCCTGTTAGAAAAGTTCTGGCAGAAATAAGCTGCCCTAAAACTATGCCTTGCCACAGCTCCTCCCAATGGTGAGAATATACATTGGGTGCTAGAAAAGAAAAGAAAAAAAAACTTGGAGTATTCGCTTTCTTGACAGGCTTGGGAAAGAGAAAAACAGCTTCTTCCTTCCTGCACAGTTCAGTTGGACTTTTCTAGGACACTGGGAAAAGGATGCTCCAACATTTGACGAGGAACGAAAAAAAAAAAAAATGTTTGTTGAACCCCAAACCAATGTGTCAGACTACACAAGACAATGTCGGCCAGAACTGACATGAAAGCTGAGAGGGGATTCAGGACCCCACTCTCTGCACCAATGCTCTTGGTACGAAGAAAGTTTACCGCCTCTCTGCAAGACCGTGGAGCATTGTAAAAGTCACACTTAAGTGCTGGTGTGCCCGAAACTCAATGCCCGAATTCAAGATACCCGGTTACTCTTCATGGCCAACTAAAGCTAATTAAAGGAAAGTGTGATGCCCCCCCCCCCCCAATGCTCATCAAAACCCCGCTGTGAATCTCCAAAGGAACTCATATTGGCCGGAATCAAAAGTGGAACTGCAAGAAGCCAGTAAGCTACTCTTTTTTGGTACCTTTCATCTCCCACATCTTTGAAAGAGGATGAGATGACCTCTCCCCCTTTACACAAGGAAAACGAACAGTGCCCTGCAGCAAAAGAACTCCCTTTTTTTTTTAATGTGCAATCTAAAGAACTATGTATTTTAACACCTTCACTACTGTTGCCATGATCCTTACTAAATTTATAACCTCTCCAGTTATTTTATATTGGTACACTGAAGTGCCAGAAAAACTGGTACACCATTCTAATACCTTGTAGGTCCCCCACGGGAGTGCAGGACTGAAGAAATACGACAGGGCATGGACTCCACTAGCTTCTGGAAATATGCTGTAGGCAACGCACACCATACTTCATGCAGAGCGTTCCACAATTCGAGTGCATTCCGAGGTCCCGGATTCCTGTGTTCGATAGCGCGTTACATGGCATCCAAAATGTGTTCTATCACGTTCAGATCTGGGGACAAGGGTGGGATTGGAAACACCCCAAACTCAGATGAATGCTCCTCTAACCATAACGTGGTGTCCCGACACTTGTGTGGAGGTGCATTGTCCTGTTGGAACAGGCCCAACCCATCAGCATGAATGCAGGACATGAATGGGTGTACCTCGTCAGAAAGGATGCGCACATAGCATTGGCCGGTCACAGACGTTTGTAGACGTACCAGGGGTCCCAGTGAAGCCCAGCTGAACACACCCCACACTATTACGGACCCCCCACCAGCTGGTACAGTCTCCTGTTGACAGGCGGGATCCATGGCTTCATGGGGTTTGCGCCACACACGAATCCTTCCATCTGCCCGATACAGTTCGAAACGCGACTCATGAGACCTAGCTACTTGTTTCCAGTCATCAAGTGTCTAGTGGCAGTGTTGCCGTGCCCAAGCAAGGTGCATAGCTCTGTGGCGTGCACCCATCAAGGGGAATCGAGTTGGGCGTCGGTTCCCAAAGCCCATATCGTGTAGGGTACGTTGCACAGTCCGGACGCTGATGCTCGTTGATGCTCTAGCATTGAATTCCGATGATACCTGCGAGAGTGTTGCACGCCTATCGCATGAAACGATTCTTAACAGCCGACGATGATCACATTTACCCAATGTCTTTTTACAGCCACACTGGTACCGTAGGTTGGAGGTTTTGCCAGAATTCTTGTAGTCACGGTACACATTTGCAATGGTCGTCAGTGAAAATCCGAACTTTGTTTCTACCTCCAAAATACTATGACCCATCTCACAAGCGCCAACTATGACACCTTGTTGAAAATCGCTTAAATCGTTATTACTTGTCATTTTCATGCCGAAAAAAGCTCTGACAGCAGGCAAGGATGTCTATCACTTTATATACGCACTGGCGGACGCAACCGAGCATGCGCATAGGTGACATTGCTATGTATTTTGCATAAGCTCTCTGGACCAGTTTTTCTGGCACCAGTGTATACATGTGTGTGTGTGATTGCAACATACTTCCCCTCCTGTTTCCTACTGGACATTCATCTGCAGTTTAGTCTTTCTATGTTATTAATGTCATAATGAGCTCAACACTTCATGAAGCCGCTAATTTGATACCCATATGAGAATCTGTATACTGAATGCCATGATGCTTTTATGCTTTTTGTGTGTGACAACCAGAGCAGCTAAAAATGAAATCAAAATCTAGATACCGTAATTTCTGGTAGATAAGCCACGGCGTATACGAGTTCAAAATTAAATTTTCGGCCTGCACTGTTTACAGCCTGGCGGCGTATACAGCTTTTTTCTTCTTCTTTTTTTTTTTTTTTATTGGTGGAGCGAAATTATGTAACAAAAAACGTTTTGGCTTGTTCCGTTCTTTTTCCCGCTGGAATATATCTCAATTGAGAGGGAACAGAATAACGATGATACAGCCGTGTGCAATAAATTCCACCCACCCCTCTTAAAACAAGACATGACAATAATAGGTTATCGGATTGAGGTGGGGCAGGTATGAGAGAGGTGACTCCAATGAAACCCGGAAAAAATCTGTGGCAGGGGAAACTCCGCAGGGAATCTATCTTGTTAGCATGGATCGCCCTTGTTAGTTGTTTCATGCTCCGAGCAACTAACTCTCTTTGAACTCATGACGTCATCAGCTTCGCTCTCTCTCCTCTCTTGGAACGAGATATTCAATTACCATCCAAAATCAATTGTCATTGGTCAATGACTCCAGAACAGCACGTGCAAATTTTGTCAGTGACGTGTGCGTTCGTCGCACTCAGTTCGCCAAATCGCATTTTCTCGAGTACGCGTAGTTCTACATTATCATGAAAAGTAAAATGACGAAACGCAGAAGTTATTATACTTCTAGTTTTAAGCTAATGGTAAATAAATATGTTTTCCAGGATCAAAACTTAGACGATTACTTCGTGATTCACTGAAGCAAACATTATTTCTAAAAACTGCAGTGAAACGCCAAAAAACAGTGAAAGTGATGCGGATGACCCCGAAGTTTTTTAGATGACAAGCCTTTAAAACTTTTTAATTCGGACAGTGAAGTTTCGGATTTTGATGGATTTGATCGAGAAACTATGTGTACCATACATATATTTTCAGAATGTTGTGTGTGTATTTTTTTTAATTCTTGAGGTATAAATGTTTTATATAATTGGTTTAAGCGCCTTATGAATTCTTCGAGTAAATTTTTATAAAATAGGTAGTAGGGTAAGTGTTATTCTTAAGATTGAATCTTGTTTAATTGATATTTGTATTTATTATTTGAAAGATCAGGTGCTATATTTTTATCTACGTACTGTTTTCAAGATTCCACCATGGTACTACCCCACCTTACTGCGAAGGTGCGGCGTGTACGGAGGTGCGGCGTTTCAGGTGAATTTTTTTCATTCCACCCCTTTTTTTTTATTGCCGGGGCGTATACACCAGTGCGGCCGATTTACCCGAAACTACAGTAATTAAATTTCAAACTTGTTTTAGGCTTATCTTCAGCTTGCTTCTGGTGGGGACAGTATCAAAACAATTACCACTGGAAAATATATTTTGTTTCCATAATTTTCATTAAGTAATGGAGTGATTAGAGCAGATAGTTCTCCTCTTGAAATGTGTTAAAAAAGTGTTTAGGTATCGTGAATTAAAATTCCAGTTTTAAAACAAAATTGTGAAATTTCCTCACCTTCCTAAGTGATTTTAAAAGCAAAGCTGTGTCACAGGCCTGTAAATTTAGTTTAAAGGTCAAAATTGTGCAAAGGTGTCTTTATATTGTAATGTCAAATTTCTGCAATCAAATTCTTGAGCTCAATTGATTGTGTGGGAAGAAAAAAATTAACAAAAAATCAATCTTGTATCCTTGTTGCCAGTTGCAATAAATGCAGAAAACTGGTCTTTTTTTTCAAAATTGCATTCTTGAGTGTTATAATGTGTTGTGTGTTTAATATATGTTGGTCGATGGCATGTATCCACACTAGTCTAGATTAGCGGGTGGGTCTTACTTGGGGCTTTTCATTTACTTTGCACATCGCAAACCGCAATAGTCTTTTAGTAACAAAATTAATTTGCTTTGTTTTTTTGTTTTTTTCCATGAAAGTTAAATAATAGTACTTCAACAGCTATTTTTTTTTTTTTGAAAATTTTATCACAGTTGTGGGAATGAATTATATTGGGGGGGTGTTTGTTTCTAATAACCACATTCTGGGAGAAATTTAAAATTAATTTTTATTAGTAAAATTTAATTTAAATTATTCTTTTTTCTTTCCCCACAACAATATTCTACAGGCTCTTTATGACTTTTGATTAATTAAGTCGCATCTGAATATCATTGTTGCTCTCCGAATATTTCTCACTCTTCTTGTTTCTACTGTTTCGAGTGAGAGAAATTTTAGCAAATTAAAATTAATTAAGAATTATTTAAGATCAACTATGGGAGAAGAACAATTATCCAATCTTTCCATAATTTCAATTGAATACAACAATTAAAATAATTACTTTCATTTGTAAATACATGTGAATGATCCTGTACATTGTATATTTCTTGTATACACACAAATTATTTATAAACAATTGTTATATCATACTCGTTTTATTATTCCTCCCCACCCCACCCCCACCCCCACAAAAAAAATAAGGGGCCCAAATGAAAATAAAACTTTGCAAAGGGCACATGTAAAGCTAATTATGGCACTGTATATGTATATATATATATAGTACTTCCTTCTATTTAACCTTTGCATCAAACGAGGGGGCTGTTTTATATTTCATCCTATACAGCAAATTTGATTGTAAATTTGAGTTGCAAAGTCTTACAATTTGACTAATAATTTACAAATGTGTAATACTAATTTTTAGTAATCTAATCATCAATTTAACAATCTAAATTCTAAAGAAAATCGCATTGTGATTTTAATCTAATAATCTAAATCCTACAGCAAAATCGATTGCGATCTTAAAGTGAAGGCAGCAACTTCAGAGAATAGTTAAAAAGTTTGTGAAAACTGAAAGTGCTCCTTTAATGAAAGAATTGGAGATTGACTGACACGAAGATGCAACAAAATAAAACATTTCTTGTGGGATTTTGCAATAAAACCCCACATAAAATGTTACTTTCACAATAATAAAGATTAATCATGAAAGAAATACGGGATTGCGCCATATAATACAAATTTTGAAGATGACAATCCGATTTTTGGCGTAAATGTGACAAGGATGGTAAGTCAGATAATTTCTGAAAACTTGAAAATTTTCATCGTCCTGGAGCGGGACTCGAACCCGCGTCTCCCAGAAAACGCCTAGGTATGCTAACCACTACACCACCCAGAACGACCAAGTTTCAAGTTTCCATTCAATTTGAATTTAACCATCACAGGATTCGCTAGTCGAAGCAACCGGCATTCATGTTTAGCGAATCTGGAGGTTAATCCCGTATTTCTTTCATGATTTATCTGCTTCTCCGGGCAATCACGGGATAGGATTATTAACCTCCAGATTCGCTAAACATGAATGCCGGTTGCTTCGACTAGCGAATCCTGTGATGGTTAAATTCAAATTGAATGGAAACTTGAAACTTGGTCGTTCTGGGTGGTGTAGTGGTTAGCATACCTAGGCGTTTTCTGGGAGACGCGGGTTCGAGTCCCGCTCCAGGACGATGAAAATTTTCAAGTTTTCAGAAATTATCTGACTTACCATCCTTGTCACATTTACGTCAAAAATCGGATTGTCATCTTCAAAATAAAGATTAAGTTAAATAGCGATTTGATCATTTCTAGAAACAGTTTTAAAATACACGACAGAGCCCTGTTAAAGATGGGGCCCAGGGTCTGGGTGCTGCTGTAATAGGGCCCACCTAGTTTGCAGCACTATACTAAGCTCAAAATTCACAGTTAATTCTCGTCCCAGCTATTTGATGTAAAAAGGGCCTTTCCATTCCAATTTTTCAAGGTGTAAATAATCATGCCAAACATATCAAACAAATATCTATGGACAATAACTTTCGCCTATGATAGTCGATGCTTTCGATCGTCGGCATACGGTATCACAAACCCGAATGTATGGAAAGCAGCAAAACAACGTGAAATAATGTTTCCGCCGTCTGAAATGGTAAGAAATCATTCACAATTGTCCTAAAACATCACTCTCACGCATGCAAAAGTGAGAAAATCATTGGCATACTACTTGTAAACATATCTTTATTTGTGTTTTTGGTTGGTGAGCAACTCATTGGGCTATAAGCAGTCGCCTGTCCACAATTTAGGGTCACTGATTCCAGGGAAGGTACCGAAAGACAAAAACAACATCCATGCCTCCACGAGATTCGAATCCAGACCCATCTTGGACGAATGGTCAGAAGCCAACGCCTTAGACCATTAGGCCCGGACTGCGTAAACATTGATCGTGATTCTTTCCCGAACGCAGAAATCACTGAACGGAATGCTAAAAAAAAAAAAAAAAAATTATAATACAAAAATAAACCTTTGCCTACCAAAACGCATTTGCTTTCCGTGCTGCAAAGTTTCCATTGCAGAAATTTGTTCAGAGAGCAAAATATGCTAACTTATCATTTTCTGAGTTAAGAAAAACAGATCCACCACACATCCGCGTGTCACAGATGACGTTACAACGATGCTGGAACATCTGCCAAAAGGTACACATTAACGTAGAGGCAGACACGAGTAACAATCAGAAATGTGAAAACTAGCTCAGAGCTTCCTGCGCACCTGTTTAACGGCGTTAAGCCATCACCCCCTAATAGCTTAGAAGGCCCGCGCACCGAACGCCGGAAGCTGCGTGACGTAGGGGAGAGTAGGCTGATGTCCGTGGTGGGTGGTCGAGCATGCATGAGCTTGCTCACTCTGTGTAAGCGTGACTGCGGATGTGCGTGGTTGTTGTTGTCAAATTGTCAACTAAATTTATTTTCATAAAGGAATATTAAAAGTATTCAAATTCCCTACTAATGGGGAGGTTCTCAGAAAATGGCATACAGCAATAAAGCGTGAAAAATTTCAACTCTAAGGTATGTGGAAACCTTTTGTTAACCTTATTTTAAACTACTCGTAAAATAAAAATTTTGAACTAGAAAATTTAAATTTGGCTAATTTTATAATCTAATGCATCTCACAGCGGGAAGTCAAAGCACTGAAAAGATTTTTGAAAAATGAAATTTATGTTTGTAATGGAAAGAATAGATTACTTGTGTTGTTATAGTAACCCATAACATGTTTTTGCCAATGTATCAAATAAGTTCAAAGTAAAATATGTATATTTAGGAAGGGATTTTAAACAAAATTATGGACACAGAATAATAAGGGTTGCATGTTTTTGATCCCAAGAGTAATATGTTGATACATTCATACTTAGTTATTTAAGTGTTTAGGCAGTGCCAGATTAACTTTTTTGGGGTCCCTATTTCTGGGCACAAATGCTTGTAAAATACTTATATCCTATACGAAATATATGTATGTCATGTACACATCTAACATGCTTATGTCCTTTACATAAATGCTAAGGCCTTGTTGCCATGTGAAATACATCTTTTGTGTTTGCAGACATAGAGAATTGCATTGAATTATCATTTTTAATATTTATTACTAAAGGAACACAAACACTGAATCAAGTATAGACAGCAAAAATTAGATATGAATACACAAAAACAGAAGTTCACACATAGTTCAGGAGTAAGTTTGCCTTTAAAATGTCCGTTTAAAGATTTTGAAGCATTTTTCTACAAACCAACACATTGAAGAACTCTCGTGTGAGCAGTGTGTATGCTCTATCTGTGGTAGGATGGGAATTTATCAAAACCATTCAATTTCTTAAAAATTAGGTGAAATATATCAGTACTACCTGGGCAAGAAATTATTTACTTGCCCAGATAGTAAAAGCTGGATGCGCAGGAAAATGTATCTTTTAAGATAACAAACCAGAACCCTATTTTTTTTAAGTTAAAAATATGAACTGTTTTAACATGTTTGCACTTCCATTTTAAGGGTCTGTATTACAAATGTTCAATGCACAAACGTGTGTATATCAATTTTTACGATGCTGATGCTAAAATTGGTATGAAATGGTACGATGATGAAACTGGTGTTTCGGAAATTTAGTGATTATGCCATGTTCCTTTTGTTAAAGTTTTCTCCCTTTGTCACTAAACATGAGAGGTCAGTTACATCAGAGGCATGCATACTGTTGTTGATTATACACAAAATTTGGAGCAAAACTAGGTTTCCGATTTCTGGGCGTAGAGCATAACATAATTAAAGATGTGATATTACTCTTTCCTTGGTACTTCGTAACAATAATACAACTTCCATTAATTAACAATGACATGAAACACGACATGTGATGACTGTCTTTTTTTCTTGTGTAGTAGGAAATTTTATTACAAACTTTTTTATTTTAAAATTTAGTTACCATGCACAGGCAATTAGATGTTTTATTTACCTGCCCAGACGAATGATTTACATGCTCTGGGCATCTCGGGCATGGTATTTTTAAGCCTTGGATATTGTTATTTTTAAGAGAAAGAAAAGTATGTGGATCGACATGAATCCACATATTGTGGAAACTATGTTCTAAACAAACAAGATTTTTAAAATACAAGTAGAAATATATACTCGCTTTTTTTTTTTTTTTTTAAACATTTGCTTAAAATGAGAGATCAACTTTTTATTCATTTACCTAGACTTATCTGTTTCCAGACTTCCTGCACTGTGTCTTCACAAGCTACAGCAATAATAACTGGAACTAATATATCTCATATTATCCGATAACTACAGGAAAGTGTGCTTCCAAACGTGAGGGTGTCAATTTTTGTATGGGGAAAAACTTCTTCAATCCTTCATAGAATTTATTTTGAAACCAAAATCATAAAAAAGGAAAAAACAATCTTTTTCAAAAGCTTTAGCAATGACAAAACATTTGTGCAAAATTTTATACCATTGCTTTTTATAGTTTCTGAGAAAATGGTACATCAAGTTAGTCAATTTATAATGAAACATGTACATCTTTTAAAATACATCCTATAGTACCAAAACAATCGCTTAGATTTATTCAGTACAATAACTGCATGTGCATTTGTCAGGTTCTCAAAAAATATAATAATTATCTGAAAAAATACTTTAAGAAATTATTGGAACAAATTTCAGATTTTCTTAGAAACGTGTCTTTGAAATTCTTCAAGGAACAGCTAACGGACACTTAATCAAATTGTGTTTGTGATACACAAAGAACTACACAACCATAATTATATGTACATTGGCAGTTTTCCTGAATACTTCTTGAAAATCCAATGTCAGGAAATTTCTGCCAATAAGTTACTTGTATTTTTCCAGATAAAAAGAAATTATTATATTGTGGATCCAAATAGTTTTGCTTAATGCTACTAATATACTTAATACAGATGTGATGAACTTTGACAAGGTAACTTTTTTGAAATAGTGCTCTGGAAGACAAAAATTATAAACTTTATATTTGCTTATCAAAATGAAGTTGCCCAAACACGTAACTAGATGGTACTAAAATTAGGAAAACTTGTTATGTCATTATTGTACGTTTAATAATGTAGCAATGGCATAATTTTCTTGAAATCTTAATTTATTTGATGCAATCAGTGGATCAAGCAGCAATTCACTGTATGTATGTTAAAACGTGTTTTATTGAGCCTTTGGTAATAATTAAAAAACACAGAAAAAAAATCAGTTTTTCTTTACCTTTTTTTATATATTAGTGATCACGGATTGCATATAAAATACATGTTCACTAAAGGAATTATTTCATTACTAAAATTTTCATAGTCATAAGTTTGCAATGAATGAAAAATCTGATTCCTTAAATATGTCAATCGACATCTTTTGAAACGACGGCGATACTTCGTAATGGACCCTCAAACTAATCTTTCAAGTACAAGAACGATTTGTTCACAAGTACAGGAATCGTTCGGCTAACTATAAAGACACTATAACTTCAAGTGAAACTACGACAACAGTTTATAATTTCGATTATAGGAATGGTTTATCACTTCCAGTGAAATGACAGGGATGCTTTCATTAAGTTGACGAATCTTGGTTGCTTACCCTTTCAAGTCGAAATTATTGCTACGCTAAATTTTACGCTGTAATTTTTTTCTTCTGTATTTTAAAAGATTATTAAACAAACTTGTTAACTCTGCAGTTATTTGAAAACTAACACACAAGTTCTTATTTAAATGCAGTGAAACTCTAAAAGAACGCACGACCTGGTTAGTTGGTGTACGTAAAGACGCGTTCGTTCGCACATCGCCGTAATGCTTCTCTCCGCGACTACGGACTACTCTAGTGACGTCACAAATCGGTGCGCGGGCCTGCTAAGCTATTAGGGGGTGATGGTTAAGCACGTTACCAACCAACAAGAAGGAAAGCTGCTTTCTCATTCGACAACACATTACACAAGCCCAATCGAAGTTAAACATCCCAGACCCTGAACAAAGCTTGCAACTGTCAACAACTTTTTTTTATTTGGTGATTTCCCGTTCGTTATTCATGGTATATCTTATGACTTCACAAACCCAAGTACTTGTACGCACCGATGATGTTCCATTAGTGTTGATACATTCCTTTATCACGTCACGGAAAACAGAATGTCACCTGAAACAACCCAGCTTTTCTTTTTTTTTTTTTAAGTTTTGGGGCGCAAGGCCCTCAAAAATAATATTTTTCCGTTTTCCAACCGTAGGTTGAAGAAGCGTATATATGCTCCAGCTTTGTCCGTCTGTCTGTCTACCCGATAACTCGTATAAAAATTATTCAATTTCAATTAAATTTTAGTATGTGGTAGGGGACAACCTGGGGACGAACCCTATTGAAAATAAGCGAAATGGGAGGTCAAAGGTCCGGACATAGGAGCGGAATCCATTCCATCGCTCTTATATGTCATAACTTACGTAAAAATACTTCGATTGCAACAAAACTTTAGCATGTTGTTTCGGAAGTAAACTGAGCAGGTTATACTGAATGTTATCGAAATGGGATCAAAGGTCAGGGCACAGGAGCGAGATTTATTCCACAGCCATTATCCTCATAACTTGAGTAAAAATGCTTCTATTGCGACAAAACTTTGGTATGTTGTTCCGGAGGTATACTGAACGAATCAATAGAGGGGAGTTTGTCTGCGCGCGATTTCTGGTATGTTGGAAAACGTATCATAGACAATGCATTGCATGATTATACTAACTTGTTATAATGTTGTTTTTTCCGAAGGTATACTGAACGAATCAATAGAGGGGAGTTTGTCTGCGCGCGATTTCTGGTATGTTGGAAAACGTATCATAGACAATGCATTGCATGATTATACTAACTTGTTATAATGTTGTTGTTTCCAGATGTATACTGAACGAATCAATAGAGGGGAGTTTGTCTGCGCGCGATTTCTGGTATGTTGGAAAACGTATCATAGACAATGCATTGCATGATTATACTAACTTGTTATAATGTTGTTGTTTTTTTCAGTTTATACTTGCCTCCCCCCAACTTATTTAAACCTTAAACTTTTCCATATTCATGAAATAAGAAATTAAATTTCATCACATTTTGTGACTCCCTATTATATACTCAACAATTTGTGCATAAACCTGGTACTGAAATTAAAAAATAAAATAAAAAGAACAATATCAAAGTTGTATCTGGGTTATACGCTGCTGGACAATTGCTAAGGATGGATCATAAACGGCTATATAGCACATAAAAAAGTAAGTGTGGTTGGATGCCAAGTAAAATAAAATAATGTCAGAATGCCAGGACATTACAAGAAAGACAATTTATTGTGCTCTGAAATCCAGAATTCTTTGGAACGTGTTCAAGGGACAAACAGGCCATTTTGTGCAGAATACGTAAACATGAAAAAAATGCAATTACCGTCCGCAGGCGTTCCGGCGTAAGATGTCAATACCGGATATGGCCACCATGGAGGGCGATGCAAGATTCCACACATCGTGTCATGCTTTGCACAACATTATCAAGCAGCTGTTGGGGTAATTTATCCCATTCCTCTGTCAGTGCACGGATGAGGGTGTCCTTGTTTATTGGAGGGCATTGGCGACCAGCAAGACTCCTCCCCAAAGCATCCCACACATTTTCAATGGGATTTAGATCTGGAGAACGTGCTGGCCATACGAGGCATTGAATATCCTCGCTCTCAAGACACTCCTGGACAGCGACTGTTCGATGACATGTTGCGTTGTCGTCCATGAAAATGAATCTATCACCGACAGCACCACGAAACATGCGAACATGAGGTAGCAGAACATCATTAATGTATCGTTGGCCAGTCATAGTCCCAGTTGGAAGCACATAGAGGGACGTACAGCCATTGATCATGATGCCAGCCCATACCATGACACTACATGTCGGATATCGGTCCCTTTCCTGTATGTTTGCTGGACAATACGCAGTATCACTATCACGCCAGATCAGTTGTTGTCGACAATCAGACGATAGACTGTATCTACTCTCATCTGAGAAGAGGACAGCAGACCAGTCGTTATCAGTCCAATTGCGATGTTGATGGCACCATTGCAAACGGGCGGTACGGTGACGTCTGGACAATGGGATGCGCACAACAGGACGGCGGGCGTATAGTCCTCCTTTATGCAAACGTCTGGCGACAGTTTTTCGGGAGATCCGCTTGCCAGTAGCAGTCATAAACTGATTTGCTACCTCGCGAACTGTGCTGCGCGGGTGTCTTTTTGTTGATAGCACTATGTACCGATCTTCTGCAGGTGTCGTACTTCGAACACGTCCTCCCCCGTGACGTTTGCTACACTCTCCATTTGTTTGAAATGATTTCCAAAGCCTTGAAACAACACTGTAGCTGACGTCGAACTCCCTGGCAACATCTGTTATTTTTCGCCCTTCTTTAATCTTGCCAATAATACGGCCACGCGTAAAATCATCTAGGTGATGTCGGGAAGACATACTGAAAATTGCAAGTTCGTCAATTGATTCTTTCCCTTTCAACTTTGCGTTTGAACAACAACGGTCAATACGCGCCAAATCCTTTATATCTCTTATCAGCGCTATGACGTCACGAACAAGTTCGGCAATCCAAAATTTGCATACGCACAACACGTCTTACTGTATCCCGCACTTATGCTAATTTTCACATTTTCCTGCCTTCCATTTTATGGTTGCTATTGTCATCCGTCCTTAGCAATTGTCCGGCAGTGTATATGGAGGCCAATGGTTCAGTGATTTTAAAAACAGTGTTGGAAATAAAAATAAATAAATAAATAAATAAGGCAATTTTTATACATGAGTGCGTATAAGAGGTGAATAAAGTCATTAATTTACCAGTTATTCCACTTTCCATCAAAAATCAATCACTAAAACATGTACCAGGAAAAATATATATATATACGAAGTTATTTAAGAGGGATCGGCATCTAACAGCCAGATTGAAGAAATGATTTCAGTGACTGATAGAGACGCGCATGTGCACAACAATTACTGTTTTCCCCTTCATCCGCTTCTCTGTTAACCTGCAGAAACGATGTCCCTAATTTAGGGCCACAGGTTATATGGAAGGGAGAGAGCCAGCTCCGTAAGTAAAGCAAACCACACGTGCCTCATCAGGTACTAAACCGGGACGCAGCTCAGAGGACAAGCCAGAAGTCTACGACTCTGACCGCTGGGACATCTATTGCTCGTATTCTTGGCACTGCGACGGAGGTATGCTTCGTCAATTCCATCATACGATCTTTCCTTGCAGACGATCCTGCAGCAAGACAATGCTCGTCCGCACACTGCTCTTGCTTCCACGAAATCTTCCGGGCGTGGGTATTCGTCTATTACCACAAATCTCAGAGGACCCACTGCCCACAGAACATGTTTAGGACCTTATAAGGTCGCCAAACTTGACAGGGAACTGATGGCAGCTCCGTGCACAGCTGGTTGTCATATCCCAACTCACCATTGAGGATCTCAACGACGCATGCCCGTGATCTGCAGGTTTGTGAAACTGCCCAAGGTGCACCAACTCCATCGTGTTGGAAAAAAACTTTATTAAAAAACGAGATCGTTTACGTCCACGGGCGTATATAAAACTTTTTTCGGGGAAGGAGGGGATAAGAAACGGAAGTTTTTTTAATTTCAGGACAAAAAAAGTTAATGAAAAACAGAATTAAAAAAATAAAGCATTTTTCTTAATGTAAGTTTACTTGATACATTTCATTAAATTAAAGCATGTTTTCCTAAAGTAAGTCTCATTTTAACAAAAAAAAAAAAAATGAAACACTTTCGGGGGACACGCCCCCCTCTAAATACGCCCCTGTATATCTTCTCCAGCGCTATGATTTTTACGAGCATGATAACTCCATCTCGGCGTTCGATGCTGTGCGATAGATTTGCAGAACTTTTATTTTTTAAATATGCACTTATCGAAGTTGCGCAGAATCGTTTTCGTCTGCACGTTCTTTATCATTACATTAATTTGAATCAGGAATGCATGTAGAACTCGGCTAAAACGTCCTCGCTTACGATAAAGTTTATCCAAAACGTCGAAGATTCTATACATATTTCTGTCCCAAGAAACTTCAAAGATAACACTTGAAAGCTCTTTTATATACATACACCATTACAGTTAAAAAAAATAATTATATCTTTGCTTTCATATCGTTCATCACTGCAATTTGCCTTTCCGCTGTTATCGTTTACCAAGCAAATCGTGAGAAACAAAATGAAATTACTCCACTTCGCTCTTTCAGCGACCAACTGTTAACTGTGTGCTCTCAAAATCCAGTGAGAAAAAAGAATGACGCTGCAAAATCCAGTGGATGGGCTGTTGAACGTACAACCGATCAGCAGAAAACTGGCTTGGAGTTTTCGAGTGATCCTTCAAATAGCAGAGAGATTCTATGAAACGCGTGAAAATAAGTAACGAATACTGCGAAAAATCGCTGGTAACGAAGACCAAGTGGGGTAAATCCACCGGCCAGCGCGGGATGGAATACTATACTCCGAGTCAGCCTAAGAGTGAACCACTATGAAGGGTACGAAACAGCTACCTCCGCCACGAAAAATAGTCCCTAGCGTTTAGAGCTAAAAGCATCAGAATTATTGCTTGGAATCCATTTTTGTTTGCTCAACAGTTTATCAGACAAAATCGATATCTAAAAAAAAATTCCAGAAGTTAGAGCGCTTTTAGGAATAAATTTGTTGTGAGAAGTTGCTGAATCAAGAGCTCCGCACTTTCGGCTATTTCTGCCCAATTGGGATACAACTCGGACAGGGGAAGGGGTGGAAGACCTCTCCCAACATTGACAATCGGGGAAACTCGAAGGCACTAGGGGAAGCAGTTCGGCCTCCTCCAGACCCCCACTCACAATCCCCACTGCTTGTGAGATGTGTGGGTGGGTGGGGGGATCAGAAAGGAAACAGTAAGGAGCACATTAACGCGGATGGATACCGTTCTTGCGTTCCACGACAAGATGTGATAAGGCTCTCCCGCCTTTACCAGTAGTACACTTTTAGGGTGAATTGGAGTATACAATAAGTCAGATTGAGATCATTAACGTGAAAGCCTCATGGACTTCACCACATAGAGAAAATTTCTTCGAACATATTGACAGCGACGGAGTTAGAGTTATCGGGACCCTGTGCTCACCAACAGTTTGAAGGCCACTCACTTTGCCGAACATTCTTGAAAATAACGTTTTATGTTGCCCCCATGTACCGTGTAACCCCCCCCCCCCTCCTCCATTTTGAAATGAAATTATAAAATCACTCAACTTCCGAAATTTCAACAGAAATACACATTTTAAGTTCCACTTAACATGATTTGACTATTTTCACGGTGGGGTGTGTGTGTGCGGTTTGTTGCCGCCATAATTCAAAAATATTATAACTATCAAGATAAAATTTAATACACACCTGTTTTGCGATACCCTGATGTGCTGTTGAGATTTCCGTGGAAATCGGGGAAACGGAAGTGACGTCACCCACGGCGTTTTTTTCACATTCTTTTATTTTTCATACATAACTCAAAATTAATAAACACTAATCGATATGAAATTTATTGCCAACGAGGTTTATTAAAAAATCATGGGCTGATTAGATAGATATTGGTTGGAAATAGGAAATGAAAGATTTTTTTCTTTCATTTCAATTTCTTGACATAATTTTAAAAATGTGACACCTGTTCACATGAAATTCAATAGTTTGGGGTTTTATCAGGAGATTATTATATTCCATTGCAACCGCAGATGCCGAACGTGAATAAAATAGATAAGCGTGTCTCACAAAACCAGCTTCTCCAATGCCATTTTAATTGTATGGTTAGTCTTGTGATTGCCATTTAAAATTGACTGAATGAGGAAAAAGAAATGTTAAAGAAAAGGCGGGCGCCATATTAAGTATTAAATGGTAAATTTGACCCCCATGAGTTCTCAATAAACCTCGTAGCATTGCATTCTAAGCAAATCGGCAGAAATAACACCCCAATTTCTGAGCTCAGTTGTAGTTTAGTATTGAAAGTAATATTGCTGTCAGTGATTTCTAGTCATCCTGCATATAAGTCAATACATTAATACAGTACAAAGGATGTTTATACATTTTTAGAACGTTTTTGGTAAGAAATTACAGAAAATCAAGAACTGAAACTGGCAACAGCGTGTTAGGTGCACACGAAAGAAACACCTGCTGCAGTTAAATATCGTCTACTAAGAAAATGGCGCACGTAAACAAGCTCGAGACAGAAGGGTTGGTCATGTCTTTTCGCTCTTTACGAAGAGAAATATTCGTATGTTGTAATTAAAAAACGCTGTGAAAATCGTGGAATTAGCATTTCTAAATGTAAAATAAGCAATATTATTAATAATAGCGGGGTAAATCGTCAAGCATTGCTTTCAACAGGGGAAAAAACAAACACCAAACGAGTATCCAAAGGTACGTACTTTTACGATTGTTTCAAAAGTGAAGTCTTTAGTCTTAAAAGAAAATCCATCCACCCAAAGAGCAACCGCTAAGTCGTTAAAAATCTGTCTATAACAGATAACAAAAATTAGAACCTAAAAAAAAAAAAAAAAAAATCACTGCCTTTCGTCTGAGCACGTGGCTCAGCGCAGAACACATTGCAAAGTTCTTTATGAAAATCTCTTAGCCTGGAGATAGATGGAAATTTACTGTGCCTATTCATGAAATATAAATACGACTGAGACCCAAAAAAAAAAAAAAGTCGATTTACTATCGCAAAAAAGCTGAAAAAGGCTTACAAAACTTGGTTCCTAGAATCCAAAGAAACTTTCAATAAAGGTATATACGATCGATGAAGAATACCCTCTGGTGCTCTTAGCACAGAGGTCTACTACAAACCTACCCACGTGGACAACCCCATACTCCCTGACTCAGCAGGCCCGGCCGCACGCAAATATGCCCTTTTTAAGTACAGAGCAAAGCGAGCTTTCGAACTCTCATCGAACAAAGCCAAATGCGAGGAGGAGATCCGTAGCATTAGAAACCTAGCGGCTGCAGCGGGATACGACATGATCGCAATCGACCAAATAGTCAGAAAGGCTGCAAAAACTGCTCTCCCACAGCCTCGTGCCAACCCCATGGCACAGCCAGCCCGGTTCGTGGGTTCGGTTCCCTACGTTCCTAGGCTAACGTACTTCCTGAAGAATGCTCTCCGAAGGCTAGGTTATGATATCGGCGTGACAGCTCCTAGACCTTTGTCAGATATCCTCTCAGCAGACCAACGCGCATCACCTTCTACGCTCACTGAAGCCGGAGTCTATGCTATTCCTTTGGATTATTGTGACGCATCCGTTAAGTCCTACATCGGGATGACAAAAGATCCTTCCAGATCCGTTTTTCTGAACACCAAAGGGACGTTAAGGCCGGAAAGCTTACGACGTAACTAGCCCGTGATGTTGCATCTGAAAGGGCAGTTCCCAGATGGGGAGATTTTAAGAAACTAGCACCGTACGTCAGCGCAAGAGCTACTGCGCTTCGCGAAACCATCGAGATCATCACGCGACGAAATGTGTGTAACAAAGATGTAACCACGAGCCTTCCTTTCATATGGCACCGGCTCCTAGAAGTTACACGTGACCACCCGGCCCTGGGATCAAACAACCTGTGACATCGTGCAAGTGTTTTACTTATTTTGAATTTAATTATATTCTCAGAAATACATTTGTTCCAGTTGCTTCTGCGATCTTTAACTACTAAATGCCTGATGAAGCTACCCGGAGGTAGTTAAAGCTAGCATCTTTTGATTCCCTTATTTTCTACGCCTAATAAACGGAGTTCACTTTTTATTTTTATTGTCTTTCACTTTCAATAAAGGATTCATGATTATTGCTAGTTCCTCGTACAATAAGAAATTAAAGTTAAAGATACTTGAATCTTATTAGGAACTTGAGATCTTATTAAACTGAAAATGACTTTCAAATATCTTTAAAAAGTGAAATGTACTGCTTTATAGTATTACTAGCTTTTACTACCCGGCATTGCCCGGGATTTAGGCTTATTAATTTCATATTCCCTTATATGTCACTAAAAAAATCGGGGAAAACCTTGATGCTTGCAAGAAAGAAAAAAAGCTGATTTCACAAATTCGGTCATTACTAATTATTTATTCATACGGTGATTATTTCAGCACTTGGCCGTACACAACATTTTTGGTTTCTCCTTCATCGGTGATAATAATAATTTTGTTGGATCCTTTGCTCTTGACATTCCAACATACAGCTGTAGAATCAAATGGACCAAAAGCGTTACGAATTATTTAACACGCGTCCAGGAGACACAATATTAGAACACTGACTGAAAAAAATTCAATAACAATTTTGTTATCGACGATCAAATGCATCACGTGCTTTCAGTTTCAGACGTCTTTAAGGGGCGAATCTCTGGGATAAAAAGTTAAAAACGTATATTTGCGAATATTTTATGAAACTGGCTGAAATTTTAATGAACACCATAAATCGTTAATAGGAAACATGACCCCCAAATTTCGCCCGAATCGGTAAATAACTTTTTAAATTAGTCATCAAAATTTTACTAACCGTTTCTGCGTCTATATTTCTGTTTACCGATGAATTAAAAATTCCATGCCTATTTTTAAAAGTTTTGATCGGATTCCGGTGAAATTTTCAGGGACTCCTCTTATTACCAATTCATCATGGTGTTGATAAAAATTTCAGCCCGTTTCATTAAGATTTCGCAAAAGTTCGTTTTTGCATTTTTTTATGCAAAGTTCTCAAAGAATAAAAACACTTGTGGATGTGCAGCGGCGCTGAATGCAGTCACGTGTTTTCAGATTTGGAACAGATAACGATACGTAGCAAACGACGCTGACTTTACTGATTAGCTTATTAATTCATAATTCGCGAACGGAACAACTTAGAGATCTTAAAATAGTTGCGTTGACCTAGAAATTCCAGTATTAATAAAGCTATACAAATTTCAGGATGCCACAGTTCGGCGTTCGAGAGTTTTTGGTGCTTCAGATAAACAGACGCTTTGTGTTTTATATATAAGATTTCAAAAACTCCTAAATATAAAATTTACTCTTGATACTCTTTATTTTACATGCACCAGGTCGCGAATACGCAAGGAACGCTTATAGCGAAGTAAATCCGTTTATTTTCGTGGTGTATATTTGTATAAAGATTCACCTGGGAGGCTTTCTTAAGGCAATGTAGCCATACCTAAAATGCAGGGGATTAGAACACGTACGAAGTAAAGATGATTTTTGAAATTAACGTAGGTGATCACTAGTGATGTCACCCACGTTAACTTCAAAAAATCATCTTTATTTCCCATACGTGTTCTAATTCCCTGCATTTTATGTCTACATTGCCTTGAGAAAGCCTCTCAGTGGAGTGTGAAAGCTTGGCGAATCTTTATACGAATTTACACCACGAAAATAAACGGATTTCCTTCGCTATAAGCGTTCCTTGCGTATATTTACTTTTGATAGCTATAATAGCTTTTTTATTTTAAAGGGTCAAAGACTGACCCACAGACATCAATCACCTGTACAATAATTTAATATCAGGTTTCTCACGGCAATACAATATTACACAATAGCTGGCGAACAAAATGGAGAAGAGGAGAAGAAATCTCTTGTTCCACAATAACCAAAATTCACGCGATATCCACAATATCCGATCTCGCTAAAGAACTTCAAAATCAGTTCCTTTGACAGACGATTGAAATTTAATAGTAAATCAAAACCCAAGGATTCCCGCGAAACGCTCCTATTACTGGAGAATTTATGTCTTATGGATACGGAAAAAGTGAGAAGAGAACACAAGTTTTTCCGTTACTATACGAAAGGAACTACTGAAAGGTTTCCGAAAATTCAAAATTTTCCGTGAACACGTCTTGAAAGCGGCAATTCACCGTCGATATAAGAAAGGAGTTCGAAAAGGTTCCTGAAAATTCAGAATTTTCTTGGAGTACGAAAATTCCGTGAAATTCATGTTCCTGTTACAATCATTTCGCCGAAATGATTGTAACAGGAACATGCTTCGTTAATGTACGAAAAGAATCACGGAAAGTGACTCGTGAATTTCCGAATTTTTTTTTACGGTGTTCTATTTTAAACATCATTTAATTACATTAATGTTTATATTTATGATCCGAAATGGAATTTTTTTTTTTTTTTTTCTGAAAACGGAAGAAGGACAGAGCGAAATATTTCTTTCGTAATTGTAATTTTTCTCTACCGAGGTTCCCCGTGTTCTGTATTGTTAAATATAATTTTATTCCTTACATCTTTGGCAACATTATAGGTACAGAGATCAGAGTGTTCTGGATCT
This sequence comes from Macrothele yani, assembly GCA_039090855.1. Classification (NCBI taxonomy): domain Eukaryota; kingdom Metazoa; phylum Arthropoda; class Arachnida; order Araneae; family Macrothelidae; genus Macrothele; species Macrothele yani. The sequence continues at coordinate 122,340,559 of CM077009.1, read as the reverse complement.
TAATTATTACAATTGCCGTAGTACCTATGTTACACAGGCGTAGCCAGAGGGGGTGGGGTGGGGTTCGGGGTTTGAGCCCCTCCCTTGAGGGGAGACCGCACGAATTTAAAGCGATGTATACGTGTATACGAGGCTTTCACCAATGAACCAAACCCGTGGATTCCGCCCTTAAAAATGTTTTGGCTACGCCACTGCTAGGTTACACGGATTTTTTTTTAGGTAGAAGAAATATAAGCTTGTCAGCTCTCTCTCTCTCTCTCTCCTCTTAAAACTCTACCTGTGCAAATGTTTATTGTTTTTGGAATCAGGCGCGGACTGGGCCGCCGGGATATCGGAAGAATTCCCGGTGTGTCGCAATGTTCTGGACCGGCGGACCTTATGCTAACTAGAAAAAAAAAAGAAGTATATATAACGTGCACTTCAATGTTCTTTAAAAAAAAAAAAAGTTATAATAAAAATGACAAAGCTTGTTTACTACTTTAACGATTTCAGGAACAATAAAAAAAACAAAAAAAACGTACATAGCAAATGCTTTATTCGGCCAAAAACATCGTTTTTGATACACCCAGTTCTCCTTTCTCGACTTTCAAATTTGAGCCCCGTCCGTTTGGGCTGGTATCCTCTACACACGAGTCACTTTCCGTGATTCTTACCTCAGTCAGCTTTTGCCAATTCCATTCCACGCACATTTACAGTTACAAAATAATCAATACAATTTAATCAAATGCGCTATCAAAATTTTTCATTTTCATACAAAGACTGCAGACAACTCAAAGCAGCATGGAGAGATGAATACTTGGTGTAACCAGGAAAAATAAGAAGAGGAATTTGTGGATAAGGAAAATGACAGAAGTGGACAACATCATGACCAGAGTGAAATTACTGAAATGGCAATGGGATGGCATGTTGACATGTTGCCAGAAGAACGGACAATTGAAATTTTACACTGGATTCCGAGGGACAGGAGAAGACCCCGTGGGAGATGGAAGGATGAAATTCGAAAGTATGCTGGAGTGACATGGAAGAGACAGGATCAAGACAGACAATTGTGGAAGGAACTTGGGAAGCCTTCATCCAGAAGTGGTTGATGATGATATATATATATATATATGGATTCTGAACGAGATCTGCATCTGATTTGCTACTTTTCGGGCCTTACGGTTACACGAATTCTTCAACTATGGTTCTGCAAAGTCTGATTCAGCCACGGGAAAATACTTTATCAATTTGCAAAATAATAAATAAATAAAATTTAAATTTTCCCATTCTTTAATTTCTCTCGTTATAAATTTTCTTTTAAATTCTTGGACTTCTGGACATTTTTATTTTTAAGAGATTTTTTTCGTAATTATTTTATTGATGATAGTCTTGAAAAGGAAAATAATCTTGGGTGCATTTGGATTTCCGTTCTCACTAAAAGCGAAGAAACTGTTACAAATCCTGAATTCAGTTATCGCAATAAAATTCGTTGCAATTGAAGTTTTCGACAGATTCGTTTCCAGAACGTACCTTGTCTGTTGCTATAGCAACGGAAGTAATTTTGCTCTTACGTTAAATTGTATCGGCGGTCCACGAAAATGGGTAAAACGCTGCGAATTAATTATTGCCTCAATACAAGATATTTAAACGGCGATCCTGAAATACCGTTTTTTTTTTTTTTTTTTTTTTTTTTTTAGGGATAGTACACCTCGATATTTTCCCCAAAAGTGGGCCTCATAAAGTAGTTTCCAGCGCCGCTTATAGATAGTCAGTCCGCCCTGTTAGGAATCTTAGTTATCTTGCCCAATATTCATCCACAGATTATTCTGTGGCAACCACAATATCTGTCGCAGATTGATTGGGAACTTTCTGCTACGCCTACGAGGCTTCAAAGGACGGCACAAAGCGAATGGAAACAATAATAAACTACCTTCCCCCAAACATGGGGGGGGAGAAGGCTAGAAGAACCTCCATGCAGGAAACGCAGCATCGCGTGCCAGTCTCCAATGGAAGGTCCGGTCGGAGCGCTCTTGATGTGTTTAACCCTGCGGGCTGTAGTTTGCTTCCACTTCCCGCAAAAGCTGAGGCGAAATTCCTTAGGCGCAGCTCAGAAAAACAGCATGCGACATAAACTTTTATGAGCTAGGTTTTAAACACAGTGATCTCGTCGTACCAGAATTTTCGCTAGCTCAAATGAACATTACGTCTGGGAACGTGCGGTACGTTTCATCATGGGCGCCGACAGGGAGGGGTCACTTGACCCCCAGTAGAATTATTTTTCCCATTATTTTATTTTATTTATTACTTTTTTTTTTTTTACAAACCGTAAGGTAGTACGCCCAAACAAGTTCCGCTCAGGGTGGTTTGTGCTGAACTTAAAAGGCTTGGCATAGCCCTGCTCGACACTGTTCATTATTTTGAAAACAGTTACCAATTTCCATGATAATACATGACTATTACTAACATACACTTTCTTCAAGAGCAGCATCAATTAATAATAATAATAATATTGTTCTAGTGTAGTAAGTAGTAGTAACAGTTTCATTTTCACGAATTACTGCTTTCTACATATTAGCCAAACCTTAATTAATTACACATGACACCCCCCCCCCCTCTGAAAAATTTCCTGCAGGCGCCCATGCGTTTCATCAGTAAATAATCGAGTGTTTTGGAAAATAAATGCATTTCTACATTGCTGGCCACCCAAAATGCAACACCAAGAAGAAAACATCCTATTGGCCTGAAATTCGCAGCATGCGTCGCCCGCGAGAGGACATGCAAACGATTAGCATTGCAGGACATATGCAAATCATGTGCGCCCGGCACGCCACAGAGAAGCACTATAAGAAGGGCGCACATAAGGCGGGGTGTAAGTAGTGGAAATGTGTTGTGCTGCCGGACCTGCGTGCGTGGGAAGCTTCCTGATACCTCGTTGCAGAATACGGCAGTCATTCCCGCACGTTTCGGAGTTCGACAGAGGACGAATAGTGGCTTATCGCGACAGCAGTTTATCGTACCGAGACATCGGCGCCCGTGTGGGACGACATCCAGCCGCAGTGAGGCGAGTATGGATTCGGTGGGTGCAGGAGGGATGGAAGGACCGGCGTGAGCGATTGCCGCGGCCGCGGCACACCACCGAACTAGAGGAGCGGCATGTTTGACGGCGGGCATTGACGGCTCGCACCGCCACATCACGAACGTTAGCGCAGGAATTAGGGTGTGTTGCGCAACAACCTGTATCAGCACGTACCGTTCGACGTCGTCTGCAGGAGCGGAGACTTGTCGCACGGCGCCCATTGCTCCGATTACCATTGACGTTACACCACCGGCGAGTGCGGCGGCAGTGGGCCGTTGAACGCCGCACCTGGACTACGGAATGGCACGACATTGTCTTCTCCGACGAATCCCGCTATTACCATGACACCCCGGTTGTACGGTGGTCGCGGAATACTTATTACTCGTCTAATTGGATAAACAGTGAGGTTGCGTTCCCATAAAAGTTAAGAACCCGATCTCAAAGTTTACGGACGTCGCGTTGTGTTTCATATGGGCTCGTTACGAGGTATTTGTAAAAAACCCATATGTTGAAATTGTGAATTTAGAGGAATATACACAGCCTATAAAGTTAGCTACACCAGGTTAGGTAATTAACAATGTTTATTAATAGAAAAAGTATATATAAGCAATTACATTCTTTAGGTGGAGGCCAAATAAAAGTTACGTTAAATTAAAAGAAACATTGGAATTAGCCATGTTTACTGGTCACTTGCTGCGTACGCCTGTCACACACCCTTGAGCTTAACTTTAAAGTAACTCCCTCAATCTCTTTCGAGGAGGCATAGCGACCATGTACATATGTATATATCTACTTAACATGGGAACTGGAGTTGGGGAAAAATAACGTCATCTTACCTTCCTTTTGGATAGGGTGGTCTCTCGTTGAAACCCCACGCGGGTAGATGAAAGCTTGCGTAGATGTTGACTCTGGATCTATCGACTACCACGGCTGGGACCGCATACTCTCCGTTTCCTAACTAAGCCTCATCCGTCTCATCCTCGACTATCTCTGAAAATTGTACTTCGACTATCATCTCTAGCTAACTATCTTAAATTTTTTCATATCATCGCCCCATCTTCTCTCGTGTCTGTGTATATATTTCCGTCCCTTTAATTTTCACGTGATAGGGGCGTGCTTACAACCTTCTACGTACTCTTTGCCTGGGGTCCTGATTGGTCAGCTGATCTGACCAGTGCTCGGGCTTAGTGGCTATTGGTTGGACCTCTGGCCCAGTTGGCTACCTTTTCGCGACAGCTGGCCTGTTGTGCAGGTGGTACTTTTTGTGAATTCCATAAGCCTATTTTACGCTCAGATGAATAGCGAGGAATTTAAAAGGGGCTTTCCGCTGCCAGAGTTACGACTTTTCTGTGACACCGCGATGTACTTTACGACTTTCGCTGGTGCCTCTCTCATCAAGGAGAAGTCGTAAACCGCAACTCGCCTATTCATCTGACCGCGTTCCGGATTCTTGCCTGTGCCTTCTGAAATACCGGGATGTATTGTCCCACCAGCAACGCTAGCACTGGGGACATTTCTTAGATTTTGCGAATGCCGTGCTTTTCCTCACAAGAGTGAAAAGAAGGTGAATTCCTTTGGTCATTCTTCACGGGTGTCCGGCAAACCGATTTGACCACCTGGGTTTTCTGCTTCCGTGGGGAAAAGGGGGTTTATGAGGCAGGAAGGGAGCAAAAGAAAAATAATTTAAATTAAGTAAAAAAAATAATTTAGGTAAATTACTCCTGGTCTTTAAATTTTAATTAGGCCGTAAACAATGTGACCCGAACTACGAAGTAGTTCCGCGGCAACACCGCTTCTGCCAGCAACACCACGATGGTCGGATCCGCGTGTGATGGCGGCACCGCGGCGAGAGACCGTATGACGCCTGCATTATGCATCGCCATACAAGTCCGTTGCCTGGCGTTATGGTTCGGGGAGCAATTGGATACGACACCCGCACCACTCTGGTACGCATCGCCGGTACACTCAACAGCCACCGCTAAATCTCTGACGTTTTGGAGCCGGTAGTCCTCCTTTACATGCAGGACCTGCCAGCGGCCACGTTTCAACAGGACAATGCGCGCCCGCACGTGGCACGCATCTTGCAACAATTCTTCACGGCCCACCAGGTGTCACTGCTGCCGTGACCCGCCTGTTCTCCCGATATGTCGCCTGTCGAACACGTCTGGTCGCTTATCGGCAACCCAGTGGCCCGGCAAGCACCACGTGCGGCTACGCCTGATGAACTGCAGCAACGTGTGGAAGCAGCCTGGACCGACATACCGCAAGCCCACATCCAAAGCCTCTTTCGTTCGATGCCGCGGCGTGTAGCGGCCGTTATTGCCAGCCATGGGGGCCACACGAACTACTGATGTCGGACGGGCCTGTACGCTCAATCGTTTCATCTTTGTATCTGTTGTTATGTGTCCAGTAAATCTGGATTTGCTATCTCTTGTCCATCTTGGTGTTGCATTTTGGGTGGTCAGCAGAGTATATATGCGCCTTTTGACAGTGTTCCATCAGTCCTCTATTAAGCAGACGACGTCAAACTGTGCCTGACATGCGACAGTGTTCCATCAGTCCTCTGTTAAGCAGACGACGTCGAACTGTGCTGGAGGACAAAGCCTGACATGTGACAGTGTTCCATCACTCCTCTGTTAAGCAGACGACGTCGAACTGTGCTGGAGGACAAAGCCTGACATGTGACAGTGTTCCATCAGTCCTCTGTTAAGCAGACGACGTCGAACTGTGCTCGAGGACAACGCCTGACATGTGAAAGTGTTCCATCAGTCCTCTGTTAAGCAGACGACGTCGAACTGTGCTGGAGGACAAAGCCTGACATGTGACAGTGTTCCATCAGTCCTCTGTTAAGCAGACGACGTCGAACTGTGCTGGAGGACAAAGCCTGACATGTGACAGTGTTCCATCAGTCCTCTGTTAAGCAGACGACGTCGAACTGTGCTGGAGGACAAAGCCTGACATGTGACAGTGTTCCATCACTCCTCTGTTAAGCAGACGACGTCGAACTGTGCTGGAGGACAAAGCCTGACATGTGACAGTGTTCCATCAGTCCTCTGTTAAGCAGACGACGTCGAACTGTGCTGGAGGACAAAGCCTGACATGTGACAGTGTTCCATCAGTCCTCTGTTAAGCAGACGACGTCGAACTGTGCTGGAGGACAAAGCCTGACATGTGACAGTGTTCCATCAGTCCTCTGTTAAGCAGACGACGTCGAACTGTGCTGGAGGACAAAGCCTGACATGTGACAGTGTTCCATCAGTCCTCTGTTAAGCAGACGACGTCGAACTGTGCTGGAGGACAAAGCCTGACATGTGACAGTGTTCCATCAGTCCTCTGTTAAGCAGACGACGTCGAACTGTGCTGGAGGACAAAGCCTGACATGTGACAGTGTTCCATCAGTCCTCTGTTAAGCAGACGACGTCGAACTGTGCTGGAGGACAAAGCCTGACATGTGACAGTGTTCCATCAGTCCTCTGTTAAGCAGACGACGTCGAACTGTGCTGGAGGACAAAGCCTGACATGTGACAGTGTTCCATCACTCCTCTGTTAAGCAGACGACGTCGAACTGTGCTGGAGGACAAAGCCTGACATGTGACAGTGTTCCATCACTCCTCTGTTAAGCAGACGACGTCGAACTGTGCTGGAGGACAAAGCCTGACATGTGACAGTGTTCCATCAGTCCTCTGTTAAGCAGACGACGTCGAACTGTGCTGGAGGACAAAGCCTGACATGTGACAGTGTTCCATCAGTCCTCTGTTAAGCAGACGACGTCGAACTGTGCTGGAGGACAAAGCCTGACATGTGACAGTGTTCCATCAGTCCTCTGTTAAGCAGACGACGTCGAACTGTGCTGGAGGACAAAGCCTGACATGGGACAGTGTTCCATCAGTCCTCTGTTAAGCAGACGACGTCGAACTGTGCTGGAGGACAAAGCCTGACATGTGACAGTGTTCCATCAGTCCTCTGTTAAGCAGACGACGTCGAACTGTGCTGGAGGACAAAGCCTGACATGTGACAGTGTTCCATCACTCCTCTGTTAAGCAGACGACGTCGAACTGTGCTGGAGGACAAAGCCTGACATGTGACAGTGTTCCATCAGTCCTCTGTTAAGCAGACGACGTCGAACTGTGCTGGAGGACAAAGCCTGACATGTGACAGTGTTCCATCAGTCCTCTGTTAAGCAGACGACGTCGAACTGTGCTGGAGGACAAAGCCTGACATGTGACAGTGTTCCATCAGTCCTCTGTTAAGCAGACGACGTCGAACTGTGCTGGAGGACAAAGCCTGACATGTGACAGTGTTCCATCAGTCCTCTGTTAAGCAGACGACGTCGAACTGTGCTGGAGGACAAAGCCTGACATGTGACAGTGTTCCATCAGTCCTCTGTTAAGCAGACGACGTCGAACTGTGCTGGAGGACAAAGCCTGACATGTGACAGTGTTCCATCAGTCCTCTGTTAAGCAGACGACGTCGAACTGTGCTGGAGGACAAAGCCTGACATGTGACAGTGTTCCATCAGTCCTCTGTTAAGCAGACGACGTCGGACTATGCTGGAGGACTGATCTGTGACAGTGTTCCATTGCTGCGCTTACACCGTGGAAGTCATCGTGTGATCGGTCAGTCCCGCGCGGTAGAGGCTGTGCAGTCTCGCGATTTTGCGGTCCAGTTCCCAGATATCTGTGCGTCCAAACCACTTCTGTCCACTTACATGGCGCTTGCATCACTGAACTAGCGTCTCGTCCCATACGAGTGGCAATTTCGCTGTACGAAAATCCAGCATCTCTCAGCACAACAATCCTCCCTCGTCGAATTCCGTCAGGTGCTCATAATGATACCTTCTTCGGCATAGTGAGACACAAGACCACCCTTTTGACTCAATGGACTCTTCACTGATTGCAACATCTCGTTTGAGCCCAGTTCTTTATACCCAAGACCGAACACTTCACAGAGGGCACTGCTCCGCAACCTCATGCGCATTTTCACTGACATTTCAATCAGTGGTGTATCTTGGGTCCGAGACCTGGGCTATCTCACCCGTACCCCTGTCCCCAGTACTCTCTTTTTTAAAAAATCGCGAAGTTTATTTTCCAGTTGTTAAGTAATAGAAGTAACTTTTTTTTCTAAATTTTAGGTACATGCTATTGCTAACATGATACTAAATAATTACAAGGATTAGGATTTGAACACTTGTTTGTACATGAACTCCATTCTTCTGAATACTTTATTTGTATGTGAACTCCATGCTTTCCTTTTGTGTGGACTTGAGTGTTACGTTTTTATGAAAAGTTCCTTCCGAGTACTTTTCCATATTTAAAATGAACGTTTTTCTCTATTGACAAAACAGCCAAGTTTCTCGAATGTACTAGTACATGTCCTTATGTGGCTCTAAGATATATCTTGATTCTTTTTAATACAGAAAAACTTCTTTCGGCAATTGCAGTTGTTGATGGAAAGTTTAATATTAGGTCTGCTAATTTGTACACCTCACTATACACTATGTCCAATTTAGTCAACTTTATTTAACAAGCCATGTCTTTTATTGATTTGTTTTTGTATTCATCAAAGGAATAAAACACCTTCAGTTCATTTTTTTTTTTTTTCGAGCTGTATCTAAATTTGAAGCATAGAGTTCTTTAAGCTCTGATAGTAGATGTTCAGGGAAGCTTTCACAGTTCGAATCCAACAAAGCCACGAATTTTAGATATATTATTACTGATTCTAATTCATGGACACTTCACAGAAACTGAAACAGCTCTCGCAAAACACGTGCTGTTACTGGAAGGATCATGCGAGTGACTAAGGTAGCCCAAAGTCTTCTTTTTTCTGAGCGAACCGTTGCGCAAAGCAATGGCCCATTCACTTTTCACCCTGGCATTCATGTTGTCATGGAAACGCTAGCAGCTGAGTCTGCTGTTCAAAGGTCTTCCAATCAGAACAGCGAAGACTCAGGTAGAGCTGTTTGCGTTACAATGACAGCAGTTTGCATTAGGACCATTAGTGATTCTCGCTCACCCGATTGATTCTCTTAGTCAAAAGAAGCTAATCCGCACGTGTTTTTATCGCAGCGAAATCATCGACATATCTTAATACCGTTGATAGTTGACTTTTGTGTATATTTAATTGACTTTTATTTGTGCATTCTCCAGGCTCCACAGCTAGCCTGGAATATACGCCACTCATTTTAATCATTTGCAAGAACATATTTTGCTGTTTTTTAGTGCATACCATCCGGTCTGTATAGTTATCACGTTCTTGAAAACTGCACAAGTTCGGGGCATTTCACAAAAAATATTTTGATAAGAAAGGTACTGTTCAACATGGCTCCATTCAATCGACAATATGCACTGCCGCTGTTTATCGTTATATCATACATGAGACTGACAAAGGAAAAAAAAAGCTGAACTTTTTAACCGTACGGGTGAAAAATAAGAACGTGCTGCGAAACAGCGTGAATATAATGTGCCGTGAGCAAGACAAAATTGTTCGCTGAAATTTGTTATGTAAATATTAAGGTGGAGCACATCACTGTATTCAAAATATAATTATTTTTATTTTTTACGTTTAACAGCAAGCAACACAGGATAAATGAAACCACAAATTATGACTACCGTCGAAATCTGTTTTACGAAAGTTTCCCTTCATTTTGAAGCTGCAAAACAAATATTTATGTAATAAAATTATATTTAACAATACTACTGGGTAGAAGAAACATTGCGAAAAAAAAGGATTACGATTACAGGAGAAACACCTTAACTCCGTCTAACTTCTGTTTCCGAAAGTCAGAATTCCACACACCGACGGAAAACAACCCCACCACCAATCCCTCCCAAAAAAAAAATTTCAGCAGTTCTGCATCGATCTAGAGAACCATCGAAATGATGATGGAAATAACGGAATTCTTCGAATCCAATGAAGATCACACGGAAAATTTACCTGAATGAAGATCACAGGGAAAATTTAGCGCCAACTTCCGTTTTCGGAATTTTTCTTCCATTTTCAAGCTGAAATGCACATTTTTATGGAATAAAATTATATTTAACAATAATACTGTGCAGAAGAAACATCGCGTGAAAAAGAAATAACGATTACGGGAAAATATTCACTCCGTTTAACTTCCGTTTTAGAACGTTTTGAAAAAACAAATACCATCCGCAGTTTAAAAAACGACCCCCCCCCCCTCCAACTAATCCTACAAAATTTCTCTTCAGTTTTGCATCGATCTCGAGCATAACCTAAATGACGACAAAAAAAAAAAAAAAAGCGGAATTCCGCGAATCCGTGGAAGAATCTCACGTATGTATTAACTACATATTATAACCGAAAAAGGCAAAATGCAGAAGATGGTGTAAACACTGGTTTCTCAAAAGAAATCGTTTCTCTCGAATAAACTTGTAAAGCATTATCGCAGCTCCTGAAACTGGAGATTTTAGAAATTACTTTCGAATGTACGAAAGTAACTTAATTCACCGATCTTTTGAATTTAGTTTTGCCATAGGTTCGTAGCTTTGGCTTGTATGCGTCCTCAGATTATTCTGGAATCCTTGAATCTAAACCTTTCATTTCTTTTTGAAATGTTGATAACCATGGCTGACTGTGACACCACAAAACTTGCCGTCTGACCCAGTCGGCTGGTCATTACAATTTGCATACATGAGACCGACAAACAAACAAAAAAAATCTTTACATTTTAACCAGATCAAAAGTTTGAACACACAGTGACACTGAATATAAGGCATCATGACCAAGAAAGAATTGTTCCTGTTAATTTATTTAAGTAAAAAATAAAACTGGAGTACATCCCTGTATTCAAATTATAAAGTTACTGGCATTTAACAACACAGGATAGAAGCAATAACGCGTGGGGGGGGGGGCGATTACGGGGGAAATCTTCGCTCCGTCCGACTTCCGTTTTCGGAAACGTTTCCTCCATTTTCAAGGTGAAATGCAAATATTTATGAAATAAAATCGTATTTAACAACAACACTAAGCTGAAGAAACATCGCAAAAAAAATTTGGATCACGGGAGAAATCTTCACTCCAATTCACGTTTTCGAAAGTCGGAATTCTCCGACGGTAAACATGACCCCCCTCCACCAAAAATCTGTTCAGTTATGCATCCGTCTCAAGAACCATACAAGTGGAACCATCTCCTGCCTGAATATTACAAGGAGATTTTCGCGCCGTCTAACTTCCGTTTTCGGAAAAAATTTCTCCACTTTCAAGCTAAATAACAAATATTGATGGAATAAAATGCTTAACAACAATACTGGGGAAAAGGAACACTCCAAGAAAAAGAAATTACGACCTTCACTCCGTTCAACTTCCGTTTTTGAAGGGTGAAATACCATGTCTCTCTTGAGGAAAAACCACCCACCTTAACTAATTCCCCCAGAAATCTTCAGTTCTGCATTGATCTCGAGATCGACCCAAAAAAAAAAAAAGAAAAAAAAAAGAAAAAAAAAGGAAGAAAGAAAGCGGAAGAATCTCAGTATGAACACGCCCTTCCCCTCCCAATTCTGTTCATTTATGCATCGATCTCGAGAACCATACAAATGGTAGAATCTCATGCCACAAGATCACAAAAGGATATGTTTGCAACGTCTAACTTACTTTTTTCGAAAGATTTTCCTACGTTTTCAAGCTGAAATACAAATATTTGTTGAATAAAATGATATTCAACAACAATAATGGGCAGTAGGAGCATCGCTAGAAAAGGAAATTGCGATTACGAGAAAAATCTTCACCCCGTTTATCTTTCATTATTTAAAGTTTTGAAAGATGAAACACCGTTCCCTAACGGGAAACGAACCCCTCCCCCAACTAATCCAACCAAAATTTCTCTTCAGTTTAGCATCGATCTCGAGCATTACTCAAATGATGACGAAAAAAGGGGAATTCTGCGAATTCGCGGAATTCCCCGCTGTTCTTGCTTTGGGACATTATGAAGTCGAATAAGTGTAAATGTGAAGGAGTATTTTCTTCTGAATCCTACAATGATGAAATAAAAAAAAAATAGTAAAAACAAACACATCAAGCTTTCAAGCGTGAAATAAATCATAAAAACAAACGTATGAAGCTTTCAAGCGTGCAATTTCTTAACACTGGTAAGTCGTCTTGTTTCTTCTGGGAAACAACCAATTACTTGATGTGAACAGTTTTTTTTTTTTTCATAATTAAACCTCAGGGGTGGAAGAAAAAAAGAAACACGATCTCAACATTAAAAAACATTTAAGAATGATTAGGGCCGGCCTTTGGAATAGGCGAGCAAGGCGGCTGCCTATAGGGCCACCAATTCTAGGGGCCGCGGATTTTAAAATCATATATCGATTTTCTGCCATAATCCAATTTTTAATCTGTATTATCTTTTAAAAAAATCCCTAAAAAGATAAACAGTCGAAGTACGCCGTTTCTCTTGTCCCAGTAGTTTTTTGGGGGGCATGCCGCTAAGTGAATCTATATAAAAACAGCTGTTCCCCTTCTTTATGCTTTGCAGTGAAATTTAGTTTCTTTCAGCGCCGGCTTTACATATAAAACTGCAATAACAAAGGAGGAATGTGTAGGCAGTAAACAAAAGCGCCAGACAAGAGTTCCCGGGGTTGAGTGAAAAGCAGATTTGCTGATTCCCACACTTTTGACTACAGCAGACCGTTTGACTAATGTAATTTTAGCAAATTATAAAAATTATGACACTCTAGGAAAGCATTTGTTTTCTCGTTTTGAGTTTTCTACAGCAATTGCAAACAGTGCGATTAACGTTAAACCTTAAGTTATGTGCCCAAACGTTAATGCAGGAATAATTTCGAAACAGCAAGCTACAATGGCATTTACAAATAAGCATACTGTATTGAGGGAAGTTCAGAAAATCTCAAGTAAGCCTTAAGTTCATATATTCAATAAAAATTTTGAGAAGTTGTGACAGCGCTCCGACTCCAGCGATGAACATTTAGTCGAAAATCCATTCCCTAGTTTATTTATTTAATTATTATTTTATTTATTCATTTATTTATTAATTCGTGTATTTTTTTTTGAAGAAGGAGTACGTTTTATTTTGCCATATACTTTCGGGTGAATCTTTTCTTTTTTTTTTCTCCGCCCCCCCCCCCCTCCTCCCAGCACAAGGCGTAAGACTAGCTAGACAGCACAAGGCGTCACAGGACGGATCGACATTGTAAGAAAACGCTGGCTGGCGACAGCCATCGGCGAGCTGGCTTTGTAGTATGTTTTATTGGGGGCAATAGAAGTGTCCACCGTCTAGAATAGAATGCACAATGCGTGTTGGGCAGACCGGAGACTTGTTGGAACCGGGGCTAACAGTTTAATTGGGTAGAGAATTTACGGCCTGGAGTAGTATCATGCGGGAAACGTAACGAGCGGTTCTCAGAATTTTCACTTGAACGGGTAGGAATCTTTCGGCCTCCTTACGAATGGAAGATCAAAATGTTAATTTTCCGACCAGTAAGATCTACACTGGGGAATTTAATTCAGGGAGGCTTGCGTTTGCCAGCTAGTGATTGGATGATGGGATATTTTGAGGTAGTGTGGGTCTTCTTGGGGGTCGTCAAAATTTTCACAAGGGAACAGGGCCCGACTTACACAGAATTGGGCACAACGCAAAACGAGGCCCTCTTCACTCGACATTTACTTTACGCAGTCGAGTAGATAGTGTGACCATTTTGGGCGACTGTATCAGCGTAATAATTTAATAAACACAATACATTTATAAGACTGACATTAAATTACGGTAGTACCTGGTAAAAATATTTTCTACTAGATTTTTATGCTTTCCAACTGATTTGCATCTGAAAAGACTTGAACCTTCATCGATGAAACAGTTGTGTGTGACAAAGCCATATGACGGGTAAAATTCAATTGGACATTGGATTTTTTTGCCAGGTGTGTCTAAACTATACGATTACCATATTAACCAGGGGTGTATTTAAGAGAGGTTTGGGGGATTCAACCCCTGCCCGAATTAAGTCCAAAGATTTTCAAATATAACTATTGGGAGCTAAAATGTCAAAATGTTTAAAAATTGCTTCAGAACTATGCAATATTTGAAATTGAAGTATATAGTTGATCTTAGTAAGCCATAATTACAAACATACACATACTGCTAGTTTTTATTACACAACACGACAATTTTTTGTTTAATCTCACACAAAAAACCCTCCCCAAATTATCTGGAAAATGTTACTGATATTAACTAGAAATACACATATTATATTGCAAGTACTTGTGTTTTGCCAGCGATTTATATACAGTTACTCCACGTCACATCTACCCACGTATAAATATTTTGAAAAAGGGAAAGTTTTTTTTTTTTTTTTTAACCAAGATTTTGGGGCCCTTTCAATTTGAGGGCCCTAGGCATGTGCCTTGCGTGCCTAGGCGTAAATCAGGCCCTGCAAGGGAAGAGAAGAACTTCGTCACTTCACGTTTACAGTTTTTACACGAAACTTTACTTTGGTGTGTTTCGCGGCGTGCATCACTGAAACTTTCCTCCATGACTGGCAACTTAATCGCTGCCAATGTAACGGCAGGACTGAAGCTGCCGTAAGCTGCAGATGGGAGATCGCAACCGAGGTTTCCGGATGAACGGACCCCCCCCCCCACACACACACACACTAAGGACCATTAGGGCCCATACGACGGTCGTAGCTGCGGATGGAAGTAATACCCACCGGACGAGAATTCTCCCGGATCAGGAGTGGTCAGCAGCGCGATATCTAGGCCAGATTCGGATGTTGAGGTAGGAAATCCATCCTATTCTTTCCTTTGGTGTCCCCTCACAAAATCTTTATCGGATCAGTCCACACATAGAGTTAATATTTTTTATAAGCAAATAGTTAATTGAGTACAGGTTCCTGTCAGAGAGTCGTAAATCATTTTTGCTAATATCATGAGCGTATATTTATTATTATGCCAAATCATAACCAATAAATTTGTTTTTTGTTTGTTAATTTTGTCTAAGTTCTATGATGAGTGTTTCATTAACTACAAAACGTGTGCTCATCCCTAGATTATTTGGAGAATATATATAACTTTTGGAACCGGAACTTAGCAAATCTGTTCATTTATGCTTTTTATTTTAAATCTATATAGACGTTCACAAAAACATTGCGGCACACAGCGGACCCTTTGAAGCCCAAAGGAAAATCTGCTGTGTGAAACACAACGCCCCGTCAGTGGATCCTGAAGCTGCGTCAGCCCTAAATCAGGGAATCGCAGAATCACAATCCACTCGACACCCCCTTGGCTCCCATTATTACGCCGGGTGAACCCAATTAGGAACACGAGCGATAATAATTTTTTTTTTATTATTTATTTTAGTTTCCTGTTATTGAGGAGGAAATACGTTACTCAAATGTGATTGAAAACTGATGTTTTAACAATTAAGCAACGAGCATGCTTTTCAGTTAAAAATACTATCAGGGGGCCGCCGAAGCAGGAAGGTCGGCCCCACAGCCGTAACTAAGGCGCGGCAGCTGCCCCAGGCGCAACTGAAGAGAGGGCGCAAAAATCAGTTCTTACAGTCTGATTAAAATCGGAATTGAAACTTTGCACCAGTTTCTGCTACATTTTTTATCGTTTTCCCTCAAAATGTTCAGGGGATATTAATTGCTCGCATTCAAAAATGAAAGCGCAGTTGTACGTGTGGTGCAAGATAAGGATGTCGTTCACGTGGCTGAACATTCTCTGGGGACTGTTCAATGATTTCTGAGACTTTGAGCCCAGACTTCCATTAGATCTGGTATCGAACACGCACAATCCGAATTTGTTTTTTTGTTTTTTTTTGACCCACTGGCTCCAGGAAAGGGAGGATCCGTCCCTAATTTAGGGTCACTGTTTCCAGGAAAACGACATCCATGCCTCCCGGGATTTGAACCCGGGCCCATCTCGAACGAATGGTCGCCAGTGCTTTGACCACTGCACCACGGGAAATGCAGTTCGATTATGCCTCCCCTATACAGTAGATACGACGTAGAAACATTGGGATGAGACGTTTTGGAAATGCAGTTCGATTATGCCTCCCCTATACAGTAGATACGACGTAGAAACATTGGGATGAGACGTTTTGTTTTGACGAGCAATATACATTTATGTGTTGTATACGCGATAAAATCAAATATATATACACTTCTGGCCACCCAAAATGCAACACCAAGAAGAAAACATCCGATTGGCCTGAAATTCGCAGCATGCGTCGCCCGCGAGAGGACATGCAAACGATAAGCGTTGCAGGGTATATGCAAATCATGTGCACCCGGCACGCTACCGAGAAGCACTATAAGAAGGGTGCACAGAAGGCGGGGTGTAAGTAGTGGAAGTGTGTTGTGCTGCCGGACCTGTGCGTGAGAAGCTTCTTGATGCCTCGTCGCAGAATATGGCAGTCATTCCAGCACGTTTCGGAGTTCGACAGAGGACGAATAGTGGCTTATCGCGACAGCGGTTTATCGTACCGAGACATCGGCACCCGTGTGGGACGACATCCAGCCACAGTGAGGCGAGTATGGATTCGGTGGGTACAGCAGGGACGGACCGACGTGAGCGACTGCCGCAGCCGCGGCACGCCACCGAACGAGAGGCCCGGCTTATTGTGCGGCTGGCATTGACGGTTCGCACATATCACGAACGTTAGCGCTGGAATTAGGGTGTGCTGTGCAACAACCTGTGTCCCCACGTATCGTTCGACATCGTCTGCAGGAGCGGGGACTTGTCGCACTGCGCCCATTGCTTCGATTACCATTGACGTTACGCCACCGGCGAGTGCGGCGGCAGTGGACCGTTGAACGCCGCACCTGAACTACGGAATGGCACGACATTGTCTTCTACGACGAATCCCGCTTCTGCCTGCAACACCACGATGGTCGGATCCGCGTGTGGCGGCACCGCGGCGAGAGAGAGTATGACGCCTGCATTATGCATTGCCATACCAGTCCGTCGCCTGGCGTTATGGTTTGAGGCGCAATTGGATATGACATCCGCACCCCTATGATACGCATCGCCGGTACACTCAACAGCTACCGCTACATCTCCGACGTTTTGAAGCTTGTAGTCCTCCCTTACATGCAGGACCTGCCAGCGGCTACGTTTCAACAGGACAATGCGCGCCCGCACGTGGCACGCATCGTGCAACAATTCTTCACGGCCCACCAGGTGTCACTGCTGCCGCGGCCAGCCTGTTCTCCCGATATGTCGCCCATCGAACACGTCTGGTCGCTGATCGGCAACCGAAGGGCCCGGCAAGCACCACCTGCTGAACTGTGGCAACGTGTGGAAGCAGCCTGGACCGACATACCCCAAGCCCACATCCAAAGCCTCTTTCGTTAGATGCCAGCCATGGGGGGGGGGGCACACGAACTATTGTGAGTGTCTGTGTGTTCCGCAAGTCGGCACGGGCCTGTATAAGCTCAATCGTTTCATCTTTGTATCGGTTGTTATGTGTCCAGTAAATCTGGCTTTGCTATCTCGTGTCCTTCTTCGTGTTGCATTTTGGGTGGCCAGCAGTGTATATAACTAATTTATAAGATAGATGGGAGCGCCATATTTTGTGCTTTGCCTCAAGCGCAGAAATGCCTAGTTACGGCTCTCGCCGTCCCTAAACATGATCACTACAACCAATGTAAACGTACATAAATCAGCACCTCCTGTCCGGCGCATTGACAGAATTACGCGGGGAAGTTAAAAAACGAATAAACACGAACAAATGCAGAGTATCTATCAGCTAACATCTCGTGCGACTCCCTCTTAACACTGATAAAAAAAGAACTCAGTCGTCAGCCGCAAAAACGCATCTTAAATGTACTTCGTACCCTGTCACTTTTCACGTAACGTAAGGTCGCACGTGCATTCTTCCTTAGTTGTTTATAAAAGCTTCCAGGCTGGTTTTGTGTGTGTGTTTTTCCTCCCTACATGGTTTCTTGAAAGTGATTTTCAAGGGTGGACCTCTAACCTACTCTGTGATGCGCACTAGCCTCATTTTGCACGTGGATTTTATTCCGCGGACACTTCATCTTACAATAAATTCTGCTCATTCGTCTGATTGCAATTTTTCCAAAACGTGTCCAGCAGTCTTTTTTTTTTTTTTTTTTTTTTGGCCCTACGGATATGCCAAGATCACAAGCAAGATCACTGACAACGTCACAGTAAAACAATATAACACGCATTTCGTCGTATCGGCCACTTTTGCGTTCGTTTCAGCGCTGTCTAAAATTTAATTATATCTGAGTTATAAAAGGGTGGTATTAAAAAATGTTACACGTCTCTGATCGTCGCTAACGAATCTGTCACGATTTCTGAACGTACGAACAATCCGACACAGGAAAGCCTAAGGTTTTGGCTATGTCCATTTTTCTGTCTCTGTGCAGAAGGGTTTTTTTTTTTTTTTTGATTGGAGGTTTAACGACCACCGTGAGCAACTCAATGGGCTATAAGCTGTCGCCCGTCCCTAATTTAGGGTCACTGGTTCCAGGGAGGGAGAGAGCCAGTGCCGTAAGCCAAACACAACATCCATGCCTCACCGGGATTCAACACCGGGCCCTTCACGAGCGAATGACTTTTTTTTTTTGTTTTTTTGATTGGAGGTTTAACGACCACCGTGAGCAACTCAATGGGCTATAAGCTGTCGCCCGTCCCTAATTTAGGGTCACTGGTTCCAGGGAAGGCAGAGAGCCAGTGCCGTAAGACAAACACAACATCCATGCCTCACCGGGATTCGAACTCGGGCCCTTCACGAGCGAATGATTTTTTTTTTTTTTTTTTGATTGGAGGTTTAACGACCACCGTGAGCAACTCAATGGGCTATAAGCAGTCGCCCGTCCCTAATTTAGGGTCACTGGCTCCAGGGAAGGGAGAGAGCCAGTGCCGTAAGACAAACACAAAATCCATGCATTCGAACCCGGACAGATTTCGGACGAATGATCAGAAGCCATCGCTTAAACCACTGCGCCACCGGGACGGCGCAGAAGTGTTGCTGAAGTTATTTTCGTGCCTCACCAAGGAAGGCAAGCCTGACTGATAAACGGAAGGTCCGACGTTTCAAACATTCCTCTGTTAGATACAGTAAGAGTTTTTCAATCCGACCTTTACATGCGGAGTTGCCTACATACATTTCTGAAACAAACTGACTAAAGCACGAACCGACAGGATACTGAAATCTTGGAAGAATGGGTGATGCGCATAATTATCGATATTTCGGAGTGGACATATCGCTTTTATAAACACACAGAAACGGAGGAGAGGTCTTAGATCATGGGTGTGCATACGCTTTCTCTGTATCCCAGATTAGACTGGGGGAAAAAAAAAATTGCGGTCTAATATTAAACGGTGCAAGTTTCGTTTTTTTTTGTTTTTTGTTTTTTTGCAAACAACGAGACAGAGGAACAGACATAACTAAATAAAACAATGTACACTCATGGGTCAAATCAGTGTGACAACCATTGTCTCCACGAGTGGAGGCGGGGCGACCTACTATACGTAAACAGTGCGAAAACATACACAAAATGGATAGGGCTAATCAGATCGTCAGTACGAAGCTCGTGCAATGGAGGAAGGGAAGTACATGTCGAAGACCAAACAGAAATCATCGCTCTTTCCACGTTAATAAGTGAGTCTCGGAAAAATTCTCACGGGCCGCCACGGGAATCGAACCCAGGGTCTTCCAGTTACACGCTGGACATGCTACCACTGCACCACATCGGCCTCGAATTCTTCAGACTCACATGTGATTAACTGACAAACTACATGGCGGGTTGCTTCATGGAGCCCTGCACAGTGCAGGGTATTCACCATAGATGGAAAGCAGCAACTGAACAAATAACTAGGAGGCGAATGGATAATTAATACAAACACTCGACGAGGATCAGGAACACCAAACAGAAATCATCGCTCTTTTCTTCGCCTCCTAGTTATTTGTTCAATTAATTGCTGCTTTCCATCTATGGTGAATCCCCAGCACTGTGCGGGCCTCCATGAAGCAACCTGCCATGTAGTTTGGCAGTTAATCACATGTGAGTCTGGAGAATTCGAGGCCGCTGTGGTGCAGTGGTAGCATGTCCGGCGCGTGACTGGAAGATCCTGGGTTCGATTCCCGGTGGCGGCCGATAAGAATTTTTCCGAGACACTGATTAACGTGGAAAGAACGATAATTTCTGTCTGGTGTTTCTGATCGACACGTCGAAGTTTGAACTGGGAATAATTTTCGGTGAGCATCTCAGCAAGCTCAGGCATTGTTGGCTGTTCGGATGTAGAGGTCTGGTGGGAATGGTCCACCCAAAGTACTGGAAACGGAAGACCAACACTGGCTGACACAAGAGGTGGTACGTGCTGCCCGGGAAGACAAACATCTCATGACACCTCAATTAACGGCAGGCCACAACCAACTAGCACAAAGAAACGTTTCAGAGCACATAGGCAAGGGGGCCTAAAACGTCAGAAGTCCGTTGATGTGCTCATGAATATTGACCAAACGTCATTGACAGCTGCGTCTTCAATAGGCACAGGAACACTGTTAATGCATACTGGACAACTGATGGAAAAGAATCGCCTGGTCCGACGAATCCAGCTTCAAGCTCCAACATGCCGATGAACGGATCGCTATTCGACGCCACGCGGGCGAACAGCTGCTGTCTAACTGTACTGTTGAACGGAAACAGGCCGGCATAGACAGTATTATGGTAAAGGGATTGTTCTCATGGGCATCACTGGGTTCCCTCACCACCCGATGAACACACACTCACCACCACATCCTACCTATACTCGCGGCACGGCTAACCTGTCAATGGAATGGAAGGTACGCCGTCCCTGTAGCGCAATGGTCTGATCATTCGTCCAAAAGAGGTCCGGGTTCGAATCCCCGTGAGTCATGGACGTTGTGTTTGTCTTACGGCACTGGCTCTCTCCCTTCCCTGGAACCAGTGACCCTAAATTAGGAACGGGTGACTGCTTATAGCCCATTGAGTAGCTCACGGTGGTCGTTAAATCTCCAATCAAAAAAAAAAAAAAAAAAATGGAGGGTACAGAGTGTGTATAGTTTCAGTCTTAAAGCTCGTATTTGAGCTTGAACCGGGGCTTTAAAAGTACATAGATGTTCTAAACGTAGAAAAAAATAAAGATCTTAGTTTCGATCGCGTTTCTAAAAAGCATAGATATTCGTGTTTTCTCGGGAGAAATGTTTATTACTTTTAAACTTTTTCTTTGCTTCTCTACTGCGGAAAATTTTTAAAAACTGATCTACCTTTAAGTTTTAAGTTGGGTTTTTTTAATTATTTGCTCTGCGACCCATTTAAATCGTGGGAGGAAGGGTTTAAAATTGCGCGCGGCTGCTAACAAGCAGCTTAGCGCGAACAGTTAGCAGTACGTATTACAATCGATTAAATTTAATTTACTGCATACAAACACAGTTATCATAATCATGGGTGACTCCAGTAAAACGGTTGAGATTAGCATCCGGAAAAATAAAATGTATAAACTTAAGAATATGTTTTGTTTGTTTGTTTGGGGGGTTTAGCGACCACCATGAGCAACTCAATGAGTTATAATCAGTCGCCTTTCCCTAATTTAGGTCCACTGCTTATGGGGAAGGGAGACGGCCAGTGCTGTAAAGATAAACACAACATCCATGCCTCATTGGGATTCGAACCCGGGCCATCTCGGATGAATGACGAGAAGTCATTTATCCGAGATGGGGCCCGCGCATCATTGCGCCACGTAAAACCCACAGAGTCAAAGAAAATGTTCACCAGCCGATGTTTTTAGCCGTCCCTGTTCACACGGAGATAGCGCGACTTCCAGGGGCTGTCCGACTTGCGTTTCTTTTTACCCGCCCTAGCAATTCATACTACAATCCAGTGCTCAACCTCATTTTTAGTGGACCAGAACAGTCCACTAAAAATTGCAATAAACATATATAAACATCCAGATCCGTCTGTCTCGAACGCTTGACGTCACAGCAACGTCTGCATTATTGCGCCATCACATATCGAACAGTTCGTGTGTACTTTCGCGATATCAAAATGATTGCCTGCTATATAACAGCACGCGATCACTTTTTAGATGTCAAGGTGATCGCGTGCTAATTTAAAAACACTGGATTATCAATGACTTGAGTATTATTTATCCGATCTACAAATTTCGAATCGAATTCTACATATCGCACCAAGATGCGTTATATATTAATTTAATTTAGCGCAATTCGAATATTAATTTGTACGCTTTAATTTCTTTTTACTTTATTTAATTTAACTAACTTTCCGAGTTTAGTGCTTTATATTATACATTTTGCAAAATATCCATCTAGCTGAATGCTGTAACCTACAATAAAAACTGAAATCTTGGGGTGTCAAAGTGAGCAAGATTGCATCTAAAACCAGATGTCGCCCCAATAGCACAATGTCGAGAATTTACATCGTTCCGATTTGTAATACGAGATGTCGCATTATTTCGTTGAAAAAGGTTCGGTATGAAGTTTCAAACTAACCGTAGAATAGGACCGTCTAAAACAAGCTGTGGAGGGAATAACAAGCGTGCCGGAGAAAAAGTCATTCAATGCGAAAAATCAGAGAAAAAATTATTAAGGTTAGTTTACACGAAAACAACTTTCCGAGTTTAGTGCTGATCACATTATACACATTTTGCAAAGTATCGATCTATCTAAACGCTCTAATCTACAATTGTTAAACAACAAATATTTTACAAAGAATGTTATTTATCGCGAGGTCTTTTTAAAAACAGAAATAAATAGCATATCATTTTTTGTTCTAACAGGAAGGAGTTCTTACTCTTAAGTTTTTACCGTATTTCCTTACAGAAATCCGGCGTCATATTTGATTTGTTTTCAATCCCCTTCAATTCAAAATTTCACTCAGTCACAGGACGGGATACGCTAGTACGTAATAATAATAATAAAACCAACTTTTTCACCACCTCGTCTGCCCCCATTTCTTCCTCATTGGTTAATGGGGCAGATATTGTACTTTAAACTTCCAAATCACGCAACCCCCCTCTGTAATTTGATACCAAGGAACATGATATACAGGGGGATTAGTTTGGGTAGGAATAAATAAGACAAAAATGGCGTAACGACCCTCGCTCCTTTCCAGCTCTTTCTTAGTACAGTAGCTCAATCCAGAGAGTCATCACTTTTTTTTTGTTGGTTCGATCCATAGAATCACACCCTTGAAAAATATTGAGTCTGGACCCTCCTTTGAAAATAATAACAATAAGTAGTTTAATTTTGATATTACTTTGAGGTTTGGGAATTATCGCAGGGTAGGTTAATGGCAGACCTTTAAACTGACCTGGTCTCCGTGCGTCTTATGGACCCTAGACCGCATTTCGTGCTTTTCGTAAACCAACACTACGCCGACGCAAAACCAACGACGCTTTCCAAAAACGTTCCATTCCCTCAGAGTGCCACCAATCCGATCGACCTTTTTTCTCTCTCTCTTTCCGCACCAAAGTCCCGTCCCGTCTGCCTCTCTTGACCTCCAAAGACGACCCTTCTTAAAAACTCAAGAAAATCTCCACTCCTCACTTAATCGTGTTACGGAGTTAATCCCCACCCACCTTGGGCTACCTGTAAACCCCTTAAGCGCACGTGTCTCTCATTAACGCATTGCACAAAATAATCCCTGCCACAAGACAAGTACAATATATTTCAGATCATATGCAGAGGATTTTACAAAGGGAGTGTTGGGCCGCGGGTGTCCTAGTGGTTAGCGTTCGTGACTGACATGGAGATAACCTCAGGTTCGATCCTGGGCAGGTACGAACGTTCGAAACACTAAATTCCCGCCGTGCGTCGGATGGGCTCGTTAAGCCGTCGGACCCCCGGTAATAAATAAGGGCGTCTTCCTCCCCCTTTCTACCTTGCTTCCGTGTCACTTTCCTATCGGGCACTCTAGCCCAAATCTCCTAGCTTCCTATTTCTAAGGGTTGTTTAAGACCTGGGGTCAGACACTCCCTTCCTAAAATCCTCTATACATATGATCATGATCAGGAAGGGAGTGTCTGACCCCAGGTCTTAAACAACCCTTAGAAATAGGAAGCTAGGAAATTTGGGTCTAGAGTGCCTGATTGGAAAGTGACACGGAAGCGGGGTAGAAAGGGGAGGAAGACGCCTTTATTTATTACCAGGGGGGCATACCCAGGGTCCGACGGCTTAACCTGCCCATCAGACGCACGGCGGATATTTAATGTTTTGAGTGTTTGTACCTTACCGGGATCGAACCAGAGGTTCCTCTGTGGTAGTCACGAACGTTGATCACTAGGCCATCCGCGGCCCTCAATATATTTCAAACACTTAAGGATGCCTATATACTAAGCCGAATCTAATGCGGCTAATCGCGTGTTATCGCACACCAACAGCCTTAAAAAAGGCATGCTTATTTCATCCTGAAATTGCGCGAACAAAGAAATTCCACGTGGGAATGAACATATACCCATATATTTAGAACTATTCTTCCAGAACCTGGGTTAAAGGATCTCACAAATAGCGTGGAACAGAATGCAACATACGCAATAATACAATACCTGACATAACTTAACATTTATGGGTGGGAGTTTAATATTGACGTAAATCAAGCTGTTCTTTCCATGTAACATAACCACAGAAATTTGAAAATCCCATCGTCCTGGAAAGGGAACCGAACCCGCATTTCCCAATTTGCGCTCGAGTATGCTAACCGATGGAATTTTCAAATTTCTGTTGTTATGTTACATGGAAAGAACAGCTTGATTTAAGTCAGTATTAATTATTCCGTGTATTTCAACTTGATATACACGGTCGAGTCGCATTATTGTGAACACCATCTAATAACCAGAGTAACCGCCGTGTGCAGCGCGGACAGCAGCTAGACGGGCTGGGAGCGACTCAATAAGATGCTGGAAGGTGTTCACAGGTATGTGGAGCCATTCTGACTTCAGTGCATCTGACAGCTGCTGGAAGGATGCGTGTGGAGGATCCAACACCATCGAAGTGGTCCCACAGATGCTTCATTGGGTTTAAGTCAGGGAAATTAGGAGGCCAGGGAAGTACTTTGAAGGCTTCATCCTGTTCTTCCAACTACACTCGGACATTTCTACCTGTGTGACATGTTGCATCATCGTGCAGGAAGATCCCATTCGCCCCAGGGAAGACGATCAGCATGTATGGGTGTACATGGGCTGCAAGGTTGGATTCATAACGAATTCGGTCTATAGTGCCTTCCACAGGTATGAGTGGACCCAGGTAATGCCACGAAAACATTCCCCCAGACCATAACGCTGCCCCCACCAGCTGGTGTTCTGACAGCAATGGCTGAAGAGTGTTTGTTCTCCGATGTTTATCGCTTTATATGCAGACGTCCGTGCGTTCGATGAAGCAGAAAACGTGACTCATCGGAGAAGGCAATCCTTTGCCAATCAGCGGAGGTCCAATTCCGACACGGCCGTGCAAATGTAAGCATTTTCTGCTGGTGCACCTTCGTTAGCATAGGTGCAGTGACCATCCGTCTGCATCGGAGCCCCATACGCAGCAGGATTCGCTGAACTGTCACTTTAGACACACTTCCAGTATAGCCCCGATTCATTCAGCCAGTGAGTTGCTCCACTGTAGCGTGTCGATCGGCCCTCACACACCTTCGAAGCCGATTCACCTCTCACATCAATGGCACGTGGTGCTCCGCAGTTTCCAACTTGCTTATTCGCAATGGTGCCATTTCTCCAATCACGATACACTTTAACCAGTTCGCAAACTGCGCTGTTTCAGAAATACTGCCACCCTTGGCCCGAAAGCCAATAATCATCTCTTTTTGCAAATCTGATAAATCGCTCCTTTTATCCATGACAGCAACAAGTTATATGTTTTCAAAAACGATGCACGATATTTGAAGAAGTTTTAAGGAAGGGAGTGTCTGACCCCAGGTGTAAAACTGCCCTTAGAAATAAGAAGCTAGGAGATCTGAGTAAGTGAACTCAATAGGAAAGACAAACAGAAAAACGTAGTGAAAGGAGAGGATGATCCATGACACCAGTCCGTGTGGAAGAGAGGCAAAGGGAACGAAGCACCGCACAACATCACAGAGAATCACACTACCACCCGGCCGCCGACGCACCAGGGAGTGACTGAAACTCAACGATACCAAATTCAACTGTCCGAGCAGAATCCATTTTCAACATCTCGATGCCAATCTGAAAAAGAAGAGGGTGGTGGTCTGTCTTAACACCCACCAGTGTTCACATACTTACTCTCTCTGTGTCAAGGTTGGTCAACGATCGCCGCCTTAGTTCTGGGATACCTAAGGAATTCGCTGGGATTGTAATCAACCGTGCCCCTAACAAGTCCATTAGGGTGGGTTTCCGCTTTCTCGAAGAACTTTTTGGGGAGTCTGGTGGAAAACTCATGTACCTTCTCGATTCTAAATCTGTTCCTCAGGTTCCGAAGTGGGGTCCAAGGGGGAGCCCCAGTGATCATTCGAAGTGCTCGGCTCTGCAACCTCTCGATTCTCTCTCGCTGTTTCCTACTAATACCAATCCACATGGAGGATGCGTAGGTAAGCACCGGCCTGACGACCGCCTTGTACAGCAGTACTTTGTGCCGTGTTGTAAGGGAGCTTCTCCGAAAGAGTAGTGGAGCTAGCTGTCCAAGGCATTGTCTAGCTTTATTCGTGCGGTAGCTGGTGTTCGCTACCCACGAAAATCGACAATACTTAATATGGAGGTAGCCCAGGGGATTGTCTCTTGAAACATAACGAGTTTCGGTACTCCTTGGAGAGATCCAAAAAACAACAGCGCACTGCTCTTAGACGGATTGATCTTCATCCACCAGTCAGTGTAGTAGGTTTCCAGCTGAGAGAGAAAGTCCTGGAGGAGCTTCACTGCTCTGCCTTTGTTCAGAGATCTGATGACAACAGCTGTATCATCTGCGTACATAATGACCTGCCCATGTTTGGGTAAGTCGTGCAGATAAATAGAGAACAGCGTTGGTCCAAGAACCGAACCCTGAGGAACGCCAGCCCGAATCTTCTTTTCCAAAGAAAGCTCACCGTTAATCTTAACAGTGAAACTGCGGCTGTTGAGGTACGAGCCAATCAGCTCAACAAGTGGGCGAGGGCATCGAAGCTTCTGCAACTTGTGCAGGAGACCATCATACCAAATGCGGTCAAAGGTCTTGCTAATGCCCAGAAAGACAGCAGTGGAATACTCGCTCTTATCTCGTCCTTCAGAAACGAATTCCGTAAGTCTGATCAACTGGTGGGACGTAGCATGCTTCGCCCGGAAACCACCCTATTCGTCAGGAATCACACCATTAGCTTCACAGAACTCTAGCAACCTAGAGAGGATGGCCCTCTCAAGGAGCTTACCCACGACGGGCAAAAGAGATATTGGACAGTAGTTCTCGGGTAAGGTATGATTGGTTCCAGGTTTGAGCAACACCCCTACCACTGCTTTTTTCCAATCTCTGGGGAAAATACTTTAGCCGGAGAGACCCGTTAAAAATCTCCACCAGAACCAGAATCCAGCTCTCAGGGAGCAGTTGAACAGCTCTTGCCGAAACTCCATCTCTTCCGGGAGCTTTCTTCACCTTTAACTTTTTGATGTGTTGAGTTACCTCGAGGTAACTAACAGGCGAGATGACCTCGTCTGTATCATCAAGATCGTATGTAGCTAAAGTCTCCATGACCCCATCCGTATGACTAGGATTTTGGATGTCATGAGGTGAGAACTGTTCCTCCAGGGCACCAGCAAGGACCCCAGTCTTCTCGTCATCACCGTGCACCAAACCCTGTGGACCGAGAATGGCCGGTATGACAGTCTTACTACACCGGAGTTTCCGAAGGATGGTCTACACATCATCCTGACGAGGTTGACCCATGTTGAGAAGGTACTTGTTCCATTGGAGTTCCCTGAATGCGCGGATTTCTGCCCTGACGAGATGGCGACACCAGTTATAGCGAACCCTGTCGTTGGCAGATCTCGACCGCAGCCAGATCCTCCGGAACTTGTTCTTCTACCGGATCATCCGGACAATACGTGGAGGAAGTGCATAAGAGTCTCGGGCAGGAGCTGAGGGCTTCCTGCATCGATCCAAGATTGCCTGTATGCAACGAGTGAGTTCCTCAACCACACTGTCGACGTTCGAGCGAGTACTAATGTCCACCGTAGGCGGATCAACCTCAGCAATAATTTTCTGGAATAACTTCCAATCAGTATACATCATCGTCCGCCTGGTGGCTGCGACTCCGTTTAATCTCGGTAGGACTAGGTCATGATCAGAGTCAAGCCCAGAAATCACAGAGACCTGATGAAAGTGCCTCACAAAGTGGATGACAGCAAAATCAATGACATTGCCAACAACCCCGGGGTGCAAGTAGGATGGACAGGACTTGCAAATGGAAGATCCAGCTTGTCAATGTATTGCGATAGTGCCACCCCAGCACTATTAGTTGAATGACAAAACCAGGCAGGATGTTTAGCATTCCAGTCACCAGCCACTACAGTGGGAATGGGGTCCCCAAAGAGGATGTCAAGATCATCGTCAGAAGGTACCTTTCCTGGACTTATAAACGGAAGCTAATTTAATCAAGCTTGAGCTTGTTTTTAGCTTAACAGCCAGTGCCTCAACATCCTTGAGATCCTTGAAGGGTGCGGTGAATGCACTTAAATCATTTCTGACTAAAATGATATTACCTCCAGCTGCTTGCTTGTAGAGGGCCGGATCTCTGCCCTGCCTGGACACCTGGTAGTTCGCAACACTGACTCGCTTGATCCTAGGTGTGAGTTTGGACTCACAGATAAGAGCAACGTCGATGTCATGATCTTTCAGGAAGCTTGCAAGTTCAGCAAGTTTATTCCTGATGCCGTTCGCATTCTAAAACTTATGTTGAGACTGTCCATAATGCACGGGAGATCAGGCTTAAGCCGCCAGACAGGCGGCAACCAGAACCCGTTTGAGGACAGCGGGATCAACGCGCTGTACAAGCTCTGAGAGCAGCTTTTGATCCGTGACCTCGGTAGTGGCAGGGTGGGGAGTCACTTTTGTTATCGCCTGAGGGACTGGCGTAACTTTTGCTGGTTGACCAGCAGTCTTGTTTTTGTTCTTTTTGCCTTTCCTTTTCCTCCTCTTGGAGCTTGAGGCAGAGGTGGAAGACATGGAAGCAGCTGGGGGACTGTCCTTTACCGGTTTGGGGCCAACAGCAGTAGGTTTAGTAGGGGCCCTACTTTTTTTGACATATTCTTCTGCTTCAGCTCTGGTTTTTGCCTGTTGTTTTCCTGCAGCTTGTTGGCAAGCTGCTTGTAAATGGGGCAACCACGCCAGTTAGCCCGATGTTCACCACTGCAATTGACACAGAAACGCTGTGTCTTCTTGTCAGCCGTGCACTCCCTGCTGTTTTTTTTTTTTTTTTTTTTTTGATTGGAGGTTTAACGACCACCGTGAGCAACTCAATGGGCTATAAGCAGTCGCCCGTCCCTAATTTAGGGTCACTGGTTCCAGGGAAGGGAGAGAGCCAGTGCCGTAAGACAAACACAACATCCATGCCTCACCGGGATTCGAACGAATGATCAGAGGCCATCGCTTAGACCACTGCG
This sequence comes from Macrothele yani, assembly GCA_039090855.1. Classification (NCBI taxonomy): domain Eukaryota; kingdom Metazoa; phylum Arthropoda; class Arachnida; order Araneae; family Macrothelidae; genus Macrothele; species Macrothele yani. The sequence continues at coordinate 122,310,936 of CM077009.1, read as the reverse complement.
CCACCGGGGCGGCCACTCCCTGCTGTAATGATCCTTGCCGCAGTGTACACACTTTGGCTTCTGTCTGTAGTTGGACATGGCATGACCAAAGCCTTAGCAGTTGAAGCACTGCTGTATCCTGCCCTTAGTTCGGTAGGGTTCAACTGAGATTGAAACCCCAAGGAGAGATATTAACCGGAAGATGTTCCTGCTCTGTTCAATGTTAACGAGCTGAACCATGACAGGTGGAAGGTCCTGTTTGCGGCTGTTTTGAAGCCAACACACCTTTGTGACGGCAAAGGAATCCTGCAACTGTTTCCTGATGCTATCGACTGGGAAACCCAATCCCAGTCCTTTAATGACAACACGGAGCGGTTTTTCTGTCGGCAGGGTGAAAGTGAAAAACTCAACCTTGCAGTTTTCAAGGAGAGATGCCAACCGCCGATAGTCTTCACTTTTATGGTGGTACGATAGTAGTGTATAAATGGGGATTCGAATCCACATACTGCATGCGGTATATGCGGTATGGCGGGATTCGAATCCGCATGCGGTATATGCGGTATGGCGGGATTCGAATCCGCATGCGGTATATGCGGTATGGCGGGATTCGAATCCGCATGCGGTATATGCGGTATGGTGTGGATTCAAGTCCCCATGGGGTTTCTAATCCATGAGGTATACACTGAATCCCCCTTCCCCTGAAACTCACCCTTTTCCCCGGTGGCAACACTATTTAAGCCCACGTGAGTTGGGGTGACGGACATAAAAGGGTTTAATTTATGCCTCCACTTGGGAAAATCCCAAAAATAGGGTGTCAAAGGGTTAAACATCACTTTCCACCAAGAAGTAATAGCTTAGTAAGGGATAAATCTATGGTTTCAAAGGGTTAATTTCGGCTTTAAAGGGTTAAAGCTTATGACCCGAAGTTGATGGAAAATGAATAAATACGATGTTAAACATCGCTTTCCAACGTGAAGCAAGAGCTTATTGAGCAACGAAACTCGCACTTTTTACCGGTGGCAACACTATTTAATCCAACTCCTTTTCTAAATGGAAGCAGAGGTAAAAAGTTAAGCTTTTTGGAGGTGACAACCCTGTTTAAGCCAAAATGAGTTGGGGTAACGGCCATAAAGGGTTAAATTTCCCAAAAATAGGGTGTCAAAGGGTTAAACATCGCTCTCCAACGGGAAGCACGAGTTTACTGAGCAACGAAACTCGCACTTTTACCGGTGGCAACACTATTTAATCCGACTCCTTTTCTAAATGGAAGCAGAGGTATAAAGTTAAGCTTTTTGGAGGTGGCAACACTGTTTAAGCCCACATGAGTTGGGGTGACGCAAATTTCGACTATAAAGGGTTAAATTTATGCTTCCACCTGGGGCAATCCCAAAAATAGGGTCTTCAAAGGGTTAAACATCGCTTTCCAGCATGAAGTAACAGCTTAGTGAGTTATGAATCGAGGGTTTCAAAGGGTTAATTTCTGCCTTAAGAGGTTAAGCTTATGATCAGAAGTTGGAGGGAAATGAATAAATACCATGTTAAACATCGCTTTTCAAAAAGCAAGAGTTGATTGAGCAACGAAACTCGCACTTTTTTCCGATGGCAACATTCCTACATGAATTGGGGCACATGTTTTTATTTTGGGAGGTCACTTTAACCCTCCTTGTAAATATGCATGTGTGAAGTGGGTTTATTTTATCCACCAAACTTTTTAACCTCTTGGGGTTTTCTGGGTTCCCAGTCTACTTGATTAAAACACACAATAAAATTTCCATGCGGGGGCGATATGAAAAATTTCCCACCAACGGCGATTGAAACAAGCGGATTTTGGGGGAGATTTACAGTTAATTTAACTGTAAATTTAATTTATAGTTAAATTATTTCGTGGTAAGGCATCTATAATGTTGTGTCGTAAGCAGCCACGCCAGCCAGTTTTTCTTTGTGTACGCAAATGTTTTATCGCTCCCAAATATGGGAATGATGCTGGCTCCTTATTACATTAATGCAAGATGCAAATTAAATGCAAATCACCTATATGCAAAGAAGTTTACACCCGTGCGGTTTCTTCCCACACATATAACTTAAATCTAAGACTTTTCCTAACCATCGAAGTGGGACCTGCCAAATTGGCTTGGCAGTTAGTGTGTGTGAGTCAGAAGGAATTCGAGACCACTGTGGTGCAGTGGAAGCATATCCGGCGCATAACTAGAAGACACTGGGTTCAATTCCCAGTGGCAGCCAATGAGAATTTTTCCGTGACTCGCTTATAAACGTGGAAAGAGTGATGACCTCTGTTTAATTATTTAGTTCCTGTTCAATTACTTTAAATTTTGGTAAATGTGGGGAATTCTCCAAGTTTCTTTTTCTGTAAATACCTAAAATAATGGCTGGAATGATAAGATATGTTAGTGCATCATCAGCACTTAATAATAAAAAACAGATAGAACATTCCACATTCTTAAGGTTTCTATAGCTACATTACAGCATGAAAGCCACATGTGGGTCAGGTACCTTTCTGGAACAGAAAACCTTGCCATAAAGAAATCACAAATTTGCCCAAGTTTCAATCTCAGCTAAGCTGACCATTTAAATTCAGTGTTTAAATCAGAAAACTTCCACATGGTATTTGAATACTTTACAAAAAATTTTTGTTCCGTTATGAATGTGACGGCAGGAATCTCCATCTACATCAAGAAGATGTGGAGCTTTTTCTTGGCAAATACGAGTTTCGAGTCCAGACTGAGCCTCTCATGACTGCACATGAATCCATCATTACCGATATTAAATTTGTATATGGGATCTCTCTTTCTGTCATCAGAGAATGGAGTGCATCAAACACACTTTTACTGTTTACAGAGTAAAGACTTACAGATGAAAGATGCTCTATCATAACCCTCTGTTGCTTTTCACTGTAATAGCTGACAAGTATTGAAAGAACTCTCATCAAATTGTTGCTTATTGACTCATCTATATTAAGAGAAAAAAAGTGGATTTCAATTTTTCTAAAGTTTCTGACAGTAAAGTGTATGCCAAGTCATATCTCATTTTCATTGATGCTGAGGTCTGATCCACTGAGAGTGAAGAAAGTGCTTTTGGGTCCCATGCTAATTCTTTAGCCAAGTCAATAAGATGGGGAGCAACAGAAAATGGAAGGTTGTGCTCAGCCATGAACCCTAGCACTGTTGCCTGGCCAGTCGAGATGCGAGCTGACACTGGAACAGCTGACTGGGTCTCAGAATTAATTGAAGTTGGCTGTTGATTTGAAAATAAAGTGCATTTCAAATTATGATTCTCTCTTCTAATTTCCATAAATCTCAAGTGCTTGCCACTATTCAAGTGGCTCAATAGTGAATTCCATCCTCTTCCACCATAATATATTTGGTCCTTGCATAAACTGCAGATGGCTTTACCTGGAATGTCAATTTTCCGGATATTTTTAGCAAAAAATGAAAAATAAATTTAAAATCCAGAAGAAAAGTTCTTCCGGTCGGAAAACCGAAAGATTATAAAAAATCGGAAAACTTCCGCAAAATCCGGAAGAGTTGGCAGGTATGAGTCACTGTGACTGACTAAAAAGAAATCCCCACTTCATTACAAAGAGAATATGCATGCCTTCGAAATAACACCAATGCGACAACGATAGTATCCAAAATTACTTTTTCACTAGCATCTCGAGAGCGCAAGAACACCGAATGGGAGACAGATGGTGGCAGCACTGCGCATGTACGGTTGGTGGTCACGCTACGGGTGGCCACTGCCGGATAGGACTTCTCCTCCCATACAGGAGGGTCCCGCTTGGGCTGCGCAGTATCAGACGCGGTTATTTTGAAACCACGCATGACGTAGGTGTGGACGCAGGACTCTCAGTCTTTCGACTTCTTGCATCCCTGTTTCTTTACATTTGGTGTGCTGGAGTTTTCTCTATTAACGCAGTTGATTTTCAACCGCTTGAAGTTTGTATCGTATAGTTCAATGTTTATGTTTTGTTTATTTTGATATTTACACGTATTTATCACTGAAATTCATTGCTTCTGTGTTTCGTAAGAAACGCAATAATGCCGGGTTGTGCAGTGGCCTGTTGTACTACGCACAATAGGAAAACCAAGAACACTGATATTATGTACCATGTATTTCCGAAGGATTTATTACTACAAAAATTGTGGATTCAGAAACGTAAGCGTCAGGATTCCTTCAAAGTGTCCAATGCAAGAGTGTGTTCTCAACATTTCACACAGGATGACTACCAGCGTGACTTAAAGGCACAGTTACTTGGGTTAACTAGCGGGAAAGTGTTGAAGCCTGATGCAGTACCTACACTAAACCTTCCCACAAGCAATAATACTGGTATTAATAAGGTAAGTTCGAGAACCAGTGCTGACATTTCAGGACCTGAGACTACAACGCCTACTGCACTTAGATGTCATGACCGTGGAGTTCGGAAACGTGCATTGGAAACCCTTGATAATCTATCACCAAAGAAGAGGAATGTAGAGAAACCGATGGGAACTGATCAAGAAACACAGTGCATGCTGAGTGATATAAAAACAATGGAGAAAAGAATAAAGAAATTGGAGGAAGAAAACCAAAGGCTAAACACAGTGTGCATTCAGATGAGAGTAAGAAACAAGTACCTTCACAGTCAGCTTGTAACAACTCGACGACGTTCTCAGGAATACTTAAAAAAATTTGACATGGAGTTAGAAACCGAAGTAAGGAAAGTTTTAGCAAAACTCTTCACTGCAAATCAGGTCCGTTGTTTAATAAAAGGTAAGAAATGTGTAAAATGGGAAAGGGAAAACATCTGTAAAGACATTACTCTTCGTGCAATGTCAAGAAAGTGCTATATTTTCTTGAGAGATAAAATGGGGTTTCCATTGCCAGGAATTTCAACACTGAGACGGTGGACTGCTCGCTCATTTCATTGTCGCCCTGGCATTCTACATGATGTCCTTCAGCTAATGAAGGCACAGGCACAAAAACTTAGTACTTTAGAGTGTACATGTGTCATTTCTTTTGATGAAATGAACATAGATAGCAGAATTTCCTATGACCAAGAAGAAGATAGGATTGTTGGTCCACACAGTAATGTGCAAGTAGTCATGGTACGAGGAGTGTTTGCAAGCTGGAAGCAGGTAATATATTTTGATTTTGACATACAGATGACAGCCTCATTGTTGAACAAAATAATATCTCTGGAAGATATTCAGTATAATGTTGTTGCTGCTGTAGCTGACCTCGGTGGCAAAAATCGTGCTGTATGGAAGGAATTACAAGTAACACACACAAACACATGCTTCCCCAATCCTCAAATACCAAATAAACGAGTTTGGGTGTTTGCAGATGTTCCACACCTTTACAAGCTGCTAAGAAATCATTTTCTCGATGATGGACTAACACTTCCAGGTAATAAGAAAATTACAAAAGCTACTATTGAACAGCTCCTTACTCTGGATTGCAGTGAGATGAAGATATGCCCCAAGTTGTCACTTCATCACATTAGTGTGAAGGGCCGTGACCGCCAACGTGTATATTTGGCAACTCAGCTCTTTTCGAACCACACTGCACAAGGAATACGCTTTCTTATGCCACATGAAGAACACGTCGCAAAATTTGCTCAGCTTCTGAACGACTCGTTTGATGTGCTAAATTCAAGAAGGCCTACAGATGAGAAGTCTCTAGCATGTGGATTTGGAACTCATCGTGAAACCCAAGAGAGGATTATTCTACGACAGCTGCATGCATGCATGCATGCATCCGAGGAATGAAGGTAGGTAATGCAACATATCTGTTACCCTTTCAGAAAGGATTCATCACAACCATTTGCTCATTACTGGGACTCTTCACTGATCTGAAGCCTCTGAACATAAAATACATCCTAACTGCTCGACTCAATCAAGACTGCCTTGAAAAAATTGTTTCACAAATACGTGGGCTAGGCCACTTCTATGATCATCCATTGCCTACAGAAGTGAAATCCCGTTTGTGTCTCTTGCTTCTAGGTGCCAATGTAAGTGACATTCCATTTTCAAATGCTGCTCCTGTTGCACAAGGTGGGGGTGGTGATGATTACTTTTTGACATCTCAATTGTTTAGTGCCGTTTTACCTGATATGTCAGAACCCCTGGCAATGATTGAAGGTGAAACTGAGATTCGGGATATTACACTACATGACTCTACACGTATTTAGGTACCACCTGCTACTCCTGGCTCTGATTGCTCTGTAGAAGGCTTTCGTTAACTTGCAGGTTACATAGCTTACCGAGGAAGAAAATATGACCGTTCGCTGGGCACGCCAACTGGCCAGCTACTTAATCCACCATCAACTACAGAATCAGTACCTGTTAGCTGGATTGAGACCCTTTCACGAGGTGGCCTGCTTGTTCCATCAGATCCATGGTTGGAGAAAGTTAGCCAGTTTGAATTGATGTTTGCAGAAGTGCATGGACATGACTCTTTATCCCAGGAACACAAGATTGTACACAAACTATGTGTGAAAATTGGTCAGAAGTTTCCAGATGTTCCTACAGAGGTGATAAAGTTGTATGTTAGAACCCGAACCTTTATACGGCTAAGACATTTAAATGCAAAAGCAAAAGTTAGGAAGGCAGAAGAAGCACAACGCAGAAAAGCACGTAAGTGGCAGGCTTCATCAAAGTGAAAATTTCCTGGATGCACACGGCCAAACCAGATTTTTCATGCCATGGAGAAAATGTAAGCAACCTGCAGGAATAATGCCATGGAATTCTGCCATCAGAAAGCTAAGTTTTTTTTTTTTTTATTTCAATTTTTCATTGTTTCTATGCATGTATGCAAGTATTTGCAATTTTTCTGATAGCTATTATATATACTCATCTGAGAAAGAAAAGTTTTATTTCAATACATCTGTCATGGGCAGATTGTGTTAAGGATCAAATCTGGTAAAGGAAAAGTTGTTGAATTTAATTAGCACAGCATCAGTGGTAATGAGTATACCAACTTATTTGCTAGTCATTAACATAAAAAAATGTACCACACACATATATAGGAGAGACAGAGTTTCTAAGATGAAAAATTTTCACCATTCCTTCATGGTGTGTGTGTATATGTATGTATATATGGTGTGTGTGTGTGTGTGTATATGTATGTATATATGGTGTGTGTGTGTATATGTATGTATATATGGTGTGTGTGTATATGTATTTTTCAAGATGTCATTTTTTAAGTAGATATTCAATATAGCTTCTATATCTTCACTTCCAGAAAAAATGTCAACCTTCTTAAATGATGTGTGTGGCTGTGTACAAACAATTTTAAAAATAAAAACCTAGAAAAAGAAGAATATCAAAACCCAATCACCGAGCTATATTCTCCCCTTGATGAGGGCTAAAACTAAAAAACTGTAAACTCTAAAAGTGAGATTATAAAAGGAGACATGTAATGTAGAACATGTTGAGAATAATCACTTAGTCCTTCTTCAGGGTAAAACAGAAATGATCCCTCTCTCATTTCTACAAAGACCTGAAAGTGGGTTTCTGCTATATTACATCTGCTTAAGTGCACCAAATATAAATTTTGTAAGTTAATAAAATATTTGAACATTAAATTCTACTAAACCTGTAAACTACTAAAACAACCAGCTAGCACATATGCTGGTAGAAAAGGGAAAAGGTTTAAAGTGAAAACCACATTCTTAAACTTTGAGCAAAATAAGCTTAATAAACATTACAGGAAAAAAATAATTTTGAAAAAAAAAAGGCATATAATAACACTGGACTCTCTCTTTGTATCTTGGTTTTCTTGCACTTAAATTTGTTTTTAGCCTGCTTATGTGTTATATACATACACACCATGAAGGAATGTTGAAAAATCTTTCAAGAGTGAATGTATGAAGAGAGACAGAATCGTTTTCGTGTTGTTCCTAGTACGGAAGTGATTGATATAGCTGCGATACGTATTGCCGCCTTTGTTGGCATTTTTTGATGAAGTAAGTTTCAGAACTAATTTAAGTATCAGTGTCTAACCTTAATACTTGTAGCTGTTTTATTTGTAGTGGCTTGGCTACCAATTTCGTTATTCAATAAGTATTAAAATGTGAGTTCACATATATGCAAATAAATTTGGAAATGTTGCGCTTCAAGGAAGATAAATGCTTTGAATTTATTAGATTTATTTATGTGTGAGCAGTTTTTCGCAGTTTTATTTCGTTATTATCATAATAAGTGTGATTATCACAATCGTTTCGTATGCCGTAACCCCACGCCACAAGACACTCAAAGCTGCCATGTTGGCTGCCATGCGTCCACGCCGACGTCATTTCAGCAGCCAATGAGAGGCTGACATCGTAGCGAGCCCAACCTTATACCATGAGATATCTCTAAAGACCTAGCTCCCATAAAGCACTGCACGAAGCATGCCGAGACCTGAGAGCAAGCTCGCTGGATGCTCCGCTGACCGGCGATGACTGACCAACAGCGGGACCCAGTGGACTCGATCTGACTGCATAAAAACTAATCCGGAAAGTTGCTGCCGCTGACAAAAAAAAAAAAGGAATGAATAAATATGCTGTCCGCAAATAGCATGGGAACATCAGAGATCGTGCCGGATGAGGCCTAGACTAGAGGCACCGGGGTAGCCGGAATCAAAACAGCTGATGTAAACATTGGTCATCAATTACATAAGAATTGCAGAAATGCTTTGAAACTTGCTGCCAAACTGCCTTCCCTAACAGAGAAAAACAAGTAAAAAAAAAGTACAGCAATTACCAAAAACAAATTCAGTATTCATCAAAAACAAATTCATAAAAATATATTTGCTGAATTCCATGAATCAACAACATGAAATTCGCGGATTTCTGCTAATTCGCGGGAAAATCACATGTCTGGAAGTGGATATAACACTCCACAACTGAATTTTTCAAAGAGGATTTGAGAGTTGGGTTCAACGATGGCGCAAATGCATCGTTTGTGATGGAGACCATGTTGAGTAGTACCTTTATATAGAGAAAGAGTTACTCTACCAACATGTACAATTTGAACAACCTCTGTCAGTTAATAAAAAAGTTATGCCCACTTTTGCATTACTTTTGGTACAACCCTTGTAGTTCCACCAATAAAAACAGATTTTTGTGATAGTTCAGAATAAACTTATTATTGCATGCAGACCTTAGACCACGAAAAAAATTAATTTTGATCCTGTGGACACTTGAAGACCACAGGAACAATATGTGCAACCTCCAGTATTTTCATTGTTATCACATCAAATAAGAGAAAAACCAGTCTATAAGTTTTATCAGATCACATGGGCAAATTTTTTCAAACTCTGGTACACAAATATAAAACATTATGCACTTCCAAATGAAAAGTGTACTCACCTTATCCTCAAGAGCTGAAGTATTTTCTGCATTTCCGGCATAAAGGTACAAAGATGAATGAGCAGAATCATCACAGTGGCCCTTGGATGGTCCTTTTTCATTAAATGAATTGTTTCCTAATTCATCGACAGCACTGATAGCAGTTTTGTGACTTGCGCTGTCACCAGGGACAGAAATGCTGCTCATATCTTGACCATCTTCGGCTGGTACCGATAACTGGCCACCCACACCAAAGCTGAAATCGTAGGTGACATTTTCGTCAACGTCACTGTTCAATGCACTGATGAGACTGTTCAACAAATCTTCAGGTAAAGAATCAACAACCTCTGTGACCATGGTGTTTATAGTATCATCCACAGTTGGGGGATCTTTGGATATTTCTGCACCAGACAGTTGCAGGTTAAACCTCGGTAACGTAAGCTTTTTACGCGATCTGGCATGCTCTCGTATGCAACACTCTAGCTTTTTCTGCTCCAGGCGACTGCAAGGATAATAATTCACAATCCTGTTTATAAGCTCTCGGTCTTGAGCTGTCAAATTCTGCGATTCTTTCATTTTCTTTGACCATTCTTGCAATTTACCATCAATCTTACCTTGTGTCGACGATCCGCTGACTGCCAGAAGACGAATCTGGCTGGTTGTGGGCATCTTCCCGTATTTTGCAAAAGACTGCAGTCGTGCATTCATTCTTTGTAATGTAACATTTGAAAAAGTGGGATTCTTTGATGCAGTATCACTCGAAATAGCTGGTGCAAGCCTAGCTTTAGGAACATCGTCAGATGGTGAACCGGATGTTGACTTCCCAGAAATAAAGCTTTCCTTTTCCCTGGGACAAGGATACCCACCTTGGTCACTTTTACTATGCTGCCTCGATCTGCTAAACTCCCTGGTATGTCCCACTAGAGACTTTTCGTTTCTTGACAAAGTGTCAAAAGTTTTACTTGGGGAATAATCACGTTCACTCTGACTGTCACCATGATCACTTTTACTACGGTGCCTGAGTCTAGCTTCAGCACTACGTCGTTTCACTGGAGGCTTTTCGTCTCTTGACAAGTCTTCAGTTTTATTTGAGGAATTATCACATTCATTACGATTGTTATCACAAGAACTTGGCTGAAGCTTTGATCCAGTACTTGATGTAGAACGTGCATCTCTCTGCTTCACATCACTCTCTGTCTTAATACCAGGCTTGACCATCTCTTGACTCTCATCTTGCAGATTTTGATGATATGCATCCCTAATTTTTCCAGCTTCATGCCTAAGCTTTGATCCAGTACTTGATATATAACGCGCATCTCTCTGCTTCACATCACTCTCTGTCTTAATACCAGGCTTGACCATCTCTTGACTCTCATCTTGCAGATTTTGATGATATGAGTCCCCAATTTTTCCAGCTTCATGCCTTTGATAATGTGTTCCAATATGTCTTTCGCCATGAGAACTACTATGGCTTGCATTATATGGACCATTATGACCTCCCCTATAACTATGATTATTATTGTATTTCAAGTACAAATATGAAAAAGGCCCTGATTTATGCCTCTGAGTATCTCTGTGTACTGATGCACTGTACTTTTGATCACATGCTAAAGAATTATTTTTATCACCATGGCTATTCAGTCTTACTTCACATTTATTGCCTTCTACATTTGGGGAGTTTCATCTTTGTGACTATTAGAATGACCTCTAAATGGATTGAGTGGCTGAGTTTTTGACTCCTGATGCTTAGTAATTTTGTTTTGAGTTGCAACATGTCTTTTATCATCACTCCCTACAGAAGATGAACTAAGCCCACCATTTAGCTCATTCTTCACCATTACACTCTTGCTAACATCTGTGGTAGAAGATCGATCACCAGCATTTCCACTTCCTGCATGTGGATTCACAGCATTGTCCCTATTACAAGAATCTGGCTGTAGCTTAGGTTCACTGGCATTTTCCATCATGTCTCTCTTTTGACTTCCTTTCGGAGATGCTGCATTTCTGCTTCTCCACAGATTTGATGAAGTCCTATCACTTGTATTCACTTCCTCTGCATAATGTCGAAAATTAGGATAACTCACTCTCATTGAAGGTGGTGGTGGGATGTATCTCGGAGGGTTCCTGAACATATGTTTGAACCTCCCATTATTATTTCTATACACAGAATAAGGTGGATAATTATATTCCCACGAGGAATGTCTTGAACCCATCATAGGACCATAAAAGTCATTTGGGGGTGCGGGATGAAACTGACGAAATGGTGGTTCAATTTTAAACCGTGGCCCACTGTAGTCCATATTAGGATGCATTTCAGAAGAGGATGCCAATGCAGCAGACAAATCTTCTAACTGATTACTGTCACTGGGTGGAATATTGGCAACTATCTTAGAGGGTCTGTCACTATCTACAGGAACTGCAGAATGAAATGCTTTGAGCAGTAGGCTGTAATTCGACGAACCAGATTCCTTGTCATGTGCTTCATCTTTCACATCTTTTTCATCACTTTTCCTTTCCTTTTCTGCACAGCTCTCCGCTGTTTCCTGTACTGGTACATCCTTCAATACTCTATTAGGTCTATTAAGATTCCAGATGTCCTTAATCTTTTTTTCTTGACAAACTTCACCGGGAGACTTCCCTTTGCTTCTTTTTTATGGACTTTTTTTCTTCTTTCTTTGCCCACTTTTCTAAACTGCAAAATAAAAACAATATGCTGAAAGACTTTTCCCACACAAATTAAAATCGAAAAATTCTCAGTGCATGTTAAAAAAAATTTAGGCACTGGTAACACTTGATGGCAAAATTTAATGAACGTGTAATCATGATAATATTACAACTCTTACAACTACAAAAGAACCATAATCATTTTACCTAGACAGGAAATGAAAGGCAGTCAAAAAATACATAACTAAAATGTGCAACAGGGGCATGTATTTAGAGCAGAGACCCAAGGGCTTCCCCCCACCCTCAAAAAAAGTATTTCTTTTTTCTTTATGTTTTAGATTAAAATGTGTGACTTACATAAGAAAAAATACACCAACTTACATTGGAAAAAAAATGCTTTATTTTTTTTTTCTATTTTTCGTTTTTTTTTTTTTCATTTTGTTCTGGTTAATTTCAAAAACTTTCATTACTATGTGTCCCTGATGTACAACCTCAGTTATTAACATATCTAAAGAAAAAATTATACTGCCATGACGTGAATAACAATAACACAAAAAATAGTGCCTATAATAATTTCTTGTAGTGAGTGACCATGAGCAGTCCATTTTGGGATGTATCATCACCTAAGAATATCATTTCTAACAATTTTTGTATTCATCACTACCAATATCTGCAGATCAGCTAATTAGTATTCTACTGTATTTATGAACTATATGATCAAAAGTATTCTTTTGAATAGCGGATTTGCTCATATACACTATACTGACAAAAGTCACCAGACAACTCTTCAAAAGAAAATGAATGGATCCGCTGTGTTGTTAAGTGCACAGTACAGCTACAAACGGTATAAAAACAAGCCTGCAGCTGACCGTGATCATCTCGCACTGTGAGGTTGAGTGAAAATGTTGCAGCGGGAGAGAACCGACTTTGAGAAAGGAAAGATTGTTGGGTGTTATATTAGTGGGTTGTCCATAAGAGAAACCGAGAGGCGTTTAAACATACCCAAGTCAACTGTTTTGGATGTACTGAATAAGTGGAAGACACATGGCGTGCCTGAAGCAGCAAAACGTACCGGCAGATCAAAGAAAATCAGTGATAGAGGACGTCGAAGCTTCAGGAGAGTCGTTACAGCTAATCGACGGAGTACTGCTCAAGACCTCAGCAGCGTACAGGTGAGTAAAACTGCTGGAATCTCGGTATGTACACGTACCATTCGCAGATAACTTCATTCCATGGGTTACCATGGATGTGCGGCTGCTCATAAGTCTTTCATCTCTACTCGGAATGCTACTGGTCATTTAGCATGGTGTAAAGAACATTTATCGTGGACCATAGATCAATGGAAACAGGTCCTATGGACTGATGAATCCAGATACATGATCCACCAGTCTGATGGCCGTGTGTGGGTAAGGCGGCAGCTGGGGAAACGCCATTTACCACAGTGTACTGTTCCTACGGTCAAGTTTTTTTTTTTTTTTTTTTTTTTGATTGGAGGTTTAACGACCACCGTGAGCAACTCAAATGGGCTATAAGCAGTCACCCGTCCCTAATGTAGGGTCACTGGTTCCAGGGAAGGGAGAGAGCCAGTGCCGTAAGACAAACACAACATCCATGCCTGACCGGGATTCGAACCCGGACCCCTTACGGACGAATGATCAGAGGCCAACGCCTTAGACCACTGCGCCACCGGGCGGCACGGTCAAGCTTGGAGCTGGCAGTGTACTCGTGTCAGGCTGTTTTCTCGTGCTATGGTCTCTGCCCATTGGTTGTCGTAGACAGCTGTTTTGGGAGGTTTTCACACGAATGATAGGTTTGAGTCTCAAGAAAATCCCGAATGGCTGTATATGGAAGTGTGGTTGTTCCTACTTTTATGTACAGCAGTGAAACCTGTGTACTGCAGAAGAGACAGAGAAGCCGTTTGTGCGCTGGAGAGATGCATTAATTATGGGGAGTTTGTGGCAAGACAGGCTCTGGTCGTGTGAAGAACAAAGATGTGTTGCAAATTTGTAATGTGATGCAAAATATTCTTAGTAAGGTGGAAACTAATATTCGTATGTGGTTTGGCCATGTTAAAAGAATGAGTGATGAGATGCTTACTAAGATAATTTTCTTTCAGCCCAAGTGGAAGGGAAAAAAAGAGAGGAAGGCCAAGGAAATCATGGAAAGACCAGATTCAGGAATGTCTGCTTGAGAAAAAGATTATGAGTACGAAGTACAGAAGGTCTTGTGTGCATCGTGTGATGGATGTCAGTGAAGCCCGAGTTGTGTGCCAAGATCTCCGTAAATGGAGAAGTTTGATACAGCAACAGTAAGTAAATACTCAGTTTAAAAATTTATCTGGTAGTTTGTATTTCTTTGTGGAGCTAACCTCTGAATCTTACAGAACTAGCTTAGTGATATGTACACTCATGGACAATGAAATTTGCGTGCCAAGAAGGAAGCATGGGATTGAACTGAAATTTTATGGATGTAATGATACCAATGAATGATACACATGGTGGAAAAAACAGAGCTGCAGGACAATTACAGAGGGACCTGTGGCACTCAGTCTGGTCATTTTCAATAGTGCGTCACACCGCCTCATGCAGCGATACATGCTGCAATGCGGTCCGGCATGGAGGCGAACAGATGCCTGATGTTGTCCTGCAGCAGACGGGCCCATACCAGTTGGATGGTGAGCTCCAAATCCTGGATAGTATGGCACGGTAGCAGCTGGTGCTTCAACTGGTCCTGTACATGCTCAATAGGGGACATGTCTGGGGAGCAGGCAGGCCATGGAAGTGTCTGGAGGCAGTCCTGGGCAACCTGAGCCATAAGCAAGCGGGCATTATTTTATTTATTTATTTATTTTTATTTCAGCTGTTTTAATACAAATACATGCAAAATAATTGACATTATATTTATTAAAACAAAACAGCTAGGAACAGAGGAGGAAAGGCCAAACAAAGACCTGACAAAGCCCCAGTCTCCCTACGTACACATATCTAGTCAAGCACCACAGAGACAGCAATCTGAGTTATTAGTGTAAGTTAGTAAACCTGTTAATTAATTCAAAAGGAAAAAAGAGATAATAATTAGGGGGAAAAAAAGGTAATGTAAATGCAAAGATCTTTCTCTCCTAATCACCCATTATGTTCACTGTATCGCTCACATTTTCCCTACCTTCTCATATTAATTACCTCCCTCTCATTTCTAAATTTTATGTAACAGATGAAGTTTTAATTTCCTCTTACAAATATTAAAGTTATTCAAATCAGTAATCTCATGTGGTAGAGAATTCCAATACTGTGGTCCCATGTAGTTTATACTTTGCAATATATAATTAGTTCTGGGAAAGACTTGTTTCAGTAAATCTTGATTCCTGGTATTGTAGCTGTGAACAGATTTAGAAATTAGTATAAATTCATTTATTATTAATATTACTTTTAATCCTTTTATGCATTATCTTACCTAAATTAAAGTTATATAACTGGCTAATAGTTAAAAAACCATATTTTGCAGGGTGTACTCTAGCAAAATGTTAAAAACTAAATTGTGCTTCATTTATAGGTGTAAAATTATTTTTTAATTCCAATAATCTGACAAATTTATTCTGTACTATCTGGAGTCTGAAAATATTCATTAATGTAGTCTGCCCCCCATGCCAGAATGTAATAGTCAAAGTGAGACTGTAGTAATAAGTAATATAATAACTTTAGAACCCTAATTGACAAAAGTGCGACTATTGAACCAATTATACCTAAATTTCTCGAAAGTTTAACAACAAGATGGTCAATCTGTAGGTTCCATTTCAAATTAGTTTGAAGTATAATTCCAAGGTATTCAACATTGTCCACATATTCAATAATTTTATTGTCAATTTTTATTTGTAATGCAGGCAATATTTCAATTGTTTGTGTAGAAAACATCAATGCCTTAGATTTATTTGTATTAATTACAAGATCATTTACCTCAAGCCAATTTGAATAGATTCACAGTTGTTCAGTACAATGTGCTACAATTTTGTGTATATCATAACCAGAAAATAGTAAAGTAGTAGTATCTGCATATAAGTTATAGTAATATTAAATAAGATAACAAAAATGTCATTTATATATACATTCAACAACAGTACAGGGCCCAGGATGGAGTCCTGGGACACCCTATATTTAATAAATTCATCTATCTGTGTATACTGAAGACTGTTCTTTAAGTATCCTGCTGGTATAGAACATTGGGAATCCTAGCCAGGAATGGGAGCACATAGGGCCGTCGGATCTCATCCACATACCGCTGGCCCGTCAATGATCCACGTACCACTACTAAAGCTGATTGGCTATCGTAGGCAATTGCTCCCCAGACCATAATGCCTGCAATGGGTGATGTGTGGCACTCGATAACTAGGTTGGGGTTGTGCCATTGACTCGGGGACCGCCACACCCGGACACGATGATCATCTGTCCCCAAAACAAAGCAGCATTCATCACTTAACACCCCACATCGCGAGTCTGTGGCGTTCCATGTCACTCTGGCCTGGAACCACTGCACACAGGGCCGGCAATGTTCCTGTGTTAATGGCAGCACACGTAAGGGGAGCTAGGATCACAGATTAACTTCTGCAAGGTGTCAGGAAATAGTTCGTGGGCACACAGGAGCCACTACATCTGCCTGTATAGTGGACCAGGTCCCCGTGGGATCCGTTCGTGCCTGGCGCACACTCCGTCGACCTTCTCTACTGGCGGTCCCCCTGTTCCATCTGGAGCTGCTCCACCGTGTGGCAGTGCCATCATGTGTCCACTGCTCCAACACAGTCGGACGGTATGGTCAGAACGATCCATGTGGTGGGCTATACGACACACCGACCAGCCTGTGGTTTTCAGCCCGATGATCCGACTTCTCTCAAAGTCCGTAAGTTGTGTAAATCGACGTCTCTGACATCTACCCGGCATTTTTGTCACTCTGTACTCTTGCTTGCATCGGCCGGTGCTTTTCGCTTTCATGGGGCATTGACTACACACCGGCTTACAAGGCTGCTGGTTCGTGCCTGCAGCACCACAACAGGGTGTGCGGTCACGCACAATCACACCAAACGTGGATCATTTGCATACCAGCACGCACTCTAGTTATTTGCAAAGTTTCGCGGTTGCAGCATGTCTTATTCTAGGTGCGCAAATTTAATTGTCCATGAGTGTATGTATATTTTTACATCTGTATAATACAATACAGATGTAAAAACATATAATATCATCAGTAAAACATTTATAATATCAGTAAAACATTTTTTTTTCAACATAAAATGTTTTACTGATATTATAAACGATGTTAAACAGCATTGATTTGAACACCTCCACATTGGTTTGAATTTGACAAGAACTGCAGCTCTTATGTTATGAATCACACAGCATAAGAATAAAAATATATCTCACTCCTTTCTCCCACTCTTATTTCCTTTCTTAAAGAAAGATTGATTTTATTATACTTAAATGTAACAGAAAACTTTCCTGCTCTTTTTATAGAAACACCATTATTTTCAAGATAATAATGTTTTTACTTCATGAAACTTTTTCTTCACATGTTGGACAAGTGAATAAAGTTTAATCAACATCTCAAGAATCACACTAGACAAGTGAGGAGAGTTTAAACCCATGTCTAGCATCTCAGGAATTCAGTTTCAGATGATTAAATAATAATTAAAGTAGGAAACTACATTTTTTTTTATCAGAAGGAATTTTAAATGGCAGGAAATTAAAGAAAAAAGTATTAATCCGATTTCTGATTAAGGATACAATTAAAAAGGACGAAAAGTGAGGGGATAAATGCAATGTTTCACCCTTGCACACAAGTGAGTGCACAGCAGATGCCCCCTTTATCCCTGCGGTTCCAAGAGCGCTAGTCACAGGAGTGGTAAAAGAATTATCCTTGGAAAATAAAAGATCCAGTGATAAAACAGAATTAGTATGGAGACATTAGAACTGAGTTGGATACTTCTTCAGTAAAAAGAAAAAGATCACTAAAATGCAGTAAGGTTACGGGCATGTGCTGAATGGGGAGGTGAAAGGTTATACAGATGGGGTGGTAAATCAGGTAGCACTATGCTGCAGACAAAGGACAGAACGAAGGTCAATCATTACCAATCAAGAAAGCAATATGACAGAGGCAGAAAAAATTACAATGGACAGAAAGAGAAAGTTTATCACATTTTTTTTTCTTTTTCTTAAATAGAAGCTTGTGCTAAATATGTGTCTGAATGATGTACTGGTACATGTGAATGAGACAGTAATAATATAATTGTTTGGTTTTTTTCATCATCATGACTAGTTACTTCAGTTATTGTTAGTAGTGTGCTTTTCATGAGTGCATTTCTATTCTTAAAGATCATTAAACCTTATGCTGACATTAGATCAAGGGACAGGAACTTTCTTCTAAATGTAGAGTCAAATAATAAAAAAAAAGTAAGAATTTTGAGAGCTGCAACATATATCAAATTACGTATCTTGGACATGGCATCTGAAAATTACAAAAAAAAAAAAAAAAAAAATCCAGCACTTTATATAAAAAAGAGCTTTTTTTATAATTTTATATTTACATGTACATGTTTACTTATACTTCTAACTAAGCCAATTAATATTTGCTTTAATTTTGTATATTTTGCAGGTTACCTGTAAAAATTAAGAAGTACTTTTAAATGCACTTCTTTCCCCACAATGCCACATTTTGTGAGGAACAGTATTAGTCTAGTTGAACTTTTGCATATGTTATTTTATTATGAAGAACATACTGAGATAAGATTTTTTAATGTCAAAACTTACATGACAGCAAAAAAAAAATGTTTATGCACTTATTTTTTTCAGTTGGGGGTTTAACGGCCACCGTGAGACCCTTTTCCATCTCAATTCAGGCAGGGGTGTCAGTTGACCAACTCCAATTTTTTTTTTTTTTTTAATTATGGTAGCTGCTCCTAATAGAGGTATAAAGTACTGCAAAAGGATTTTTCCTAAAAAAAATTTTTTGGTCGACCTACAGCATTTTGAAAATAGGCAAAAAATACACCTGTGACGAAAATAATGTGAAACACCAAATTTTTAAATGTACACTGCTCCTGTAGTACTATAACAGCTAGAGACTTTTTTTTTTTTTTTTTTTGAAGCTATTGAATTGGCTTTTCTTTATGTTCACAGAAATCAATCAAAGGAATATTGCTAGATGGCAAAAAAAAATCTATATCTATTACAAACAATTTTAATTTTCCACAAATCTAGGATTTTTTTTTTTTTTTTTTTTTAAGAAAAAGGCTTGTCAGGTGGGTAAGTGCGCCAACCTGCACTCCTACTAGGGTTGTCTTAGAAGGAATTTTATTTTTATCCTGTGATGCATGCAACTCACAAAATTTATTTTTAAAATGAACAAAATTTCAAAAAATCGACATTTTTGAATTGCAATATCTCAAAAACCCCATTTTTAAAAATTCTGAAATTTTGTCCAAATAATGTCCTAATGGTAGGTAGTTAACAGGGGAATCAGGTTACTGGATTTTTGCCTTGAAATTTTCCTACAAATTTTTAAAAATGCACTTCTCACCTGCTCAAACCTCACGGTTGGATTATTATTAAAAAAAAAAAAAACTTTGAAAGATATTTCTGAAAAGTTTACATGAGTATATATTCCAAATCACAGTGTCAATCTATATTTTAAAGTCATTTTTATGATTTTTAATAATTGTCACCTATGTACATGTTTAATTTTTTTTAAATCCATAGTCTATACACATACAATACATTATCTCAGTTGCAGTTAAGATTCAATTTCTATTTACATAAGAGAAAAGGCCTCAAAAAAACAAAATTACGGGCCTACCATCATAACTACAAGTTATTCAAACTGAGAAAAGCAGCTGGATTTTATTGATTTCCTTCTCATCAAAGGTTCATAAGTCGTGCAGAATGTCCAACAGGAGTTGGGGCATTCACCTTTAGAAGTACATTTTTTAAGGGCCAGAACACTTGTCTGTTTTCTTGCCACATTCTTCTGGCCACCAAAAACCTCTGGCTGATCCATGAGGGTGCATGAAAGATACTGTTATGTCCTCCAACTCTTTAGATATGTTTGTAATCTATCCCATCCATCCACCAGTTATCGTCATAAATGCATCCTATAAATTCTCCTATTTGAAAATCATTCTCAGAAAATGGGTTCTTTTCTTGTTGGCTTGAAACTTGCACTGCTTTAAGTGGGTGACTGACTGTTCTGGCCATTGATGGTTTATTTCCTTGTACTAACCAGGAATGCTGTGACTGTATTCCAACAACAGATTTTACTGTATCCCACTCTACTCTTCTACTTTGCTGGTTCAGTAGGAATGAACTTCATAAGTTGTGAGGAGTAGAAGTTTAGTCTTTGGGATCAAGGGGGAGACAGTTTCAACAAATGAAGGTGCATCTCTTATTATAGCTTGTGAAGATTATTTCTGTAAGTTGAATTTCGTAGCAAAATGTTTGCCCAGGCCAAATACACCATCACATACACTGTTGCATTGGCCTGTGGCTGAGAAGATCCACTTTTTTGTTACATTTGGGTATTACTTCATAAGTTCATAGAACTGATATTTGTTTTTGAAGCACCTGGCTGCTCCAACTGAGATGTAAACAGTTGTTTTAAATTCTTCCAAAGGACAAGTCTTAGCAATTTCACTTTTTATGAGCAGAATGTCAAACACAGAGCATGTGCTGTGTCATGGCTTATATCATTGCATGCTACCACAAAAGACTTGGTCTCATTTGGAAAGTACGCAATGCATGTAAAGAGCGAGATCTGGACATTGTTTGCCAGTAGTAACTTTGCACTTCATCAGGTAGAATTCAGTTCTGAGCGAAGTCAAAGTGTAACACCAACACTGGACTATGTGCTGCAGACTGTTTAACCTCTGCTATCCCATTTCTCTGGATCAGCTCATTATAAATTACGGAAGAGTTTCTTCCCTCTTGATATCCCCCACCTTCAGTAGCTCTTATTTTCATTGACTCCCCCAATGTCTCTCAAGCAGCCTTAATAGGTGTTTCACAGTACTCCATAAAAATTTCATAGGGCAGTACCATTTTTAGTGCCACAGCTTTGGAAAATCAAACTTTGAAATCATATCAGCTGCAGTTTAGCCCAAAAATTACCACAAGCTGCAGTTTACCCATGAGTCAAAAATTGCCTAAGTTTCATAAAATCATTCACCAAAATTTTTACTGTTACTAATTTTTTCTCGCCATTCTCGGATTTAGTCACATTTGGCGATTTGGTGAATGCTTAGTGCGAGTCCTGCCAGGAATTGCATTCTCCTGCTACTAAAAATTTACAAAATAATGTTTACAGTTCTTGTTTTTTCACCGAATTCAAAAATTTGAAAAAAAAATGCCATTTTTCAAAAATTGGAAAAAAAAAAATTTTGAAAAAAAAGTGTCATTTTTAAAAATATGTAAGAAAATTTCAAGGCAAAAATCCAGTAACCTGACTCACCTAGTAAACTACCTACCATTAGGACATTTGTGACGTACCTGCCAGCAGGACGCACACGACATAAAGGCAGATAGGAATCAGAATAATCGTCTGCGTAGCTCAGTTGGTAGAGCGACTTGTTCCGGAATAAGCGGCCTCGGGTTCGAATCCCTGCGTAGACCAAAAATGACGGAGAAATTTACTTCGTTATACATTATTTGGACAAAATTTCAGAATTTAAAAAAATGGGATTTTTGAGATATTGCAATTCAAAAATGTTGATTTTTTGAAATTTTGTATATTTTAAAAATTAATTTTCATGAGTTACAAGCATCACAGGATAAAAATAAAATTACTGCTAAAACAACCCTAGTAGGGGTGCAGGTTGGCATACTTACCCACCTCATAAGTCTTTTTCTTTAAAAAAAAAAAATCCTAAATTTGTGGAAAATTAAATTTTTTTGTAATAAATATAATTTTTTTAGCCATCTGGCAACATTCGTTTGGCCAATTTCTGTGAATCTGAACTAAGGCCAATTCAATAGCTTCAAAATAAAAAAAAATCGAGTCTCTACCTGTTATAGTTCAGGAGCAGTGTGCACTTAAAAATTTGGTGTTTCACATGATTTTCGTCACGGGTGTATTTTTTGCCTCTTTTCAAAATGCTGTAGCTTGACCAAAAATTCTTTTCATGAAAAATCCTTTTGCAGTACTTTATACCTCTATTGGGAGTAGCTACCATAATTTTTTCAAAAAAATTGGAGGTGGTCAACTGACACATGTTGGTCACACCTGCCTGAATTGAGATGGAAATGGTCGTACGAGCAATTCAATGGGCTATAAGCAGTCACCCATCCCTAATTTAGGGCCACTGGTTCCAGAGAAGGGAGAGAGCTAGTGCTATAAGACAAACATAACATCCATGCCTTACAGGGATTAGAAGCTAGACCCAACTCGGCTAAATGATCAGAAGCCAGCACATAAACTGTTTATGATGCACGCATTTTAAAAAAGTAACAACATTTAATGAAGTACTAAATGAAGTTGTAAAAATCACAACTACGCAGCCACGGGCCTCCATATGGGGGGAAAGGGGGCATTTGCCCTCCGCTGGAAATCAGATCAAGCTTTTTCTGTCCTTGGAAGGTACTACAGACATTTTTGAGATAACATTAATTCTTATTGTTAATATTTCTGTAGAATTTCTGGATGCAGGTTTGTGCAGAAAACATAAGAGAAACATTGGAAATTTCCAGTAGAAAAAGTAGAAATTTACAGTAAAAAGTAACCATGAAATTTTCCAATGCATATGCATGTGATACATGATACAAGATAGTCATGTGATACAAGAGGTCAAAATGATCAAAAGAATGACAAAGAAATTTCCTTCTTGTTATAACATGCTGTCTAATTTTATTTATCAATCTTTTTTATGCAGTTTCTCAGTCTTCTGGTTTCCAATTAAATTAATGTGCTGAATGGTTAGATAACAAACAGGCAGAGGCGTTACTAGGGCGGGGTAGCTGCCCCAGGCGCAGCTCAAGAGAGGGCAAAAAAAATCACTGCGTACAATCTAACTAAAATCAGAATTTAAGCTTTTCCACCAGTTTCTGGTATAGCTATTTCAAGCCATACTTTATCGTTTGTCTATGTACAGAATTTGCCAATAATATATTTCTCTAGTTGGGGTAGCTTGGCGGCTTCAAATTCCTATTTCTTCCTCAAAATGCTCAAGGAATGTAAGATGCTCACAATCAGAAATGAAGTCACAGTTGTTTGTACTTTACAAGATAAGGATGTCGTTAATCTTTTTTAAGATTCTCTGGGGGAAATTTGATCATTACTGCCACTACTGTAAGCTACATTTGGTCTGTTATGTGGTTCCAAAGGTCGGAACCCCGAAGCAGTTGAAAATCTCACCTCTATCTTTACCTTTTGCATTTTACAGCCCTAAATGCATTCCATGTCCAGTTTGGTTTTACTACCCAGAACAACCTTGATGCCCAGGATCAGAAAGTACTTAAAACTGTGAAATGTGTCGCAGTCACAGAACAAAGTCCCCCCCCCCTGCAGAACATTTTCTTTTTAATCTTAGATTTCAATGCCTTGCAGAATATTTTCTTTTTTATCTTAGATTTCAATTTCCTTGTAGGTAATTTTTATTTGTAGAACATATTTTGTTAAATCTTAAATTTCAATCCCTTGAAGAACATTTTTTATCTTAAATTTGCGAGAGCAGCACTCACTCGTGTACCCTGATATGCCGGTAACTCCTCTTGTCTACACTCCCCGCCTTCTGCCCAGAGCACCAAACAATCCCCCCTCCCCCACAGATCCATCCACCCACCCACCCCTACCATTTGGGATGGTAGCTGACTGTTTCTCCCTGAGCTTTTTGAAAGATCCTTTTTCCCCTCCCCACTAGTATGTTGTGAAAGTGGAAGGAGCCAAGCCGTGTTCAACCACATATTGCTGGGGAAAGTGTTGGTTAGGTGTCCATCTTGGAAAAAATTACTTCAAGTCAACAACAGCAGAACACGCGGGATTCCCACCGAAGTAAAGTTGCTAGAAAGGGGTCTCCCGCCTTAGAAAATTTTAAGGAAAAAATTTTTTTGTTTTTACCACTCACAAAATTTGAGCTTTAAAAATGCATCCTTCATAAAATTACGTGCGTTAAAAACGAATCCTTCCCGAGTTACGAAAATGCAGTCAAATATGTCATTCATGTTGGGAATATAATCAATTTATGGACACATGAATCGGCTTCCGTATGTAGCAACCTGGACAATTCATTTTGCATGTCGCCAACTGTTACAAATCAGGCACGAGATTCTTTAGCGGAATTCCGCATTTTTTATTATTTGGGATCAATACAAAACTAAAATGAATTTGGGGAGAGGAGATCAATATGTGTGTTTGTGGGGTGGGTGGGTCGTTTCTTGTCTGGGAACGGTATTTAATTATTCAAAACTTAAAATTTTTTCCATAATTGATATTTCTTCTTCTTGTGAAGTTGCCTCTGCCCAGTATTGTCACTAAATATCAGTCTTTTGTATAAATGTTTGTATTCCAACTTGAAACTGTAGGCAATAATTTTCCAAAAACGTAAATTTGACAGTGCGAAAATTTCCCTGTAATCTTTAGGCACGAGTTTCTCTCGCGGATTCGGGAAATTTTGATTTTGTTGTCATCATTTGTGTCATTCTCGAGAGCAAAGAGAATTGGGAAAGGGGAGGGTGCATTGTCTGACTGTAAACGGAAGCTAGACAGAATGACAATTTCTCCCACAATCATAATTTTTTTTCCATTTGAATCAGCCTGTTCAATATTAATGTAAAATATGATTTTGTACAATAAATGATTGTGTTTCAGCTTCAAAATAGAAGAAAAATTTCTGAAAATTGAAATCGGATTGAGCGAAAAGTTCGAAAAAAACTGCATTCCACTCAGAAGAACTCTGACATAGCTCCCTTATGTTGTGATATTCAATAGAAAGCAGGCTACACAGCTGATCTATTGAATAATAAAGTGTATATTTTGAAAATGAGGCAATTGTTGACATAATTATGAGAAAAGCAGGTATTTTATTGAATTTTGAATAATTAACATTTCTAAGAACTCATGTTACATGTTCTGAGCAGAAGAAAGAATTGGAAGATCTTTCTAATTTCATTGAATTTGCAAAGGTTTTTCTATGTGTTCCACACTCTAAAGAAAAAAAAAAAACATTTTTTTTTGAGTACACTGTTTTTGTCACTTGGATCTATAGAAATATGCAAGAAAGTAGGACAAGTGGAACATTTTTTCCAGATTAAAGCTCTCTTAAAACAAGCTCTAAATCATATGAAAGCAGATATTCCAAAATTTATTAAGTAACCTGCTTTTATTCTTCCTCTGCCTGCCTCAGAGGCAATTTGTGAATAATGGGTTTCAGCAATTGACATATTGTATAAGTGAAAGACCCAATACTAATGACGGAGATGATGTTATAGTTGGAAGAAATGATAAATGACTGTTTATAATGTCAAACAGAGCACAGTTTGGACATAAGTCAGTCCAAAAAATACTGAAAGCTGCCCTAGTTTTAATGTATGGACCAAATTACCACAAACACTTAGTAAATAATTCATGTGCAACAATGGCACACTATTTAACTTCAAAAGTTAACAGAACATCAAATTCTAAATACATACCCTGGTTCTAAAAATTTTATTTAAGTAACAGGTTTATGTACTGTTGTATTTAACAAGGGGTTTCAACTGATGGCAATTTTTTAATGTTTGTTTTACTGTGATTTATTCACTTAATTTTATTTTTATGAAATTTGGTCTAAGTGTTTCGCACTTTGCCCGCAGAACATTTACAATCTTTGGAAGTCACGTTGCAGAACACTGAACGTAATTCTGCTCCTGGGCCTTGATGTAAGCAAAAGTAAGAGAAATGCACAAAATCCTTCTACTCGGTGTTGTTCACCATTTCCTAATTTCTTCCGACGCAGTTAACATGAGAGTAAAATGCCTTTCCTGTTTAGGATAAGAAACGAAACCTAGTTCCATAATACCCTGTTTACAGCACTGTACCAGAAAAAAATTATTTTAAGTTAAGTTGTTAAACTACAATGAAAATTATAATGAAAGCAGTGGTAACTTTGTAAAGGTATTCCTCTGGTCCACCAAAAAACTAGCCAACTCTTAAGATCTATTATGCAACTGTTACTGATTAAAATTAAAAACAGGCAAAAAAAGACAAGAAAACCAGGATAGGAGAAGAAAATTTAAAAAAAAAAAAAAAAAAAAAAATTTAAAAAAAAAAATACGGGGGAAAAAAATAAATAAATAAGTGTTCTTAATGAAACATAGATGGCGCCAGCCGGGCTTGATAACGAAATATATCCAGGAAAGTTTTTCCAACGAATGGCAACAAGGAGTATCGGACTCCATTAGCGCGAAGTTAACCACGAACATCGGTGGTAAAGTCGCCACGCTCCTGAAGATGCCCAGAGTATGGGCGAAAATTTCGAGTATAAAGAACGGTAAAAATTGATGTTTGAATCCTAAGGCAAAGATCCAATGAGTATACCCAGCGAAAAGTGTGAGAAGTAAAGCCAGTCATCGCATACAACGGACTTTAGGACAATAACATCAACAAAGGACCGGAAAACACGTGCGTGAAATGTTCCCGTCGCTAGAAAGGAATGCCAAGGTAAGCACTATCTGCTAGTTTTTTGTACATGTTACTGATTATTAATTATCAGCTCACTGCAAGAGAATGTGATAACAAAAGAAAGTAGCTCAAAATTCAATGTAAAGTGAAATGTCAGAAGCAACTCCTGGCAGCCAGTGTTTCAAAAAATTTTAATTTGAAAAAGTGATAGGGATTTTGAGAAATTGTAATTGCATGTACTAAATAATGCAAATTTGTGCATAATCAACACACAAGACCATATACTATCCTAAAAAATCATGCAACAAGCATGATCATTTTACTTCAGGTGGCAAAGCTTTTCGGTCTTAACGACTGGGGGGGGGCATATTTTGTGAATTGTTAATATTATTAATAACATCTATGAAAATGCAAGTGCATAGATTTGGCTGTTTGAAAATACAACACACATAAAAATTGGAAAAGGAGTGAGACAAGGTGACACCATATCTCTGAAGCTCTTTAATGCCACATTGGAAAATGTCTTTCAATCACTGAACTGGGAAAACAAAGGGATAAAGATTAATGGAGATTATATAACCCACCTTCGTTTTGCTGATGACATAGTCATTTTTGCAACTACCCCATTAGAGCTGCAGAGTATGATCCAGGAACTTGCTGACAAGAGTAAAGAAGTGGGATTAAAAATGAACTTTCAGAAGACAAAAGTGATGTTCAATGCTTTTACAAGAAATGAAGATTTATCGATTGATGGAGAAAAGCTGGAGATAACAGACACGTACGTTTATCTTGGACAGCAGATATCAAGTGAGGGTCACATTGGTGAAGAAATTAATCAGCGTACAAAACTTGCCTGGAGAGCTTTTGGAAGAAACAGCATAATTTTCAAGAGCAATATGCCATTATGTCTTAAAAAAAGTGTTTGATCAATGCATCCTTCCAGTGCTTACGTATGGTGCAGAGACGTGGACCTTAACTAAAAGAGACATACAAAGGCTGCAGACAACTCAAAATAGCATGGAGAGGTGCATGCTTGGTGTAACCAGGAGAGATAAGAAGAGGAACTCGTGGATCCGGAAAATGACAAGAGTGGAAGACATCATGATCAGAGTTAAATCCCTGAAATGGCAATAGGCTAGACATACTGCCAGAAGGACAGACCATCGATGGACAGCCGAAATTTTAGATTAGATTCCAAGGGACAGGAAAAGACCCAGAAGAAGACCACATGGAAGATGGGTGGATGAAATTCGAAAGTATGCGGGAGTGACATGGAGGAGACTGGCACAAGACAGACCATTGTGGAGGAAACTTGGGGAGACCTTCGTCCAGCAATATATTGATAATGGTTGACAATGATGATGATTCACTTAACGTTGGTTTTTTTTATGAAATTTGGTCAAAGTGTTGTGTGCTTTGCCCGCAGAACATTTACAATCTTAGGAAGTCATGTTGAAGAAAACTGAACGTAATTCTGCTGCTGGGGTAACAAAGAAAGAAATGGCTGGACTTCTTAACTGGGTGAAAAATCAGAACACACTGTGCGAAAGTATGAATATAACACAGCATGAGCAAGATGGAACTGTCCACTGTCATTTATTTATGTAGATATTAAACTAGAGCACATCACTGTATTCACAATATAAAATTACTGAATTCAAAACAAAATAAGGTTTTAGAAAATATTGTATCAAACACAGAGCTTTTTCTTGTTTTGTTGTTACACTTGCTCCAGTTTCCCTTGCAAGAAAAGAAAGCCTTGCTTTCTTTCCTACCAGTTCCATGGCCATATTTGCCTTTCATTGACCACAGCAGCAGCACAGCACCCATTGCTATTATTTTTTCTTTCAGCTGATATAATTTCATTCTCATTTCTTCATTGTCACTTCTATGCCCTCAGATTTTGGCAACATTGGAATTAACTGCTTCTCCCAAATAACCCATTTTACTTGAAGGACTGAACTGCAGGCATACCCTGTGTTTTAAGTGTGTAGTCAACAGTTTATATCTTCCTAACTTTATAATTTCATCCATCATGCTGAAAGAACTTTCAGCCTGAGGGCCATGAATGAATGAAATGATCACTCTCACTGTTTTTCAGAGGATGAATACTTTTGAACATCATGCCTCAATTATTATAAATTTCCTAACTTCATCACTCCCATTTTTCTAAATGTTTCCCTCCTTTATCAAGTTGAAGTGCAAACATTTACGTGAAAAAATAACAATTAATTAACTATGATATACGTCAGTAGGAACATCACACAAAAATAGAAAAAAAAATCACGATTACCGGAGAAATATTTGCTACACTGAAGTGCCAGAAAAACTGGTACACCAGTCTAATATTTGGTAGGTCCCCCACGGGAGCGCAGGACTGCAAAAATATGATGGGCTCCACTAGCTTCTGGAAATATGCTGCAAGCAATGCACACCATACTTCCTGCAGAGCGTTCCACAATTCAGGTGTATTCCAAGGTCTCAGATTCCTGTGTTCAATAGTGGGTTGCATGGCATCCCAAATGTGTTCTATCACATTCAGATCTGGGAACTTGGATGAATGCTCCTCTAACCATAATGAGAAACTCAGATGAATGCTCCTCTAACCATAATGAGGCATCCCGACACTTGTGTGGAGGTGCATTATCCTGTTGGAACAGACCCAACCCATCAGCATGAATGCAGGAAATGAGCAGGTGTACCTCGTCAGAAAGGAAGCGCACATAGCGTTGGCCAGTCACAGACGTTTGTAGACGTACCA
This sequence comes from Macrothele yani, assembly GCA_039090855.1. Classification (NCBI taxonomy): domain Eukaryota; kingdom Metazoa; phylum Arthropoda; class Arachnida; order Araneae; family Macrothelidae; genus Macrothele; species Macrothele yani. The sequence continues at coordinate 122,281,582 of CM077009.1, read as the reverse complement.
GGGGTCCCAGTGAAGTCCAGCTAAACACACCCCATACCATTACGGACCCCCCCCCCTCACCAGCCGGTACAGTTCCCTGTTAACAGGAAGGATCCATGGCTTCATGGGGTTTGCGCCACACACGAATTCTTCTATCTGCCCGATACAGTTGGAAACGCGACTCGTCAGACCAAGCTACTTGTTTCCAGTCATCAAGTGTCCAGTGGCGGTGTTGCCGTGCCCAAGCGAGGCGCATAGCTGTGTCATGCACCCATCAAGGGGACTTGAGTTGGGCACCGGCTCCCAAAGCTCACATCGTGCAGGGTATGTTGCACAGTCCGGACGCTGATGCTTGTCGAGGCTCTAGCATTGAATTCCGATGATACCTGCGAGAGTGTTGCATGCCTATTGCGTGAAATGTTTCTTGACAGCCGACGATGGTCACGTTCACTCGATGTCTTTTTACGGCCACACTGGTACCGTAGGTTGAAGGTTTTGCTGGAATTCTTGTAGTCACAGTACACCCTTGCAATGGTCATCCGAGAATCTCCGAAATACTATGGCCCATCTCACGAGCGCCAACTATGACACCGCGTTGAAAATCGCTTAAATCGTTATTACTTGTCCTTCTCATGCTGAGAACAGCTCTGACAGCTGGCAAGGATGTCTATTGCTTTATATACGCACTGGCAGATGTAACCGAGTACGTGCATAGGTGACGTTGCTATGTATTTTGCATAAGCTCGTCTGTACCAGTTTTTCTGGCACTTCAGTGTATGTCCAACTTTCATTTTAGAAAAATCTCCTAAAATGAGTATTAGAACAGTGGCTGCCAAGTCTTTTTATAATATAACCTGTGGATTATACAAAGGGGAAAAAATTGTTCTCTGAATCTCATGGTGTGCAGATTATATGGAGGAAAACACAGTAATTGACACATCAATTAAATCATCAGATATTTTACCTTGTTTCAATGAATATTTAATTCACTGCTACGTCATTTGACAGCCTCTAAGTTAAAACAACTAAGTACAGCTACTTATTGTTTGTTCAACATAAAATCTGTGAAGCATGAAAATGATTTAGTGTCCTGAAGATATTTCGGTAGGCATCAACATCAAGGTGAAATTAAGAATGTTCATATCCACTGCCCCTGCATGTGGTCGGTGACATAACCACTTGTAGCATTACACATGGTTAAGCAATGCTTAGGGGTCTAAGAGAAAGGCAGAAACTTTAATTTAAATCCACCATCAAAACAAGAAAGCTGAGAGGTGCAAAGGCATGGAGAGAGAGAGAGAGACAGAGAGTGAGAGAGAGACAGAGAGTGAGAGACAGAGTGAGAGACAGACAGAGAGAGAGTGAGTGAGAGAGAAACAGAGAGAGAGGGCTCTTTTTGGTTTGCTTGTCTGTATGGCATCAACAGTGAAGGGGATGTCATTGACATGATGCCAAACATTGGATTCAAATTTAAAAGAGCTTAAGATGAAATCAGAGTAAATGTATTTCACAGAATTTTAGACATGTATAATGCACAAATTAGAGAAAGATTTATTTGTGTGCAAAATACTGTCAATAATGTCGCATTTTTTAAGCTTTAAAACACACATTAACGGGCACTGATATCTTAAAATATGAAGACAATTTGCAAAAAATATGTGATAAAGATCTAAGTAACAATTTTTCCATTCAACTTTTTCAAAGTTTCAGATATAACCTTTGTATAGGAGAAATTAAACTATTAAATTCAATAAAAGAACTAGCTAATAATACGGTTTATCAATTTTTATCATGTAGTTACCTGGGCATCTCTACAGCACGTGCTTTATATCTAACACTACCTGTTACAGTAGTACTTGTGAAAGATCATTCAACAAGCTGGAAATAGTTATACACTATTTGTGAAACTCACTGCATCAAGAATGACTGAAATATCTTTCACTAATTGCCATAGTTAATTTATCTAAAGCTGATAAATTCAGTATCAAAGATTTAATAACAGACTTAACCAATGAAAAAAACTATGAAAAGACCTTGGGGGGGATCTTTAATCTATCTATCAATAAATAGAAGATTTTTTAATGAAATAAATGTTTATGCAAGGTTAAAATACAAGTATTTTTATATGCATATCATGAAGGTCACTAAACTCATCAACCTCATGTTAACTGTACTTTTGTAACTGCTACTCATCTCAAGGTAAAAGAACTTGCTCTCCAATTCGCTAACATACGTTATACATTCCAATCTCTGTTGAATGTGTTCTTTTCGACAGATGCCTAAACTACAGTGGTTATTTAACACTGAAAATAGGTATTTGCAGGTTAAAATAGGAAATTATAAAGAACTATTATTATACATATTAATTTTTCTAAATTAACCTATTTATAATTCCCTAGTTAAATAACCATGGGTAGTTTAGGCCTCCGTCGAGTGGGAGCACATTCAGCAGAGTGTACGACATATGTTAGTGAATTGGAGGTAAGTTCTTTTACCTCAAGTTGATAAGTAATGTATTTTTATTTTCCTTATTAATTTTGCAAATACAGCAGAATGGTGGGGGTGGGGTGGAGGCCTTTTTTATTACTTTGTGTAAGGGCCAAAAATTCATGGCTACACCACTGTTTATGGTGCACACACTTGAAAGGTTATTAAAATTATAAAAACCTAATGCATTGCAAAGATTTTTTGGCCACATTGTATCTCCAACATTGAATTGCATAAAAGAACAAAAATCAGTACTACGGAGAGTGAAATTAAGCTCTGAAAATGGAAATGGGTCAGATATTTCCATTTTCATAGATTTTAACCATACAAATGACAGACTGCCCTGAGTACCTCTGAGTTGGTCCAGAGATCACTTGGCAAAGAATGATTATAGAGAACAGAAAGCATGCTGGGTAAATGAGCTGGGAACAACCAAGGGTTGTGATACTGGAGCAAGAAGGAGACTGGTGGTCTTTTATGTATCACTGGGCACAAAGACGATTAAATAAGTAGCCAATTCAATAAGAAATTAACTTATTCCTTAATGCTGCTTTGTTCATAGAAAATACAACAGTGTTCGGTGCTTTCCCCAAATTAAAATTTGCAAAATAGAATAGCATCTTTCTCACCTGTTTGATCACAATGCATCTATACATGGTATAAAATAAAGTCCCCGGTAGGCGTCTGTCTGTTTGTTAGGGCAAATCTCGAGAATCGCTGGATGAATTTTGATGCGGTTTTCACCATTCCATAGAGCGTTTGTCGAGGAAGGTTTAGGTGTATGAAACATTAATCTATGACAAAAGGGAGCCGAGCACAAGCAGTACCGATTTTAGTGACAAATCAAAGAGAAAACCAATGTTCGCATTCTTTCGTGGCTTCCACTGCCAAACAATGATGGGCTGTGACCGGTTTTTGAAACTTTTTTGCTCATTGGGAAAAAGACGTGAGGCGCATGCGTGGCAGCCAGTCTGACAGCATGCAAGGCCACAGACTAAATGCGTAGTTACATCAGACGCTGAAAGAGAATTGGTTTAGCGGCACTCGAACAGACTAAATGTGCAGTTGTTTTCGTCCACACGTATGTATCTCTTTGAGTAGCTCTTTAATTGAAATTTAAATATTGTATTAACATTATGCTGAGATGAAAATCGAATATAGGTCGTAGTACATCGGACGCTAAAAGAATTTGTTTATCCCGTGATTATGAAACTTTCCAAGAAAGAGAATTTCGATTGGCAAATGACAAACAAAGAATGGCTTTACGAAGAGAAAGACAGTCGCCTGTTGAACGCAATAATCGTCACTCTTTAGATTCGCAGTAAATTCTAAATCGCTACTGTGCAAACCCAGGCCATTTCGCTAGTTGCTAATAAAACTGTATGTTCAGAAACTTTCTTTTTTTCTTTCTTGGGAAATTCAAAAGATCTTTTGCTTAGTCATATTATCAAAAAATGTATGTAAAAAAATTTACACCCATCAAAATTTTATTGTACACCAACAGCCTTTTTATGGCATAAAGGTTTCCAAGCACTGTGCTGTATTGTAACAATTTCAGAAACAAATTCCAATACTGCTACAGCCCAACAATGGAGGAAACAGTGTTTTAAAATGTGAAGCTCAAAGTCACAAAACGTGAATCAAATTATGCCATAAAATTGCTACAGAACTTGATTCTTACCCAGTCTTTTCTATTTTCTTTAGTAGAAAGTTATGCTTGCGGCTAGCAACGTGGGCCTCAAAACCCTTGGAGTCTCTTGTAATAACATCGCACAGAGGGCAGTAGCTACAGCTGAAAAATGAGAAAAGTGAAAATGAATAATACAAAGTGCACAATCTTTCCTGCAATTTAAATTATATTTAAAGCATATATATTTCAATTATATTTTACCACACAGGCCGAAACATCACAACAGTGAACAGACGCTTAAGTCATCCACCAATAAACCAGGAGTGCAAATGCATTAGTGCTAGCTGTATTTGTTGGCTACTGCTAATTTTTCGGTTTACGCAAAACTTTCATAGACAAGACACAAAAATCATATAAATAGTTCTTATCAGTTTTAACTTTGCGACATCTGACAGTCTTGCATCCTTGCTGTTCACCAACAATGTGCAGAGAGGTCATCCTGTTCCCTTTTTTGGAGATTTTTTATTTTGAGTGGTTCTTGGCAACTTTAGATTAAAAATAATAATAATTCACCATTCCCCAGGAATCGTTTGTATGCCACAAAATGCCAATAGACTTTGACCACAGCCATCAGTCACATGGGAAGGATGATCATCCAAATCAATAATGAATGCCATTGGCTGTATGAAGGTGTGACATTGTGAGCAAATTCTGCAGGGCATGTACACCATTGGCTGCTAGACTTACACTGTTTTCTACATTACTGGATTATCACTGTTTTTCTACATTGTTTTCATCAGAAGTATCACACATTGCTAATTTTGCAAATCATAAGAATTCAATGATTCATAAGCTGCTGTTTTTATGGATAAAAATGACTTTTTCTTTAACAGAAATCTTTAAAATGCCATTTTATTTATTTATTTTAATTTTTCTCAAAAATGTGGGTGCGTCTTTACATTCCAAAAAATACGGTATTTTGTTTGGCAAATTATAACACTTTATAAAAGAGTAGTGTTTCTTGTTTGGTTTTCAAAAACTACAGTTGCCAATGTGTGCTTAACGTTAAACCTTTGATTACTTGATCAAAAGTTTACAAGGAATCCTAACCATAAAAGCAATGTACAATGATATTTAAGAATGTGCAAACTGCAGGCAGCATTCATAAAAGTTCCTATTTTAGCTAAGCCTTGTTAAGGTCATATATTCAAAAACTTATTCATATACACATTTCTTTTAATTTGGTGTTAATGAAAGGAAAATATATTGCTTGGGGATTTGACCCAGAGAATGGAGGGAACCAGTTTCGTAACACACATATACACACACACCAGTGCTGAGACGGGCCTGGCCCAAAGCGGGCTCGGGCTGCAAAATACTTACTGGAGTTCGGGCTAGGGCGGGCTTGGTCTATGAGAGAAGGAGAGAATTTTTTTTTTCTTTTTCTTTTAATGTGATTTTTTATGATTTAGCACACGAGACTTTTTTACACTTTCTAGTTAAAGAGAATTCTTCGGTAACTGGGTCTAGAAGGAGAGGGGAATTCGGCAGGGCTTTTCGTTCCGGGCTTGGGTAACAAATACCATAAGCCATGAATTACTGAATTTCTGCAAAGGAAAAGTTTCTTTAAGAACTATAGGTAGTAGATGAGGAGTGGGAACTCAGCAGGGTTATTCATTCTGGGCTTGGGTAACAAATACCATAGATCATGAATTACTGGATTTCTGCAAAGGAAAAGTTCCTTTAAGAACTATAGATAGTAGATGGGGAGTGGGAACTCGGCGGGGCTATTCATTCCGGGCATGGGTAACAAATACCATAGGCCATGAATTACTGGATTTCTGCGAAGGAAAAGTTCCTTTAAGAACTATAGATAGTAGATGGGGAGTGGGAACTTGGCAGGGCTATTCATTCCGGGCTTGGGTAACAAATACTGTGGGCCATGAATTACTGGATTTCTGCAAAGGAAATATTTCTTGAAGAACTATAGATAGTAGATGGGGAGTGGGAACTCTGCAAGGCTTTTCATTCCGGGCTTGGGTAACAAATACCATAGGCCATGAATTACTGGATTTCTGCGAAGGAAAAGTTCCTTTAAGAACTATAGATAGTAGATGGGGAGTGGGAACTCGGCAGGGCTTTTCATTCTGGGCTTGGGTAACAAATACCATAGGCCACGAATTACTGGATTTCTGCAAAAGAAATACTTCTTGAATAACTATAGACAGTAGATGGGGAGTGGAAACTCTGCAGGGCTTTTCATTCTGGGCTTGGGTAACAAATACCATAGGCCATGAATTACTGGATTTCTGCAAAGGAAACATTTCTTGAAGAACTATAGATAGTTGATAGCACGCTGACAAAATTTTGCCCCATACCTCCACGCGGCAGCTCCCTGCTAATTCTGTTGAGCAGCGTACAACATAGATTGCTGGGCTAAAAGCTATTTATCAGGTAGGCAACAATATACTCAAATTAACCAACATGAATCCTCTCTTCAATTCATACCAACTGGTGTTCCGGGGCCCAACACAGATGCTTAAAGTGGCCACAGGCACGCACTTTTGAATGTCACGCCAGCAAATGTGGGAGTTTTGTGCCTGGGGCGGCATGTAGCATAGAGTGAAGAGGATTTCAAGCAGGCGTTGAAGTGCTTCACTCCTGGTCCACTCAACGCTACATGCCGCCCCAGGTACAAAACTCCCCCATTTGCTGGCGTGACATTCAAAAGTGCGTGTCTGTGGCCACCTTAAGCATCCATGTTGGGCCCAGGTTTAGTTCTTTCCCTAGAACCAGCGGCTCCAACTTTGGGATGAATTATGAATTAATCTAAGTAGTTTTAGTAAGGGAGTGTCTCACCCCAGGTCTAAAACTGCCCTTTGGGAATTAGAAGCCAGCGATAGGAAAGAAAAATAGGAAGGATTTAGATAAAGACACTGAGAGAATAAATACTCAGAACCAATCGGGCTGTCAGAATTCAATGAAGCCACTCAGCAGGAAGGATCCAGTGATCAGGACCACACGGCACCCATCCGTCATCATCACCACCACACATGGGAGAGTGAAACTTCAGAAAACCACATCTGGTGCCGGAGAGCCATCAATCAGTACTTATCATCACAAGCCAAACTGAGAAGAAAAAAAGGTGGTGGTGGTGGTGGTGATTTTGGAACTGGTGGCTCCTTAAATATTAATATGCTCCAGGGATTTCATAAATCCAACAAAACACCAGGGGAAAAGGTAACAGTGGGGCCAGCCATGGGCGCCAACGGGGGGGGGGTCACTTGAACTTCCTGCAGAATTATTTTATTTTATTTTATTTCATTTTATTTTATTTATTACTTTTTTTTTTTTACGTACACAGAACTGGACCATAAGGAAAGATGGAGTTTGGGACGTTCAATTTAATATCCCAATTTTATCGGAAATTTGGAATTGGAAAACGATAACGTGAAAGCGGAAAACCTAGCAAACCGTAAGGTAGTACGCCCAAACAAGTTCCGCTCAGGGTGGTGTGTGTTGAACTTAAAAGTCTTGGCGTGGCCCTGCTCGACACTTCATTATTTTGAAAACAGTTACCAATGTACATGATAATACATGACTATTACTAACATACACTCTCTTCAAGGGCAGCATCAATTAATAATAATAATAATAATAGTAGTGTTCTAGTGTAGTAAGTAAGTAGTAGTAATAGTAATAGTATTAATCTTTCATTTTCACGAATTACTCTTTTCTACATATTAACCAAACCTTAATTAATTGCACTTGACCCCCACTGAAAAATTTCCAGAAGGTGCCCATGGCTCCAGCTCTTACAACTTTTTTCTCAGCCTAATCTTTAGCGTGACGTCCCACGTCCGCACGTGCCATTTCTGTACACATCCACATCATCTACTGCCATTTCCGCACACAGATTTCATGATCTGTAAGCAGTGAGATATGAGTGAAAGAAGACAGAGGATCAGGGGTGAACTGATAACCCCCCCCCCACACACACACACACACACCACCACCACCACCACCACCACCCCGTCCACTGCAAGAGGGTTCACAGCTATAAGAGCCCCCAGAGGCGTATCTAGGCAGATCTGCACTCTGGGCAAACCACAAAATATCGAAATATTGCACCCCCGTCTGTCTTTCTACCTTATACAAATGTACGTATATCAGGGGTGTTAGTGCCTCCTACTATGTTTCGGACAATTCTTGGAGCGAGAAAATATGCAATTTGGAGCAGAAATGTAAGGTTTTGGAGCGAGAAAATTTGCATTTTGGAGCAGCTAATGATAGTATTTTTAATTGTTTTAAGTCCATGCTGTGCTTTAAGTTATGTTTATATACTGAATTACCATTATTTGATGAACTATGAAAAAATGTTATACACTATCTACCAAAAAGTAATTGGACACCTGTGATAGCAAAGGAAAACAAAGTTTATTCGCCTTCAATAGTTGGTGGAGCCTCCACGAGCAGCGATTACAGCTGCGACCCTACAGGGCATACTCTCAACCAGGCGTTGTATGACGGCTAGCGGTATTTTCTTCCACTCGGCTTGGAGAAGACAGGTCAGTTCCTTCACCAATTTCGGACGGTGGGGGCACCCCTTAAGTCGACGCTCCAACTCGTCCCAAAGGTGCTCGATAGGGTTAAGGTCCGGGCTCTACGCAGGCCAGTCCATTTGATTAACCCCATTGTCACCATACCACCTGTCATCCTGAAAGTAACATGGGTCCACCCCGTAAAACTGCCACAACGTAGGAAGCGCATGGTCATCCAAAATGGTGCAGTAGGTCTCGGCGTTGAGTCTACCAGGAATTACGACCAAGGGTCCCGAGCCATACCAGGTGAAACACCCCCATAGCATAATTCCACCGCCGCCGAACTTCACAGTTGGCACAATACATTCTGGCAGAAGGCGTTCTCCAGGCAGACGCCAAACCCAGACCCTGCCACCCGAACGGTAGAGGGTGAACCTTAATTTGTCGCTCCAGAGAACCTGTTTCCACTGTTCAACGGTCCACTGTCGACGTTCTTTGCACCACGTTAGCCGAGCAGCGCTATTGGACTTGGTGATCAAAGGCTTGTGGGCGGTAGCACATCTATGATAACCGAGCATATGGGCTTCCTTACGGATGGTATTCATCGAAAGAACACTCCCGGATGCTTGTTGAAACTCCTCGCGAATATGGCCCATCGATTTGGTGCGGTTCTTCCGAATTTCTCTGGCCAGCACCCGTCGGTCTCTAACTCCCAGTTTTGTGGGTCTGCCGGGTCGGGGCACATTCCGACAGTCACCTCTCATCTTCCACTTGCCAATCACATAGGCCACTGTCGATTTTGGGTACTTCAACTCGTTGGATATGTCACGTATGGATCAGCCATTTCTGTGATACCCGACGATTACACCTTTCTCGAAATCAGAGAGCTCCGAACTGCGTAGCATCTTGCATGCGACTGGTTGTGTTGTTGTTTCCCACACAATATTTAATGGCGGCGGCCATGACGTGTATCAGGACCGCAGATATTGTCGATTGCAGGGGTGTCCAATTACTTGTTGGTAGATAGTGTATTTCAGGTTTGTTGACATTCTACTGCTTCTCTTACCACTGTTAATTAGCATTTCTGTCATTCCTGCAGTGAGATAAATGGGAAAACAATTATGCTACCCACAATTTATTGAAAACAACACGACCTGCAATATTTTAAGTGCAACACATTAATATCAGGGATTTTCTTCTGAATGCATTTGTTTCACTGTGACACGAATAGGATGCTGCCGCCCCTGAGAACTGTTGCTATTGTTACTGAACGCTTGAAAATATACACTTAGGAAAAATAAATAATATGTAATTATTGTTTGTTGTTTGGTTGGTTTTTAGCAGCATATTTTTCGAGATTCATGGCATTCAGATGAAAATACATTATTTCTGAAACCAACCAACTGGCAAGCCATGCGTACGTGGTTTGTGTGTGCATCACAAACTCCTAAGGTTTTCTGAAGGAAAGCGTACCTTCGATATAAAAGGAAAACTAATGTAACATTTAACAATCAAATTGTAAAATCACCTTTCAGCAGTTGCACCATGATACTCTTCATACAATGTTTTTCATCAAGTAATTATCAATGTCAAACTTTCCTTATTGCTGTGAACAATTACAACTGGAACCAAAACTATAAGATAACAGTAAGATTTAGTAAAGTTAATTAGATACAGGCTGCTTCCATCGCCTAATGCTAGCGCAGTCACATTTTGGCACAGGATTTCCCCTCTCCTTTTTCAGTAGTAGTAGAATCAGTTTTTGACTTTTTTGTTGTTGCTGTATGAAAGAGCCACTGCTCTTGCATACTTGGAGTCCTGCACGTAGGGACATGGACATTAAGCAGACGATCAGATTGAGAGTTTGTAAGTGGTTCAACGCACCTTTCATCTGGAAAAAGAAAAGTGTGAGGGTGAAGATGTTCCCCAAGGTAGGTCAAAATGAGAAAAAGAAAATCTCCTAAAAATTCTGCTCTCTGAACGTACGGGGCAAAATTCAGACTTTAAGTAAGAACCAAAAGATCAGTATTCCTGATAATTGATTACAAGTTATGCAATATGAACAATCCTTTCATTTATCCATAGCGTTCGTAAGTGATTTTAATTAACATGCATGAGACTGACAAAGAAAAAAACAAAGCTGTACTTTTTAATTTGGTGAAAAATCAGACTGAGCAGTGAGAAAGTGTGAATATTATGCAGCATGAACAAAACTGAATCGTTCACTGTAATTTATTTATGAAAATATTTAACTGGATCACACCACTGTATTCACAATTATAAAATTAGTGAATTCCAAACAAAATAAGGTGGTTTTGAAAGACATAGCTTCAAACAGTTTTTTTTTCCTGGTTTTGTTCTTGTACTTGCTAGAACATTCATTAGCTCTGGTTTCCTCTTGCGAGCAAACCCTACTTTCTTCTCAGCAAGTTCCACAGCCATATTTGTCTTTTGTTGATTCTGCCACTGCAGAGCATCCACTGTTTACTTTTTTTTTTCTGCTGATAGTTTTCCCTTACCCTTTTTCTTTGTTACTTTTCTTTTTTTTTTTTTTTTTAATCATTCCCTCAGATGACAATTTTACCCATCATGCTTAAAGAACTTTCAGCCTGAGAACCATGAATTCTGATATTAGAGCTTGCACTATTTTAGATAAATGGTGTAATTTTCGGAGAATAAATACTTTTTTTAACACCATGCATCAATTCTTACAAATTTCCAAACTTCGTCACTTCTGTTTTTGGAAATTTCTCCCACCCTTATCAAGCTAAAATGCCCACACATTATGAGGGTGATGAGACATTTAACAATTACATAAGAGTGGGAACATCGCGGGGAGGGAAAAAATACAATTACGGAAGAAATCTTTGCTCCGTCCGACTTCCGTTTTCGGAAATTTATCCAACATTTTAAAGCTGAAATACAAATATTTATGAATAAAATGATATCTAACAATATTGGGTAGAGGAAACATCTCAAGAAAAAAATTACAATTACGAGAGAAATCTTACCCAAGTTTACTTTCCATTTTCGAAGGATGAAATTCCGTCCTCCGCCGGAGAAAACGATCCCCCGCCCCCACACCACAACCAATCCTCCCACAATTTCAGTTCAGTTTTGTATCAATCTCGTGTATGGTCCATATGATAACAAACAAGACGGAATTCCTCGAATCAGCATAAGAATCTCGTGGCTGAAGATTGCGGGGAGATTTTCAGGCGGCCTGACTTCCGTTTTCAGAAATCGTTGCTTACAATTTCAATCTCAAATTATGCAATGAAATGATATTTAACAACAATACTGAACAGAAGCAAGATCGTGAGAGAAATAAAATATGATTCCGGGGGAAAATCTGCACTCCGTTTAACTTCCGTTTCCGAACGTTTAAAAAGACAAAACAACGTCCCCAGACGAAATATGACCCCCGCCCCTAACTAATACCCCGAAAATTTCTTCACTTTTGCATCGATCTCGAAAATGACAAAAAAAAAAAAAAGGCGGGGGGAGACTCCACGGAAGAATCTCACGTACGAATTAACCACTGAATCGATTTCGAATGTCGTAAGATTCCGTTAAAATATCAATGACCGGTAAATTTTAACTTTCGGCGCAGATTTCGTGAAAATCGCAATTTTTTAGCAGAATGGTGCAAGAACAACGTTTTGGAGCGGGCTGGCACAGGTCTGGCAGCCCTGGTATATTATATTTCATTTTATTTATGTGATAGTTTTGCCAAGAATTTTTATAGAACCATTACAAGGAATAATTGATTTTTGATTTTCTTATGTATATATACAGTATATCTTAAACTGAGGTCACAATCAAACTGTGATTGTGTAGCTCTTTGCAACTTGTTATTTTTATTTTCTTATAAATATAAATATACATATATATCTTGTTTATGCAGTTTCCTGCGCACTGTTTTCATTGATACAGGGGTCTGGTGATGCATATTGAGCTCCGCACTAATTTTCAGAGCTGTGCAGGGGTGCAGAATATGTCCGAACACGCGAACAAGGTGCGGGGGAAACTAAGACAGCTCTGGGGAAATTTTTGCCCGAGGGTAAAATATTAGTAGTAATAATAAAACGAAACATTGACTTATTAACAACGAATATAGCGTGCAAAATAGGAGTAATTTACTTCACGGTAATCAGGTAATCATTTTGAAAAATGTGTCATTATGAATACAAGAGGTTATGAGGGCTGTGAGGTACTGAAAACTGCCGCTCCCAAACGCTTCACCGAGCCTAAACGACTTTACTAATGCCGAGGCGGAGACAGCGTGGCATGAGTAACAAGTACGACGCAACCACTAGTCACGCTAATAAACGTTTCCGAAACTAATGGACCACCCCGGTGACACAGTGGTCTAAGCAATGGCTTCTGATCATTCGTCCGAGATGGGTCTGGGTTCGAATCCTGGTGAGGCATGGATGTTGTGTTTGTCTCGTGGCACTGGCTCTCACCCTTCCCTGTAACCAGTGGCCCTAAATTAGGGATGGGTGGCTGCTTGTAGCCCACTGAGTTGCTCTAGGTGATCGTTAAACCTCCAATGGAAAAAAATGACAGCGAATGTGTCATAGACGCCGATCTGAAACATTATTGGGTGTTCTGGACATTTTAAAGCGAATGACCCATGCATTTTTCAAAGGATTTAAGTCAAATTTAAATTTCATTTGGTAAAATTATCTGGCACAATTAGACGCCTGGAATGCTAGAATGAAATAAATTATAGTTAATTACAGAATTTGTTAGCTGTTTATTTTTCAGCCTCTCTACCCCGGGTTACTTTTTGATTCGCCTATTCTTTGTACGTCAAAAGTTAATGGGTTCCGCCATTTTAGGCAAGGAAAGAATTCTTGATTCGCCTATTCCTGTCTCGCCTGAAACTTTCACCTGCTAGAGGGGAGAGATTCACCTGGAGCACTAAATCTTTCGTGCGTAAAAAAAAAAAAAAAAAAAACTTTTTTTCATGAAGAGAAAAAGCTAGTTATTCATTGGAATAAATATTAGTTTTTTTTTGTTTTGTTTTTTCAAATTTTTAAGTAATAGGCTTTAAGGATAGTTCTTGGTCATCGACACATACTCTAATAATCGTTTAAACTTGTATGAAAATCCGCTACAGTTTTGGGGGAAATTTCAGACAAAAAAAATTTGTTCTGGGGAAATATTGGGCCCTGAACATTTTCTGCACTCCTGGAGCTGTGGTCTTCTTATTACAGGTAATAATCCTCTTTAATGCTCTGCTGTCTCTATCAGTTAGGGTCGTTTTCCGGCCGCTCTTGTGTTTTGTAGACAACGTTTTGCCACAAACACGGTATGCTGTCATGATGCTAGACACAGTAGTTCTCAATACCCCCACTACCCTGGCGACTTGTCAGGGAGGCACCAACTAGCCGGGCACCAACAATTAGCCCTCTTTCGAATTCTGTTAGGTCGCTCATTTCGTCGTCACCCTGAAAGAAATTTTGCAACCAGACAATTTAAATGCACTTAAACAGGACCTTGTGGTACTAAACAAAGCTATTACAACCAAAAGTGATGGATACCTTTGCATATTGTGATGTACACAGCTGCATTAAAAGTCACGTATCTGTGCATGGTGTTACATTATTCTGAAAAAACTTTCAGCCTAAAGACCATTAATGCATGATGTTAAAGTTTTCAGATAAATGGTGTAAATTTGAGAATATGAATACTTTTGAACGCTATGCATCAATTCTTATAAATTTTCCAACTTCACTTCGTTTTCAGAAATTTTTCCATCCCTTATCAAGCTAAAATGCAAACATCTATGGGAGAAAATAACATTTAACAGCAACACAAGATACAGAGAACATCTTGGGGGGAGGGGGAGAAAAAACTATGATTACGGGAGAAATCTTCACTCCCATCAGACTTACGTTTTCAGAAATTTTTCCTCCATTTTCAAGCTGAAATGCAAATATTTATAGAATGAAATTATATTTAACAACGATACTTGGCAGAAGGAAAATTGAGGGGGAAAATTGATTACAGGAGAAATTGCCGCTTCCGTTTTCGAAGCATTTTAAAAGACGGAACAATGCCCACAGACGGAAAACGACCGCACACAACACCGACCCCCCCATTTCATTTCAGTTATGCATCGATATCAATTATGACCCAAACGATGACGGAAAAATTTCACGCCTGAAGATCACAGGAAAATTTTCACAGAGTCGTAACTTCCGTTTTAGGAAAATTGATGAATGCAGTTTTCAGCTGAAATACAAACATTTATGCAGCGAAATCATATTTAACAACAACACTGGACAGAGGCAACATTGCAAAAAGAAATTATGACAGACGGGGAACCACTTCCCCCCCCCTCCTCCAAAATAATTTCCCAAAAATTATCTTCAGTTTTGTACCAATCTCACGAATGACCCAAATGATGAAATAAACCAAAAAAAAAACCCGGAAATAATCATGCACAATATACCACTGCAATTGAAAGATTATGCTTGTTTTGTGCATGTGTGTGTGTGTGGTTATGTGCCCCAATAAAACAAAAGCTTAAAGATGTTTACTTTCAAAACAACTTTGTTTCATCCATCTCTTTCGCAATTAATTTACTACTTTAATAAGAAAAAGCCTGCCTTCTCACTGTGGCGCTTAACGATATACATTAAACCCACAAATAAAACAAAGTTCACTCTGTACTGCATGATCACATACATTCGATGAAGAACAAAATAAATTTCAGAGTGCTTACTTTTTCTTCTTAAGACCCTCTAACAAAGAACTTAAATCCTGGGACAGCAACTCCTGAAAAGAAAATACAAAATTAATTACAACTGTGTAAATCACAGCACAAATATCTAGTTAAAGTACATAGCATGATTTACATAAACTCTCCCAACAATAAAGTTATCCCCCTTGCGGCGGCACTTGCAGCTCCGAAATTTCTTAAAATTATTAAACTGCTTTCCGACACTGCAACGCATGAAAAAAGGAATTGGTTCATTACATTAATAATTCTTTGACATTCCTTCTCAAGCAAAAACTGAAAGTTAAAAGTACCAAATCGGTAGCTCGGTTTCTAGTACAGTGATGACTATTCGTGAGTGATTCGTTGACAACGAGTAACTGTTTATCGTCAATGGTTCGTTCTCGCTGCTTTGAATGATCATTCAATCCGACATTACTACGACACACACTGAAGTCGCCCACATGAGATTGGAAATGAATTCCCAATAAGAAAAGTACTGTTGAGAGTATTAAAAAGTGTCAACCATTATGTGCAGGGGCAGATTGGGACACCAGGATATTTCCCAGGGAACCATTCAAGAAATGGACTGTTTTCTGGTATCCTCTTGTCAGGATTGTTTTGAAAGAACAAAAAACTATCTTGAACTTATGAATAAGTATCGTTAATTTCATAAAGATTCCTGTCTAAAAGATTGTCTTAAAAAAAATTGCTGTTTCCTTCTATCTTTGGGCTTTTCTTTCTAAAACGACAAAGCAAAATTATCTAGTTCAGTGAAAACATTGCCGCTGGACCAAGCAAGAGAGCTGTTAAAAATAAATTAAGCTAACTACGGTTAAGCATAGGTCCAGGGTGTGCACGATTTAAATCAAGTGATTTTTTTTAAATCACTGATTAATGATTTTTTTTTTTATTTTTATGATTTAATCAAATTATTATTTTTTCTTAATTTTTATATCACCATTTAAAACTTTGAACAAAACTGAATTTAAGCATTAGTTTTAACATGATCAGTCAAAGTGGCTGAAGTGAAAAAATAAGTATTAAATCCTTGTGGAAGAACTTTCATGCTGGTAAACAAAACTCAAATTCCCATAATAGTTGTTTTATATTAGTAATTGAATTAAAAAACTAGGAAGCCATTTCTCAACATGAGCTTTATTCAAAGAAAAAGGTTTTTATCTTCTGCTCAATGACCTGTCAGATCACAACTTACAAGGTTGTTGTTCTTCTAGACTATACTTCGATTCACAATAAGATGACACTGAAGGGGAAGGTACGTTAAATCTATCGCCACGACTATAAGTAGTTCCCAACATTTTCCGTGAAAACCAACGCATTTGTTGCCCAGAATCATATTTTATATTGTCCTAGGCTGCGGGTAGCCTAGTGGTTAACGTTTGTGACTGTCACGGAGAAGACCTCAGGTTCGATCCCAGGCAGGTACGAACGCTCGAACCACTAAATATTCGATATGCGTCGGATGGGCACGTTAAGCCGTTGGAACCCAAGTACTAACCCCCAGTAATAAATAAGGGCGTCTTCCTCTCCCTTTCTACCTCGCTTCCGTATCACTTTCCTATCAGGCACTCTAGCCCAAATCTGCTAGCTTCCTATTTCTAAGGTTTGTTTAAGACCTGGGGTCAGACACTCCATTCTTAAAATCCTCTATATATGATCTGATCTGATCTCTATATTGTCCTAGCTGTTTACTTATTAGTGCATATAGTTATTTTAAATAAATCTAAAAATGATCTACTTTTAGAAATTAGGTTTTAAAATTAGACCAACACACACATGCGTAGATATGCAGTGTTTGGGAGACAAGAATGCCAATGAATTAAGGGGACGTGATTGACAGCTGCTAACAGAGGGACGCAGTGGGGAGTGACGCGGATGAATATAACTCTCGGCCGTCTCTTAAGGCTCAGTGAGTGTGTAGGCTCTTAAACTACCTTAAACTGCAGTATCATCTTAGGGTGAATCGGTACAAGGGTCTGTTGCTTTTTATTCTTTGCCTTTGTTCCTCTGTGCTCAGTTTTATACAGAGTACACTGTTTGTATTTTCTACTTAATAATAGCCAGTGCCTTGTATGTTCTCAGGTACTTTACAAATATGTCTGCTGGGAGAAAGAAAGATCCAATTTCGTGCTATTTTACGGAAAAGATTGAGCTTGGAAAAAAAGGATGTAAGGCACACACTGGACTGGTGGAGGTCATTAGCTTTGCTAAAGGACTGTGTTTCTGGAAAAAGACTTGAAGCTATTGAAGCACTTCACACATGCAAAGCTACATCTGCTGGAGTAGAGAGAATGATCTCTACTTTTGGACTCGTGCACAGCAAACTCAGGAATCAGCTGGGGGTAGAAAAGGCTGCTAAACTTGTGTTTTTATTTAGATCTTTAAATGGAAAAAGTGCTTAAAAATTAACTGATTACCTATACCTACACTGTCTCGTGTTTGCAGTAGAATGTTACTGCAACTGGAAAAATGCATGAATAATTTTAATTATTTTTGTTATTAATTTCCAGTTAAATTTTTGAAATTAACTGCCCTGTGTTTTAATGCTTATGCTTTGCTGCTAATGGATAGGATTAAGCCTAAAAATCAATTTAAATAAACAATCTGATTTAAATTTAATAAATCGATTTAAATAAAAAAATCTGATTTATATATAAAAAATCGGATTTTTTTTTATTTTATTTTTTTAAGTCATGATTTTTATACACCCTGCTGATAAGTCGTTGGACTTGGAGCTAAAGGGACATTGGTAGGCCTGTCCTGTTCTCTTTTAAACTTGAAAGAGGTACAAACTGGAAATTTTGTTGGCAAACTTCTTGTGAAAATGGATTCCACATATCTTACTGAAAATTACTTCGATGAAATACTACACCCGAGAAAAATCTTTCGATGCACGTTAGGAAAGAATTTTAAAGTTCACAATTCTGAACTACAACAAGTCACTGTTCGGAGAGAAATTCATGACAAAACTTTGCAATTGATGAAAAGTGCATTGTTATGATGATGTTCTGCTCATTTCCTGTAACTGTTTATGAAGCAGAACGTAGTTCAGTAAACTATCTCTTATAAAGAACCCCAGGAGGCCTACAATGAAGAATATATGCTTATTTGCACTATCTATGTTGTATGTATTGAAAGCAAGCTCTCCAGGAAAACAAATTTCAGTGAGATGATTTGAAACTTTTCTGCAAAATAAGCAAGAAAATTTCATTTTTATTTGTTGTAAGCTTGAGGGATGGATAACATCTGAAATAAAAGGTCAGAAATTGATAGATTTTGAAATAAGAAGAATTTGTTCAAAATCAAACATTGTGTATTTTTTTCCAGCATCGTTACGCACCAAAATCTGGTATTCGCAAAGAATACCAACAATAAAATTGGCCTCAGAAATATTACCCTCTAGAAAAACTGCCCACATTCAAAACTGGGAGAAGCACCCACTCTTATATGTATCAGGCTACTCCTTTTATCTCATATTTTTTTACAAGTTGATGTGACTAAAGCTCAGAAATGAGCGGCAGGAAAAAATTTCAGTACACTACTGCACTCTTCACAGTAGCGTACTGTGACATTTATGTGAAACAGTGTTCGCATCGAACAAAGAAACGCAAAAGGTACCCCTTCAAAACAAGTAGAAAATTTAACTGTTTTTTATGAAATGGGAAAAAACCTCATCACCCAGTCTAGTTCACACACAAATCTACCTACCGTATTTGTGAAATGTATGTTTTGGGAAAATTTTTAAAGCATCAAAAATATGTTAATCGTAAGTATTTTTTTCTTTTCTGCATTTTATTAAAAGAGAAGGCATGAGATAGGAATTAGCAGAAACCATAACTGATTTGCATCCCCAAAAATAAGGCTACATCACATCTAGTAAACCAGAATGATAAAAGCTAAGCGATACTTTTTATGTTGACAAACTATGAGAATTTTTTACATATTTATGAGATTTGGGCATTCCTTCCGTAGGCTTTTTTCTTTGTAGGCACTTTTTTGTTTTTTTCCATTTCTCAAGAAGTTTGGCTAGAACATGATAAATAGACATTCGCTTTTAATCATTATCAAAATTCTCTCTAAATTTTACAGCTTGTGCGCAGATGAAATTTCTCTTGATCAAAAATCCAAGCAAGTGGAGATTGCTTTGTGCAAGAAAGCAGGGGGAGGGGAAACAAACAAGAGTAGCTGACATTTATTGTAGAACGCCGTAATCTTTTCTAAGGAAAATGAACGTTTTTATTACTTTTGAACTATCTCTTTGCATTTTCACTATACATTTTATTCTATAAAGTGTTCTTCAACTGTTGAGCCTAAACTTTGTTTGTTTCGCAACCCTTTTAAACCGTGCACGGACACTGAACACTCCACTTTGGAGCTTGAAAGGAACAGTTAACAGTACATTGAAAAGCCAAAACATTATAACCACCTGCCTAATACAATGAGTGGCCACTTTGTTATGACCACCTGACAGTTTTCAGCAAATTAGCTATGGCTGCATTCTGTTGCGGCCAGAGGGCGAGGCTAGTATAAAACGGGAAAGCTTAGTGCTTGCGACAGTAGTAGAAGTAATTTTTGAGTGACGAGATGGGTAAAAAATGCGATTTGATGGACTTTCAATGTGGGATGATTGTAGGAGCTTGGAGCCATGGAGCGAGTATCACCGAAACCGCAGCATTCGTGAAATGTTCCAGAGCAGCTGTTGTTAAAGTGTTTAAAGACTGGACTGTTAGCCAAAAACTTGGGTCTCTATGTGCAACGTGTGGTCGTCATCGACTATTGACTGCTCGGGTGGAACGGAGAATGTCCAGACAGACAACAGAAGGGCAACAGTGCAACACACTGCATCGAATGGAATATGGCAGCCGAAGGCCTGTTCAAACACCTTTGCTGTCTGCAATTTACAAGAGAAAATGTCTCTAGTTTGCACAGGAGCAGAAGGATTTGACAGTCGATAATTGGAAACAAATTATGTGGTCCGATGAATCACGTTTTCAGTTGCACCATGCCAATGGCCGAGTGAGAATTTGGCGGAAACAACACGAAAGCATGGACCCCAAACGCATTGCTACAACCCTTCAAGCTGGTGGAGGTAAAGTTATGGTTTGGGGAATGTTTTCTTGGCATGCTTTGGGCCCTTTAATTCGTGTTGATCAATGTCTGACTGGCACATCATATCTAAACATCGTTGCGGACCAAGCGCATCCTGTCATTTGGATGGTTAATGGTGATGGCTACTTTCGACAAGATAATGCGTTCTGCCATAGTGCTCATATTGTACAGGATTGGTTTCAGGAACATGCCGGTGAGTTTACTTTGCTTAGGTGGCCCCCACAATCTCCAGATCTCTACCCCATTGAGACTTTGTGGGATGAAGTTGAACGAGCCATCAGACAGCTGGATCCACAACCCTGCAATCTCACACTCCTGGAAAGTGCTATTCACCAGCATGGTCTCAGATCCCACACAGGGGTGCAGAATATGTCCGAACACGCGAACAAGGTTTGGCGGAAATTAAGGTAGCTCTGGGGAAATTTTTGCCCGGAGTTGCTCCGGCCACCAAGGAAGTTTTCTGAAAACTCCGGACAAAATGACCAATCTTGGTGTAGATACGATAAAAATTTTGTTTACTGCATTTTATTTCATAATTGTTGCGTATTGTTAAAAAATTCAAGGGTTGGCACGATTATTTTTCTCCTAAACTTAAAATCCGACAAAAAAGGAGGGGGGGGGAAGAAGGAAGGAAATCGCACTTTACATGCTGGCATTCCACCTGATGTTTTTGTTTAAGTTGCGTCACTCGGTCGGCTTGCAGCTGTTGGAAGCACATTGCAATGTCCTTAGTAGATGAATGACCCCAAGATAAGTACTGAAGTGAGGGATCTCTGCCCAGTGCAGGCAGCATGTCTTTACATACTGGGAAAAAAATTGCGGATTATCTTTTTCCCGAATTTTCAGTTAAATGTACAGAACTGTTTACTGATGCCATCATTTATTAAAACAAAGTGGCCCTGAAAAGTTCACCTTGCTAACTTAAAAACTTTTGGAGTTAGAAATGCTATTTTTTTTTATTAATACCTCTTTCTCTAAATGTCCAATTTTTGTGTGTGTATATAATTTTAAAAAGTGTTCACCGGATTCAGGCGAAATTTTCATGGTAATTTTGTTTGACCAAGTTAGAGCATCTATAAAAAAAATCAGCTTTATTAAATGAAAATTCGGAAAATAAATTTTTCACATTTTTATCCTCAGCTAAGCAAAGATGCAATACAACAGCAGGTGGCAAATGTGGCTCGGAGTAAAGGAGGGAGGGAAATGAATGTTGCAAGCCCGTAGTTCTCGGTCATCTGCGCTTTCCCGTGAAGTTGATCTTTCTTCCTCTGAACGTCTTAATAATAAAAAAGAAAAGTGCGTAATTTAAAAAGTTTCCATTGGATTTAACCGAAATTTGCAGGGTAATCATATAAGACCAAGTTATGGCATCTGTCAAAAATTCAGCTCTATTAAATGAAAATTCTGAATTATTATTTTTTTTTTTTTGCATTTTTATCTTTAGTTAGGGAGAAGGAATAACTCAGCAGGTTGCCAACGGGATTGTGAATGAAAGGGGAGACGCGACCCACACCGACAAAATAGATTACGTGAGCACGCAATGCCCCCCGTGGGTCTCGGATGCTACTGACGAATGACGCACGCCTGTTGGTCCTTTTTACACTGCTCTTCTCTTTCGTGAGAATAAAAAGTTGATGTTATTCGTATGTGTCCGTTCGATTTTTCATTTCCGTATTTTGGTTGCTCCTTTTTTTTTTTTCTTAAAAAAATTAGTCTGCTGGGTTTTTTTTTTATATATATCATGTCTCTCTCTAAGGGAAAGAGAAAACATAACCAAGTTTTTAAAGATGCTTATGAGAAAACGTTGCCTATTTTAAAAAGATCGGAAGAATCAGCAAATAATGCCTATTGTACCTGTTGTGATATTTCCTTCTCAGTTGATTAAAATACCGAACAGACTGTTCGGAACAGTGTCACCATTTGTAGACGGGGGAGGGGGAAGCGATAAAACGCTCATAGCTAAGTGGTTGGAAGGAAGGTGAGGTCAGAAATGTTGTGCCCCACTGTGTCGTTAAATGGTTGACCCAAAGACCTTGCGAACACGAGAAAACTCTGTCCTTTGATCTAAAAGCCAGAACTATGGAATGATGAGATGGAAAGTAGAAACAAATCGTCCTCATCCGATCACATCGGAAATCCGAACTACCAGTGATCCCAATTAGTTCTGATTTTGGACGGTCTGCTGTATTTATATTTATAAGTTTAGATGCGCAACACCAAGCTTCAACTCAAGCACATGCACAGTCAGTGAGTTCGGTATGAGGAAAGAATGCCCACGGAAAAAACGCCCACTTCTCGAACATAGGAAAAAATGCCCACAAGTAACTACAATGTAAAGAACCCCGACACAAAATTGAGGCACATTTATTTAATTCTAACCATATAAAAATTAATGAAGAGCCAATCGGAGTATTTATAAATAAATAATCTTACTTTTAATTAATATATATATATATATAAATTAATGAAGAGCCAAATAAGATTGTTAACTTTCAACTTCCTACTGTACAATAAGTGACTGTTTGGTATGAGGAAAGAATGCCCACGGAAAAAAACGCCCACTTTTCGAAAATAGGAAAAAACGCCCACGGAAAATATGCCCACAGAAGAGATGCTGACGGGGAAAATATGTGATCGACTGATAAGTTTATATGTCTGTCATAAACGGTGTTCGGACAACTGGTCACAGACTGCTGGCCAAAAACCGTTAGGGGTCATATAAAAATTGCGGTTTCTTGGCCACCTCACCTACATAACGAAAATGGGTGTAGGAGAATTGGCCACCGGACAACTGGCCACAAAAGTTCAAGGGTGTGGGGGTGGGGTGGGGGTGGGGTTGTAAGTATTATCGATTTTTGGCCTACATTGAGAATTGAATTGGGAACTCCAAACAAATTTCGAGAAAACGTTCTATGTAAGCCAAGCGAGAATTACAGCATAATTCATGTATGTTCGGAAAAGGACCCTAAGGTGGGATTTTTAATAACGCTGCACTTTTACATAGGTACTAAATATTTACATAAATGTCAAGTTTGCAATATTTTTCTTTTACTTAATTAATTCACAGGCGAAGAAAAAAAGTGTTGAATAGGCTTAGGCCTACGGCCTATTAATTAATGTATGGATTGAATGTATGGTGCATAAGTAGAAGCGCAATATTATTGACAATTAATACAGACATTTGACGTGGAATAGGAATAGCTGTGGTGCAGTGGAAGCATATCCGGCGCGTAACTTGGAAGACCCTGAGTTCGATTCCTGGTGGCGGCCACTGAGAATTTTTCCGTGACTCACTTATAAACGTGGAAAGAGCGATGACTTCTGTTTGATTATTGACAATACTTGTTATGTAAATTTTACGAATATGGGATGACGGAATGAAAACTTTTAGAAGGGCCTAAACGTTAGTCCTAATATTATTTTCTGCCTGAGTAATACCGCAATATTAATAATTTGATGTGTTACGTAAACGTTATGAATATAACATCATTAGAATAAAAACTGCTAAATAGGCCAAGGCCTAGGACTTATGACTTAAGGGCCGCGGGTGGCCTAGTGAAGAGCCAAATAAGATTGTTAACTTTCAACTTCCTACTGTAGAGTAGTTACTTTCTTAACCCTTTAAACGGCCGATGTAGTACCTGAACGAAATGGTACTCAAAATTTTCTGCGATTCTCAAACAGAACTGTTCACATAGTGGCCGGGTTTTACGAAAGCTACGCAAAGCAATTCCTTTCCCTCTCTCATCTCAACAGTATCGACTATAAATCTTTGGCGGGTGCTCCCTCAGAGCCCTTAGTCTTATAGTCTACAGTCTGATTATCGTTTATTCCCTGATCCATGACCCAAGGAATGATTGGGAATGGCTAGTCCCTCTGGCACAGACCACATGCCAGTATGTAAAAACAAGTTACTCAAACATCTTTTCTCTCCTTTTTAGGCACCATTTTTATAGCATTTTTTGGTGAAGAAGGAAATTAGACAGAAGGCATTGATTGCAATCATTCCCCTTGAATGACCACTTTGAATTAAAAGCCTAAAGGAAAATCAACGATTTCTGATACGCAGGTTCATTCATTCCAGCCACATTCGGCCTACTTCTTAGACAACGAATATAATCGTTTGAGCTAATTTCTGCCCATTTTGCTAACCCCGAGTTAATTCGTTCCAGCCGCTAAAAGGGTTAAAAAATTTCAGTTCGGCTTTACAGTAATAAATTTGTGACTAGTCTTATTTTTTAAAGTAAGGTTTTAATTTTTATATAACTATGCATGTTTATTATTTAACTATATCAATTAAAAGGGAAATCATTAAAAGTCAGATTATTTTATTTATAAATACTTGTAAAGTATAATGCATTTAATTGTAAAAGCCGCAATGTACAGATATAACTTTGTGTAATCTGCTTCCTTTCCACCTTGTCTCTTTTCTACGGCGAGCGGAAGGGGGGGGGGGGGATATCTGCCTTTCGTCAAAGTGGTGCTTTGCAGCTGCAACGTTTGCCAGCGACTGCACCCCAAATAACAAGCGATATATTTCATTTAAATTTATCGGTTGGCCAGCGGTCAGGGTGTGTCTTCCCCGTGAGGAGTATCAAGTTACTGGCATACTTCTTTTCTTCCCAGTGTAAAGAAAAAATACTCATTAACACACATTCTCACTGGTATAATATACATTTCCCTCACTGCAGTGTATTAGCAAACCTTCTCAGTATATGCTTGTTTTGTTCACCAGCTACTGTATCCTGATTTTTTTTTTTTCTACTTTATGCACTGTTCTTTAAGAAATGGAAATTGCGGTGAATCAGAAAGGCGGACAATCTGTTGCTTATGATGGTTTTATGTACATCAAGCATTACTTCAAGAAAGGAAAAGTAAGATGGCGGTGTGATAAACGTTCTCTTCATTGTGGGGGAAGTCTCTACACAGACGAAGGGCTAGAAATCCCCAGGCCTGTGCACGTGCCTACTTAGCAAACCTGGGGGGGGGGTATGATAATTGTGAAATATATAGAATTTCTTGTCCGATTGGGAGATTTTCAGCATTTACAAACTACAACTGGAGACATTATCTCAGGGCATGAACCTACTGAGCAAACCTGTCGGGGAGGGGGGTACCAAAAGTGTAGAATATGAAGAACTTCTCTTCCGACCCAGAGATTTTCATCATTCACATGCCTTCAGATAATGTGTCGAGTTGTAGCTGCTAATTGCTGAGAATCTCCCGATCGAACGAGAAATTGTTCATATTTTACACTTTTGGTATCCCCCCCCCCCCGACTAGTTTCCTGAGGCAGCAGATACCCTCAGATAATTGGACGAGTTGTAGGTTGTAAACGCGGAAAATCTCCCGATCAGACCAGAAAATCTTTATATTTCATATTTTAGGTTTTAAGCACCCCCTCCCCCGACAAGTTTCCTGGGTTTGCACATACTCGCAGAGAATTTTTTTATTTGTAGTTTCTAGAAAAATATCGTATAGCAGTTGGCTTGAAGACAACGGTGAATCATTAGTATGTTTTTAAATAAATGTTGCATAAGACTACCACGGCTTTCAGGCCAACACCATACAACCTCTACAGTCCATCAGTGCAATCCGAACTTTCCTCTCGTATTTGTAAGGTTTGCAGAAAATATTTTACACATCAAATTATTAATATTGCGGTATTACTCAGGCAGAAAATAATATTAGGACTAACGTTTAGGCCCTTCTAAAAGTTTTCATTCCGTCATTCCCATATTCGCGTTACGTAGGTGAGGTGGCCAAGAAACCGCAATTTTTATATGACCCCTAACGGTTTTTTGGCCAGCAGTCTCTGACCAGTTGTCCGAACACCGTTTATAACAGACATATAAACTTATCAGTCGATCACATATTTTTCCCGTCAGCATTTATTCTGTGGGCATATTTTCCGTGGGCGTTTTTTTCCGTGGGCATTTTTTCATGCAATCGACTGTTTATCAGTCAAATTAAAAATGTAGCAACTATTGAAAAATATGCATTCTATATGTATGTGTAAAAGCCGCATATGTACAGATATAACTTTGTGTCATTTTTCTGCTTGCTGGCCACCGAACGGATTGTATGAAATCAATCACCGAACGAGGTCGCCCCTTCCGTCTCTCTCTTTTCTACAGCGGGGGCGGGGGGAGACATCTGCCTTTCGTCAAAGTTGTGCTTTCCAGCTCCGCAGCTGGGAGATAATCCAACAAACTCACAAAGCCAAAGGCCTGCCAGCGATCCCACCCCAAGTAACAATCCATATATTTCATCTAAATTTATCGGTCGGCCAGCGGTCAGGGTGGGTCCTAGCTATAAAGCACATCTCCTTCGAAACTTGCGGCAGTATCAAGTTATGGGCTCACTTCTTGCGCCCAGAATTTAAAGAAAAATACGCACTAACACATTCTCACTGGTATAATATACACTTCCCTCACTGTAGAGTATTAGCTTCTCTGCTTGTTCACCAGCTGCTGTATTCTTTTTTTCTACTTTATGCACTTTTCTTTAATAAAAGTAACGTTTTTGACCGCTTCGTGCCCACGACCCCCAGAGGTTGGTAATCTGAGTCACATAAAGTTTCCGTAATTTCGTCTTTTCTTAATTGCGATAATTAATGTAATGAGTCTGAAAACCTTTGGGGGGGGGGGGGGGGGTAATAACAAAACTGTAAGATTTGAAAAATGTTTCGTCCCATCGGGAGATTTTCAGCATTTACAACTACAACTCGACAGATTATTCGAGGGCACGTGCAAAAAAAAAAAAAAAAAAAATACTCAGCAAACCTGTGTGTGGGGTGAGGGGGGGGGGGGGGTTATATGATAATTGTGAAATATATAGAATTTCTTGTCCGATCGGGAGATTTTCAGCATTTACAAACTACAACTGGAGACATTATCTCAAGGCATGAACCTACTCAGCAAACCTGTCGGGGGGAGGGTTAATACCAAAAGTGTAAAATATGAAGAATTTCTCTTCCGATCCGGAGATTTTCATCATTCACATGTCTTCAGATAATGTGTCGAGTTGTAGCTGCTAATTGCTGAGAATCTCCCGATCGGACGAGAAATTCTTCATATTTTACACTTTTGGTATGCCCCCCCCCCCACACACACACACACACACACAGGTTTGCTGAGTAGGCACATACCCTCGATTAATGGGTCGAGTTGTAGCTTGTAGATGCCAAAAATCTGCCGATCGGACGAGAAATTCTTTATGTTACACTTTTGAAATCCCCCCCCCTGACGGGTGTGCTGAGTAGGCGCATGCGCTCAGAAAACTTGTCGAGTTACAGCCTGTAAATACTGAAAATCACCCGATCGGACGAGAAATTGTTCATATTTTACACTTTTGGTATCCCCCCTTCCCATCTCCCGATCGGAAGAGAAATTCTTGATATTTTACGATTTTGGTATTAGCCAACGACTAGTTTCCTGAGGCAGCAGATACCCTCAGATAATTCGACGAGTTGTAGCTTGTAAACGCTGGAAATCTCCCGATCGGACCAGAAATTCTTTATATTTCATATTTTAGGTTTTAAGCACCCCTCCCCCGACAAGTTTCCTGGGTTTGCACATACTCGCAGAGAATTTGTTTAGTTGTAGTTTCTAGAAAAATATCGTAAATAAGAAAATACGAAATTACGGACATTTTATATGTGTCAGATAACCAATCTCGGGAGACGTGGCCACGGAGCAACCCAGAACGCAATTTTTATACGGCCCCTTAAAATTTTTGTGGCCGGTTCTCCGCTGTCTTAGCTCCGAAAATCATGGAAATGTCTACATATCTTACTAAAAATGAAATATTAAAAAAAATATGAACAATAGTTGCTGAAGTAGTGGGGAATATAGCCACACGAAATTTGTTTATGCAAAACAATTTTATGGCACTGAAATTGCAATGTGTCCAGTTCTCCGGTGGCCAGTTCTCCGTACCCGCTACATGACAATACAAAATGGCACCACATTTTTAATTTTTTTGGTCCCTACAAAATACACAACTTCTGCTGTGAGAATCGCAGTTCATTTTGGGTGTTTAAGTCGTAAGGAGTTGTTGATCCAAAGTGCAGTTGTTCGCAAATATAACAAATAGATGTCAGAACTACAGAGATATTGATGTATAGCAGTTGGCTTGAAGACAACGGTGAATCATTAGTATGTTTTTAAATAAATGTTGCGTAAGACTACCACGGCTTTCAGGCCACCACCATACAACCTCTACAGTCCATCAGTGCAATCCGAACTTTCCTCTCGTATTTGTAAGGTTTGCAGAAAATATTTTACACATCAAATTATTAATATTGCGGTATTACTCAGGCAGAAAATAATATACGGACTAACATTTAGGCCCTTCTAAAAGTTTTCATTCCGTCATTCCCATATTCGCGGTACGTGAGGTGGCCAAGAACCGCAATTTTTATATGACCCCTAACACTTTTTTGGCCAGCAGTCTGTGACCAGTTGTCCGAACACCGTTTATAACAGACATAAAAACTTATCAGTCGACCACATATTTTTCCCGTGGGCATATTTTCCTATTTTCGAAAAGTGGGCGTTTTTTCCGTGGGCATTCTTTCATACAATCAGTGAGAGTGAGTTCTATTGGCAGACATTCCCCCGGGACGGTTACCGGAAAAAAAAATCCAAGGAAAAGAAGATCCACGGAAAAAAAATCCAAGGAAAAGAAGATCCACGGAAAAAAAAATCCAACGGAAAAATGATCCAGGGAAAAAAGCCAAAGAAAAGAAAAGCCAAGGAAAAAAAGTTCATGGAAATAAAATCCAACGGCTTCTTTCATGTTGGTTAACCAGTAAGAAACTTAGGGGGTCATATAAAAATTTACATAAAAAAAAAGTTCTCACTTCTCAAAGATTACAAAGACACCATAATTTGTTTCCATCGAAGTTCGAGCAACTTGGGGGGGGGGGGTTATAAAAATTGCATTTTTGTTTCTTGTCTACTTCCATGTTGGTTGACCTTGTAAGAAATGTAGGGGTCGTACAAAAATTGCAGTTTTGATTTTCTTGTGTCCACTTCCATGTTGGGTGACCTTGTAGGAAATTTAGGGGTCGTATAAAAATTGCATTTCTGATTTCTTTGTGTCACTTCTATGTAGGAAGCTTAAGGGATCGCATAAAAATTTCTTTTCTGGTTTCTTTGCATCACTTCTGTGCAAGAAGCCTACAGGGTCGTATAAACATTGTCATTGGATTTTTTCCCTGGCTCTCTGTTTTTTTTTCTGTGGATCTTTTTTCCTAGATTGACGCCACAAGGGCAGCAGAGTTTGATTAATTAATAACCTACGAATTAATAATAATAAATATTTATAATCTTACAATTGGTAAAGCAAAACTGATTGCGATTTCGAAGTTTGGTAGCAATTTTATAGAAGATTAACACAGGGGTTTTGTGAATATTGAAACTGCTCCTTTTATGAATGCATTGCAGATTGGCCAATAAGAAGGGTGCAATAAAACCCAACATAAATTAATACCTTCACAGTAATAATAATAATGAAAATAATTTCAATAATGATTAGGTCATTCCTAAAAAAAAAAAAATCAAAAAAGGAGGCCCGGGCCCAGCGGTTACCGGAAAACTGCAACAACTTTTCATTAAGGGGTCCGGCACAAATTCCTGTTCCTCCGAAGAACACCATTTAATGTGTAACAATTTTTCCAGTGAGGCAGTTTTCCAAATTTCCGAATTATGTGCGACAGTTTTCCAAGGTGCCTAACGAGGGGAAGGAACTCTCTTGTTTGTCTGAATTTTCATGCCGGTTCATTTGAGTTTAGGGCAACTGGCCACAAAAGTTCAAGGGGGGGCTATAAAGATTACCGTTTCTGGGCCTATATTGAGAACTGAACTGGGAACTCCAAACAAACGAATTTCGAGAAAACGTTCCATTTAAGCCAAGTGAGAATTGTATTTTAATTTGAAGAAATAAATTGACGAGGATCCGAGGTTCACTTGGTTTGGGGGCACTACTCCCAACTTCCGAAATATTATATTCTGAGCCGCTGGAGTCCTTGAAGCGTCCGCGAGCTTGGGGGAAGGGGGCTTTCCCCAAAAATGTTCAAATGGACGTAGAGCTGTTAACATTAGAACCAGTCTTTATATAATGATTCTGTACACGACCACGAATTTTCAGGAGGGTGAGATGAATTCACCCTCCCCCAAGTTTCTAAAATCGCAGACAAGTGCTCAAGGTAAGAGATTTGCTCGGAATTTCTGTGCTTCATGTTGTGTTTAGTAACAGACTATGTATGCTCTTCCCCGTCCCGCAGAAATTTAGTGAAGTCTGTAAAAGGGATACGAGGTGCTTGGTTTCGAGGGCTCTACCCCCAACTTCCGTAATTTTATATTCTGGACCTCTAGAGTCGGTCAGTGTATTATCGATGTTACCCCTGAAGAGCTCTTAGAAACCGCGAATTTTCAGGAGGGGGTGAATTCACCCCACCCTACTGAAAATTCGTGGTTGTGTACAGAATCTTTATATAAAGCATGGTAATAATGTTTACAGCTCTACGTCCATTTTAACATTCACGGACTTCGCGGACGCTTCAAGGGGAACATCCTGGATACACTGACTAATATTACGGAAGTTGGAGGTAGTTCCCCCCCCCCCAAACAAGTGTACCTCGGATCCTCGTCAATTTATTTCGTCAAATTAAAGTACAATTCTCGCTTGGCTTACATGGAACGTTTTCTCGAAATTCGTTTGTTTGGAGTGTTCCCAATTCAGTTCTCAATATAGACCCAGAAATGGCAATCTTTATAGCTCCTCCCCCCACCTCCTTGAACTTTTGTGGCCAGTTGCCCTAAACTCGAATGAATCGGCATGAAAATTCAGACAAACGAGAGTTCTTTCCCATCGTTAGGCACCTTGGAAAACTGCCCTACTGGAAAAATTGTCACACATTCAAAGTGTTCTTCGGAGGAACAACAATTTGGGCCCGGCCCCTTAATGAAAACCATGTGGCTAGACCCCCCCCCCCCCGCTAACTGTTTCGTTGGAGCTGGATTTTATTTCCGTTGTCTTTTTTACCCATGGCTTTTTTTTCTTGGATATTTCCCCCTAGATTCCCTGGGACACACGCTGTTCTTCAGTTGCTGTTTATGTGCTATGCGTATTATTCGTACCTTTGTTTGCGTGCAGTTTATTATAAAGTGTGTGGCGCTCTCTATATTTCTCCAGAATATTTCTCCTTGTGTGTGCTCAAAAATACCGGGGTGATTTGTAATTAGGTCAACCTTTAAAAGTAAACAAGAAGTGAACTGCGCTTATTGTGATTGGCATGGCAGGCGTGATAAGCTCATGAGTCATGTTTCGAATAAACATCCGGATGATAAACCTAGAACCAGGGATCAGTGTAGTATTTCCGGATTTTTAAACCTAAAGCTCGTGATCTTGAAGTTAATGCAATTGAAAATGTTTTGTCTTGCAGTGGTAGTTGTGAACCTCCAAACAAACAAAGAAAACTTGATGAAATCCAACTTGATGGACCGCTTAGTCCAGAATTACAGTCAGTCTCATCAGAATTACAGTCAGTGGGCAATGTTGGTGTTGACGCCAAAAAGTGTACTGATATCAATGAACAGTTATCAACTATATCTCAAGTGTTATCTGGTCTTTCCCATAAAGTTGATAAGTTAATGAAACCGAATCAATTTGTAACCAAGTCCAAGGATCTTCCTTTTAATATAGAACATGTGTTAACTGTACCAGGCCCATCCAGTCCCAGCACTTTAGCACAGGAAGAAGAAGAATTTAAAGTAAAAATTAAGTTAATTAGAATCAGCGAATGGGTTCCAGAAATTTGTCAACTGATGCCATGTTTAGAAGGGGGAATAGAGACAGTGCAATGCTCTCCATGTGTAGAAAACTATAAAAACATTCCTAAGGAGGTGGCCGTTCTTAAAACCAGCACTTTTGGTATTTTTTCTCTTCCAAGTGAACAGCAGTTAATGCAACCAACTCAAAGTATTGAATTTCGAAATTTTAAAACCCACGTCATTGATCATTTGCAATCAAATGCACATAAATGGTGTATACAGTTTACTGAAGCCATGGAAAAGAAAGAGATCTTGGTAAAGAAAGAACATGACAAGGTGGGACTGTGGGTTGCCAGAGCTACTTACAGTGCAGTTAAAGAAGGTAAGGGGGCAAGTTTTTTGAACGTTTATTAAGTTTAAACGTTTTAAATGATGCCGATGTTGGTGAACTTAATCACTCCAGAGAATTTTACACAGAATTTATAAAAAACATATTTTTTACTATGAACACCAAAGTATGTGATTTTTTATGTACAAAAAATCCAGTGACAAACCATCTACCTCTCGTGTCAGTCACAGCTTACAAAATCACAAAATTGCCCCGGACATACCAAATAACTTGTCTGATTACGCTAGTAGATGAGGTTCAGACATGTATTGTGATTGACATTTCACCATGTGGTAACTCACACACTGATGATGTTCTTGTTCAACAACTGCAATGTGCCCTTGAAAATTTTAAAATTAAGTTAAAGAAACAGCTAAGCGAAATGGCTTTTGATGGCCAATATTTTGATCTTGGTGTGGATAAAAAATTGGCAAGCCTTTGTGAAAATGTCAATCATGACTTCTTCCTTCCTATGTGGGACTTAGCTTATAGGTTAGAGTGTGTTTTAAATGATGTTCGTAAAGTTCAGTCATTATCATAGATTAACAATCAAGCTCAAATTGTAGGCAATCTAATGAAAAATTACAACTGGGGCATTGGCTATGAAGAATTGATTGCATTAGCAGATGAAATGCAAGTGGGTGTTTTGAATCCGAAATCATTCCAACAAACCCGTTTTGTTCACAGTGAACTAAGAGTATACAAAACATTCCAAAAAGATTTTAAGTTGTTTTTTATTGACTTACAAAAGAAGCGCACTGAATGCATCCGACGAGGCAACAATACTGATGCTAAAAATTACTCATTGGAACTCAAAAATTTTTCCAAACCTTGTTTTATATAAAACTCCTTGGGATGATTGACAAATTAGAGTTGATCACAAAATTCAGCTGTACCTCTCAGAACGTTAACGCTTGTATTTGGACAATCTTTGATTATTATGCTTCAGTGAAAAGCACACTTCATAACATGATAATCGAAATGAAAAGTGGAAAATTAACTGAAGAAAACTTTCCATCAGTTTTTAAGGAAATGGAGTTTAAGAAATTATGTTTACCAAGACTGTCTATTGGTTGATGAAGACTACCAAAGATCAAGCCGTTCCCAGACTCAGCAGCAGCAGGCTGAGGATGAAGAAACAACCAGTGAAGGTTTCGGAAGTTCAAGAAAAAAATTAGAAAATCTTTGTGTAACATTACTAGAAAAACTAGCACTTAGAATTTCTGAACCTCCAATTATAGAAGATATGCGGCAGTGTTTCAGTAGCAGATACATAGCGAGCCCTCCAGATAAAACATATGAGCATACAATTAAGAAATCTTTAGAAACACTTACAACAAAAACCGAGGATGCAAGTTGGATAGTAAAGTTCTTTTTTCCCAGTTGAAAATTATGAAAAACAACCTTTTAAACACAGCTTTTTTAAAAAGGACTTGATTCTTCTGAAGAAAATCAAAAACCAAACTTTATTATCCTGGATAACGCAGTAATAAAGGAAACATTTACTAACCCTGAAGTGTATGCCCACATCCCTGAAATAATTTATGTACTCGAAAACTGTTTAAAAATCTGTAGTGAAGCTGTTTGTGAATCAGTTGGATCTGTAATTGGCAACCACCTACACAATCAGAACATCCACTTCAACACCCTTTTTAATGAAGTCTTCATTTTTTGGAATGGAGCTCCTGTTCATAAGGCTTCACAACTTTTAAAAGAATCCTTGGACAGGCATTTCCATGGTGGAAGATACCATTTCACACGGTTTTCTTCAGCATCTCGTCTCAAGGTGTATAAGACGTGAAAGGTGATTGACAAGCTTCACAAAGAGATGGGAAGGCTGCCATTTCTTGGTGACAACTGATGTCGCCCATCAATGTAAAATTGTTTTTTATTTAATCATTGGAATATACATTAGTTTTTTTTTTTTTTTTGCTTTTTTTTTTAGTAGGCTTTAAAGATAGTTCTTAATCATCGACATATACTCTAATAATCGCTTAGACTTGTATGAAAATCCGCTACAGTTTTGGGGGAAATTTCAGACAAAAAACATTGAACATTTTCTGCACCCCTGATCCTAAAGATTAAAATTAGCGGTCGC
The DNA here is from genome assembly GCA_039090855.1 of Macrothele yani. NCBI lineage: Eukaryota > Metazoa > Arthropoda > Arachnida > Araneae > Macrothelidae > Macrothele > Macrothele yani. The sequence continues at coordinate 122,246,816 of CM077009.1, read as the reverse complement.
CACTCGCCACGTGGCGACTGGATAAAATAAAATGTCCAGTAGAAAAAGTGATTTTAGTCGCCACGCTGGAAAATTTGCCTTTTTTTATTGCTAAAGAATTAATATGCATTTTTAAAACACTCCTGTTATAGGAAATGTATTTTTAAATCATCCAACTCGCGCGGTGAAAAACAGCCCATTCCTCCACAAGTAAGTGGGTACGATCTATTTATAGATTCACTCTTCAAGAACGGGGGCAGCTGTTTGTTTTTCCACTTAAGTTTGCGCACAAAGTAACCATATCGGGAATGGACACCTGTGGCTTTAGATGGAACTGTGGCATCACAACTCGTCTTTGAAATTTAATTTAGCTTTAAAAAAGTGGAAAAGAAAAAAACACTTTCCGTATTGATTAGTTTCGAAGAACAGGCGGTTAGAAATAACAAAAACTGTGCTTCACTAGAAAAATCTTTTAAAATACGAAATTGTTCTTTTTCACTATTACTGAAGCTATTAAAAACGAGAAACATAATCAGAAAAAAATATAACATAAGAATATAATCAGAAAGTGCATCTTGGGGTAAGAAAAATTCGAAATTTAGAAAACTACGGAACATTTTCATCCGTGCTAAAACAATCATTTTCAGGAGACGAACGGCATGAAAGATGCTTAAATTAATCGGACAAATGTCGCGACATTAAAAACATCCAAAACACTCCTAAAAATGTTTGATGAATGTTAGAATTTTGAAAACATGAAAATAAACTTTGAACAAATGATTGAATAACATTATTTCATAGATTTTTTATTTCCGTAGTATATTTGATGTTTCCCGTATTCCGTAGCGATCGACGATTTCCGTAGTGACTATGGTGAATTCGTAGCATTTGGAAGATCTAAGGTGGGCAAACAGGAAAAAATGACAAATCATTAAAATTCTACCAAAACAACGTTTTCTGAAGGAAAAAAAAATGACAACCAGATTTTTTATTTCCGTAGTATATTCGATGTTTCCCGTACTCCGCAGCGATCGACGATTTTCGTAGTGACTATGGGGAATTCGTAGTATTTGGAAGGTCTGTGGTGGGCAAACAGGGAAAATGACAAATTATTAAAATTCTACCAAAACTGAACGTTTTCCGGGGGAAAAAAAAACAAAAAAATGACACTGGGTTCGAAAACCGGACAGAATCTGATGGAATCAGGATACTCTGCAAGCGTTCTTATTTCATCATGACTATTTTTTCAACACCTGTGAAGGTTTATCAATGTTTTTAATGTAATATTTATTAGAACAACCCAGGAAATTACTGAATATTTTCTGTTAGTGGTCAGGAATCATTGCGAGTCTGTAATATAAAGTGACCAGGTTGGTATCACATTTATCCCAATCACAGCTGTACCACAAAGTGATTCTGCTATAAGACATGAAATTCATTTTTGAAAGCTATACAGCCAGTTTTCATTTTGACACCAAGAAGAACCTAACCAAAAATAAATGGAATGAAAAGAAAAATTTAGCAGAATGGAAGCAGCTTTGAAACATAATGTCTGAACATTTTTTACCATCAATAACTCACTAAAAACTGCTAGAGAAACTAAAAACAAGCAATTTTTAGTACATGAAGGTCATAGCACAAATTTTTGAAATACTCGATATTGCTGACTGTTATGCCAAGCAATGCAGAAGTTAAGAGAATGCAATCATTGTAGGCAATGTTCTTGATGACAAGACGATGTTCATGCAAAGAATGACTTTAGAAAATATAGCAAATTAAATAAAGTAAGCAAAAGTAAGTACTCCTTGACAAATTTAACCCATCCACCGCTATCAATTTATGGTGGAGAGATTGAGAGATTTTTTTTTTTTTTTTTGTGAACATAGCGAGAGACCAAATAAAAATAATTAAATTATCTTTCCAATAAAAACTTGAAAATTTGGTTGATGTGGTTGAAGAAATATGTAACTTTTAAGATTATACAGTATTTATTCATTTAATTGCACTGGACAATAGACAGTGTGCCCTTGTAACTACTAAGCTTAAATGTAACTATGTCTACATAAATGAAAGGTATTCAATACAGTGATAAAATGTATATACAACATGAAATAGCCGTAAGGAAAGTGGCCACTAGATTTTGTCCACCCACTGGCCAATGGCCACTCGAAAAAATCACCAATTTTAATCTTTACCTGATCCCACAAACCACAGTCTATCAACATCTCGTGGAGTCCATGCCACGAAGAATCGACGCAGTATTAAAGGCAAAAGGTGGCCCAACGAAGTACTGAGGGGGTGGGGCCTCATAATAAAGTGGCCACTCAGTGTATAATGCTGGTCCTCCGCGTGTCTCCAAAGTAGCTTTTGCCCATAGAGGCATGGACGCTACAGGATTTCTAAAGTTGTCCTGTGATAGCTGGTACCAAGATGTTACCAGAAGATCCTTTAACTCCTGTAAGTTACGTGGCTGAGCCGCCGAAGATCCGGTTTGCTGTTGCAACAAAATCTACAGGTGCTCAATTGGATTGGTATCAGGGGAATCTGGAGGCCAGGGAAGACTTTTTCTTCTCGAACAATCCGGGCAGTGTGGCATGGCGCACTATCATGCTAAAAAGAAGCTGTACTAGAGCAGAATACCGTTGCCATGAAAGGATGTACCTGGTCTGCAATGATGTTTCGGTAGGTGGTAAACATCATAGTTTCCTGCAAATTAATGACTGGACACAGGGTTTTCCAGCAGAACATTGCCCAAAGCATTACACTTTCTACATTGGCTTTATTTCATCTCACGGTGCATCCTAGCGCCAACACTTTCCCAGGTAAACGGCACACACTCGGCCATACGGTGCAAAAGGAAACAGGATGCATCGGACTGGACGACCTTCTTGCAATCATTCAAGGTCCTGTTTCGATGTTGGGGTACTTACTTTAAGTACTTTCAAAGGTGAACAGAGGTTAGAAGCATCCTCAGAGCATCCTGCAGCTACGCAAACTCATTTTCAGCAAGGTTCGATGCACTGTGTGTTGAGGCACATTACTCCCGTCACCAGCATTCAAATTACCAGCCAGTTGTGCCACAGTATCCCCTCTGTTGGTTCGTACCATATGGGATAACCTTTGCCGACCTCTAGCGTCGAAGAGGCATGGTCGGCCCACACCTTGCCGGCAGTCTGTGGTTTTTCCCTCCTCGGACCCCTTTCTGAAAGCACTAAATCACAGCTGACGGTGAGCACCTCACAAGCCTTGTTGTCTCAGAAACGCTCTGACCCAGTGGTAGAGCCACTACAATTTGGCCTTTGTAAAACTAGCCTAAGTCAGCCTTTCCCATCTGAATAACAAGAATAACACTAAATAATAACGCAAGGAACTGTACACCAACTATATATAAGATAGTACAACTATACTAGTTATCCAAATTTATTGGCATTGATAAAATCAAGGTTTCCAAGCTTTCGCACATCAACCAGATGGCTTTCTCAAGGAAGGTAGACAGCAAACTGGATAATACAACGTTTCAACAATTTGAACGCGATGAGTTAACTTGACAATAAACGAAGAGATGTGAATGTAATTATTCAATAAAAACACGAGGCATCATTTTCGTTTTGCACACGGAATCCTTGGAGGGAAACAAAAGGCATTCATTATTTGAAGAATTGGTTCCAAATTCGTGGTAATTCTAGCGAGACGCTATTGTTGCAGGCCTCATCGTTGGTAATTATCTCCAATGTTTCCCAAATGGCAGTGGATTTAGGAGTAGAGTAGGCAGCTAATTTCTTTATGTCATCCCACATAGGATCGGCGGACTTGAATTGGACATCTCTGGATAGGGCCGTGGTTAATTTGTCGTTCTTGATGTCCCTCTTATGCTCGTTGACTCTAATTCTAAATGAACGTTTAGTCATCCCAATGTAGTATTGCTTGGAGCGATCCGGATATTGTAGAGGGATGGCATAAACACCTGCTTCGTTGGAAAGTGGGAGCTCGTCAGTATTTCGCTTAAGCATAGCATATAAAGGTGTCGGAGATCTTATGCCGACACTGAGGTTCATCTTTCTGAGCGCGTTCTTGAGTTTATAGGAAACATTTGGTACATAAGGAATAGAGCCCAGATAGCGTAATCGCGGCATAGAAAGATTGGCATGCCTCTTTTTGTTTCTTTCGATATATCTATGTACCACACGTTCGGATCGTATCCTGCCTCGGTCGCCAAATCGATAACACTTTTTAATTTGCTTAGTCTAGAAGGAACATCGGAGAAGATGCCGAATGCTCTTCTGATTCAAGAACGGAAGAAAGCTGTCTTGTAATCAGCCGGGCAGAATGAGCTACGGGCATCAGGTTGGGAACGGAAGTGGGTTTGTAATAGACTTATGCACGGAAGCGATTTTCAGGCGATTTACTCAGTTAAACATCCAGATAAGGCAATGCATTATTGTGTTCTAGCTCCATAGTGAAATTGATCGTAGGGTGTATATCATTACAAACCCACTTCCGTTCCCAACCTGATGCTCCGTAGCTCATTCTGCCCGGCTGATTACAAAACAGCTTTCTTCCGTTCTTGAATCAGAAGAGCATTCGACATCTCTTCCTTCTAGACTAAGCGAATTAAAAAGCGTTATCGATTTGGCGACCGAGGCAGGATACGATATGAACATGGTACATAGATATATCGAAAGAAACAAAACGAGGCATGCCGATCTTTCTATGCCGCGACTACGCTATCTGGGCTCTATTCCTTACGTACCAAATGTTTCCCATAAACTCAAGAACATGCTCAGAAAGATGAACCTCGGTGTCGGCATAAGATCTCCGACACCTTTATATGCTATGCTTAAGCGAAATACTGACAAGCTCCCACTTTCCAATGAAGCAGGTGTTTATGCCATCCCTCTACAATATCCGGATGGCTCCACGCGATACTACATTGGAATGACTAAACGTTCATTTAGAATTAGAGTCAACGAGCATAAGAGGGACATAAAGAACGGCAAATTAACCACGGCCTTATCCAGAGAAGTCCAGTTCAAGTCCGCTGATCCTATGTGGGATGACATAAAGAAATTAGCTGCCTACTCTACTCCTAAATCCACTGCCATTCGGGAAACATTGGAGATCATTACCAACGATGAGGCCTGCAACGATAGCGTCTCGCTAGAATTACCACGAATTTGGAACCAATTCTTCAAATAATAATGAATGCCTTTTGTTTTCCTCCAAGAATTCCACGTGCAAAACGAACATGATGCCTCGTGTTTTTATTGAATAATTACATTCGCATCTCTTCGTTTATTGTCAAGTTAACTCATCGCGTTCAAATTGTTGAAACGTTCTATTATCCAGTTTGCTGTCTACCTTCCTTGAGAAAGCCATCTGGTTGATGTGCGAAAGCTTGGAAACCTTGATTTTATCTATGCCAATAAATTTGGATAACTAGTATAATTGTACTATCTTAAGAATAACACTGATTAACAGAGCTGAACGTCAGGGGTTATATATACCATTTTGTGACCTTCGCACGTGCAGTCTTTTACCAGTGTAGTTGCTTCGATTTGCATAAAGACATGCTGATCATAATGTTTTTGCTTTTAGGTGTATGTCTTTTGATCGATTAAATTTAATTTACTGCATACTAATGAGGGGTTAAGCTAGTGAAGTTGCAAAACTTGGTATCCAGGAGGGAACACTGGAGGCAAGTATGTGCAAAACTTAAGAAAATGTTTGCTATCCACTGCTGTTGCAATCACTGCTACACGGTATCAAAATATTTTTCTGTGTGATCATAAATCTGTAAACAATTTCTTAATGCTTGTATTTCATCATCACTGTCAACCATTATCAATCCACTGCTGGACGAAATTCACCCCAAATTTCTTCCACAGCGGTCTGTCTTGTGCCAGTCTCCTCCATGTTGCTCCCGCATACTTACGAATTTCATCCACCCATCTCCCATGTGGTCTTCTTCTGGGTCTTTTCCTGTCCCTTGGAATCCAATCTAAAATTCCGGCTGTCCATCTGGCAGTATGTCCAGCCCATTGCCATTTCAGGGATTTAACTCTGATCATGATGCCTTCCACTCTTGTCATTTTTTCTGATTCACAAGTTCCTCTTCTTATCTCTCCTGGTTACACCAAGCATGCATCTTTCCATGCTACTTTGAGTTGTCTGCAGTCTTTGTATGTCTCCTTAAGTTAAAGTCCACGTCTCTGCACCATACGTAAGCAATGGAAGGATGCATTGATCAAACACTTTTCTTTTAAGACATAATGGCATATCGCTCTTGAAAATTATACCGTTTCTTCCAAAAGCTCTCCAGGCAAGTTTTGTACGCCGATTAATTTCTTCATCAATGTGAACCTCACTTGATATCTGCTGTCCAAGACAAATGTAGGTATTGGTTATCTCCAGCTTTTCCCCATCAATCGATAAATCTTAATTTCTTGTAAAAGCATTGTACATCACTTTTGTTTTCTGACCAACTGGAACTGTCAGCTGTGGGCTAATCCCCCACACTGATGTACTTACCTGATTAAAAAGACAAAAAGGAATATAGAAAATGATGTGGGATATGCTGGACCTAAAAAAAAGTGTGGGATATGCTGGACCTTCCACACTTGAGAAGGATGGTCCACCACAGAATCGACCTGGACTTTCAAAATAGTGTATAAGAATGAGATCTAGGCTGAGTGAATGTAAGATTGGTGTATAGAATACTAGAGGTATAAATGGCAAGATGAATGAGGTGATTGAGGAGATGAATAAGTATAGATTGGATGTGCTGTATGTAAGTGAAACCAAAAAGAAGGAAATTGGGGTAGAAGAAGTGAATGGCATGGTGAGGGTGTGGTCTGGAGTATTGGATAATGTGAGAGGACAGGCTGGTGTAGGTGTGATTTTAAGTGAAAAGATGAAGAACAACTTGATTCACTATAGTTGCATAAATGAGAGATTTCTCTGGATTCATTTGAAAGTGAAACTTCAGAGAACAGTAATTGTTGTGGTGACTCTGAACCTTCTGACAAGAAGGAAGATTTCTGGAATGAGCTAAAAGCTGTTTTGAGCCAGTTTGGTGCTAAAGAAAAAGTTATAATAGCAGGGGATTTCAATGCTAAAGTAGGTGTGCAGAATGCAATTTCTGAATTTCTGACAATGTTCTGGGTAAGTTTAATGATCCTTGTGTGAATGATAATGGTGAAAGATTAACTGAACTCAGCATTGAGAATGGTTTGCGTGTATCCAGTACATTTTTCAACCACAAGTATATCCACACATATATTTGGGAAAATTGTACTCTTGGTCAAAAGAGTGTGATAGATTTTGTTGTCTACGATCAGCGTCTGAAACACTTAGTTGTTGACACCCGTGTGATGAGAGGTGCGGATGTTGTTTCTCATCATTACTTGGTAGTGTCACGAGCAGGGCAAGATTTCATCTTTTTTGTTCATTAGCAAATTTTGCTAGTGACCAAATAGTTTGCTAGCAAAACATTTGCATGACTAGCAAGTAAAACTAAACCACATCGTAACTTATTTTCTAATAAAGTTACACAGAAATTTAAATATGTGTATAAATATTTTGACTTACCTTTTTGAATAATGAATAGAATCTTAGATAAGTTTAGTGACTATCTTTATTATTAATTTCTAACAAATTCTCATACCACATGAATATATTTCACTGATATTCTAATTCAGATTTCTTACCATATGGTTTACGCTCAGGGTGTCTGACTTTGTCATCATACCACTTTATAACTGCTGACCGTGGATTAAAAATCTCTTCTTGTGGCCCTTCTACAGTATTTCAATGGTCATCAGAGCATTTAAAGTTTCAACAGACAAATTGTTCCTCCAATCCCCTTGTATTCTTTTTAAAAAACTGAATCCCACCTCACAACATGCAGTACTAAGTGGAAGTATCACACAAATTTCTGCTAAACTTCTACACACTTCATATCTGCCAACTACCACACAATGCCGTAGTTTCTACAGAATTAGTTGTCTGACTACGGAACTCACTATCAAAACTACGGATTCTACAAATTTTCATTTTGTTTAAAATTTTTCTTTTGCTATTATTTTTATGATATACACGAGATTCTTGCAGAATCCCGCTTTATTTTTATTTTTTTGTCATCAGTTAGATCATTCTGAAGATCGATATTTGGGAGAGGGGGGGTCGTCTTCCATCTGGAGACGAAATTTCGTGCTTCAAAACTTTCGAACACAGTAGTGAAACGGAGTAAGAAAATTTTGCCGTAATCGCAAATTGTTCTCCCAATGTTGTCTTTGTGTCCGCTTTTCTTGTTAAATATCGTTTTATTGCATAAATGTTTGCATTTTAGCTTGAAACCGTGGAGAACAATTTGCAAAAACGGAAGTTGGCTGCTGCAGAATTTTTCTGTAATCTTCAGGCATGAGATTCTTCCGCGAATTCAAGGAATTCCGGCTTTTTCGTTATTATTGGAATTCCGTCTTTACGAAACTAGAAAATGAAAGGTCGACGGAATTCGGATTTTTTCCGTAATCATATTTTTTTTTCTCACGATGTTGCCACTATCAAGTATTATTGCTCATTAACATTTTACTGGATAAATATTTGTATTTCAGCTTGAAAATACAAGGAAAATTTCCAAAACCAGAAGTCAGACGAAGCAAAAGTTTCTTCCGTAATCGTTTACCCCCTCCACGAACACGTTTTGTAAAAAAGCATCTATCAATGTGATCGCTTGGCTTAGGGTACGACAGACGATCGCTTGGCTTAGGGTACGACAGGAGTTGAGGACAAAGTTCGTGGGGCAAGAAAAGGGAGGGTGGCAGAGCAGGTGGTCAAACAACCGATCCATGCTAGAGCTCTGGGTTGCCACAGCAACCATTGTCGACGTCACGTTCAGTTTCTGTAATAGACCAATGAGGGCACGATGGAGAGGAGTTTCAATGTGCTTCTACGACAGTTTCCACTGGAAGGGATGAAAGATATGGGGAGGATGGGTGGTAAGTGTCGAAAGGAAATTGGCGAAAGAGAATCGCTGATTGTCGCTGTTTTAACAAGTGATAATAGAAACTGTTATGTAAACTTTGTGGATAAATAATGATTTTTGGCTACTTTAAATAAAGAAATTACCTTACTAGCAATATTTGCTACTGCGATTTTTTTTCACTAGCAAATTTGATTTTTCACTAGTTATTTGCTAGTTGCTAATCGGTGAAATCGCGCCCTGGTCACGAGTGAAACTTAATGTTGGTTGGAGGAAAAGGAATAGGAAGAGGCCCAGGATATAAAGAATAAAGGTTGATAGGCTCTTTGAAGATCATCAGCATTATTCTGACTTACTCAGAGAATGACTGAAGGAGCTGAAGTCTGGTGAGAGGGGTGTAGAAAAGTGGGAATGTTTTAAGAACTGTGTTGTTACTGCTGCTAAAGAGGTCTGTGGCACCATAGTAGTGGGTAACAATAGAGGTGATGCTTGGTAGAATAGTGAGATTGAAGAGGCAGTAAAGAGAAAGAAGGAAGCCTATTTGGGAATGTTGCAAGGTAGAGTTTCTACGGATGAATATCGCTGTAAGAAGCATGAAGCAGCTAAGTTGGTTTGCCAGAGTAAGGCAAAAGGTAGGAAGGAGAAGGTGGAAAGGCATGAACTGGCCTTTTGAAAGATAGGAAGTCTTTCTGGAAGTACACGAGACTCAGGAAAAATAGGGGAAACAAAGTTGTAAGTTGTGTGAAGAATAAGATCGGGGAAATGATATGGGAGCCCAATGAGTTAAGTGAAAGATGGGGTGAATACTTCTGTGAGTTATTAGTTAAGGAAAGCAAAGCTGATTCTGAGACAGATGCAGATGATGTCACAGTGAGGGATGGAAGCACAGGAGGGATCTCAAGAGAAGAAGTGTGTAAAGCTCTAAAATCTCTTCAGAATGGTAAGGCTCTGGGAGTTGATGGCATAACTGCTGAGATGTTGAAATATGGTGGTAACTCTGTAATTGACTGGTTAACTGAAATTTGCCAGTTGTGCTAGGAATTAGGAATGGTCCCTCAGGATTGGAAGGATGCTATTATTGTTCCCTTGCATAAGGGAAAAGGTGATCAGACTGAATGCAAGAACTATCGTGGTATTAGCCTACTAAGTGTGCCAGGGTAAGTGTTTGGTAAGGTTGTTATTGAAAAAGTACAGGTCTTACATCAGAGAAAGTGTGGGATGTTCAAAGTGATTTTATGCCTGGTAAAGGCTGCACTAACCAGATTTTTGCATTACGCACGATGATTGAAAAGTATTTGTTTGTTGGTAAGAAAGTTTTTGCTGCCTTCTAATAGATTTAGAGAAAGCTTACAACCGTGTAAATAGGACACTTTTGTGAAAGGTATTGAATAAATATGGTGTTACTGGGAATCTACTTAATGATATAAAAGCCATGAATGCTGGTAGTAGAGCTTGTGTACGAGTGAATGTTGTTTTATCAAAATGGTTTTCAATTGGTGCAGGAGTCAGACAAGGTTGTGTAATGTCACCATGGCTCTTTAATATATTTATGGATGCATGCATGCATGATGCCAAAATAGATAATAGTGGTTTATGTCTTGGTGATATCTGTGTGTGCAGATTGCTGTATGCTGATAACACTGTCTTGTTGGCAGAGAGCAAAAGTGATTTGCAGAGTATGTTGTCACGGATGTGCGAAGTTTGCATGAAATTCAAACAGTATAAATAAGGAAAAAAAAAACCAAAGTTATGGTCTTCGAAAAGTGATTTTCAGAGTATGTTGTCACGGATGTACGAAGTTTGCATGAAATTCAAACAGTATAAATAAGGGGAAAAAACCAAAGTTATAGTCTTCGAGAGAGGAACTCGTAGCACTGAATGTAATGTAAGTATAAATGGCACTGTGATTGACCAGGTGAGTGAGTTTGTATATTTAGGAAGCATGTTTGACAGAGAGAACAAACTGGATGGTGAAATTAGTAGGAGAGTGAATTCTTCATTGAAAGTCATAGCTGCTCTGGGAGGTTTTCACACGAATGATGGGTTCTCTAGAGAGTCCCTCATGCCTGTGTATGAAAGTGTAATTGTTCCTACTCTGATTTATGGTAGTGAAACCTGGGTACTACAGAAGAAACATAGAAGTTGTTTGTGTGCTGGAGAAATGCGTTACTTACGTTTGTGGCAAGACAGTCTGATTGTGTGAGGAATGAAGATGTGTTGCAGTTATGTGATGTGAAGCAAAATGTTGTCGGCAAGGTGGAGGCTAATATGCTTCGGTGGTTTAACCACATTGAAGGAATGAATGATGAGATGCTTACTAAGAAAATATTTTTAGCCCAAGTGGCAGGAAGGAAAGGCAGAGGAAGGCCAAGGAAGACATGGGTAGATCAGATTCAGGAGTGTTTGCATGAGAAAAAGATTATGAGTATGAAGTATAAAATATCTTGTGTACGGCGTGTAATGGATATCAGTGAAGCACGAGATGTATGTCAAGATCGCTGTAAATGGAGAGGTTTGATACGACAACAGTAAGTAAAAATATCTGGTGGTTTGTGTTTCTTTTTGGAGCTAACCTCTGAATCTCAGAGAACAGCTTCATGATATGTATGAGTAAGTATGTAATTTTCAAAATCGTCTATTTTTAACCTTGAATCTCTCAAAACACCCCATTAATGTAGGAAAAAAGCCACGTCTGGACAGAATTTTTACATGTCCCAGGTATATCGAGCAATATAGTTTTCAAGCCCTCAGTCATTGGAACCGCTGTCACTTAAGCCAAAAAAAAAAAAAAAAAAAAAAATTAAACTGTTGAAAGAGAAGCTTGGAATGCTTTTAAGGAATAAACATAGAAATCAAGTGAAAACCCACAGTCACGTATGGTAAAAAGGTTCATTTAGCAGTAGCTTTCGGTCATCCTACGGCTTAAATCACCTGCGATTTAGGTCGTAGGATGACCGAATGCTACCATTACATGAACCTTTTTACCATATGTGACTCGACTCTGTGTGTTTTCACTCAATTTCTATGTTTATGTGTTATTGCCACATCAAGCCTGAGTTTTAAACCGAGCTTTTAAGGAAGTTTTAAATAAGTCCTGGGTGCTATAAAGATCCAAACTATGAGCAAATAGTAGAACGCATGCTACTAAAATTAAAAGCATAAGCTCAATTGTGCATTTCTGAACACTCACTTAAACTACTTTCCCGAAAACCTTGATTTTTTTTTTTTTTATTAGAGGTTTAATGACCACCGTGAGCAACTCAATGGGCTTTAAGCAGTCGATCGTCCCTAATTTAGGGTCACTGGTTCCAGGGAAGGGAGAGAGAGCCAGTGCCGTAAGACAAACACAACATCCATGCCTCACCGGGATTCGAACCCGGACCCCGTTCGGACGAATGATCGGTGGCAATCGCTTAGACCACTGCGCCACCGGGCGGCCCCCGAAAACCTTGGTGCGGTTAATGAGAAATAAGAGGAAATATTCCATCATGACATGGATGGAACAACAACATCAGGGGATGGAATATCAGCATGTTGTTGTTGTTGTTGTTATTGGAGGTTTAACGACCACCGTGAGCAACTCAATGGGCTATAAGCAGTCGCCCGTCCCTAATTTAGGGTCACTGGTTCCAGGGAAGGGAGAGAGCCAGTGCCGTAAGACAAACACAACATCCATGCCTCACCGGGATTCGAACCCGGACCCCTTTTGGACGAATGATCAGAGGCCATCGCCTTAGACCACTACGCCACCGGGGCGGCGGAATATCAGCATGACGGCAGATTATTGTTGGATGCTACACAAAGAACTGCAAGCCGTGTATAAAAGAAAAAGTACCAAACAACACTTTGAAGGCAAAAGGATAAGGCAATATAAGGAGCTGTAAATATAAATAGCATTTTAGAATGATTCTTCACAACATTTTTTGTACATTAAAATATTTTTTTAACTTTTTGTAATAAAATAAACTTTTCACTAGAATATGTGTGAATGTTATTTTCCCATATCTTCACATCCACTTTGTGAGAAATCCTGATGTCTTTGAGAAAAATCAGTCATTTCTTTTTCTTTAAATCAGCACCCCTAATACCTTTAGAATCAGCTAAAAACTTGCAATTTTCAGTGACTCAAATTTTGCAGGCCTATGATTATTAGATTTTATATCATAATGCAAACCCATCCTTATCAGTGCACGCTTGGCAGTTTTCAGGGTGATATATGAATCATATTTTTAGAACACAAGTGTGGTATATACACCACAAATTAAAGAATTTTTATCATTGTGACAAAAAAATGGTTTTTAACTAGAATTTCAAATGTATGTTCATTTCTGCCCTTTGCAAAGCTTGCCAAATCTACTCACTTCAAATATTTGCAATGAGAACTGGCCAACTTTTAATGTGAAAATTTTTTATATCATGATTTTTATTAAACTCTGACTTTAGTTAATATTTGTATCCTTCCTCAAATACCATATTTTTTATGTTATGCATGTCTTTGTACTCAACATAGTATCCCTACATTTTACATGAACAAATCCTAGATGTAATTAAACACCAGTGAAACCTCTGTATTATACTGTAGAAATTGCAATAAATATATATATATATAATATATATATATATATATATATATATATATATATATATATTCTATAAAGAAGATACCTAAGCAAAAAAATACATATATAATTTTGACTCACACCTAGTACTACATAGAAAAGGTTATGTATCTACCTGTGTGAGTAGAAGGAGAAAAGATAAAAAAATAAAATAAAACAACTGAATGTAGAAGGTGTCGAGAATACTGAGCCTTGGCTTTATCAAGGACCAGCAAAAACTCTGCATTTTCTCACTTCCACAAAGACCTAGTTGGAAAATGGGTTTCTGCAAGGCCATAGATGCAAGTAACATTCCCACCTAAAATAGTTTAAAAAATATATATATGTCATGTCCTCCGTAGAGTTGCATGACCTAGCACTAGTTAACAATTTCGCTTGCATCCATTAACTATATATAATATATATATATATATATAAGCCACTTACTTCTTGCTTTACTCAATTAAGTCATATCAGTTGTTACTTAATAGTTTAGGAATTCACCTAATTCTCTATCTTATGGCCCATTGGTTTGTTTTAACTGCTGTGACTTCACTTCTTAAAGTCTGTTGACACTGAACACAATATAAACATGCTGCCAGATTGTACTTAAGATATTGTAACTATCAAACAATAAAATCTAAGGTACTTCCTGAATGCCAGTTGTTATTGTTATAAAAAAAAATCACAAGGAATAGGTCTTATATTTTTAATTCATTAATAGATTTTGTAAGTTAACAATCTTTGATTTGAATGCTGTTCTAAGTTTGAATACTGTTCTTAGTGGATCCTGACTGCTGTTCCAAATCCCTATTCTCTATGCTTCAATTTTTGCATTTTATTTTCTTGTCCAAAATACTTATTACAAACTGAGGATATCTGATAAATAATTGCCCCCTCCCCTCCATTTTGCCCTGTGTAACTATTATGTAGGTGCTGACCTATTTTTATTTGCTAATTTTTATACAAATGTAGAATCTGGCAACATCTGCAAAATTGTATTCAGTGTCAACAAACTTCTAAAATGAAGCCAAAGTATTGAGAACAACAACAGGTCTTGATAATTGCAAAAATGGCCAGAAATACTTGAAGAAAAAAATTAATAAAACAAAACTCAAGAGCAATAGGTAAGTAAATTTGCAAAACTGAACAATAATTGCTTTAATTGTATAATTAGTAATAATATTATTTTTAAAAAAATGAAATAAAGCCATGTTAGCTGTGGTACACATCTCTCATTACAATAACATTACAATATTCCAGACTACAAAAATCAGAAAAAAAGAAATTCTGTCATCTATATCACTATTTTGCATGTTTACTTCAAAATTGACAAAATCTATTTAAATCTTAAATGTCAGGGATATATTAGTGCTAGAACGATTGGCATGACCGTAAAATAAGCTAACAGAATGGAAAAATTATGCAAAGAGGAAGAAAGTATTTTGAACAACTGCTTTGTAAGTTAAAGAACCATACATCCATAACCATAGCTATCAAGAGGGCCCTCCAAAAATTGTCATACCAGGGGTGAATTCATGCTCTGAGGGGCCATAACAAACAGAAATGCACAATATGTGAATTAATTTTACTGAAAATTGTAACTACAAAAGGAAATTATACATCTCAGTATTTTATTTTTTGAAGACTTTAATTAGCCGCATAGTGCTCCATGCAGCTAACCAGGGTACAGAGAAATATACACTGTGAAGTGTGAAAAGAACTGTCCAAAACAGGTGATGGGGGCATGCAAAACAATATGCAGATATGCCTAGCCTCCAAACCTTTCTGAGCCCAATGTAGGGATAAAGAGCTAGTCATTTGTTCTCTGTCACAAAATACTCCTCTGAGCATTTAACACTGAAGGGATTTTTTACAAGTCCTACCCCAAAAGCATCTTCTTATTGTTATGTTCACTATCTAATACTCATTCTGTGCTGGTTTGTTCTTCCTTTTGCATTTTGGCAGTGTTGCAGGTGTTTACATTTTTTACTTGATATTTACAATTGTTGGCTCTTGGGTATTTGTTTGTTTTTTACGTTTTTAGTAAAATTGTCAAAAACCAGAAGTAAGATTTTTGAAGGAAAATAATACTTGTAAAAATTGCTTGTTCTTTGAGTAGAAATGAGAAATTTTTGAACGGGAAGAGGTGTAATTTAAAGTTTCACCCTCCCATATAAGAAAAGCTTGCTCAGGCCCTGTATATATCTCATAACGATTCAAATAAGACTCACACAGTGAAGTACCAACATGATTCAAACTTCACAACTGCATTTAAAATAGTTCAAAATTTATTTTTAGGTAGAAAATTCTGTGTAATTAGCAATAATACAAGCTACATTGAAATGTGACCCCACTGTCTCGCCAAATGTATCACACAGTTTGCCTTTTCATCAATCATATGGTTTATTTTTTGGCTGATACTCACTTTTTGAACCATGTATTATTGCACACGTGGCCATGTCAGACTCTGCAAGTAATGTTAATGCATTTTGTATAAAATCTACCCAGATCTTGGATTTAGCTCTGCATACTAATAAGTCTCATATAACAGCTGGAATAGGAAATGATTCTAGGGTAATGTAATTTTCAAGTTTTCTACAGGATGACTACACGAGAAACAGTAGAAAATACAACACTGGTGTTCTGACAATGATATAGGTAGTGGGAAGTTTTATCTTACAAAACTACTTCACACGCATAATGCATGAAACTATGAATATTTCTGATTCTTTATTATCGTGTATTCCAAGAATAATGCTGCAGTTCCATTATCGCAATCTGTTGTCAGAAATAACGTTGCACCGAATTTCAAGTCACAGATTAACATATCATGAAAGAATTTTATTTGACAACCATTCCGACACCTCGCCCACTTGCTTTGCAGACAAGGTAGCAGAATACTTAGTACAACTTTCATCGAAGATAAAACACACAATGAAGGAAGGTATTAGGAGAACTATTTATTTATTTTTGATATTCAGAAGCACTTCTGAAGTGTGACATACATTTTTTTTTTTTTTTTTATTGAGGGTTAACAACCACTGTAAGCAACTCAATGGGCTATAAGAAGTCACCCATCTCCAATTTAGGGTCACTGATTCCAGGGAAGGGATAGAGCTAGTGCTGTAAGACAAGCACAACATCCATGCCTCAGCAGGATTCGACCCTAGATCTATCTTGGGCAGCCTGTCAGAAGCCAGCACTTAGACCAGTGTAACATTGGGGTGGCTGTGATATATATACCTCCGGGGCACTTGCCAAAGCATTTGTTTAAAATTGAGATCATGGCTTTTGTAAGTTAAACCACAGATTGTTAATTTTGAGCTGAGTTGAAGGACAGTAGTGAAGGCAGCGACTGTTATAAAATGTGGAGGTCCTTAACAGGCCTTGATTTTGGTTTTTCTTTAGCAGTTAGCAACACTTGCTAGTGGCCTTATTTTTTACTAGCAAATTGCATTAGCTACTAGCAAAAGTTTATTAACATTATACAAAAGAAACTTTAACATGTCTCCCTCCATTAGTCAATCATGACAAATTTTGATTTCACACCTATGACTATCACATTGTAATGCTGAAAAGATTACAAATATTTATATATAACTCACCTTTTCATGACCTGACAGATTAATTCTAACACTTTAATTCAAATGTAAATATTTAAAAAATATTTTTTTATTTAACTTTAATCACAAAATTCAAGAACACTATTCAAAATTTTAGTTTATTTTCCGTATGGTTTACGATCTGGGTTTCGGGTCTTTTCATGATACCACTTTAAAACAGCAGGCCTGGGATCAAACTTGTCTTCAGACGGACCTTCAACCTCAATACTAGTGAGAGCATTCAATGTTTACAAGCTTAAACTGCCCTTCCGTCATCCTGGATTCTCTTCATGAAACTGAACCCAACCTCACATGCAGAAGTAGATAAGGGAAATATACTGGATATTTCTACTGTTGCCAAAATGTTTTTATAATATTTGTACTTTTCAAGAAACATTCATTTCCAGAAAGCAGTTGTTCCCTTTTGTATGTGTCTAAAATATTCCACATGTGCAATGCAGTGGCACTTTACAGTTAGTTCACACTAAAATATTCACAATTTTTCAACTAGCAATTTTTGCTAGAACCACTTTTTATCACTAGCAAAATGCTGCATTAATATTATACAAATGTTGATCTTTTTCCTATCTTTATTGGGGTTTTTTTATAATATGGAGATGCCCCCTACAGTTGGGTGAGAGTACTGAGAAGTGCTGCAGTGGGCTCATCTTTTTTCTGTTTAGGAGGATTTTTACTCTTGGCCTTTGTTAGAACAAGCCAAATGCAGCCATGGAAACCAAACTTTTATAGCACCTGCAATTTAAACATGGTACAGAACTAACATGGCTGCCCATAGCTTAGTTTCCAGGAGGGGGCAACCGGCAAACAGAAATTGTAACTACAAATAACATATGCAAACTTCCCTGTGTCTTCTTGTAATCTGATCATTTTTATCACATTCTCAACACATAAATTTATTAATAATTGATGTCATGGCTATTCCTGGACTTGATACACTATAAATAAGTACAACATTAAATGATGTGAAACATTGGAATTTGGCTAATGAATGGCAACACCTACTACTGTGTAGTCACGAGCAGAGTTCGCCCAAATGTGTAACTACACATCTAGTACACATTGAAATGTATGTTTGTGCATCAAAATTTTACCTATGCGTAAAAATATGCATCAGGAATTTTTCTCGACACGTAAAAATACGTTTCGAGAAACACCTAAAACACACATCAACGCGTAAAAATATGCATCGAGAAACACGTAGGGAAGATATTTTGCCTTCCAAAAATGTAAGTAAACAAAATAAAGATTTTTTCTGTAATCGTAATTTTGTTTTCCAGTGATGTTGCCGCTTTCCAGTATTGTTGTTATAAATCATTTTTATTTCATAAATATTTGTATTTGAGTTTGAAAATGGAGGAAAAATTTCCAAAAATGGAAATTCGACGACACAAAAATTTCCCTGTAATCTTCAGGCACGAGAGTGCCACAGCTTCAAGGAATTTCTCCTTTTCCGTCATAATTTGTGTTATCCTCAAGATTGATGCATAACTGAACAGAAATTTTCAGGCAATCGGTAGTGGTGGAGGATGTTTTCTGCCTGAAACTTTCGAAAACGGAAGTTAGATGCAGTGAAGATTTATCCCGTGTTAATCGTAATTTTATTTTTCCTGCGATGTTTTCTCTACCTAGTACTGTTGTTAAATATAATTTTATTTCATAAATGTTCGTATTTCAACTTGAAAATGGAGGGAAAATGTTTGAAAACCGAAATCGGACGTAGCAAAGATTTCTCCTATAACTGCATTTTTTTTCTTTCCCCAATGATGTTTCGAACATGTATGCTGTGTTCTTAAATATTCCCTCAAGAAAGGTTTGCATTTCAGCTCGATAAAGGTGGGGAGTGGGAGGATGTGTGGAAATGAAAGTGACGAAGCTGAAAAATTTGTAAGAATTGATGCATGATGTTCAAAAGCATTCATATTCTCAAAGTTATACTATCTTTTATCTAAAATAGTGAAACTATCATGCATTCATGGTCCTCAGACCAAAAGTTCTTTCAGCATGATGGACAAAATTGTTATGTAATGGCATAAAAAAAAAGTGACAATAAAGAAATGGGAAGGCAAACAAAAATATCAGCAAAATGAAAATTTAAGCACTGGATGCTGTGCTGCTTCAGAGTCAACAAAAGGCAAATGTGGCTGTAGAAGTTTATTAGAGTCCTCAGGAAAACACTTAGACGTCTGTAAGTTCTGTTTTACACGTTATGTATAGTTGATACAGTCTGAAGTGGTGCATTAAATTATTCAATTAAGATATAAATCAGTTAAAAGTCCTAAAAATGTTACTCATGGAAGAGCATGTTATATGGTCATTGTTAAGGTTAGCTTGAGAGCCATTTCGGCAAAAGTTGTACCCTACTTCGATTATGTCCAGTTGTTAGGGTTAACTTAGTTCTGGCTGTGTCAACAACATATTGAATGGTTAAAGGTTTCCAGATAATAATTAAAGATTCTTGAGTTAAGAGTTATTATTTACATACCACTTGAAGTTCCACGTCGTACTTGGCCTTTAGGGCTATCTCGTCAATGTTGTATTCTCGTAGAATTGCCGAAGAAATCTTTAAGTTAGGTCAGGTTCATAAAAAATTTAAGCTTTAAAAAATTCCAGTTAAAATCCCTATATACACTATACACACCACCCCATACCGTCCACAGTCTCAATCGCTGGACGCACGTTTCACCTAGGCACTATCCTGGCGTTTTCAGCAGAGAACAGAGACTTCACACCCTCTGTCGAAGTCTGCTATCTGAAAGTCTCGTGTCCACAGTGCACATGTTCCTCTCGTAACCCATCGTCAATGCCATCTAGTGTCAAGTCGCATCAACTTTATCTTCATCTATGCCATTCTCACAGTTCCTTTTTCTCTTCCTCTCTCTCCTCTCCCTATTCAATTTCTAAGGTCTTGAGCAAGTACTCCATTGATTAGCTGTAACGACTCTCCTGAGGCATCGACGTCCTCTATCACTGATTTTCTTTGATCTGCCAATACGTTTTGCTGTTTCAGGCATGCCGTGTGTCTTTCACTTATTCAGTACATTCAAAACAGTTGACTTGGGTATGTTTAAACGCCTTTTGGTTTCTTTTATGGACAACCCACAAATATAACACCCAACAATCTTTTCTTTCTCAAAGTCAGTTCTCTCCCACTGCAACATTATCAGTGCGATATGATCACGGTCAGCTGCAGGCTTGTTTTTATAGTGTTTGCAACTGTACCACGCATCTTAACAACAGAGTGGATCTGTTCATTTGCTTTTGAAGGAGTGTCCGGTGACTTTTGTCAATATAGTGTATGTTCTATGGGTCAAATTGTAACTGTGCTTTCCCTCTCTTGCAGGACACATGAAGATCTAAGAAAGTGCAGACCTGTCCGATTCTGAAGACTGTTAACAGGAGGTACCTAGAAGACCACTGTCATGGATTTGAACAGAAAGCGGAGAGTAAACATCAAGTTTTGCTGCAAATCTGGGAAGTCAGGAGCGGAGACCTTTTAAATGATCAAAACTGTTTACGGGAACAATGCCCTATCCCTTGGTTGGGTTTTTTAATGGTATGCTTGTTTTCGTGAGGGAAGGGAAGGCGGTGGGGATTTCACAAGGTTTGGAAGACCGTCAACCAGCCATTCTGAGGAAATGGTGGAGAAAGTTTGCGCTCTGGTGCAATCAGACCATCAAATGATGGTACGGATGATAGAGGACAAACTCCATATCAACCGTGAAACAATTTGGCTGATTTTAAAGGAAGATCTCGTGAAAAGGAAGATTTGTGCCACATAGTTTGACTGAAGAACAGAAAGTGCAGAGTCCAAAGCTGCAAGGCATTCATTGCGGCCGTGGACTCAGACCCTTTAATGCTGGACCACATTGTGACAGGTGATGAGACTGGTGCTTTCAACACGATCCAGCATCAAAGGAGCAAAGCATGGAGTGAAAGGCACCAAGTTCACTGAGAAACAAGGTTTGCCTGCAGAAGTCGAAAATCAAGGCAATGCTGATCACATGTTTTGGCAGCAGCGGCATCATTCACAAGGAATGGCTTCCGGAGAGCACAACAATCACCAGTGCCTTCTCTGCAAGTTCTTGATCGCCTACGGAAGAGAATTCATTGTGTGAGGCCACACCTGCGAGCATGTCAAACTTGGTTTCTTCTGGGTGACAATGCACCTGCCTACTCAGCACTGTCAGTGACACAGTTCCTCACCAGGTTTAGAGTACTCAGGCTCAACCATCCACCCTACTCCCCGGACTTAGCTCCCGCCACCTACTTTCTGTTTCCCAAAGTAAAATTGCTGTTGAAAGGACAACATTTTAAGACTGTTATGGCAGAAATTAACAATGTTTCAGTAAATGATTTCAACAAGTGTTTCACACATCTAGTGGAGTGATCAAAATGGTGCATCGATAAGACGGAAAACTACTTTGAAGTACCATAACCACAGTTGGACTCGGTGCATTAAACTTTCCTCATACCAGCAGCTGTCCTCAAACTTTATTGCCAAACAGCATATTTTTCATTTCACCTTCGCCTTTCATATTTTCCCATGCTGTTCTCCAACATGCAAGGGAACATTTCATTATTACTTTCTGCTGTAATTTTCCCACAATTTTTCAATATAAATATGCATCCAGAAATTCTACAAAAGAAATTGGCAATCAGAAAAAGTGTTATTGTGAAAATCTCTGTAGTACCTTCCAAAGACAGAAAGGGCATGGTCCAATTTCCATGGGATGGCAGATGCTCTCTCTTGCCGCCTAATGGGTACCCATGAGAGTGAATAGTGGATTCTGTGTTTTCTGCATGCTAACTTGGTGTTCTGGAGGTGCCACTGGATGTCGGAGTTCAGACAGAGTATCTCTTAAGTTAAGGACAATTAAGGGCTCAAGAAACATACCAAACCCAAAATCTGTGCACATCCTATTGATGTCTATGTTCACCAGGCACGTAGAATGTTGACAACTTTTGAAAAGAACCAATGAGGGAAAAAATATAAAAAAAGAGATACAAACAGTATTACACACCCAACAATTCTTGGCCATGTCCTTAAGCATACAACAGTTCCTTACACTTCTTTTAGTAACACGTAATGAGCAAGCAAATGCAAATCTGTCGTTAACTTTTTCGTCTTTTTTCTTTATTTTTTTATGACCGATTACAGATTTACAATAAATAAAAATAATATTCTGAACTAACGGAAGGTCTAAAAATTTTTTTTTTTTTTTTTTTTTAGAGCTTAGTGAAAAACTTTTTGGGAAATTTCTATTATTGGGGGGCTTTATCTTCATTGAAATAGTTTGGCAACACTCCTAATTCAGTATGTAAAGCTAATGATCAAATTTACCTCTTTTTCTAAACAAAACTTTTCAGCCGCCCCGGTGGCGCAGTGGTCTAAGCGACTGCTTGTGACCATTTGTCCGGAACGGGTCCGGGTTCGAATCTCGGTGAGGCATGGATGTTGTGTTTGTCTTACGGCACTGGCTCTCTCCCTTCCCCGGAGCCAGTGACCCTAAATTAGGGACGGGCGACTGCTTATAACCCATTGAGTTGCTCGGTGGTCGGTAAACCTCCAATAAAAAAAAAATCAAAGCTTTTCATTTTCCACACTACTCACGTGAGCAAGTAAAAGGGAAAAGATCACGGCTGTGCCCACGAGTTTCTACACCTATTATGAAAATACTGTACATTCTCTGTAGTTTTAGTCACCACTATATCAGGTGTGTAATAATACAGAGACAACCCATAAGTAAATAGACATCCTTAATGGTATGTAAACTCCTGTGTGCCGCCCCGGTGGCGCAGTGGTCTAAGGCGTTGGCCTCTGATCATTCTTCCGTAAGGGGTCCGGGTTCGAATCCCGGTCAGGCATGGGTGTTGTGTTTGTCTTACGGCACTGGCTCTCTCCCTTCCCTGGAACCAGTGACCCTAAATTAGGGACGGGCTACTGCTTATAGCCCATTGAGTTGCTCACGGCGGTCGTTAAACCTCCAATCAAAAAAAAAAAAAAAAAAACTCCTGTGTTCTATGGTAATGACTGTGCCAATTTATCTTTCCTTTTACAGGTTGGTGTGCAGTGACATATTCCCGAAGACAAGAAGGATGCCCCGAACCCTTGGCGCCGAAGAATTGAGGGATTTCCAAAGAGGGCGTATTGTCGTACAATACGAGGGTAGTCGAAGCCAGAGGCAAATTGCCCGAAAGCTGAGTATTCCGCTGTCCACCGTTAATCGGGTGATTGTGCAGTTCAACACGGAGAATAAGGAAACTGTTAGGCCACGTTCAGGTCGACCGCGACCAAGAGCACAACTGAGGTCTGCAAAACGGGTGGTGGAAAGAAATCCCGGTTGCACGGCTGCAGATGTGGCAGAACACCTGAAAGTGAGTCGAAACACAGCTGTCAGGTATCAGCATCACCTAGGCTATCATGGCAGAGCTGCAAGGCAGAAACAACTTCTCACCGCAGCTAACATTGCGAAAAGAAAACAGTGGGCAACCACTATGGTGGGACGCCCGTTGAGCTTTAGCATCATGTCATCTTCTCAGATGAGTCCTCCTTTGCCCAATTTTCATGTAGCAGACGCATATGCATCTGGAGAAAGCCCAGTCAAGAATTCCACATGAACTGCCTGCAACCAACCGTCAAGCATGGGGGATTTTCTGTTATGGTGTGGGGCCCAGGAGCAGAAAGTACTTAAAACTGCAACTTACATCGCAGAACAAAGTCCTCCCCTTGCAGAACATTTTCTTTTTAATCTTAGATTTCAATGACTTGCGGAATATATTTTTTTATCTTAGATTTCAGCTATCTTGTAGAGTGTTTTTATTTGTAGAACATATTTTGTTAAATCTTAAATTTCAATCCCTTGCAGAACATTTTTTATCTTGACAATGATGGGCAAAACACGTAACAATAATAACAAATAAAGGTAACTTGATCACGCTAGTTACGTTACATGAAAAAAACTCGAACAAGTGCCCCCGGAGGTATATATATCACAGCCACACCAATGTTACACTGGTCTAAGTGCTGGCTTCTGACAGGCTGCCCAAGATAGATCTAGAGTCGAATCCTGCTGAGGCATGGATGTTGTGCTTGTCTTACAGCACTAGCTCTATCCCTTCAGCTTGAAACTGTAGGCAACATTTTCCCGAAAACAAATTCGAAGAAGCAAAAATTTCCCTGTAATCTTTAGGCACGAGTTTCTCCCGCGGATTTCGGAAATTTTGCCTTTGTTGTCATTATTTGCCCCAATCTCAAGAGTGAAGAGAATTAAGAATTGCAAGGTGGGGTGAGGGATGACGTTTTCCGGCTGTAAACGGAATTCCGTCTTTCAAAACATTCGAAAACGAAAGCTAGATGGAGTGACGATTTCTCTCGTAATCGTAATTTATTTTTCTTCTGTTCAGTATTAATGCAAAATATAATTTTTTTCAATAAATGCTTGTGTTTCAGCTTTAAAATGGAAAAAAAATTTCCGAAAATGGAAATCGGATTGAGCAAACAGTTTGAAAAAACTGTGCTCCCTTATGTTGTGTTATTCAGAAGATAACAGGCTACATAGCTGATCTATTAGAATAATACAGTGTATATTTTGAAAATGAGGAAATTATTGACATAACTATAAGAAGAGCAGGTATTTTATTGAATTTTGAATAATTAACACAAATGGTATTTGAATATTTCCAAGAACTTGTGTCAGTTCTAAGCAGAAGAAAGAACTGGAAGACCTTTCCAATTTAATTGAATTTTTAAAGTTTTTTCCATGGGTTCCACACTTTGAAGAAAAAAAAAGATTTATTCTTTGGGTATGCTCTTTTTGTCACTTGGACCTATAGAAATATGTAAGAAAGTAGGACAAGTGGAACAGTTTTTCCAGATCAAAGCTTTTTTAAAACAAGCTCTAAATGAAATGAAAGCAGAGATTCCAAAATTTATTAAGTTTGTTTTTATTCTTTCTCTGCCTGTCTCTGAGGCAATTTGTGAATCCTGGTGTTCAACAATTGACAATATTGTGTAAGTAAAAGACCCAATATTTATTTAATGACAAAGATGATGTTATAGTTCGAACAAATTATAAATGAATGTTTATAATGTCAAAAGAGCACAATTTGGACATAAATCAGTCCAAAAAATACTGAGAGCTGCCCTAGTTTCAATGTATGGACCAAATTACCAAAGACACTTTACAAATAATAATTCATCTGCATCAGTGGCACACTATTTAACTTAAAAAATTATTGACAAAATATCAAATTCGAAATACCCTGGTTCTAAATAAATTTATTTGATTTAAATAACATGTTTTTATGTATTTTTATACTTAACAGGGGGTTTCAACTGATAGTAATTTTTTAATGTTTGTTTCACTGTGATTTATTCACTTAATTTTTTTTTTCTGAAATTTGTTCAAAGTATTTCATGCTTTGCCTGAAGAACATTTACAATTTTTGGAAGTCATGTTGCAGAACACTGAACCTAATTCTGCTCCTGGGGTATGGGGTGCCATTTGGAGCACAGGACGATTAGAGCTCATGGAATGTGTGGGCAATATTAATGCCATATTGCAGACGGGTATTCTACTAATATTCTCTGGTGGGCTACTGAACAAACCTTCCACTCTGTTCATGGAAGACGGAGCTCCTTGCCACACTGATAAAATGACCCAAGCTTGGCAGGCACAAAACGGCATCCAGAAGCTTCCATGGGCCAGTCCAGGGGTGCACACACGGGGTGGGTCCATACCTCCCCCTCCCCCCATTTAAAAAAACCCACCTTATTCCAACTACGGCGAAATTGAAAAAAAAAAACTGTCTGCACATGTTTATAGAAACGAGCTGGCTGTGGTGTGATTGTACCAATCACAGAAATCAGAGTGCTCTTTTGCCTTAGAAATGCTGCATCTGTTTTGGATGGCTGACGATGGAAAGCATTGAATTAGTGAAACCCCAGTGTTTGAGAAACCAGGAAGCCATCACTCTCCCAGTCTCTTGTGTTCCCATAACCTTTTCCAGGAAATTTCTCCATGGCTTGGGCCTCAGTCACATATGGGGTGCTAATGGGTGTTCCTCCTCTGAGGGGAGGGGGATACACAAGATAAAGGCCTGGGTGTAAACACACTATTTTCTGTTTAGAAGGTCTGTGCTTGATATTTGTATCTGTTGATTTCTATCCGTTTAGGACATGAGAGACTAACTTCCTGAATTTGTCATTTTTCAAGGGGAGCAGCAGCTTGCTTATGAATGACTTTTTCTAACCGAACTGTGAATGACTGTTTTTACTCAGAAGTATGCTTCATTGTAAACTCATGGATTATTCAGTTTTAGATTTATTCAATTCCCTCTCTGAAAAGGTAGTTCGACAACTGTAATAGTTTTCAAAGTTCGATGAGGAATACTTAGGTGAGTTAAATATTTTGTTTACTTAACTTTTTCGTTTTCCATTGATAATGTGTCTGCTCTTTAACAGTGTAATGAACAGTGCTGTCAGGGCAAGCATATAATTTATATATATTATTTAAAGTGAGCTTAGATGAAAATGTTTCTGCATTACAGTAAGAGAAGCAATTTAAACTTTACTTTTCTGTACGTCTTACATAAATATTAATGCACACATAACTTAGCAGACTTATTAAAAAGAGTAAGTTTTTTTAACCTGTGAACAACACATCAGTGCTGCTTTATGCTAACAAAATTATCCACACACATATATAATCCATGTGTGTGTGCGCCCAATTTCTAGTTTCATCTGTCACGTGCATTTTTTTTTGTCGGACCTCCCCCCCCCCCCTTGAGGAAATTCTGTGTGTGCCCCTGGACCAGTCAGTCACCTGACATGAATCCCATAGAACATGTCTGGCATATGCTTGGTCTTGCAGTGAGACTACGTTCACGAAAACCTGCTTCCCGCGGAGAGCTGTTAGGATGTTTGTTTGCTGAGTGGGCCAACATTCCACAGGTCAAGGTAGCAGAACTCATCAATTCTATAGCCAACCAGGTTAAGGCTTTAAAGACAGCAAAGGGTGCGGCAACTAACTTTTAATATGCATGTTGGACATTTGTATCAAGTGTATACTGTGAAGTAAAGGTTGCCGCCCCGGTGGCACAGCGGTCTAAGCGATGGCATCTGATCATTCGTCTGAAAGGAGTCCGGGTTCGAATCCCGATGAGGCATGGATGTTGTGTTTGTCTTACGGCACTGGCTCTCTCCCTTCCCTGGAACCAGTGACCCTAAATTACGGACGGGCGACTGCTTATAGCCCATTGAGTTGCTCACGGTGGACGTTAAACCTCCAATCAAAAAAAAAAAAAAAAGTAAAGGTCAGTGTTCGAAAAGCAGGGTGTCTATTTACTTATGGGTTGTCTCTGTACATAGGTGAATTACTAACGACCAAACGATCAATATTTATCTACACATGCATACAACAACAAATCCTAATTCCATGAAACAATTAAGAATCCATGAACAAATCAAGGTCAGAATTCGGAAATCTTCAAATTCAGCTCAGCAAAAACTTGTGAAAAAAAACTACAAACCAATCTAGAAGTTCAGTGGTGAACGACTTTTTCTTGCGTCACCACCAAAGATGAAACACTCCTGTAGCCAAATTAGCATCTGCCAACATTACATACGAACCAATATACCATGCTATATGATAGTGCTAAAAACACTTAATGAAAGTATATACTATGAAATAAACACACTTCTCAGCAATATGACCCAATAAAACTCGTTTCCAATACGTTTTGGTAGTGTTTACATGTTTTAATTCAATCCACGTAAGTAAACAAACCTACTTTTTGGATCGCCAATATTTAACAACAATCATATAAATTTTATAATTAGAATATAATTACCGAAATCGCACAAATGTAAACAGTTACTTTAAAAAATATTTTTTTGTCAACCTACTTTTCTTAAATTCCAATTAGAGTCCACCATTTTAAACAGATAATCGATTAGCACTCTGCACTCCCCTATCGAAAGTCACTGCGTGCAGCTTAAGAAGGACACACAGAGAGTTATTATCAATATTATTGGTTGTAAACTGTAACCAAGAAGGTTGTATTACTGGAGACACCACTGGTATAGCGTCTAACAGGGGAAGTGTGCCGTGCGAACTCAAAAACTGCGTTCGAAATATGTCCCACGCCGCATCGCGGCGCTGCAGACGGTATCTGTGTCAGAGAATGTGTGTAGCGATGTGCATGTAACCCAAACAACGGTTTTTTTTTTTTTTTTTATTGAGGTTTAACGACCACCGTGAGCAACTCAATGGGCTATAAGCAGTCGCCCGTCCCTAATTTAGGGTCACTGGTTCCAGGGAAGGGAGAGAGCCAGTGCCGTAAGACAAACACAACATCCATGCCTCACCGGGATTCGAACCCGGACCCCTTTTGGACGAATCATCAAAGGCCATCGCTTAGACCACTGCGCCACCGGGGCGGCACAACGGGGGTTGAATTAGGATGTAAGTGTACGATTTTCTTAAGTGTGCGATTATGGAAACACCTTTTACGGTTCAGTGAAATATCTTAAGTCTGCCATAGAGAGCAGCGTCGTCGTCAATTTAATTTACAATGGAATTCTACATGATTTAAATTGATATGCAACCTCCTCGAAGAATGCCTACTAAAACGATAACAAATGGCGTGGATGTGCCAAGTAAAGACGTGCTGTTTGGAAAATTTAAATATATCACTCAGTAGCGGCTAGTGGTAAGCTGAGATGGAGGGCCTGCATTAAAATTTTGTAGATATCACTTCGAAAGCTAAGTTACTGAACCTGCTGATGCTGTCCCTTTAATAATAATTTATATATGTACTCGTAGAAATTAATATTTAGTTTTATATTTAGCAACTGATAGGGAAATTCTAGAGTTAACCGATACCTGAATTAGGAAACAGATATCAAGGAGTGGCCATATTTATGAAGAAAATAATCGGCGTATAAAACTCGGTTTGATGCATTATTTCTTAAAAGAAAAGTGTTTGGCATATTTTGTAGTCACAAATCATTTTAATGTGAACTTCGGAATCATAGTGCTATCCAGTATTTTCGTGTATATTTCCTCATTGTTTACCTTGTGGAGAGGTACCCATGCATACAGCATACACCGGTACTGCCGGTACTGGGTACTGGCCTCCCGGTAATAAATAAGGGCGTCTTCCTCTCCCTTCCTACTTCGCTTCTGTGTCACTTCGTATTGGGCGCTCTAGCCTAAATCTCCTAGTTTCCTATTTCTAAGGGTTGTTTAAGACCTGGGGTCAGACACTCCCTAAAATCCTCTACATATATGGGTCTCTACATTCCATGCAGGACCCTTATCCTAACGATCTTAACATGATGCTAACGATCCTAACATGACGCTCATTAATCAGTGCATCCTTCCAGTTGTTACGCATAGAGCAGAGACATGGACCTCAACTAAAACAGATATACCGAGGTTGCAGACAACAGAAAAAAAGGATTGAGAGATGCATGTTTGATGTAACCAGGAACAGGAAAGATACAAAGAGGAACTCGTGGATCGGGAAAATTATAAGGATGGAAGACAGCAATGATCAGAATCCCTGAAATTGCAATGGGATGGACATATTTCTAGAAGAAAGAGCCAGCGAGAAATATTAAACTGGATAGCAAGGGACATAAAAAAAAAAGGACCCAGAAGATGATGTGGGAGATGGGTGGATGAAATTCGGGAGCAAGAAGAAAACTGGCTCTAAACAGACTTTTGTGGAAGAAACTTGGAGACTGTTATCCAGCAGTGGATTGAGATAGTGGTTGTAAATAATATATAAATGTAGATACTGTAAAGCAACACACACTCAGTTAAGGGAACTAGTTTTAAAGATTAAAAAAAATGCGTGTGCCAGTGACAGCGGACACGCACCCAACGTCATATACGCATTTTCAGGTGTCACTTATGACCCCTAGTAGAAATATAATAAATATTTTTCTTCTGATATGCTCCCTTTGGAATTTTGACTTACAGGCATTCTCTTTAATAAATACGAATTGCAAACATATTCCCAGTTTTAATTTTCAAGCTATGATTACAATTTAGTGTAGAACAATTTGTTTTCAAAATTTACCAACTTCGTAAATTTTCTAAACAATTGTGTTTGATTAAATGTTGTGTTTAAAGTAATAAAGTATAAAGCACTACCTCAACTCAAATGTTCAGCTTATTTGGGGGGGGGGGGGGAGTGTATGCATATGCAGCAGAAAAGTGAAATATGGCCAATGGAGCAACTTCAATATTTTTTGATGAATAGAAATGTACATGAGTTTAAAAGCGAAAATTTTGGCTGTGCCCGGTAAGTGAAAATATTAATTTTGTGCAAGTATTTCGCTGCAGAAATTAGTCATTTTTTTTTTCATTTTTCAATTTATTCATTACTGAACTTTATTCTTAATCGCAATTTGTTCACATGCCCATTTTGACCAGAAGTAAAACTTTTTGGCAAAAATCTCGGCAACTGAGTATTTGTTGTTAGCAAACACGAATAATCTCCAGTTGTTAGAATTATCATGTTGAATAAAAGTAGGAACAAACCAAAAGTTGAAAGCCCGGAGATGTATTTGCAGCCAACGAAAGACTGCATTGTAGCTACGTCACTCGCAAATAACTCCGAGGACCACTTATATCTGCTGTACCAGCGAGAGCTGCAGCCCCCAGGGACGTTATATTCAAAGGAAATGAACTGATGTGGGAATAGGCAGAGTTTCCCACATAAGTTGGTTTCAATAGCAGTCAGAGCAGCGCGCAAGCGTTCTTTTGGCTCCCAGTGGCGTTGTGCAGGAAAAACTTCCAGCCGAGTTCAGTAAACTTCTCTCTTGATGTGGCATGAAAAAAAACTGCTTTGGATTATTGCAGGAGCCGCTCCTGCTGTATATACAAAAATTGCAAGGCTTTTTTGTATGGGACATTATATTGAATGCTTAAGTGTCAGCGTCGGCGATGTTGGCCAGTGACCATCAGGTACAGTGGCATAACTGTGCTGTGTTTCAAAATTTGGGGGGGGGGAATTGGGGGGTCTGATCACATAATGTATATACGCCAGCGATGTTGGTAACCATGCTTAATCGACATCACTGTTTTATTAAGTACACATTATACACGTGTTTGCATTCTATGAAAAATTACAATCTTATATTATTAAATAATTTAGTTGGTTCACATAAAAAGTTCATATCATTATATTCCCGAAACATTTGGGGTATCATTTACATTGGGGATCCCAGACTATGAAAATCTGGGGGTCCTGATCCCCCAGTGGTTAGGCCTATGATCAGGTATAAGTAATACCGTGGTTCAACAAATTTAATGCTGCCAGTCAGATACAGAGCCCTCCTTAAAAACAATTTAGGGACAGCGGGCAAAATTTGCTGTTTGAAGTAAATA
This sequence comes from Macrothele yani, assembly GCA_039090855.1. Classification (NCBI taxonomy): domain Eukaryota; kingdom Metazoa; phylum Arthropoda; class Arachnida; order Araneae; family Macrothelidae; genus Macrothele; species Macrothele yani. The sequence continues at coordinate 122,215,231 of CM077009.1, read as the reverse complement.
CGTAGGGGCATGTAAATATAAAGTGCTTCCATGTATCTACTCTTCAAACAGTTATACGCCGCCCCGGTGGCGCAGTGGTCTAAGGCGTTGGTCTCTGATCATTCGTCCGTAAGGGGTCCGGGTTCGAATCCCGGTCAGGCATGGATGTTGTGTTTGTCTTACGGCACTGGCTCTCTCCCTTCCCTGGAGCCAGTGACCCGAAATTAGGGACGGGCGACTGCTTATAGCCCATTGAGTTGCTCACGGTGGTCGTTAAACCTCCAACAAAAAAAAAAAAAACAGTTATACAGAAACAGCTGATATATAGCATAGAAGGGAAAGTGTGCCGAGCACCCAGCGTATGTATATATTAGCGTGGATATAACAGATATATATAAACGTTGGGTAAGCTTTTCGTATTATTAAGAGGCTTAACAAAAATTATTTTTGTCTGTTACTGACTGGTTTAAAAAACGGTGTGTACCACCTTATTTAAGCACACGCATTTATAATGACATTCCTCTCTGACTGAAGCATAATTTTGGTCATAATGCATGCATCAGAAAATATTTACCAGTAATTGTTCAGAAAAAAACGAAAAAAAAAAAAAAAAGGGCTGATTTAGAGGGATTTTTTTTAAACCGGTAGATAAATTTTACTATTAAATGAAGAAATATTGTGGGGGAGCAAATAATTGACCAAGACATTTATTTGTTCTTAATTTCTGAAATTGGAATTATTGCAGTCTCATACTGATATCCCCTCAGTAAATCCAGAAAGGTTTGTCGTCCCAGTAAGGTGCGCGCAGTGACACATTGTGCACAATGTAAACATGTAACATCGTTGTGTAATGCCCCTAATAGTTGGGAATAGGTAATACAGATATAATTTACACCAACTGAAACAAATGTTGAAGCACATGTGGAAAAACTGACCTCTGACGTGGACCGGTGTGGAATATTGAACTTTTATCAGCACGGGGACCAAAAGCTTGCTGATGAGAGTTAATTATAAATGGCTTTAGGAATTTCCATACAGAAGCCACGTGTAGTTTGTAATAAAGCAATGTTTTAATCTTACATTGCTTGTAGCATTATTTATTACAATATTACTAAACCTCAGCACATTGGTTAAGCTTTATTCAATTTATACAGTGAGGCAAAAGTAAGCATCCCATTTTAAATGGGTTTTTTTCGTTTTTATTTTTTATAAAGTAGAAGCTTGATTAATTCATTGTGGGCTGTTATATGTCAAAGGCTAGTGCAGCAGTTGTTGAAATTTTTTATCAAAAACCGTTTCTCAATTGTATAGCGACAGAGAAATTTATCAGCAACAGAACTTGGGAGGGGGATTTAAAAAGTAACATTACACAAAAAATAAATAACACACAACTTGATTTTTAGGCATCTTAGGAAATGCAATTGAATCAAAGAGCAAGAATTTGTGAATGCAACTATTAGATGTTTTCACACACAATTAAATTTCCAGAAGTAAATTTTATACCTGTTTAGTTTATTTTTTTATTACTTTTACACCACCTTGTAAAGAGTAAATTAGTCACACTTAATCACTCATGGCATTTTACAAGTTTTCTTCAAAATACTGAATTTTGTAATATGTAATTCCATCATGGAAGCCCTAGTTAGCAATGCTGAAAATGCCAAAGCTAAATGTTGATTGAAAAAAAAAAGTGTGTTTATATCAGATTACCACCAGTGGTTTTGGGATTTGAACATTAAAAATAAAAAAAGATGAAGGGGTGGGGCAGCTTGCTAAAGAATCCCACAGTTCTAAACATTTTTAATGAAAAATAGTAACTCTGCAATATTATTACCACCACACATGTTCCTTAAAATCTTTTTGTATATTAATATCTTATCTGCTGAACTATTCAGTTACTTGATGGGAGGGGAGGGGATTAATTTTTTAAAAATAAATACGTTTAAAGAAATGAATTTTGAATCTCTAAATAACTTACCAGTTTTTGTAACTTTCTTTTCTAAGTTTGTTAACAACCTGGACATTTCTTGACCTCATTATAGGCTGGAAAAATTCTTAATGAGTTTGGGTTAAGTTTCTAGGATCACTTATTTGCATATGCATTAGGCTTACTGTCTGCTATGTGCATACATATCATATTTAATGAAGGAAAAGTTAACTAGCCACTGCTACATACTCCCCAAATTATCCATTCTTTTTAATACAGTCATATGCTTATATATGGTAATATATAGTAGATCAGTAAACACAGCAGTGGCTGCTCTGCTTGCTACGAGTTGAACATTGGTAATGTGACTAAGTTCAAGCCCCTGGGTTTGAATGACGGAACCTGTTCTGTTGCAAAGTTCTTATTAGCTGTTAAGGTAGTTTTGAGGAAGAGCGGTGAGGGTTTGAGCTGTAGCATTACTGTGGAGTCGGTATATATTTACTGACTCCACAGTAATTATAAGTGAGAGCTATTGACTGACTCCACATATATTTTCTCTCTCCACAGTAATAAAAACCTGTCTCTCACTTGCTTCCTCATAAAAAGAACCTCAACACCCAAATCCAGGAACTTCATATTTATTTGCAACGTCTCAGCTTAAGGTACTTCATTTTTTCTCTATTATCATTGTGAATCTTATTAAGTCCCTTTATATAGAAATGCAACCGAGTCAGTAAATAAAATTTTGCAATCTTACATGTCACATCTTTACTGTGTTCTGCACAACCAATGAATTTAATTTTCTTTATCATCAAGATAGCTAGAATATCAACGATACTATCTCTGTGTAGTTTTTCGGTGCTGAAATAATGTGTAACAATACCTTCCAGTTGACTGACAAGAACTAGGAGTTCCTTTGATGGATATAATAAGCCACCTTTATCAAATTCTCGTATCAGTGTTCCAGAAAACCTGGCCTTTTCTTCAATACTGCATGTTAAACACATTTTGGTGCAATCTTTGCATTTAGTTATTGCAACACATTTCCTAGCTACATAACCTGCAACATAAACTAGCAACTGGTTATGGGAATTATGTGGGAAAAGGGAAGCACAATCAGAATATGCAGCACTATTCAAGGTATCTTTCACATTATCTAGCATTTCATCACTTAAAAGTTCATTTAAATTTAACAAAACATTAGGTTTGCAACTGATGGTGTCACTTGGCCCAATAAGGGAATTGATGATTTCTGTTGTGCAGCTAGTACCACACTTTACAGGCTTGGCCAGATTATAAAAACTTAAACACTGAATGGTCACTAAAAATTCTGCTGCAGTGGGGTGGTCATTGCAGCCTGACAGTTGCCGAATAATGCCAAAAATGTTTTCTATTGAGTCTTGACGCAAGCGCGATGTCATTACATACTTGTAGTTCAAGGTTTCTGTTAGATATTTTAGTAGAGAGATAGTACTGCCTATAGTGACTCGTAATCCTGCAGCTGTGCTAGCACTTAAAAACCCAATCTTCTTATCTCCTGCAAAAGCTTCCCATTTATCTAAATATAACAGAAAATCATTAAGTACTTTGCATCCCTCAGAATCTATGCGGAGACTACTTGATGGACTCCTAGAGGTCATTACAGTTATTAATTCCATCATCAACTTTATGAAAAATGCAGTTGCATTAGTGCTTCCAAACTGTATTTCAATATGATGCTTATAGAGAAAAAGGCCTTTTAATACTTCGTTGCTAAAAAGCTGCAAAGCATAGCTTGCCCTCATTTTCTCAAAGTTATTCGGGTGAATATGAACGCGTGTAATTTTTGGCATGGCTTTTAGAGTAGTTATGTCAGAGTCCTTCCTCCATGCTGCTTCAACATGCTCTGGTCTTGCTTCTCCTTCGGGCAGAAGAAAACCTCTGGTAACAAATGCGTTCCGTACACATTTTATTAAGTGAGGAAAATCTGATATGAAATGTAAACTTCTAGAACAATCGGTAGGATGCATAATGCTGTATTTAGTTCCAGAACAATCTGCTGATATACCAAATGTCTTCCACATATTCCTGTTCCAAGAAGCCCCATCACACGTAATGAAATCAACAAACAGACCTGCATTTTCAGTGAGAATAACAGCTTCAATAATTAATTTTGCAAGCAAAGTTCCACTTATATTGTTACTTGTGGCAAAAACACCAATTATTTGGGTCCAATCTCCATTTAAAGGCTGAAACACCATTACCAGTCCGTGATTAGATGGGGTATGCTTAACATTTTCTGAAGTGTATGGCCCAATATCAACAAACCCTAATATTTCACCAGATGATTTTGCTTGCAGTTTTTCTGTAAGCTCCACTTCATCTTTTAATATACCACCATGTCTTGCAAAAGGCTCCATTTCACTTGTTTTCTTTGAAATAGTTTCAAACGTCAGTGCATTGAATCCAAAACCACTGTTTTAATTTGAAATATACTTTCTAATAGTTGTTCTATTAGGTAGGATCATGATTTTGTGTTTCCGTATGTGCTCGTACAATTTTGGACTTTTTATGTGCATTAGTAAGCATTCAAGTAACCATTCCTTGGTATATGACATACCTCTTGCAGATTTCCTTTTTGCTGCCTTATAACAATGAATAACCATTTGCTGCTGCTTAATGGGTAATTCAGCTATTTTTTCATTAATGGAAAGTTCTGTAAAATTCTTATTTTTGTTTTGGATTTTTTTTATGTAATCAGAGAGCGAAATAACTCGTTTCTTCAGCCTGTTGATTTTCCGAACTTTATTCTGATACTTATTTTTAAATGTAGCCTTTTTTCTATGATAAGCTATTTTGTGCAAAAGTAAGCGCCGCAGATACTTACATTTGAGGCAAGTCGCTGTTGTTCCTTTCCTTACACATTTTTTGCTGTACAAATTATTCTCAAAAATAACTCCACTTTCAAGGTACTTCCTGTTATTTTCAAATTCTGAAATGGAGCCTGCACCATGACATATTGTTAGCCTATCAGTGTCTCGAATAATGGATTCTAATTCATCTTTAGAAGTAATATTAGAAACTGTGTTCATTTTTAATCCACGTAAATACACTTCACAGGTAAACTCTGGTTCACTTTCGGTTACAACAACCAGTTTTTCAGTTATCAATGAATTTGACAATTCACATTTGAATGAATGAACATGGAAAATTATGCACTTTGAATTATTAGCAGGTATTTGCTTACCCCAAAATTCTGAAGGAAGGTTGATATTCAGAAGGCAGTTCAGTGTAACTCTATGGGAAGTAAATTCCAAGCTATTTAAATTACCATCAGGCTTATCATCGGTTTCCCTAACTTTCCTCTTTTTTGCCAGAGGTTTTGATAAATAATGGGGAAGGTTTGGAAATATTGTTGGAATTGCATCTGGTGTCAAGATGGGACGATCTCTGGGTATTAACACAGTCTCCTCGTTTATTTTATGCACAAAATTTCGAACCACAAATCTCTCATCAAAGTGCAGTTCACATACAGCACTACATTTGTCTAAGTTTTTATCTGCACGGGGAATCAATTTTTGCCATTGCTGTAAAAGTTTATCATTTTTGGGTATTCCAAAAAGTGTTTTTGTACTGAGTATTGCAACCTGGCACAAAACAATGGTTATTTCTCTTCCGCATAATGAACTAAGTATAACTTATATACAATATTTAGGTAATCCACATTCCTTCTAAAACCTAAAACATAACACGTCTTCGTCTAAATCGCCGCTCTTTTCACAGTAAGCAACACGAATTTAGTTTCCCGCTTCGCTCACATTAAGAAAGAGGGAAGGGAAGGCGATCGCAGCGTCATCTACGAAGGAGACAAATTTCGGTATCCACGCCAATCATTACGCATGCTAGGCGCTCGGCACACTTTACCTTCTAGACGCTATACCACTGGCTCTACCGTCATAGGTCACCGCTAATCTTTGGCGTGACGTCATGGACAGGCAAAACCGAACTCAATTATACTGTTGATGAAACAGTAAGCTTGTGTATCATTGATAAAGATTATTGAATTACTCATTTTATCTGTTTATACGCTTAGAAGCTTTTGTTCCATTGGTTTCAAAGCAGCTTCTTTACTGCGGCTGCGTCGTGCCTGCTCATGTCGTCTTTTGCAGCACGGACGGTGACTTATGGCGGCCAATGCTGCGTGGATAGGAGTGATGTCTCCAGTAATATAACCTCCTTGGTTGTAACATAAGCTGACCAGACGTCCCCAATTCTTGAGGACAGTCCTCGAATTTAGTTTACTATCCCCAAATACGTTTGAAGCCTTTGGGGACGCAAATTGTCCTCAAATTTTAATGTTTGTCCCAAATGTCTTCGAATTTACACTTCCTCATTAACCCTTTAGATTTCCAATGAAAAATGTTCTTAAAAGTAGTTTCCGTTTGTATTAATTTTCTAACATGCTTCTTGCAAAAACAAATTTTGACTTATTTTTCTTTCTGGGTTTAACAACCACTACGAGGAACTCTAAGGACTATAAGCAGTCAACTCTCTCTGATTTAAAGACATTCGTTCTAGAGAAGGGAGATACCAAGTGCTGCAAGACAAACACACCACCCGTGTCTCATTTGGGACTCGAATCCGGGCCAACTTGTACGAATGGTCAGTAACCAGCACTAGGTAAATGCACCACTGGCGCGGTCAAATTTCGACTGTACTTGTTCTGAGTTTCTCCAAAAACTTTTGGCAAAATGAAATATTCGCTATGCAATAACTATGGTGTGCAGCCTAATTTTAATTCAGCGCATGTACCTAAGGTAAAGATTTTCACTTTTATTAATATGTTCTCGCCATCATAGTTCTGCTTTGTCATTACAAATTACTAAAATTCTGCAAGATACATCCTTTTAAAACAGAAATTTTAATGTGTAATATCACACTTATTGAAGCAATGTAATTTTGTGACAAAAAGATTTGCATATTTATTTTGAGTACGTATGTCTCCTCAAATGAACTACCGATTTGGAAACGCCACGCCCTTTTGTCCTCAAATCAGTGTCCCGATATCTTGTCACCTTATTGTAACAGCATCATGATAAATGCAACCAAAGGGTCCAAAGCTGAAAATACTGCAAATTAATGCAAAAAACCTTAAATTCCAAGATTTCCAATAAATAAGAACTCAGCTGTAATGTAGAGTTCAAATATCTTGGATGCTTGGTAATAGAAGACAAATATTGCACAAATCAGAACCAAAAAATGTTGAAAGTTATTGCTTTTCTGATCAAACTTTTAACAAGGGTTTCATCACCAAAGACCTAATTTATATTGCACATTCACATCAATAAATTTGTTCACTCAAATTTAACATTTTTTTTATTAAGAGAATGCCTAGAGTTGCTAATCTTAGGGACGGGCGACTACAGCAACTTAGTGGGCTTATAGTCCACTGAGTTGTTAACGGTGGCCGTTAAACCGCAGCCTACGAGGTTCGTTAAAGAAACCTGTTTTTTGGGCCAAATTTCCTGAAAAAAACGGAAGCACTTTTGATTCTCTCCAACGCCACCAGAGGACGCTTTTGCATTACCGTTAGTGCTTTTAGTATACTGCCGTAGGTTACGAAACTGCATACTTCTCATTTTTTTCAATTATTTTTATATAAAAGAGGTGAGGTATTGCTGTGTGTCTTTTGTATATTCTCACAAGCAAGTTTAGAGCAAGTAACTGTAGAAATTTTGATTTGTTTACATGATACGCATGCAGTTTCAGCTGTGTGCATTTTCGAGTTGCGTGGGTTTTCATAGCAGTAATAGTGTTAATATCAAACTGGAATGAATTATACTTCATAAAAGAGTGAAGTTTTAAATATTAATGTTATATTTGTTTTGAACTTGCACGGAAGTTTAATAGAAATGGGTAGGTGCCTCAAAATAATTACGAAAATGTTTAATTCATCAGCGTTTTCTTACACATCAGCGGCAAGTTACGATGAACAATTAGAAATTATGCTACGAAAAAATGTGATTCAGCGGAAACAACATGCATTGCAATAACCTTGGAAACCACCAGCTTTTCCACACTTTAATGGCTGACGCTCGCGGTAGTAGGCTAGCTACAAGCAAAGTAGTACTGCCCGATTAACGCTATATTTGTTTGAACTTTCACGAACGTTTCACGGCAGCAGCCTCCAGATATCTCATTCTGTCCTTGGGTATAACTGATTGACACATACAATCCTATTAATTTGTGTACAACATGCATTCTAATTATATGAATGAAAAATTACTACCCTTCTGCCTCATTTTGTAATGTAAAATTTTTAACCAAATTATGGTCAATTACCTTGATTTAAGTTAATTAAAAATTGGACAATTAAGCCAGAGCATTGCGCTCCTCCAAAATAAATATTTTCACACAAGAAATTGCGAAAACAGCAAAGCATCCATAACGAACCCTTTAAGTGTGGAAAGCGTTCAAATAAAGAAGAAAGTATGTAGTTATTTAATCTTACCGTTCAAAATGATTTGGGAACAGTAAATTACAAGAAAATATACATATATTAAAATTCCATATAGCAAATCATCGATGTATTTAATGTTTCCCGAAATGTGTAACTTCGTTGATCGTATCAGAATGCTAGATTACGGTTGAGGACTGATAAATTATACCATAAATGTTGTATTAGTCATATAATATTACTCACCGCTTTAGCAAGAAAAAATAAAACAATTCCGGCGATTATGGAGAAAATTTATGCGATTTAATTCTGTATAACAGCACACAGACCTACCACCAGCAGCGGCTAATCGTTGTTGTTATCCTCGGTAAAACCGCCATCTGGTGAGCTTTTCGGCGTAAATGATTCCAGGTTTTTTTTTTGTTTTTTTTTGTTGTTTTTTTTAGGTTTAACGACCACCGTGAGCAACTCAATGGGCTATAAGCAGTCGCCCGTCCCTAATTTAGGGTCACTGGTTCCAGGGAAGGGAGAGAGCCAGTGCCGTAAGACAAACACAACATCCATGCCTCACCGGGATTCGAACCCGGACCCCGTTCGGATGAATGATCAGAGGCCATCGCTTAGATCACTGCGCCCCTGGGGCGGCGGAGGTTATATTACTGGAGACATCAGTGGCTCTGCCGCCATAGGTCACAGCTAATCTGTGGTGTGACGTCACAAGCAGGCGAAAACGATCTAATTTATACCGTTGATAAAACAGTAAGCTTGTGTATCATTGATAAAGATTATTGAACTACTCATTTTATCTGTTTATACGCTTAGAAGCTTTTGTTCCATTGGTTTCAAAGCAGCTTCTTTACTGCGGGTGCGTCGTGCCTGCTCATGTCGTCATTTGCAGCACGGACGGTGACTTATGGCGGCCAATGCTGCGTGGATAGGAGTGATGTCTCCAGTAATATAACCTCCTTGCACGAGCGTAAACCCCGTAGGCAACGGTTAAACACTCAATAAAAAAAAAGAAATAGTTACTAATTAGCCAGATAAGCGATTCCAAATAATTGATTAAACAGAAGAACACTGCCGTTCCGTAAATGCTGTTGCATAAATGCGGGCATCTGACCGTTGGATTCGACCCAGTGGGCAAGGGTTCGAATGAATCTTATTCATGTGACATCAGAACTGAATTTCTGCAGATCAGCACGGCTGCTGATTCTTTTTCATTTTTTTTTCTAAGGTTTAACAACCCCAGTGTGAGCTATTTGATTACCCCTTACTATTGACCAATTTGTACAATCTTAACGTCATGGAGTATGCCACAGAAGTAATAGATCTACAGGGCGAAGAAGAAGAAAAAATTAATTTCTTAGAAGAACAATGAAAGGTTGCAATGAATTTCTCAGCAAGTCCTCGCGGTTACAGATGGCGCTGCTATCTTAATTGCTGCTCGTTGCTTCCGAAGGGCTATTATTATGTTTGCCAGTCTATTTATTCACCTCCAAGGTCTTTCGTAGCACTAGGCAATAGCGTAACCATGTTTCAAAATCTGGGGGTATCCGATCACACACAGTGATCGGAACAACCCCAGATTCTGCAGAAATTCAAAATTTAGTTCTGACGTCACATCACACACAGTGATCGGAACCACCCCAGATTCTGCAGAAATTCAAAATTCAGTTCTGACGTCACATCACATACAGTGATCGGACCCCCCCCAGATTATATGCATACATATATATACAATAATATATACATACTGCATAAAATTGTTTGGTACCCCCCCCTCCACACACACACACACGCAGGAGCAAAGCAGTTGCTGAAGCGTGATCTAACAGGCACGACATAGGCGCCTCTGCTGGCGAATTGTGGAACTTAGCAAACACCGACGCAACTGCAAAACTATGATAGATAGGGCAGAAATGTAAATTACAAAGTTGCGGAGCTGACTTTGCTTATTAGGAATCGATATCGCTGCTCTATTATGTACACATTATTCACATGTTTGCATTCTTAGAAAAATCACAATTTTATATTATTAAATTTAGTCGTTTCACATCATAAAAAAGTAGGCATTATATTTCCGAAAAAAAAATTTGGGGGGTGGTGGTGGGGTCCTTTACATTACATTGAGGATCCCCGACTCAGAAAATATGGAGGGGTCCTGACCCCCCGACCCTCCAGTGGTTACGCCTATGCCACCAGGTCTAATAAATCATTTAAAAAAACTGCATTTTAGACTGAGCCTCGAAATAACCAATTGAGTCATGAGAATACAGAATTGTGTTGAAGTATGTGTGATCAGCTTTTAGTCTCCACTTCTCCTTCACCATTTATACGTATTTGCGATAAATGGCGGTTCGTTCCATGGAGCTCTAGCACAGTATACCCCTTCCTCTTTTACACTCCCTACTAGGGGCGGCTCCTGCTATGGGGCTGTGGCCACCACCCTACCCCCTACTCAAAGCAGTTTTTTTGCATGCCGTACCAAGAAAGGGAAGTTTTGTGAACACCGCTGTAAGTTTTTCCAGCATAATGCCACGACTGCAGTTTTCTAAACTCAACTGGAAATTTTTCCTGCATAACACCACTGGGAGCGGAACTAACGTTGGTGGACTGCGCTCCTTGCAACACTGACGGCTATTAAAACCAACTCATCTGGGAAACTATGCCTATTCCCACATCAGTTCGTTTCCTTTGAATAAAACTTCCCTGGGGACTGCATGCATGGCAGCTCTCGCTAGCAAGGTTGCTCGCAAATGCAGCCTTTCGTTAAGTGGGAATGCATCGCAGGGCCTGTGTGCTTTGTTGATTAATACGGTTCTTGTGCTTCCGAATAAGACATAAAGTAGAGGAATGAATTAAAAATAATGACGAATGTTGAAATAAAGTATTAAATAAAGTACGTTTGAATGTATTATTCAACCTGGTTTTTTTTTCTTCCAATTTTTGGTTTGTTCCTGCTTTTATTCAACGTAATAATTCTAACAACAATGTTGCTCCCATCGAACTGAAGATTATTCGTGTTTGCTAATAGCAAATACTCAGCTGCCGGGACTTTTGCAAAATAAGTTTTTTATATTTTCTTTTCTGGTCAAAATGGGCATGTGAACAAATCGCGATTAAGAATAGAGTTCAGTATTGAATAAATTGAAAAAAAAAATGAGAGAGAGAGAGAGACTAATTTCTGCAGCGAAATACTTGCACAAAATTGATTTCTTCACTTACCAAGCACAGCGGAATTTTCGCTTTTAAACACACGTAAATTTTCATTCACCGAAAATCATTGAAGTCACTCCACTGGATGCATTTTATTTTTCTGCTGCATCCCCCCTCTCTCCCAAAAATCAGCTGCACATTTCAATTGAGGTAATGCACTTAATTACTTTGAAAAGAACATTTAATCAGATATCAATGTTTAGAAAATTTGCGAATTTGGTAAATTGTGGAATACAAATTTTTCTACACTAAATTGATATCATGATGGCTTCTAAATTAAAACTGAACTGAATATGTTTGCAATCCACTCCTGAATCCAGCTTATTCTCTCGGTTGAGCCATGTCCAGTGTTACCTTCAAGCGGTGTGTAAGAACTTTAGTGAAGATTTTATAAACCACTGATAGGAGGCTGATAGGTCTGTAGTTCCTGAGATCCTCAATGTCACCTTTTTATGTAGCAGGATCATTGTAGCGGTGTTCCAATCCTCAGGAATCTTCCCCTCATTAAGGCATCGAGTGAAAATTTGGGCAAGTACTGTTTCAATTTCTCCACTTGCTTCTTGTATGATGTCTACAGTAATTCCATCTTTTCCTGGAGCTTTCCCCCGCTTCATGTTCTTGATTGCATGTGCAACTTCTGCTGCGATGACTAGAGGAACTCTGGTACTGGTACCTTTCATGATGTCTGGAGTACATGCATCATCCCTTTCATATACCTTGGAGTAGAAATCTTTCACTCTTGTCAAAATTTCGCCTCTATTTCTTGTTACAGAACCATCTTCTTTTCTCAGTGCCATAATCTGTTTTCTTCTCTTACTGAGATGTCCCTTCGCTATCTTTAGGCTTTGGTTGTTTTCAATTGCTTTAATCATTAGTTCACAGTTGAATTTCCTTACGTCTTTAGTGATACTTTTTAGTACTGTCTTGCATAGCTCTATATATTCCACTTTGGAAGTCACATCTTCTTTAGTTGTCCTCATCTCTCTTCTTTTTTGCATCAACATTTTGGTTTTTCCTGATAATTTGTTCACATGCAACTTGTTCTTAGACCCAGCTAATTTTGTTGCTGTTTCCATAAGAGCTTTGGTTACTTTTCTGTTAACTTCAGAAATATCCACTTCTTCCGATGTTAGGCCTTCTAAAGCAGAGAATCTGTTCTTCAGTTCCAACTTGAAGGTATTATGGTGTTTTTTAAGGTTGGTTATGTCAATACATTTTGTTTGTCTTATGAGCTTGCCACGTTCAAGTTTAGTGTTGAGGTGCATCTTGCATCTCACCAATCTATGGTCACTACCTGTGTTGAACTTGTTTAGCACACTGCAGTCTTCTATGACGAATTTTTTGTTACACATAATAAAATCAATTTCACTTGTCGTCCCATTTGGATGTCTCCATGTCCATTTCCTGTGTGGCTTTTTCTTGAAAAAGGAGTTCAAGATAAAAAAACCCTTCTGCCTCTGCAAACTCAACGAGAGTATTTCCATGCTGGTTTCTGTTGCTGTGACCGAATTTACCTACTGAAGTTTCATTCTGTTGCCGTTGCCCTATTTTTGCATTGAAATCTCCCATAATTATCTTCAAGTGCTGCTTACCTTTATTATTTAGATGACGAATTTCCTCATAAAATTCTTCAATTTCTTCTTCAGGATGACTTGTGGTGGGTGCATAAGTTTGAATAATCTGAGCCTGGTATCTTCTCGAGAGTTGGATAACGAGTCGTGCAGCTCTGTCAGAGGAACTTTCAACTTCTACAACTTTATCCTTCAGTTTCTTGTTTATTATAAATCCAACACCACTAGTTCTGCCAGTATCTGTCCCACGATAGTAGAAGAGATGTCCACTTTTCAGTTCAATGAGATCTTCTCCTTTTCTCCTTACCTCACTTAGCCCGACGATGTCCCACTTGATCCTTTGTAGTTCCTCTTCCAATTCAAGAAGCCTTGAATCAGAAGATAGGGAGCGTCCATTATACGTAGCCAAGGTCAGCATCAGATGGCAGTCTAGTCCGGTCCTCCGGGGATTCTTAGCACCCTCTACCTTCATGTCGCACTGGCCGCTGCCTTGGCCAGGTACATTCCAGCAGCCGGAGACTGAGGGCCAAGATTTAAGTTATGGAATTATTTTGGAGGGGTTTGGCCATAACTCACCACGCTGGCCAAGCGGGTTGGTGAGTGTGGGATAGCATTTCCTCTAATCCCGATGGTATAGTTATACCGCTGTTGGCGGTCGTCAGAGCCCCTTTAGTGGGAACAGGATGCACCACGAGAAGGCGGGGTTGACATTTGTCAAGGAGAGGCTGTGATGTTACGCATCACCTGACCTTACATCCCATATATATATATATATACGTTCTGTATATGCATGTATATAAAATTGGTAACCACTATCAATCCACTGCTGGATGAGAGTCTCCAAGTTTCTTCTTCGAAAACCGTCTGCCTTGAAGTCAGAGTCTTTCATGCTTTCGAATTTCATGCACCCATCTCCCTCTTGTAATCTTCTGGGTATTGTTTTATCCCTTGCTATCCAGTTCAATATTTCAACTCTCCGTCGGCGGCTCTTTCTTATACCAATACGTCCATCCCATTGCAATTTCAAGTCTTCCACTCTTGTCATTTTCCCGATCCACGAGTTCCTATTCGTATCTTTCATGGTAACATCAAACATGCATCTTTCAGTTGTCTGCAACGTCTGTATGTCTATTTTAGTTGAGGTCCATGTCTGTGCTCCATGCGTAAGAACTGCAAGGATGCACTGATTAATCAATTTCTTTTTAAGAAATAATGCACCCGACGAAGTTTTATAGGTCGATTATTTTCTTCATAAATGTGGCAATGCGGCCATCGCTTAATATATGTTGCCTAATTTAGGTATCGGTACCTCTACATTTTCCCTATCAATTGCAAAATACAAAATCTAAATATTCATTTCTTGTAAAAAAAGCACTTTCGATCAGTATATATATATATATATTTACACTGAGTGGCCACTTTATTATGACCACCCTCTCAGTACTTCGTTGGGCCACCTTTTGCCTTTTTTACTGCGCGAATTTTTGGTGGCATGAACTCCAAGAGATGTTGATAGGTGGTTTGTGGAATCTGAGACCATGCTTGATGAATAGCACTTTCCAGGAGTGTGAGATTGCAGGGTTGTGGATCCAGCTGTCTGATGACTCGTTCAACTTCATCCCACAAATTCTCAATGGGGTTGAAGATCTGGAGATTGTGGGGGCCACCTAAACAAAGTAAACTCCCCGGCATGTTCCTAAAACCAATCCTGTACAATACGAGCACTATGGCAGGACGCATTATCTTGTTGAAAGCACCCATCGCCATTGGAATAAACCATCGACATAACATGATGCACTGGTCTGCAACGATGTTTAGATATGATGTGCCAGTCAAAAGTTGATCAACACGAATTAAAGAGCCCAAAGCATGCCAGGAAAACATTCCCCAAACCATAACGTTGCCTCCACCAGCTTGAACGGTTGTAGCAATACATTTGGCGTCCATGCTTTCGTGCTGTTTCCGCCAAATTCTCACTCGGCTATCGGCATGGTGCAACTGAAAACGTGATTCATCGTACCACATAATTTGTTTCCAATTATCGACTGTCCAATCCTTGTGCTCCTGTGAGAACTGGAGACGTTTTCTCTTGTTAACTGCAGACAGCAAAGGTGTTCGAACAGGCCTTCGGCTGCCATATCCCATCCGATGCAGTGTACGACTAACACTGCGTGCAGAGATCATTTGAGGGGATCCTTGATTAAGATGGTCTGTAATTTGCTGCACTGTTGCCTGTTAACAGTCTGGACACTCTCCGTTCCGCCCGAGCAGTCACTAGTCAATGACGACCACACGTTGCACTTAGAGACCCAGTTTTTTGGCTGACAATCGTCTTTAAACACTTTAACAACAGCTGCTCTGGAACATTTCACGAATGCGGCGGTTTCGGTTATTCTCGCTCCATGGCTCCGAGCTTCTACAATCATACTACGTTGAAATTCCGTCAAATCGCGTTTTTTTACCCATCTCGTCGCCCAAAAATCACTCCTACTACTGTCGCAAACACTAAGCTTTCCCTTTTTACACTAGCCTCGCCCTCTGGCGTTAACAGAGTGCCGCCATAGCTCATTTGCTTAAAACTGTCAGGTGGTCATAATAAAGTGGCCACTCAGTGTATATATATATATGCCCATCAGCCTCCTATCAGTGGTTTATAAAGGAACAAGCTGGATTCAGGGGTGGCTACAGCACTATAGATCATATCCATGTGCTAAGACAACTGATTGAAAGAACAAAAGAATATGAACTCCCATTATGCATGGCTTTTATTGACTATGAAAAGGCCTTCGATTCCGTGAAACCATCAGCAGTAACAATGGCTTTGAAATTCTGTGGTATTAAAGATGCATACATTAGCATTATTAATAACATCTATGAAAATGCAAGTGCAAAGGTTCGGATATTTGAGGATACAGCACAAATAAGAATTGGAAAAGGAGTGAGACAAGGTGACACCATATCTCAGAAGCTCTTTAATGCCACATTGCAAAATGCCTTTTAAATTATTAAAATGGGAAAACAAAGGGATAAAGATTAATGGAGATTATCTAACTCACCTTCGTTTTGCTGATGACATAGTCATCTTTGCAACTACCCCTTCAGATCTGCAGAGTATGATCCGAGAACTTGCTGACAAAAGTAAAGAAGTGGGATTAAAAATGGACTTTCAGAAGACAAAAGTGATGTACAATGCTTTTACAAGAAACGATGATTTATCGATTAATGAAGAAAACTTGAGACAACCGATTCCTACATTTATCTTGGGCAGCAGATATCAAGTGAGGTTCACATTGATGAAGAAATTAATCGGCGTATAAAACTTGGAGAGTTTTTGGAAGAAACAGTACAATTTTTAAGAGCAGTATGCCATTATGTATCAAAAGAAAAGTGTTTTATCAAGGCATCCCGCCAGTGCTTACGTATGGAGCAGAGACATTGACCTTAACTAAAAAAGACATGCAAAGACTGCAGACAACTCAAAATAGCATGGAGAGACGCATGCTTGGTGTAACCAGGAAAGATAAGAAGAGGAACTTGTGGATAAGGGAAATGACAGGAGTGGACGACATCATGACCAGAGTGAAATCACTGAAATGGCAATGGGCTGGACAGTTGCCAGAAGAACGGGCCACCGATGGACAACCGAAATTTTAGACTGGATTCCGAGGAACAGAAGAAGACCCCATGGGAGATGGATGGATGAAATTCGAAAGTATGCTGGAGTGACATGGAAAAGACAGGCTCAAGACAGACAATTGTGGAAGAAATTTGAGGAGACCTTCATCCAGCATTGGTTTGATAATGGTTGCTGATGATATATATATTATTATTATTAAACGGACAGCATCAGCACAGGCTCAGTAACTTAGCTTCCGAAATCGTGATATCTACAAAATTGAGATGCAGCTCCCCCCCCATCTCAGGTTACCACGAGCCGCCACTGCTCCCTACAGTGGCAGTGTTGTAAATGCTCGCTTTTACCATTCGTCCGAGATGCGTCTGCGTTCGAATTGCATTGACGTTGCGTTTTTCGTAAGGCATTTTTTTATTGCAGGTTTAACGACCACCGTGAGCAACTCAATCGGCTATAAGCAGTCGCCCGTCCCTAATTTAGGGTCACTGGTTCCATGGAAGGGAACCAGTGCCGTGCGGCAAACACAACATCCATGCCTCACCGGGATTCGAACACTGACCCCTTTGGGGCGAATGATCAGAAGGCATCGCTTGACCACTGAGCCACCGGTGCGGCTCATAAATTAAGGAAATGAGACTGCTTATAGCCCATCGATTTCCTCAGGACCGTAACAAGCTTTAATTTTCTGGGAGGGGGAGACTTGAAATTACGCCCCTTCGAGTTCCACTCAGATAATGCGTGGTTTTCACTTCTCACACATTGCCGTTATACTTATAGGAAAGTATTACGATCGTTCAGAATCGCACTTCAGGTTTTTGACAATTTTATTAAAAATATAAAAACTAGGTAAGTACCGAAGAACCGCAGGTCGACCGCCCCGTTGACGCAGTGGTCTAAACGATGGCTTCTGATCATTCGTCCGAGATGGG
This sequence comes from Macrothele yani, assembly GCA_039090855.1. Classification (NCBI taxonomy): domain Eukaryota; kingdom Metazoa; phylum Arthropoda; class Arachnida; order Araneae; family Macrothelidae; genus Macrothele; species Macrothele yani. Next base: position 122,197,539 of record CM077009.1, on the reverse strand, counting down.
TCCGGGTTGGAATCCCGTACTACACGGATGCTGTGTTTGTCTCAGACACACAGATTTTGTAGTAGTGACTACAAGACAACTTGTGCGTTGTCAGAAGCAAAGGAATGTCGCAGAACGACCGAGAAGTGGTCTTCCGATTACAACTACGCGCGTCCCAGAAAAGATGATCATCTCACAATAAAAACTGGCAAGATTCTGTTTGTCCCAAGACCAGCTTACATATATATGACTTGCCTAACGAGATAGAAGTACGTAGGGTGCTTACGTCGGCGAACGGATGAAGCCACAGGAAACAAGTGGCAGCCATGTTTGATGAGGTACAGAACGATTTCCGTTCCGTGTTACGAAAGGGAGTTTTCGTAATATATGGTTTGATGTTAAATGAGGATATAACATTTTTGTTATAAACACCTAGGGGTTAAGGCTAAAACTTTAACGTATCAAATAACGCTTTTTATTGATAGTTGGCGGCAATAGTGTTTTAAAAAGAAAATGATATTTTAATGGATGCAGTTTGCTCTCGTTGAATAAAATCTCATGCCATAATATTTTGAAATTTCACAAATTTTCAGTGAAATTCAAGTGGAACGAGAAGTGAAATTGATTTTATTATGTGTAACAAAAAATTCGTCATAGAAGCCTGCAGTGTGCTAAGCAAGTTCAACACAGGTAGTGACCATAGATAGGTGAGATGTAAGATGCATCTCAACACTAAACTTGAACGTGGTAAGCTCATAAGACAAACAAAATGTATTGACATAACCAACCTTAAAAAACACCATAATACCTTCAAGTTGGAACTGAAGAACAGATTCTCTGCTTTAGAAGGCCTAACATCGGAAGAAGTGGATATTTCTGAAGTTAACAGAAAAGTAACCAAAGCTCTTATGGAAACAGCAACAAAATTAGCTGGGTCTAAGAACAAGTTGCATGTGAACAAATTATCAGGAAAAACCAAAATGTTGATGCAAAAAAGAAGAGAGATGAGGACAACTAAAGAAGATGTGACTTCCAAAGTGGAATATATAGAGCTATGCAAGACAGTACGAAAAAGTATCACTGAAGACGTAAGGAAATTCTACTGTGAACTAGTGAGGAAAGCAATTGAAAACAACCAAAGCCTAAAGATAGCAAAGGGACATCTCAGTAAGGGAAGAAAACAGATTATGGCACTGAGAAAAGAAGATGATTCTGTAACAAGAAATAGAGGTGAAATTTTGACAAGAGTGAAAGATTTCTACTCCAAATTATATGAAAGGGATGATACATGTACTTCAGACATCATGAAAGATACCAGTACCAGAGTTCTTCCAGTCCTCCCAACTGAATTTGCACATGCAATCAAGAACATGAAGCGGGGAAAAGCTCCAGGAGAAGATGGAATTACTGTAGACATCATACAAGAAGCAAGTGGAGAAATCGAAACAGTACTCGCCCAAATTTTCACTCGATGCCTTAATGAAGGGAAGATTCTTGAAGACTGGAACACCGCTACAATGATCCTGCTACATAAAAAAGGTGACATTGAGGATCTCGGGAACTACAGACCTATCAGCCTCCTATCAGTGGTTTATAAAATCTTCACTAAAGTTCTTTCACACCGCTTGAAGGTAACACTGGACATGGCTCAACCGAGAGAACAAGCTGGATTCAGGAGTGGCTACAGCACAATAGATCATATCCACGTACTGAGAGAACTAATTAAAAGAGCGAGGAAATATGAAATTCCATTGTGCATGGATTTTATCGATTATGAAAAAGCCTTTGATTCAGTGAAACCATCAGCAGTTACAATGGCTCTGAAATCCTGCGGTATTGAAGATTAATATTATTAATAACATCTATGAAAATGCAAGTGCAAAGATTCGGCTGTTTGAGAATACAGCACACATAAAAGTTGGAAAGGGAGTGAGACAAGGTGACACCATATCTCCGAAGCTCTTCAATGCTACATTGGAGGGTGTCTTTCAGTCGCTGAGCTGGAAAAACAAAGGGATAAAGATTAATGAAGATTATCTAACTCACCTTCGTTTTGCTGATAACGTAGTCATTTTTGCAACTACCCCATCAGAGCTGCAGAGTATGATCCAGGAACTTGCTGACAAGAGTAAAGAAGTGGGATTAAAAATGAACTTTCAGAAGACAAAAGTGATGTTCAATGCTTTTACAAGAAATGAAGATTTATCGACTGATGGAGAAAAGCTGGAGATAACAGACACGTACGTTTATCTTGGACAGCAGATATCAGGTGAGGGTCGCATTGATGAAGAAATTAATCGGCGTACAAAACTTGCCTGGAGAGCTTTTGGAAGAAACGGCATAATTTTCAAGAGCAATATGCCATTATGTCTTAAAAGAAAAGTGTTTGATTAATGCATCCTTCCAGTGCTTACGTTTGGTGCAGAGACCTGGACCTTAACTAAAAGAGACACACAAAGGCTGCAGACAACTCAAAAAAGCATGGAGAGGTGCATGCTAGGTGTAACCAGGAGAGATAAAAAGAGGAACTCGTGGATCCGAAAAATGACAAGAGTGGAAGACATCATGATCAGAGTTAAATCCCTGAAATGGCAATGGGCTGGACATACTGCCAGAAGGACAGACCATCGATGGACAGCCGAAATTTTAAATTGGATTCCAAGGGACAGGAAAAGACCCAGAAGAAGAGCACACGGGAGATGGGTGGATGAAATTCGAAAGTATGCAGGAGTGACATGGAGGAGACTGGCACAAGACAGACCGTTGTGGAGGAAACTTGGGGAGACCTTCGTCCAGCAGTGGATTGATAATAGTTGACAATGATGATATAAGACCCAGAAGAAGACCTCATGGGAGATGAATGGATGAAATTCGAAATCATGCAGGAGTGACACAGAGGAGACAGGCTAAAGACAGACAATTGTGTAAGAAACTTGGGGAGGCCTTCATCCAGCAGTAGATTGATAATGGTTGATGTTATATACACTGACGGAAAAAAACCAACACAACGAAAAAATAGTTGTAGAGGAATGAAATGGAGGCATTACATTTGTATAGGTAACATATTTAATCGATTAAAGTTTCAAGATCACAGCTTATTGTAAGCGCGAGAAGAGCCATTTTAAATGTGAAATGCTGGTACATTAATAACCGGTGTAACCGCCAGAATGTTGAATGCAAGCACGCAAACGTTCATGCATTGTGTCGTACAGGTGCTGGATGTAAATTTGAGGGATGGAGTTCCATGCCTGTTGCACTTGGTCGGTCAATACAGGGACGGTTAATGCTGGTTGGGGGAGACGCTGGAGTTGTCATCCAATGATGTCTGATACGTGCTCGATTGGTGAAAGATCTGGTGATCTAGCAGGCCACGGCAACATGTTGAAACTCTGTAGAACATGTTGGGTTACAACAGCGGTATGAGGGCGAGCGTTATCCTGTTGGAAAACACCCCCTGGAATGCTGTTCATGAATGGCAGCACAACAGGTTGAATCACCAGACCGACGTACAACTGTGCCGTCAGGGTGCGTGGGATAACCACGAGAGTGCTCCTGCTGTCATAGGAAATTGCTCCCCAGACCATAACTCCAAAGTGTAGGTCCAGTGTGTCTCGGCCGCAGACAGGTTGGTTGCAGGCGCTCACCTGGCCTCTTTCTAACCAACACACGGCCATCACTGGCACCCAGGCAGAACTTGCTTTCATCAGAAAAGACAACAGATCTCCACTCCGTCATCCAATGAGCTCTAGCTTGACACCACTGACGTCGCAAACGGCAGTGGTTTGGAGTAAGTGGAATGCACGCTGCAGGGCGTCTGGCTCGGAGCTTTCCTTCAAGTAACCGATTTGTAACAGTTCGTTGTGTCACTGTGGTGGCAACTTCAGTTCGAATTGCTGCCGCAGACGCGGTACGATGCACCACGGTCATACGCCGTACACGGCGGTCTTCCCTCTCAGTAGTGCCACGTGGCCGGCCGGAACCCAGTCTTCTTGAGGCAGTACCTTCCTTTAACCACCGCTGCCAACAATCATGCACAGTGGCTACATTCCTGCCAAATCGTTCTGCAATATTGCGGAAAGAAAATCCACCTTCTCGTAGCCCTATTACACGACCTCGTTCAAACTCCGTGAGCTGTTGATAATGGCTTCTTCGTCTTCTTAAAGGCATTCTTGACTAACATCAACACCCTCCGTCGAATCTCGACGATAACTAACGCTCACGAACGTTACAGCGCGTATTTACAGCAAACCTGCTTTGCATGTTCCGAGGGGCGCTACTAGCGCCACACGTATGCGCCGAGCGCGAAATTTGCATAGATGTCATCTTACAGATGTACTCTCACCGCCTACCAACTGTCGTTTATCTAACACAACCCCTTTTTGGTGTTGGGATTTTTTTTTTCCGTCAGTGTATATATATCAGTAAAAAGAAGTAAAAGCACACTCATGTAGTAATTAGACCACATCAGCACTGCACCCTGCTGCAGGAATTAGACGTAGTACAAATAAACATAGAATTAACCACAAGCAACCCACTTTCATGATTCTAAACACAAACGACATAGAATAAAACAACTCAGGAACCCCAAACTACTCTTCAGGGAAAGACATCTGGAGCCCCGGAGTTAAATCATAGCTTAGGTGTTACAGATAAAAACCCAGAAGACCCCACGGGAGATGGGTGGATGAAATTCGAAAGCATAACAGAGTAAATGGAGGAGATAGGCTCAAGACAGACAATTGTGGAAGAAAGTTGGGGAGACCTTATATATATATATACTTAAGAGCATAGCCGAAAAACATAAGAAAAACTTAAGAATTTAAAACGAAAGTTGCAAAATAACCTGAAGATCAAAACGCGCAACGCAGCAGTTATGAAAATTCAGAATTCACATTCTATTAAGAAGAGACTGAAGCAAAAAAATTTTTTTTGACTCATACCAAGTTCAACATAGAAAAGGTTGTGTATTGACCGGTGTGAGTAAAAAGAGAAAAAAATAGAACTGAATGTAGAAAGTGTCGAGAATACTGAGCCTTGGGGCTTTATCAAGGACCAGCAAAAACTCTGCATTTTCTCACTTCCACAAAGACCTATTTGGAAATGGGTTTCTGCAAAGTCATAGATGCAAGTAATAAGCCCACCAAAAAAAAAAAAAAAAATTAAAAATATATATATGTCATAACCTCCACAGAGTTGTATAACCAAGCTTTAGTTAACAATTTAGCTTGCATCCACAACTTTCCTGGCCCGACCCATGCTCTTTATCTGTTACTAATAAACAGAAAGAAGATGATTATAGAAAACTCAAGTTGTAAGAGTGACATAATGAATCAGAAAAATGTTCAGCAATAACAAATTGCCAAGTTACCTAGTCGCCTGAGAGAGAATTTAAACCTGAATAGCAATACTAAAAGTACTACAAATTCTTAAACATTGCAATAAAAAAGGAAATATTAATTTTTTTTTCTAAAGCACAGATTCTTGAAAGAAAACTGGATTATAAAAACCCCTACTCCACAACTTCTGACAACACAAAAACGAGAATAAAATAAAGACAATAATACACTAAAGAAATGCTTTGTGAAGGTTATATGACATAAACAATTAGTTGCAATATGTACAAAGTATTTCAGAAGTGCTTTAAGTGCATAATTAAGTAGTTATTAAGACCTTAACTACAGTGAAAACACATCGCAGACTACAAGAACAATGGAACGGCCGGCTGCTTAGCCTTAGTTCCCTAAAAAACGTGCAAAGTTACCAAGAAAAGAAAGAGTTAAAATCCGCAAAAAAGTTAACAGACTTGCTAGTGCCTAAATGCTTAAAGCAAAACAAAGAAAAATGTTCAAGAAGTTCAAACATTGAACTTGGAGAACCTAAAACCCAAAGACAATGAAGAGAGCTTACCTCTTATGCAACTTAACTTCTTCCACTCTTGAGAAAACATGGCCGACCTTTAACCCAAACTTCAAAATACCCCTGCCACTCCCTAGTCGCTGGGGGCAGTGTGGGTGGGGCTGAAGGCCTCCACACACTGAAAAATATCCTACTCGCGGAGATTTTAACTAGAGAAAAATATAATTAAGATTGTGGACCTGTTTGATCAGAAAGAGCAGAGTTAACTCACCAGAATACATGAGAAATATTATGAAATACACAAGTAGTGTATTTAATAATCTTTGCATGTATTTAATCACCTTAGTGAGCTTCTGTAGACTATTCAGAATCCTATTAATTTTAATATTAGTTTTACTATTTTTAGTATAACTATTCTAGTGAGTGAATAACTAGTTTTCTTTTATATTTATTTTCTTTTATAAACAGATTTTTAAGTTTATTTTGTGATTTTGTCTATATTATTTAATTTTTTATTTTTAATAGGACCTTCTTATCCATAGCACTAAGGTTCCTTTTTGTAGTTAATATGCATCCTCTAGCCAACTTCCAAAAGGCTTTCATTGGTCAGAATCATATTATTAACTGTGTAGAAAATTAAAGCAGATCTGCCAACCTTACTCTATTACTCAGAATAATTTTTCTTAAAGTTCTTTTGATGAAAGAAGTAGGAATTTTGTTCTCTAGAAAACTGTCTAATAGTATATTAATGTGGTAATTGAAGTCCAAATTGTTGCTGCAAATTCTTGAAATTCTAAGCACCTGAGAAATTAGTACATTCTCAATTGCTTTGGTTCATATGTTATTATTCCAGTGTAGATATTTAATTACTTTGAAAGGAAAATTAACTCTTTTATCAAAGAGGCTAATAGATAGGTTACCTCTGTTAAGTTTAATGCTAAGTCTAGGAACCCTAGTTCCTGATTACTGTGGTTGGTTTTACATAAGTTAAGAGAGCTAGGATAGATATTATCAAAATCACTCTCTATAACTTCTGAATTATTTATACACAGCAGATCGTCAATATATCTAAATGTGTAAAGGTAGTTATCGGAGTAAGTGGAGTGATTTTTAATGAATTTATATTCCTTAAAGAACAGAAATAGATTTGCAATACTTGTGGATGTTGACATTCCCATAGGGATACAGTTTACTTGCTTATAGAGAGCATTATTATATAAGATATGATTATTTTTTATGCAGCAATTGAGATAAGAGTTCCAGGCTCCTACATTAACAAATTGGTTAAGTTTAAATTCTGCATACAGCTCTTTAAAGGTGGTGATTATATCTGATAGAGGCAGATTAGTATATAGGTTCTCAAAATCATAACTATTAATATCTAAGGGATTTACTTCGAGTATAGTGGAAATTACTTCTGCATTATTATTAATTATCCAAAAATCTCTGTACTTCAAATTAGTACAGTTACAAATGTGTTTCAAGACCTTCTTCAAGATTTCTTCAAAAGCTAGATCAATTTTCTTTTTATGACTCCTGACTCCACTAGCTATGAATCTGAACTTCACTGGATCTTTATGAAACCTAACAGTTGCAAAAAGAAAGGGAAATTCAGGTTCATATCTTCTCATTTGTGGAATTTTAAGTTTCTTGAAGAATGCCTTAAAACGATTTTCTAACTGCTTGGTAGAATAACTTACGGGCTCGTGGGTTACTCTATTATTGAGTTCCATAGTTTAACAATTCAAAATAGAATTTCTTACAGATAATTGCAAAATTATTGCTAGCTTTATCCGTAGTGGTAAAAATAAATAGGTCTTGTAGTCTGGAGAGTGACCTTTTAGTCCCAGCGACTAGGGAGTGGCAAGGGTGTTTTGAAGTTTGGGGTAAAAGGTCGGCCATGTTTCCTCAAGAGTGGAAGAAGTTAAGTTGCATAAGAGGTAAGCTCTCTTCATTGTTTTTGGGTTTTAGGTTTTCCAAGTTCAATGTTTGAACTTCTTGAACATTTTTTCTTTTTTTTTGCTTTAAGCATTTAGGCACTAGCAAGTCTGAACTTTTTTGCAGATTTTAACTCTTTCTTTTCTTGGTAACTTTGCACGTTTTTTAGGGAACTAAGGCTAAGCAGCCAGCCATTCCATTGTTAAGGTCTTAATAACTACTTATTTACGCACTTAAAGCACTTCTGAAATACTTTGTACATATTGCAACTAATTGTTTATGTCATATAACCTTCACTAAGCATTTCTTTAGTTTATTATTTTTATTTTATTCTCGTTTTTGTGTTGTCAGAAGTTGTGGAGTAAGGGGTTTTTATAATCCAGTTTTCTTTCAAGAATCTGTGCTTTAGAAAAAAATTAATATTTCCTTTTTTATTGCAATGTTTAAGAATTTGTAGTACTTTTAGTATTGCTATTCAGGTTTAAATTCTCTCTCAGGCGACTAGGTAACTTGGCAATTTGTTATTGCTGAACATTTTTTCTGATTCATTGTCACTCTTACAACTTGAGTTTTCTATTCTATAATCATCTTTTTTTTTTCTTTTTTGGGTTGGAGGTTTAACGACCACCGTGAGCAACTCAATGGGCTATAAGCAGTCGCCCGTCCCTAATTTAGGGTCACTGGTTCCACGGAAGGGAGAGAGCCAGTGCCGTAAGACAAACACAACATCCATGCCTGACCGGGATTCAAACCCGGACCCCTTACGGACGAATGATCAGAGGCCAGCGCCTTAGACCACTGCGCCACCGGGGCAGCTATAATCATCTTCTTTCTGTTTATTAGTAACAGATGAAGAGCATGGGTCGGGCCAGGAAAGTTATGGATGCAAGCTAAATTGTTAACTAAAGCTTGGTCATACAATTCTGTGGAGGTTATGACATATATATATATATATATATTAAAAAAATTTTTTTTGGTGGGCTTATTACTTGCATCTATGACTTTGCAGAAACCCATTTCCAAAATAGGTCTTTGTGGAAGTGAGAAAATGCAGAGTTTTTGCTGGTCCTTGATAAAGCCAAGGCTCAGTATTCTCGACACTTTCTATGTTCAGTTGTTCTATTTTTTTTTCTCTTTTTACTCACACCGGCCAATACATAACCTTTTCTATGTTGAACTTGGTATGAGTCAAAAAAATTTTTTGCTTCAGTCTCTTCTTAATAGAATATATATATATATATACCATTATCAATCCACTGCTAAATGAAGGTCTCCCTAAGTTTCTTCCACAATTGTCTGTCTTGAGCCTTTCTCCTCCATGTTACTTCAGCATGCTTTCGAATTTCATCCACCCATCTCCCATGGAGTCTTCTGAGTCGTTTTCTGTCCTTCGGAATCCAGTCCAAAATTTCGGTTGTCCATCGATGGTCTGCTCTTCTGGCAACATGTCCAGCCCATTGTCATTTCACTCTCTCTCTATATATATATTCTTTGAGTTGTCTGCATTCTTTGCATGTCTTTTTAGTTAAGGTCATACATACAGTATATATATACATACCTGGTCATGATGTTGTGCACCCTCTCACTCTATGTATATGCATATATATAAAACATTATGTATAAATATTACTTACCTTTTTCCTGTATTTTTTATTCTGTCGGTTTATTTTTTGATGTATTTTAACAGCAGGAATAGGTTAATCCTTTTTTTGATGAAAATTATTTTATTTATGTATCTATATGTGTTCATTTGCTATGTTTTATTTAACTATCTTCCAAGGTCTATTCATAAGAAAAAGAATTGAAAATAATAATTCTCAAGTGCAGTTAAATAAACTTGGTGGCCTAATTTCTTATTTTATTTATTGAAAATTATTTATTTATGAAAATTATTTTATTTGTGTATCTGCACACTGAAGAGCAATTGAATTAGAGATGTCTGTCTAGCAACGTGTAGCACCATCTTTCGTCCTGATAACGGCGGCGATTCGTCTCAGCATGGACTCGACAAGACACCGGAAGCCTTACGGATCCACGACCCCTGAACAAGCTCCCACAGTTCACAAAGATTTGATGGAGGAGGGGTCAGAGCCTCGAACATCTCTCTCGATGGCATCCCAGATGTGCTCGATGGCATTGAGGTCAGGTGACCTAGCTGGCCAAGGAAGCGAGGTCATGTCGGTGGAGTGTTCATCCAACCATTCGGATACGATTCGGGAGCGATGGCACGATGCATTGTCTTGTTGCAGGATGAGGTCCCCAGTGGAATGTTGAAGACGTACAAACGGGAGCAAATGGTCGTCCAGGAACTCCCGGTAACGTTGACCTGTGAGGGACGATGTCACACGTACCAGGGGTCCCATTTCAGTCCAAGTAAACAGTCCCCAGACAAGAATGCCACCCCCACCAGCTTGAAGAGTACCCTGCTGGCAAGAAGGATCCATCGCTTCATGTGGTTTGCACCATACTCGTATCCCGCCATCCGCATGTACCAACGTGATTACGTGAATCTCGACTCATCAGTCCAGGCAACATTTTTCCACATGTCTAGGGTCCAGTGGCGATGTTCCCACGCTCATGCTAATCTTTGCACCCTGTGATATGCAGTCAGCAGCGGTACCCTCGTGGGATGATGGCTTCTGTACCCCATAGCGAGGAGATGGTTCTGGATGGTGTGGCTGCTTACAAGTTTTCGTGCACCAGCGTTAAATTGCCGAGTGATTTCTTGCACTGTGGCCTGTCTATCTGCTGTTTCAATGCGAGCTAGCTGACAATGACCCCGCTCATCCACAGATGTTGTCCATGGCTGTTGGCCCTTGCAAGGATGGTTTTACCGGATTCGATGTACTCACGGTGCACCTGTGACAGTGGCTCCCAGTGCCTGCACGACTTCCAAGATGGAGTGACCCATTCGCCGGGCCCCGACAATCTGGCCGCGATCAAATGCGCTTAGATTCTTCGTCTTACCCATACTGAGTCCGACTCTTACTGATTCCCGTCGCATCACTCCTTATATTGTCGGATCGCTGCATACGTCATGTCGTTTCCGTTTACAGGGCCGCCCACAGCGCCACATTTGCATAACGCCAGCTGTCTTTAATTCAATTGCTCTTCAGTGTATATGTTTATTTGCTATTTTTTATTTAACTATCTTCCAAGGTTTATCTGTAAGAAAAAGAATTGAAAATTATTATTCTCAAGTGCAGTTTAAATAAACTTGGTGGCCTAATTTCTGCTGAGGTCAAAGATATATATGTATATATCACTACTGTTAACTCCCCTGTGACCTAGGTATAGACAGACGTTGGGGCAACATGATACTCCAAATGCTTTTTACAGTTAGCAATACCAGTACTGAGTAGCTAAAAATAGTTTTATGTACTTTTTGAACCTAAAAAGACTTCTAATTTTTGGTGTCAAAAGAAAAATCTTTCTACACATCCTGCTTTTAATACCTGGGCAGGTAAATTTTATCTGGGCATGTATTATTTTAAATATTTTTCAAGTCCTAGGCTCAGTGACCATAAAATTCAGTTTATGGACTTTTATTTTTTTATGAAACAAAAAATTTTCCAGCTGCAAGTTCCTGAAGTATGCTTGTCCTGCACTTAGTGTGTAAAAAGTACTGCAATCATTACTGGTTGGTGTTCATAAAAATTTGAAGCTAAAATGCCTAGAATTTGTGGGATTATGAATTGTGGTAATAGAAGAAATCAAGACCGTAAGTCTTTTTCAGGCTACTAGCTGCTGTTTCTAAAGGCAGTACCGAAAAATTTCGCTTATATGCCAAACGAAGGGAGATCGCTTCCCAGAGCTTCGAAAACACTTTTTATTAAAGAGTTAGACTCTTCAAAGGCTGAGAACCTTTTAAATGTTAGTTTTATCCAGAAATCAGTGATTTCTGGTAAAGCAGAGAATCTATCTTTTACTTGTTCAAACGCTATTATAGTGCATTGCTTGCACTTACTGGGCCAGACATTTCATTCATTGATTCAAAGTTTTCAAATTGAATTTAAAAGGTGTTGGCTGGGTTTTTTTTTTTTTTTTTTTTTTTTTTTTGTGTAGGCTTTATTTATTGCTATTTGACTATTTTCTTATAGAACCCTTATTTGAGTTTGTCTCCTAGTCAAAATATTTCTTAAATAAACATGTTTTTTTTTTGTTTTGTTTTTTTTTCTTTCCAGAGACTTCTTTTCAGAAGGTTCCTGGTTGACCTAGGGGTGTTGAAACTTTTATAGGGCTAAAAGTTAATTTGTTAGCAAACCTGATTTTTAGTCAGAATTAAATCTCTGGCTCTTTTGTATTTTTTAGATCTTGAGCACACCTTTCCCCTGATTATAGGGCACAAATTCCAGCAAAATTATTTTGTTTTGTCACTACAATTTCATGAAAAAAAAAAAAAATTGCTCATTTTTCTTAGGCTTGGAAATCACTTCTTCGAGCTTAGAAAGACACTTTTTGTTGAAAAGATATACTCTCAAAAAGACATAGAACCTATCAAGGGTGAGTTTTATCCAAAATCCGTGATTCCTGGAAAGAAAGTAACCTATCTTTTTTTACTCAGGTCTCTGCACCTGGGAGGGAAGAGAACCTCACTTATTAAGGCAGCATACCTATTTTCTCCATAAATTACTGATTACTCACGAATTTGTGATCGTACTAAATTACCCTGTAAAAGAATACCGACGACGAGAAATTGTTATATGCTTCAAAACTTTTACATGCCTCGAACTGTTCTGTGGTAAAGACACTTCAACCAAAGACGAAGTAATCGAAAAATATTTATTATTTGCACTTTCGGAGAACTTTTCACATCACCTTCGAAGATACTTGCATTCAGAACATAAGGATCTTTTCCTTCAATCTTTTTAATTTTTTCCAAATACCGCATTTTGTACTCGGAAGTTAAAGTTTCAAAGTAAGATGCCATCATTTCAACTGGGCTGGTTGTCCTTCACTTACGTTACTAATGCTCGTTGCCATGCTGAGAGTCACATGTCTGCTACATCCTCATTGTGAAGATGTGCTGCACACAGGCCATGATTTCATCTTTTTTTTAGCAGTAGCAACATTTGCTAGTGGCCTTATTTTTTACTAGCAAATTGCATCATCTACAAGCAAAAGTTTATTAACATCATGCAAAAGAAACTTTAACATGTCCCACTCCATTAGTCAATAAGGACAAATTTTGATTTCACCCCTGTAACTGTCACACTGTAATGCTGAAAAGATTACAATATTTAGTATTACTAGCCTTTTCATGACCTGACAGATTAATTCTAACAATTTAAATGGAATGCAAATATTCAAAAGCATTTTTTTTATTTAACTTTATTCACAAAATTCAAGAACACTGTTCAAAATCTTAAGTTATTTTCCATATGATTTACTATCTGGGTTTCGGATCTTTTTATTATCACACTTTAAAACAGCAATCTTGGGGTCAAACTTGTCTTCAGATGAACCTTCAACCTCAATACTCATGAGAGCATTCAATATTTGTAAGTTTAAACTGCCCATCTGATCACCCTGGATTCTCTTCATGAAACTGAACACAATTTCACATGCAGAAGTAGAGAAGCGAAATATACTGGATATCTCTAGTAGCGTCAAAATGTTTTTGTTTTTACTTTTCAAGAAAAATTCGTTTCCAGAAAGCAGTTGTTCCTTTTTTGTATGTCAGATTGGCGATTATGTTTTGCATCGCTTTTCAGTTCAATGAATTCTCCAGTTCAACCTTGGCCCATGTTAAAGGCATTTGAAAATTCTCTATCGAGGATTTGACATCTTTAATCCCATAACTTTGAAATGTGTCTGCATCAGCATTGAATGGCCAGTTTGTGACTTCAAAAATTTCTGCACGTTTTGCAATGTGGTCATTAATCAGTGTTTCAAAACACGTCAATTTTGCTGATATGTGAATCTATTATATTTGACTTATCAAATGAAGACAGTGAATCTCCTCTAGCTTTTAAATTTATATCTTTAAATTTAGATTACCCAGTTCCACTGTCTAGTTGGACATCGTTTGTGAAATCCTCCAGGTTTGAGCCGTCATTACATTTCACGTCTATTAAGGGTTTTTTTCACACTACTGATACGCATTATTTAGTTTGCAAGTTAACATCCTGTTCCTGTAGACATAAAGAAGGCCGAGAGAATTCTCTTAAAACATTGGTGAACAAAACATAAATTCAGAAGAAGGTTGTAGGTTACACAAGACTGCACAGTATTCTTATCATTTTTTTTTCTCCTGAAGAAGACTCGGAAAAACATGCAGTGTTGTCTAAATGAACCACAATTCAGAAAAAGGAAGTAAAACATTTGCCACCTTTTAGATAAAGGAGGCAAATTAGTGCCTCCTTTATTTAAAAGCATAGTGCCTAATTTGTTATGGTTTACCGTGGGGTAGGGGGTTTTAGTGTGACAAAAAATATCAGTCTTGGGCAATGCTTCTCTGCTTTCACCCAGGAGTGAGTTACAGTTAGTCATTCAGCAAGTTTTGGAGAATGAACGAGCAGCGGTTAATTTTTTTCTGCCTGCTGTCGCCAACAATTTTTTTTCCCACTGTGTAGACCTTTATTCCACATGCGCACTGCAGTTGATGCTTTACATTTCACAATAAACATTCAAATTTTTTCCACTAACAACTTTTGCTAGAACCACTTTTTATCACTAGCAAAATGCATTTGCTTGCTAGCAATTTGCTACTAATACTGGTCGAAATCGCGCCCTGGTTGCACAGGTTTTTTTTTTGTTTTTGTTTTTTTCAATTTTAAGGGCACAGCCTCTTATTACTATGAAGTGAAAGATTAACAACCACTGATTTACATTCATGGTGTTCAAAAAGTTTGGTGAGCAAATGCTTATGTTTTGCGTTGTTATTTTGTGGGTTCTTTCACAGTCTTGCTGGAAACACCACAAGTACGACTAATTTGTATTTTAGAGAAATACAGGCACAACTTGTTCAATTCAAAGAAAGATTGATTTATGTGAGTGATATTTGTTTAATAGTAACCTCTCATATGGTTGCTGCAAAAGGAATAACTGGCAATTTGTTGCATGGACATACTGACTGTTTATCCATCATGAATCAGAGGTCACATTCTTCAAAAAAAAAAAAATAAAAATAAATTAATAAATGAACACCTATCACACAAAAATTAAATGTAAGTAGTTTAATAAGTAAGAACTGTACACCAATTATACTCAAAATAGTATAACTATACTAAAATCCGAAATTTCTTGGCGTAGAATACAAATAAAACTTTCCAAGCTTTTGCACATCAACCAGATGGCTTTTCAAGGAAGGTAGACAGCTAACAGTTGTCTACCTTCCTTGTAAAAGCCATCTGGTTGATGTGCAAAAGCTTGGAAAGTTTTATTTGTATTCTACGCGAAGAAATTTCATATAGTTATACTATTTTGAGTGCAAGTAGTTTTTACAAAAAGTTGCTAGTCACTTTCTTTTGTATTATTCCATTTGCTAAGCGTATTTACTTTTTTTTTTTTTTCAATTGTCATTTCATAATTTTTTGTGCATTTTCATAAATACTTTATGTTGTTTGAATTTTTGAGGTACCATTGTACTCCCTGTTTCCCATTTTCAGTTTTAAATCAATATTGCCTGTAGTTTTTTTGCTATGAGAAATATCACACACATTGTACTTACACATTTATAAATAAAGAGTATTCTGTCAAGAAATTTTCAAGCTCCCCATTCTTACTTTGTTACAGTAATACTACAGATTATTCACTAATCAGGGACACAAGCTGGATGGCACTGTGCTTTCAGATAGAATACTAGATTGTTTCCTGACAGGTGTCAGCAAGCAATAAATTTATATTGCCAATCACAAAAATTTTATTACTTTTGCAATTTAAGTGTAACTATAAATTGACTTCTTTACCAATATTTGCAATCTAATGATTATTGGCCATGGGTACATGATTTTTGTCACATAAAAAGAAATTGCAGGTTCCTAAGATTTTGAAATTTTGTTGTCCTGGAAGACAAGTTACATGCACACTCTACAGATTCTAGAACATATATGCAAATATCAGTTGCAAGACATGCTCAGCATATGTAAAAAAAAACAACACTTACATATATATATATATTTGAAGTGGGATGTAAGGTCAGGTGATGCGTAACATCACAGCCTCTCCTTGACAAATGTCAACCCCGCCTTCTCGTGGTACATCCTGTTCCCACTAAAGGGGCTCTGACGACCGCCAATAGCGGTATAACTATACCATCGGGATTAGAGGAAATGCTATCCCACACTCACCAACCCGCTTGGCCAGCGTGGTGAGTTATGGCCAAACCCCTCCAAAATGACTCCACAACTTAAATCTTGGCCCTCAGTCTCTGGCAGCTGGATGGAGGAGACTGGCACAAGACAGACCGTTGTGGAGGAAACTTGGGGAGACCTTCGTCCAGCAGTGGATTGATAATGGTTGACAATAATGATGATGATGATATTTGAAGTGAACACGGAAAGCGGATGGAAAACTAGGTCAGGATTAATTCGTAAAATAAATTGTTTCATTTTAGCCGGCCGCTCTGCGATGCTCAAAGCCCGCAGGTGCACGCTAAATTCGACACAGGAGACAGCAGTGAGAGAGAGTATGGACTATGCAGGCTTTCAGCGAACATTCATAAAAAATAAAAAGAAATGCCTAACTTCAAAAGTTTTACTCGGATTTTGACGAAATTTCACATGGGAGTTTATTTTGACTTGTCTTGGTTACAGTAAAAATTTCATTCGGTTATTTAAAATATTGGAGAATTTTTTTTTTTTCTGTTATAAAAATTTCCCCAGTACGACTTTCCTGAAGCTTTCACCCCCCCCTCTTCAACCTTGCAAACCTCGTTCTCTCACGATGACCCATCATTCTTGACGCATTCTTTGTGATCAAAACAAACGCGACTCCCTCACCTTTTCTTCTTTTCTGCTGTTCAAGCAGAATAGCTTCCGTACAACTCAACTCACATATTGTGCCATTTCGCACTATTTCCGTACATTCGGAGTAAAATTTTTCAAAAATATGAGAGTTCCGTACAAGATAAAACTTTTTTTTCTGTACAGCACAAATTAAATAAATAATTTTTTTCCCCGTACACTACAGGTACATTTTTTTCCATACCGGTACAGGTCACCAGAATTGGCGATTTAATCAAACATTTTTAGTCACCACGACGATGAAGTTTATCGCCAGAGGCGACCGTGAGTCTGGATCTTTACCGCTGGTCGAAGTTCATTCGAGTGAGTCAGTTCCCAGTAGTGGCACATAAACAAGAGTGCAGAGTGATCTTTACAGACTTCAAACAAGCAATATGAGCACCGAGAGCCCGGCAGTTTATGGAAGAGAAAAAAAAAAAATGCTTTGAAAAGGTTTACTTTAACAGTGTGGAAATTTCAGAGGGAAAAAAAGTAATTACAGAAAACAAATTCAGCATATCAGCAGAACCACATATGTGCTGCATATTTATATATATAAAAAAAAACAAAAAAAAAAAACTTTTGTCATCATAATAGCCACCGCAGCTGTTAACAACGAAATTGCAGTAATTCAATGAGAAAAATTTTACTCACCAATGACAATTCTTCACTCGCCAATGGTGAGCTGGCGATCGAAAATTTCATGCCCTGATAAGATTATATTGGGAACCTAAATGAACTATAGGGGGCACTGCACAAACGAAAACAGACTTCTTTTAGTACGGATAATATTGCACGTGTTTCCATAACGTCGTATGTAAGAATGGCTGGTTTAACACTCTCAATCAAGAGAATGAAATTTGTGGATGCTACAAAAAATCACGATGCATCAAAGAAGATGACGTGATTCTTAATGCAGGTCGTATAATTTTATGTGGAATTAAGAAGGAAGATAGAAAAGAAATCCACAGTTTCTCATTGCATTCAACCCACCACAATAACGTCATTGCCTCATTTGATCAACAGTGTTTTAGACAGAAATAATTGTGAAATTTCAGTAGTCTTTTGAGTGCTCTTGTAAAGCAGGCAGAAGTGGAACGTGTAAGCACTGTGTAGCAGTAATGCTTTACTGTAACAGGTAATTTTTATTTTTACATTTTCAGACAAGTGATATAGTAATACCAACAGGGGTGTAGCAAGAATTTAATTTTATATGGATGACAGCAATTACTTGTTTTCAAGAGCATGTAGAAATATGGAATTTTAAATTATTACTATGCAATAAAACTTGTTTATTATTCATTCAAACACGTTACTAGGTTAGTAGCATTTCACTGGAAGGATTCAACACAAACGTTTATACTAACTTGTGAAAAACATAGAGCTCACCTTGGGAACAACACTGCATGACGCAGCAATATGAATTGTTCTTCTTCACACAATTCTCTATTATATTACTCTCTAATCCCAGAATGAATGCAAAAATACCCCAAAACAAGTCAACCGAACCGAAGCAACGATCTGACAACAGATAAGAATGTTATCCGTGTTATAGTAATTCTTCCTTTCACCATTAGAGGGAGAGCAGATTGCCAAGATTGCAAATTATTGGTGCTTTTAGCAGGGGTGCTTATTCTGTGAAATCAAATTTCCTGAAACCAAACCCAAATTTCCTGAAATTAACGTACTTACAAAAAAAACAAAAAAAAATCAGAATATATGTGTTACATTCATAATTTATTTTCCAAGTTCTCATATTTTTTTTAAAGAACAGTGGCCTTTATAAAATTTTACTAATTGTAAATTTCCAGTATTTGGCCCTTCAAAGCTATAAATAATACTTATAAAAAGCAAAATACTGAGAAAAAATAAATAAAAAAGCTGCTCAGGAAGTCTTTGTCATTGCATTAAAACCAATGACAAAGATTTCCTGAGCAGCAACCAGCAAGCATCCCAAAGGGAAGGGGGAGGGGTGAACAAAAAGTCAGCAGGGAGATCCTCCCTAGATCTCTGTGATGATGAGAAGTCTTGAAGGTCAAAAGCAGCAGACAGAGTGGGTGGGCCACTAAGCCCTGGGATGGGGCAGGAGCAAAGGGGCACTGCCAGGAAAAGAAAGGGGTGAGAAATTTCTGTTTAGAGTAGCTCTGAGCAAACCCAGCACCAAACCACAAAGGAAAGCAAACAGTTAACACACTTTTAGAAGTCAAATATAACATTAGGTGGGGGGGGGGAGGTGATCTCTCCCAGCTGAATTGGGTAGACACAGAGTGGACCTGTTTCTCTTCTCCTCTGTGGGGGTAGATTGGCAGTCAGATTTCCCAACTCCCAGTGGAATTGAGTTTTGCTTTGGCCACCAACCACGGGAAAACAGGGAAAGGACAGTGATAGGCCTTGCCACTGGCTGCCGAAAATTTCCGGAATTTCCAGAAAATAAGCACCCCTGTTTTAGGAAAATATATTAAAAGTTTCAGGGAAGGGGATGGAAAATGATAGTTTTTGAAATCAAGGGAAACAAAATAAAAATTTGAAACGGTTAAAAACTTCACACAACACACCAGAGCCTCGTACGGTACCACAGCAGTAAGTTCGCTGCTGGTGTTTTACATTGCTGTACTTGCATGTAACTTTTACGGTAAAAATCTTTAAAGAGCATTGTAAAGCTGAAACTTTTCATTTCATAAAATTACATACTTTAAAATATATATACATATAACTTTTTCTTGAAATTTTCAGCCAAATAATTTAGGAAGCTAAACTACACATTTACCTATATTTTTAATGTGCCTCGTCCTTTTACAACAGTTCTGCCCTTTGCAAAATTAGCATCGTGTCCATGTGTACGAATTCATAGACATGGATCTCTGAAAATAAGAACAAACTCGCAACAGGTCTAAGCAGGCAGCCTGATGGAAAAAAACATTCGGTAAATGTGTAGTTTAGCATCCTAAATTATTTCATTGGAAATGTTGAAAGATTTCGAAAAAGTGAAACATGAATTTTAAAGTATGTTATTTCATGGCAAATGGTGAAAAAATTTCATCTGTAAAAAGCATTTTAAAGGTTTTTGCCATAAACTGACCTTCAAGTACGACGACTTGAACACCACTGCTGCACGCCTAACACAACGCTACGGCGACCACATGAAGCTTGGCTCCACTGAAACAATGGTCCCGTTCTGTCGGCCATTTTGCTGGCGGAAGAGTACAACGGTAACGGGGAACATTCTGGCCAGGAAAGCGTTCCATTTTATAGTGCTGTGCTACAGAAAATAGCTCATCATTTCTGTCTCAGTTTTTCACATTACAATCTGACAATTTCTTGGTTTGTTCGCGTACGATTCTTTGATGTGCAAATGTATGAACTCACTTTTTCTTAGTTTCTTTTTAATTTGAATGAACTGCGAACCACGCCGTCAATAGGAGCAAAACTGTAAATTTCCTATACCATGTAACTTCCGTTGCAGAGAGAATGCGACATGCACTTTAATGCTTTTCTAGTAGAAAGAAAAGAATTTGCGTGCTTTCTGTTTCGAATCAGGAAATGATATGCATGAGAACAAAGCAATTGTGACCAAGTGTTTTGAAAAAGTGGAACAGAAATGAACTATTTTCTCCAGCGTAGCACTACAAATTGGAACGCTTTGCTCGCATGAACGTTCCTTGTTTCTCTTCTTCCAGCACAATGGCTACAGGGACGAGACCTTCGTTTCAGCGGAGCCAAGCTTCATGTGATCACCGCAGTGTTGTGTTCACGTGGTCACAGCGCCTGCCGCAGCGGTGTTCACGTCGTCGTACTTGGAGGTCAGTTTTAAGGTAAAAATCTTTAAAATACAATTCACAGATGTAATTTTTTCACCATTTGCCATTAAATTACATACTGTAAAATTTGTATGTGTCACTTTTTCAAAATTGTTTAACATTTCCAACAAAATAATTTAGGACGCTAAACTACATATTTACCAAACATTCACTTTACTTCCTCCAGAATTTGCATAGCCACATATAAAAAACTTTGTTATTAGGGTATTGAAATTTAAATTTTCTATAAAACTACTTTGCATAAAATATATGAGCTAGCTCCTTTACCATTTCACGATTGGTGTGAATTGGCTGTATGTAAACATTGTGGGGGCGATATATGCAAACTTGGGAACTCTGAAAGCATTTGCAAATGGAAGTCCATCCCTAGACTTTTTTTTTTTTAAAAATAAGAAATTAAATCTCTTTTCATGTCAAGGAAATCATTTTTTGATGGGTGCATATTGTTTCAAGCAAGTTTTGGTCAGAGAAGTAGTAATTTTGGCATATGAAGCTTCATTCAACTTTCAACATTAATTGTATTTTACAAAATTTATTGTATCAAAATATAGTTTCAGTTCTACAAGAGTTGTACTGTGGCACCTTATGTACCAATGAGACTTAGAGCAATAGTTATACAATAACACCAGATAATGTTTACTGAATTAGAAAACAATATGAATCATTAAATTTCACCATACAAAATGTCAAAATATGCACATGGCCTCATTGTTGTGAAGTAAAGAAAATATTCCCATAAATGTAAAAACAGTTTTGATGGATGGTCAAATTTTCTTCGGAATTTGAAGGAAAAAAACAAAACAAAAATGCATGGATTTTAACAGGAATGCTGTGGTTTACATATTCTTAAAATTTATCATTGGGATGTATCAGACCCCAGTGTATTTTTATCACATACAAAAAAATAAACACAATATTAATTTTATTTAATGAATTAAAAAAAATAAATATTAAAAGAACATATTATTGTGTGGAAAATGGAACTAAAAATATATCTGCTTACAAAAGTAATTTTGCATCTAGATAGCACATACTTAATAATCAAATTTCCAGCAGCTTTATGGATGTTTTACATCACCTATGTAACTTACTGTATCGCAAATACTCCCTTAAGAATTCTGGCACGATGAGACGATTGATGGCACTTGTGAAAGATGAATAACCGTGTGCACAAATCAACATCTGTCGGGCTTTGATACGACACAGATTCTCCAGAGATGATGGTTTATCAATTTGCTCTAAGATGGCATTCCACCTTTCAGAATCATATTTTCTGTTCAAGACTTTCCAATATCTCTCAGAAACTGCACGGAAAGCACTCTGAACTGGCCCAGTAATTGCAGTAAACTGTAGAAGAAGAGCTAAAATCTCAAGAACCATGCACTGTTTCTTCTTGCTGATATTGATGCTCAAACGGTAAAGAAAACATTTCTGACTATTAACGTCATCCTGAAAACAAAGATGAGGATCAGAACCAGAGAGTAGCAATTTCTTTGTGCATTCATAGCTATAGAAGGAGAATAGCAAACACTCGTTGGAGGGGACGTCGTCGCGATGGTAACTGATGTTACAGCCATGCTCAATGAGTAAATCCAATGAACCCCAATTTTTACACAGCAAAGCACTAAAAACTGGAGGGAATAAAACCTCTAATTGCATACCATCAAAGCCTTCAACTGTTTCACACACTGGATTTGCACTGGCACCATAATCCAATAAAATTTGTACACAGCGTGTACGGCAGCTAATACTAGCAGCAAACGAAAGGACTGTTTGGTAACGGCAAAACGGTCTGACATAGGCACGGTTCATTGATTTACTATAATCTCTCAAATCTTCAAGTACTGAATCCACTTGAAAGCCAGCAGAAAGGAGCATTTTGAGACATTCCAAACGACTGTATCTGACAGCCTCAGAGAGAAGGCTGAAATCAAGTGGGTGTTGAGGTTGCAAAATAGGCTGGAGATCTATTCTACCAATTAGCAACTTAAAGCATTCTGTATAATTCCTCTGTATGCAAGTGTGAAGTGCAGAATCACAGCTCTCTAGATATGGCACTACTCCAGTATCCAAATGTCGATTAGCACAGTGATCAAGAATTGCTCGCACGCACTCGGTGAAGCCATGCCAAGTAGCAATAGTAAAAGGAGTACTTAATTCAGTATTTATATCTAATAGTTTCTTGTGCCCTCTCTCGGCAGCAGTTTGAAGAAGTACCTTTAAGCACTCACTGTGACCATGTTTTGCAGCTACATAAACAGGTGTATGCCCAAAAATATTTTTGATATTTATAGATGCATTTAGCTTAAGAAGCCACTTTAATATTTCCAAGTGACCCTTCTTGGCTGCTTCATAAATGGGTCGACATCCACTGAAACTACCAAGATTAGGATCTGCAGAACCACAATTAAGCAACTGAATAACAACACCCAATTCTCCTTTACGTACAGCATGCAATAATGGGGTTACATTACTCTGTAGGATGTCCACATCAGCTCCGTGATGCAGAAGTAAATCAACTGTCTTTTCTGCTACTTTTCCGCGTTTGTTTGCGCACGCAATGTGCAAAGCAGTTTCACCACGACACGTTCGCCAGTTAACATTGGTGGTATCATGTCTGAGAAGTTCTTCTATACATCTGACGTCTGTGGCATGCGCTGCTGCTTCATGCAATGGTTTCCACCCTCTCTCATCAGAAACATCTACTGGAGAACCATTTTGAATTAAACGGCATAAATCCTCAAATTTTCCTGCCCTCGCAGCCATGTTTACAGGCGAGGGGATATTAGGTTTTTTTTTGACTAACCTTGGGGTACGAACATCGTAATCACTGTCAAAATATTCCGAAGGATTATCACTTGCTTCATTGCTATATGACGATGTCGAATCTGCTTCGGATTCACTATCTACAGATCCGGGAAGATCATAATCCCATCCACCGTCATCGTAGGAATCAGCTTCCGAATCCGACTCATTAAGCTCCATTATAGTCTAAAAGAGCGGAGAGAAATACAAAATGTTGAAAAATCAGCAATGCTCATGCAGGAAACAAAACTTTCAAAGAACCGCGTCATTCAGTTCAATTCACATCACATGCTAAGTCACAGGACAAGAGCAGCATTGCCAGGTTCTAAGCACGTGTACCCGCCAAAAACTAGACGGTAAAAGACCAAAACTAGCCAAAACAATTTAAGGATGTTGCCGTGTGGGTATATTTTCTCTCAGATTTCTATTTTTTTTTATGTTTTTTTTATTGGAGGTTTAACGACCACCGTGAGCAACTCAATGGGCTATAAGCAGTCGCCCGTCCGTAATTTAGGGTCACTGGTTCCAGGGAAGGGAGAGAGCCAGTGCCGTAAGACAAACACAACATCCATGCCTCACCGGGATTCGAACCCGGATTCCGTTCGGACGAATGATCAGAGGCCATCGCTTAGACCACTGCGCCACCGGGGCTGCTCAGATTTCTATTATGAGGATGTAACAGCCTCGGGATGTAACACGTGACGTCATCGAGAAGTTTCAGTGAAGTGGCAACAGTCCCTGCAAGTTGCTGAAGGACAAGCATAGTTGGCTATCCTGCACTTATTGTGTAAAGTGCAATCGTTAGCGGTCGGTGTTTATAAAAATTTGAAGCCGAAATGCCTAGAGTTTTTGGTATTATGAATTGCAGCAATAGAGGAAATCTAGACCGTAAGTCTTTTTCAGGCTACTAGCTGCTATCTCTAAAGGCAGTACGGAAAAAAATCGCTTAATTATATGCCAAACGAAGGGAGATCGCTTCCCAGAGCTTAGAAAACACTTTTTTTTAAGAGTTGGACTCATCAAAGGCAGAGAAGCTCTTAAATGTTAGTTTTATCTAGAAATCAGTGATTTCTGATAAAGCAGAGAATCCATCTTTTACTTGTTTAAACGCTATTGGAGTGCAGTGCTTGCACTTCTTGGGCCAGGCGTTTCATTCGTTGATTAAAAGTTTTCAAGTTGAATTTAAAAGGTGTTGGCTGTTTTTTTGTTTTCTTTTGCGTAGGTTTTATTACTACTGAATATTTTCTTATAGAACATCTTTTAGAGTTTGTCTCTTAGTCAAAATATTTCTTAAATAAACGCTTCGGTCCCCAATCGGAACTTCTGTGCACCTGTTTTGTGTGTGTGTGTGTGTGTGTTTTTCTCCAGGGACTTCTTTTCAGAAGGTTCCTGGTTGATCTAGGGAGTGTTGAAACTTTTTATAAGGCTAAAAGTTAATTTGTTAGCAAACTTGACTTTTAGTCAGATTCAAATCTCTGGCGCCGCCCCGGTGGCGCAGTGGTCTAAGGCGCTGACCTCTGATCATTCGTCCGTAAGGGGTCCGGGTTCGAATCCCGGTCAGGCATGGATGTTGTGTTTGTCTTACGGCACTGGCTCTCTCCCTTCCCTGGAACCAGTGACCCTAAATTAGGGACGGGCGACTGCTTATAGCCCATTGAGTTGCTCACGGTGGTCGTTAAACCTCCAAACAAAAAAAAAAAAAAAAAAAAAAAAAATCTCTGGCTCTTCTGTATTTTTTAGATTTCGATCACACCGTTAACCTGACTCACTTTTTTTTGCAAGTTTTCGTCTTTTCACTTTTAAGGTTATTTGGCAGTCGGTGTTGGGTTTTTTTTGGGGGGGAGGGGTCATATAGAACAAAGTTTATTACTTTGTTCTATATGACTCCTCCCCCAAAAAAACCAACTACCGTTGATTTTTTTTCAGTACACCTGGATTTTTACCTGGAGCTGAAGCACACTTTTGCAGAAAAATGCAAATAATGGGTTAAATTAATTATTGTCCAAATAAAATCCTTTTTGGTGTCTAGGTCTATTTACAGGTCGGTGTTATGCTGCTAAATTTATTTACGGATATATAGATTATAGGGCACAAATCCCAGCAAAATTATTTTGTTTTTTCACCACAATTTTACGTAAAAAAATAAAAAATAAAAAAATTTGCTCATTTTTCCAAGGCTTGGAAATCGCTTCCCAGAGCTCAGAAAGACACTTTTCGTTGAAGAGTTAAACTCTCAAAAAGGCATAGAACCTCTCAAGGGTGAGTAGTATCCAAAATGATCCCAGCAAAAACAGTATTGCTGGGCCAGCAGTGGGCCATTGTTGGAAGCCAGCACTGCCATCAATGGCCCAGCACTATGTTGCCGCTGCTGAACCGTCAATAAAATGCCCGGGTGGCCTACAGAAGGGCCAGCAGTTCAGGCCAACAGTTGGCACCCCATCAGTTGTCATATGCCACAACAGGGCCATCAGTGGTCCATCACAGGCAGTAGCTGCCACAAGTGGCCCTTCAGTGGCCCTGCAAGTACTTGCCAGAAATGATGGCTAGCCTAATGTGGTCCGCTAGTGGGCCGTTAGTGGCAGCCAGCAACCACGTGACGTAACTGGTGGCTTGCCGAATCTTGTCCGCCAATTTCCCAGTAGTAGCAATAATAATAAAAAAAAAGCAAGGATAACCGCAGTTTTCTAAAGCTACAATTTTTTTTCTACCCTTACGAAGCTTGTGAGAATTAACGCACTTTGCTGGGGAAATTTTCTCGAGAGACCGGAAAAACGCCGTTTGAATCTGACTGGATTCGATCCTGGGCCGTTTACGTGGAAGCCGCGCTCGCTACCGACCGGACTAATTCACAACGCTCGTCTACGTGCTGGAAGCTATCTGTTTAGTATGCAATTTGTAAACGAATGCTTCCCTCTTTCATTTTATAATATTGCGAGGTATTTTTCATAAAAGTCAGTTTCATATAATTGATAAATTAATTTTTGCAACGTAACGATAGTTTTTTTTTTACCTTAAGGGAACTTCACTCATTTTCAAGGCGTGTACATACCTGGAGTCGCTTTCCAAAGTTTTGTACTGTCCTTGCCGTCTTGAAAAGAGATTGTTGAATAAATATATATTTACCCGGGTTCATGTCACATTCTGTTACATTTTTAACGTTGTGTCTTTCCTTTCCGTTGTCCGAAGCTACATTTGTTTTAAAGAGTAAAAGATATTTTATTTTACTTCTCGTTATTTTTAGAAGCGAATTCCTCCCAGTCTTGTGTATTCAACCCATGGATGAGTACACCACATACCGTTGCTTTTTTTTTTCTTTCAAATAATTAATAAATTTTGTACGCGTATAATTCTTTTTTTTCCAACAAACGCTATTTTAATGGTTTTCCAGGATATGTGTTTCAAGCGGTTTCAAATTTTTTCTTGTTATTCATCCACTCCATTCCATGAATTGTTATTCATGGGAATGGAGTGGGTGTATTTCATGGCTGTAATCTAGTATTTCACGGCTTAATCTGATATCTTCGTCGACGTAAAATTTCATTAGGAAATTAATTCGCTTCTCCACATATGGATTTTTTTCTTAACATCCACTAAAATAACACGATGGCGATAGCGTCGTCTTCAACTAACTGGTACCATGAGAGGCACAGCAAGTGTTGCTTCTGCGCATGCGCAGTCCCGATGCTTCCACCTGCTGTTGCGGGTTGCATTGGTTGCCAGCAACGGGCCACTAGTGGCACTTGCTTGGAGGCCCACAATTCACGGCGATGCTGCAGGGCCATCAATGGCTCGCCAACTGATATCGCTGCCACCAACGGACCACTACCGGGCCGTGAGCGGCAGATTTCAGCCAGCAGTGACTCATCACTGCCAGCTGGTGGCCAGCAGTTTCCCAGCACTTGTGTTTTTGCTGGGGAGCGATTCCTGGAAAGAAAGAAAACCTATCTTTTTTTACTCAGATCTCCGCACTTGGGAGGGAAGAGAACCTTACTTATTAAGGCAGCGTACCTATTTTCTCCATAAATTACTGATTACTCACGAATTTGTGATCGTTCTAAATTACCCTGTAAAAGAATACCGACAACGAGAAATTGTTATATGCTTCAAAACTTGTATACATGCCGCCCCGGTGGCGCAGTGGTCTAAGCGATGACCTCTGATCATTCGTCCGTAAGGGGCCCGGGTTCGAATCCCGGTGAGGCATGAATGTTGTGTTTGTCTTACGGCACTGGCTCTCTCCCTTCCCTGGAACCAGTGACCCTAAATTAGGGACGGGCGACTGCTTATAGCCCATTGAGTTGCTCACGGTGGTCGTTAAACCTCCAATCAAAAAAAAAAAAAAAAGGAACTTGTATATGCCTCGTTCCTTTTTTTTTTTTTTTAACAAAAAAAAAAAAAAAAAAAAAAAAAAAAAAAAGGAACTTGTATATGCCTCGATATCGATTGATGGAGAAAAGCTGGAGATAACAGACACGTACGTTTATCTTGGACAGCAGATATCAAGTGAGGGTCACATTGATGAAGAAATTAATCGGCGTACAAAACTTGCCTGGAGAGCTTTTGGAAGAAACAGCATAATTTTCAAGAGCAATATGCCATTATGTCTTAAAAGAAAAGTGTTTGATCAATGCATCCTTCCAGTGCTTACGTATGGTGCAGAGACGTGGACCTTAACTAAAAGAGACATACAAAGGCTGCAGACAACTCAAAGAAGCATGGAGAGGTGCATGCTTGGTGTAACCAGGAGAGATAAGAAGAGGAACTCGTGGATCCGAAAAATGACAAGAGTGGAAGACATCATGATCAAAGTTAAATCCCTGAAATGGCAATGGGCTGGACATACTGCCAGAAGGACAGATCATCGATGGACAGCCGAAATTTTAGATTGGATTCCAAGGGACAGGAAAAGACCCAGAAGAAGACCACATAGGAGATGGGTGGATGAAATTCGAAAGTATGCAGGGGTGACATGGAGGAGACTGGCACAAGACAGACCGTTGTGGAGGAAACTTGGGGAGACCTTCGTCCAGCAGTGGATTGATAATGGTTGACAATGATGATGATGATGATATGCCTCGAACTGTTCCGCAGTGAAGGCGCTTTGACCAAAGACAAAGTAATAGAAAATATTTACTATTTGCACTTTTGGAAAACTTTTCGCATTACCTTCGAAGATACTTGCATTCCGCACATAAGTATCTTTTTCTTCAATCTCTTTAATTTTTTTCAAATACTGCAATTTGTACTCGGAAGTTGAAGTTTCAAAGTAAGAAGCCATCATTTCAACATGGCTGTTTGTCCTTCAGTTACGTTACTAAGGCTCGTTGCCATGCTGAGAGTCACGTGTCTGCTACATCCTCATTGGCCAAAGTTGATGGAAACATTTCGTATGATAGACCGTATGCATCGTCCACCTGAAAGAAGGGGCCCTGAAACCATTTAGTGATGTGACCAAAAGGGTCTTAGCTAACTGCACATGAAGTCGTGAACACTATTAGTCCGTTAGTATGTTGCTGTGAAGTTTTCATATTTTATTATTTTTATCCATTATTGTGATTTTTTTTCCAAAGAGGAACGAATCAACACTAGTAAAAACATATAATGTTCCTTTAACACTGCATCAGAAGAAAATGTTAGAGCGTTTTGAAAAAAATGATTATTTACTTCTAATCGCTGGTTTCTGCTTTTACTTATATACAGGTAAGATTTATTTTCTGTCTTAAGTAATATAATGTGCAAAGTTCAGTTATTTATATATACATTAAAAAAGAATTTTTTATGCATATGTTTTGTTGGTAAAACTATCTCAGTTGTTCAACGGTTTAGCATTTCTGTAAGATGTATACATCTTACGGAAACGTTTTTTTCACCGCTTTTATTTTCCTCATTGGTAGAGTTACTAAGTGCCATACGTTCAAACGACAAAAGTCCGCCCTTCCAAAAAATAACGACAGTAGAAAGAAAATATGTTCAAGTCAAGCAAAAGAAATGCGAAATGTACTTGCAAGTCTTCTTTCTTGAGTAATGCATGAATAAGGAAAACACCTTATTCATGCATTCTGGGGGTTCCGGCGACGGAACCTCCGTAATGATGGCCGAGCAAAGTCCTTCAATACAAATAGAAGGATATTGAAAAAAGTTCCGCAAAAATCCAACAGGCAGTTTACCAGGGGCGAAACAAAAGTTTTAAATTTAATTTAGTCTGTGCGGCAAATTTCAAAGTTCCCATCAGCTGGAATTCTAAGCGAAAATTTTGCAAATACTTTGTCAGTTTCGTTTAAACATTAAGATTTCCTACAATTTGTGTAAAATTTTCCAAGTAACTTGTGACGTAAAACTATTAGCACATTTTATTGATATTGCAACACAACTTTCAAAGTTTCCATCAGCGCACGTTTTATGAAATTCTCCTGCTACTCCGATTGAGCCCATCAGCACATTACTGACAGTTGAGACGACACACACACGGTAGCTGGGATTACAAGCGGCTAGATCCAGCAGCTTGGCACACATCCAAGATTCTCTCGTGCAGGAAGCCACGCCTCTCAGCCGTCAATCATTTAGGACTGTCAACATGGTCTGGTAGTTTCTACCGTACAGGTAACGCAGATTTTTGAAGCCGATCTGTTGTGATATCCCTCGGCGTGTTTTGCTACGTACAGAGCTTTGGTTACCCTCTTGGTCGTGTCTGCCATACGAAAGCATTGAAAATTTAAGTAATTTTTAGGAGCTCATATTTTTTGTTAAACTGGTTTGTCAGTGTAAATTTTTTTTTCTGTGTTTGACATACTCTTTTTGCTTCAATACTCTCTTTCCATGTTTCAAATTCCTCCAGCGATTCGAATGTTAGCACACGATCTTCTAAATTATATCCATGAGTGGAGCATAAATGTTTCTTTAAATCTTCAGAATACAATGCAATTCTATCTTAAAAATGGAAAACACTTCTGTGCGATGTATTTATTGCGAAAAGAAATCCAGTAGTGTTAGAAATCGAAATAAGCACGTTAAAGTGATTCACAAATCACAGAAATCCTTTGATTCACTTTGAAATTTCCATGTGCAGTAAAAAACTGTAATATTGCATTGTATTCTGAAGATTTAAATTAACATTTATGCTCTAATCATGGATATAATTTAGAAGATCGTGTACTAACATTCGAATTGCTGGCGGAATTTGAAACATGGAAAAAGAGTATTGAAACAAAAGATAAATTTTTTTTTGCCAAAGTCAGAGGTATTTTCGTTAATTTTGCTACAATTTCAGAACACTGCATAAGCTAAAAAGCACGTAAATCACAGCAAAATATGACGTAGCCATTCACAGTAAATTGCAATGAACGATTAAATCCCAAAGAACTGAAAAATATCAACAAGCTGAAGTATGCTGTTAAACCCAGAAAAAAAACTACACTGACAAACCAGTTCAACAGAAAATATGAGCTTCTAAAAATTACTTAAATTTTCAATGCTTTCGCATGGCAGAAACGACCAAGAGGGTAACCAACGCTATGTACGCAGCAAAACATGCCGAGGGATATCACAACAGATCGGCTTCAAAAATCTGCGTTACCTGTACGGTAGAAACTACCAGACCATGTTGACAGTCCTAAATGACTGACGGCTGACGCAAAGGCTCGTGGATGAGAGGTGTGGCTTCCTCCACGGGAGAATCTTGGATGTGTGGTCACGTGACCTCAGGGACAGCCTTGACTAAATCGTTTCAGGACCTCTTCTTTCCAGTAGGCTATGGTCTATGGACCGGATGCATATGACGTCACAACGAGGTAACCCTATCCCAATGGAAACAAGAGGCCCTGAAACGATTTAGTCATGTAACCAAAATGGTCTCAGCTTCCCTGCTCTGAAGTCATGAACGCCATTGGTCTGTTAGCGTGTTGCTGTAAAGTTGTTCATATTTTATTATTTTTTATTTATTATTTTGATTTTCTTTTCAAAGAAAAACGAATTACCACTCGTTAGAACATATACTGACGGAAAAAAAATCCCAACACCACGAAAAAATAGTTGTAGAGGAATGAAATGGCGGCAATACATTTGTATAGGTAACATATTTAATCGATTAAGGTTTCAAGATCACAGCTTAATGTAAGCGCGAGAAGAGCCCTTTTAAATGTGAAATGGTGGTACATTAATAACCGGTGTAACCGCCAGAATGTTGAATGCAAGCATGCAAACGTTCATGCATTGTGTCGTACAGGTGCTGGATGTCAGTTTGTGGGATGGAGTTCCTTGCCTGTTGCACTTGGTCAGTCAATACAGGGACGGTTAATGCTGGTTGGGGTGACGCTGCAGTTGTCGTCCAATGATGTCCCATACGTGCTCGATTGGAGAAAGATCTGGTGATCTAGCAGGTCACGGCAACACGTCGACACTCTGTAGAGCATGTTGGGTTACAATAGCGGTATGCGGGCGAGCGTTATCCAATGGCGGCTCGTGGTGTAAAATGCTGGTGAGGCGAACGGTCTTGATGTAAATGTAAAACAGTAAAACATATGTTATTGAAAAATATATAAATTCGTATCGTTATACGAACATATATATAGATCAGTGGCGTAGCCGGGGGTCGTGGTTTGCAACCCCCCTAAGTAGGCGAGACAGTTAGCTTTTTCTAAGTACGTTTTATAGATAATTTCCCTATTTAAATTCATTGATTTTTAACATAACTTACAATGTAATACAAATAAATTACATTGGTACATAATATCAATGTAATTTCTTGATAATAGAAGAGAAGGTAAAGCAAAGCGGCCAAAGAAGTTGTTTTATAAAATTTTTATTAAAACAACTATAATTTATTGCATTTTCTTCATTTTATTAAATTAGCTTCGTTTTGTATTAATGTTCAAGATGTGCGTACGTACCAATAGAAAAATATTTGTCGAAGCGCCCCCCCCAAATTGTTACATGTACTTATACACAGTTATACAGCAGAAGTGCAGAACCCCCCCCTTCCCTCAAAAAGTTTCATGTCAAAGGCAGTATCACCCATCGGATATCTTTGAAGTCCTGGGTTCGAGTCGGCTGAATCATTAAAATCCGCTGAGATTCGGAAGTCTCGTTAAGCCATATGTCCCGCGTAGGCGCCTTGTTATAAACAGCTGTAAACCCCATCCCTTAGGGCTTCAGCCCATGCCATTTAGCCCTTATATACAAATATTATTCAACAGTAATGGAATAAAATTATAGAAATATATGAAACACGGCGTGGGGAGTCTTTCTTCACGAAAAAATCCAAAAATTTTAGAGGGAAAATGTGCACATACCACTATATATATATATATATATATATGTGTGTGTGTGTGTGTAATATACGCTACTTTTGCAACAATATTTTTTATGAAAACAATTATTCGATAATTTTACAACACAGAAAGAAATATTTCACCTGTATTCTTTTATGTAATACACTTGAGCGAAAATACGCAATTTGTGCGGTTTCTTTAGCTAGTCAATGCGTCATTCACATCCCAACGCCAGTCGGAGATCCACTTCTTAAGAAATTCAAAGTAAATCATTTGAATAGAAATTGTTTCTCACGAAATGTTTCTTGAGTCTTGAGCTTGAATAAAAGTCACAGTTCGATTGGCATATTAGTGAAGGTGCATTTAGCACGGGTCACAAACTGAAGTCCAGGCTCGTGATAACTATGTACAGGAGAAGTCAAGTTAAGGAAGCACATTTCTATATAAAAAAAGTATTAGGTAATTTAAACCTGGAATTAAAAACAGAGGAATACGATATTAATTTGCTTTGGTCTCGAACAGAATGCTTTCAGTTTATGTTTTATAAATAAGTTCAATTCTGCGATCCTTTTTGGCTGCAAATTTGTCTATGATCAGATCATAAAATGGTTGAGTGGACATTAGATGGTTCAGCAATTCATTCTCGATTGAAATTTTAGCGAGTGAAGACAAACGATCTTGTGCCGTTGTATTACGGAGGTAAGTCTTAATTTTCTTCAAACATGAAAAACTCCTTTCAGCAGAAGAACTTGTTGATGCCAGTGTCAATACAAGAGAAAATAATTTGTAGGCTTCTGGTAACACATCTTTCAGCTCGTTTTCTTTCATTGTTTTCAAGGTTTTCTGAACACTGAGTTCCCTGAAGTTGTGATCATTATATAAAAAATCTAATTCGTTTTTTGATCGTTGTGTGTCTGTAAAAATGTTTGGATAAATATTTTTGAGAGTGTTAAGGGCACTGGATGGGAATGACTCTGAATAACTATGGTATTTTGAGCTGCCAACTAGCTGCAGAAACTCGAGCTTTCCCATATCTTCAAATCTGGTATTTATTTGGACTATTATGCTGTCAACGATTTCGTAAAACAAAATTTTATAATAGTTTTCCACTTCTTCTTCAGTCAAATGTTTCTTTTGGCGACATTTAGGACCTCCACTCAAACTAATTGCTTCACTGAAATGTTTCAAGTGGTTACATTCCTTTTCTTATTTATTCGTTCGCAACATTGTTTAATTTGTCTTTGGCAATAACTGATATCTAAAGTCTTTTTTTGTAAAACATCAAACAGTACATCCGGAATTCCAAAAAATGTCATAAAAAATCAGTGATAAAAAAGCAAATTCAAAATAAGTGAAATTTTTCAAATATCCTATGGCTCCGTTGATTGATTCTGCCGTTGATTCCGGGTCATTCATTATGTTTTCAAACACATTCTTTAGTTTGCCCCATTCGTTTACAATTAAACGCAAAATTTGCGAACGTGATGCCCAACGTGTTTCCGCTATTTGAGGAATCCGTTTCCCAACAACCGAATCTGCTACGTGGGTTCTCTTGGCAGATTTATGAAAAAATGAGGGCATGCTGGATACATTTGCGAAATATATGCGACATTTTACAATATTTTTGCACCCCTGTTGTAGGACAAGGTTAAGGCGGTGGGCGAAACAGTGGATAAACAAAGCTTGCGGGGCTTCTAGCTTGACTCTTTTCTGCAGACCGCTCAACTCTCCAGCCATAACGCTTGCACCATCATAACACTGGCCTACTAACTTTGATTTAAAATCAAACTCCTCAAAAACCGATGCTAGCAGATCATACAGTGCCACAGCAGTCCTGTCAGTGCTGATATCATAAAAACCAAGGAAGCGCTCAACTACTTCACAATTTGAGTCCAATATGTATCTGACAATTATTGAACATTGTGTTTTTTGAGTAATATCAGTTATATCAACTTGCACTGAAAAAAATGTTGACTCATTAATTTCGCTTTTAACACATTCGTTTATATATTCATGAATACACTCCATTAAATCATTCTGTATCGTTTTAGATTGTCCAGAAAATAAGCTTCGTATTATTTCTTCAAAATGTGCTTTTAATTCTGGGGTGCTCCTACGAAGTAACAAATGGAACATCTCCTTGAAATTACCTTTATTTAATGAGGAAATAGATTCGTCATGTCCTCGAAAAGGCAGTTCTTGCTTGCTTAGAACGACAACTAAATCGATTATATGTTCCATAAAAAGCCTATTTAGTCTGACCTTTTCATTAAACTTAGCTTTATGAAGAGCAGCATTTTCTTTGAGCATATCAGAAATAGTGTTTATATTTTTTTCCATCCGTTTCAGACCTACGTGATTAGTTATATGCTCTTTAGAGCTTTCGTGCAATTTTGCACTACGAGAAAAGTTTTTAGATCAAAATAACCCATTGTATTCCACACATTTTTCTTAATGCTCAAAAGTAAACATGGCCAGCAAAAGAGAGTTTGCTTGTAATAGCTACCAGAAAGCCAGGGGAAAATCTCGTACCATGATTTATTGAAAGACCTAAAAAACGATTTGCCGCACTTCTTATCTTTAGATATTGAACTTATTATAGGTGTCGGTCTTCCAGATATGAGAACATCCCTTTTATCATAATCTTTCCAGTGTTTAAAAGGAATTTCTTCCAGAACACAAATCACGTCGTTTGTTGGGCCATTCATATTTTCCAACCAAAATCAAAATATGCTGTTTAATAACAATAACAAAATAAAAAAGAAGAAAAACTCAACATTACTGTGAACTAGCCAACACCCGCAGAAGAGAGGATTGAAAACACACTACAAAAAGTTAGACTCAAATACACTCTGACGAATAGTTAAAGCTACGTAGAAATCATCCTACTCCAAAGCGTATAGAGGCGAACGGCGTCATCGCCTGTAAAACCACTTTTTACAAAGGTCATCTGCTCATTTTCCCGCGCCCATTGGATACACAATCCTTGGGTTCTCCAATAACAGCAGAGATGCGATTCCAGTTTAAGCGAAATGGAGGGTCGCCTCAGAAATTTCCTTTCTCTTACTGGAAGTCCGGCACCTCCTTAGGTAGACCTCGGACCGTGGGGGTGGGGGGTTCACTCTGTAGGGCTCTTCTCTGATCCCCAGTTCCCAAAACCGGCTTCTCATCGAGACGATTCAGCCGGTCGCCTCTAAGCGCTTAAAACATGCAGCTGCTTTGCAAAAATAATGATTCATTCCTCTACTTGAAAGCCTTTCTTTAACCTAATTCATGAATCACAATGTGAATTTCAATGTTTCATTTATCCTGCAAAGTTCTTATACCTTTGTTACTGACCGAAGTTTTTTTTTTCACTTCTCATTCTGCGGAATTTCAGGTGAGGCGGCGCCTCACTTGCCTCATCTGACGGGCCGCCACTGGCGTTATCCTGTTGGAAAACACTCCCTGGAATGCTGTTCATGAATGGGAGCACAACAGGTTGAATCACCAGACCGACGTACAACTGTGCCGTCAGGGTGCATGGGATAACCACGAGAGTGCTCCTGCTGTCATAGGAAATTGCTCCCCAGACCATAACTCCAGGTGTAGGTCCAGCGTGTCTCGGCCGCAGACAGGTTAGTGGCAGACGTTCACCTGGCCTCCTTCTAACCAAGACAAGGCCATCACTGGCACCCAGGCAGAACCGGCTTTCATCAGAAAACACAATAGATCTCCACTCCGTCCTCCAATGAGCTCTAGCTTGACACCACTGACGTCGCAAACGGCAGTGTTTTGGAGTAAGTGGAATGCACGCTACAGGGCGTCTGGCTCGGAGCTGTCCTTCAAGTAACCGATTTGTAACAGTTCGTTGTGTCACTGTGGTCGCAACTTCAGCTCGAATTGCTGCCGCAGACGCGGTACGATGCACCACGGCCATACGCCGTACACGGCGGTCTTCCCTCTCAGTAGTGCCACGTGGCCGGCCGGAACCCGGTCTTCTTGAGGCAGTACCTTCCTTTAACCACCGCTGCCAACAATCATGCACAGTGGCTACATTCCTGCCAAGTCGTTCTGCAATATTGCGGAAAGAAAGTCCACCTTCTCGTAGCCCTATTACACGACCTCGTTCAAACTCCGTGAGCTGTTGATAATGGCTTCTTCGTCTTCTTCCAGGCATTGATGACCGGCCGATTCGTCATCGAGCCGGGGAGCGAGTTTTGTGAGTTTGATTGCGATTTTCAGTTCGTTGCGTTAGAGCGTCTAAGAGCACCGCTCATCTTGCGAGAGAGGATTCCTTCCTCCCTCGCAAGAAACTTTTTTTTTTTTCAAACTGAAAGTGTTTCGGTGCAGTCAGATCAATTAGGGACTTAGAATAAAAACGCCCTTGTGAGGGCGAAGTCCCAATTGACCGCAAGACTCGTTTGTGACGAATAGCGGGTACGTCGACGCCTTGCCGGTTCGGTCAGTGATAGGACTCTTTGATCCGTCACTGGGCTGAAGCCCGCGCGCCCGGGTTTTCTGAGCGTTACCTTGAGTGGGAGAACCCTAGGGTGCCCACTCAAGACTTAGAAAAATTTTGCATCTCTCTCACAGAGATGCAAACCTCCCAAAAGAGAGTGATGTTGAAGGGGGTTCCCCCAAAAGTGCTTTGAAGACAAAGCAAGGCACAGCCTTACCCACCAGGGTGAAACCCTCGGAGGTCCAGGCGGCGGAGACACCCTCTCCTAAGCCCGGTATCTCCAAGTCACCAACGGCCTCACCGATGGTGACCTCGGAGTCCACTCCGAAGGCCAAACGGGGGGATGAGACTCCCCTAACAGCGGCCACTAGAGAGTTTCTAACCCTGGTGGGGGTTGTGTCTCAGAAATTGAAGTGGTCTTGGGCTCCCTTCCCAAGACGGCAAGCAAGGCTGCGGTGGGAAAGATTGCGGCGGTCTTGAAGAAGATCGAAGACGCCTGCACTCAGCAAGGGATGCTGACCTCGAAGCTAGAGGGCAAGCTCGAGGAGAGGGTGGAGCGGCAGGGCCCCCCTCGGTAGGACCTATGTCCTACGCCGCCGCATCCAAGACGGGTGCCACGAAGGCGCAACGGTCTGTGCCAGCACCCAAAGTGAAAGTAGCGAAGAAGGTGGTGCCAGATAGGAGACACGTGCTCCTTATCTACCCCACCGATGAGGGCAAAACGTCGGACGACGTTAAGGCAACTCTCCTATGCGCAGTGCAGCCAGCGAAACTGCAGATAGGAGTTAAAGGGGTGCGCAAGGTACGGAACGGAGGGGTGGCGGTAGAGTGCTCGAAGAGCGACGATATCGCCAAACTTGAAGGCGAGCTGCGGAGCAATCCCCTGACCAAGGATTGCACCCACTCGAACCCCCCCCCCCCAAAGCGACTCCCGCGTCTAATTGTTTATGGCGTCGACGGGGAGGTCTCGCGAGAGGACTTCGAGGCCGGGGTTAAAGAGCAAAACCCGGACCTCTAAGGGGAATTTAAGGCGAAATTCGCCATTAAGGCCAAAGGGGATAAGGTCCACTATGTGGTGGAAGCCGAACCCCTGGCCTACAGACTATTAATCAAGCGCGGTCGACTTAATGGGATGGTCGATCCTGCGCTTGAAAGAGTTTGTTAGAGAAGTCCGATGCTTCCGGTGCAACGGCTTCAGCCATTTTAGGAATGGTTGCAAGGAAGCAGAGGACAAGTGTGGGCAGTGCGGTGAGACAGGTCACCGGCACAAGGATTGCACTGCTGCTTCGAAGTGCAATAACTGCACTTCCGCGAATAGGCGGTTCAAACTGAGGCTGGAAACCGCCCATTCTAGCTTCAGTAAGACTTGTCCCTCCCTAATCAGGGAGTTGGAGCAGCAGAGAAGCCGAACCAATTATGGTTGATCGGCCAAGGACAAGTACCGGTCTTAGAGTACTCCAGCTCAACGCTCACCACGCGAGAGCCGCAACAGGGCAGATTCTTAAAACTGCCAGCGAAGTCACAGCAAAAATCCTGTTGATACAGGAACCGTACCACTCCCATGGTAGGGTAGCGGGGTTTCTCAACTCCACACGGAGGTACTACTCTCGATGCGAAAAACCAATGGTAGCCACAGTCGTTCTTGATCCGGACCTGGGAGCTCTGGAGCTGGAATGCACATCCAATGTGGTGGCATTGGGCATCGAGAGCAGTAACAGAAAAATATTGCTTATCAACGCATACTGTTCACCGTCAGGTGCTCTCTCGGACGTGCTAAATACTATCTCGCGGTTGCTGGATTCCCACCCGCAACACGAGACAATCATTGCAGGCGATTTTAATGCGAAGAGTCCCCTCTGGGGAGACCAAGAAGAAGATGGGCGAGGTAGTGAATTCCTTGACTTCGTCATTTCCTCAGATCTGACGATCAGGAACGACCCCGACAGTGTTCCCACGTTCCAAGCTGCCACTGGGACGTCGTGGGTCGACCTCACCCTCACGAGGACATCGGTCCTCAACCTCCTCCAGAACTGGCAGGTACTGGACGATGTGAGCTGCAGCGATCACCTTGCTATAACCTTCACGATAGGGTTTGAGAAAAGTGGGAAAAAACCCAGGTCTAGGTTCGACGCCCGGAACCTCAAATGGTCGGAACTCCAGGGCCGACTATCAGATCTGCTAAAAGACCGAAGTGCAGCAGATCTCGATGAGGTAGAAGATCTCAGTCAACACCTTGGTAATCTTACCAAAGAGATAGTAGAGACCTGTGAAGGTTGCAGGAAAGCAGGGGGAAGGGCAAGACCCCTGCTCCCCTGGTGGTCGGAAAATCTGAGCCTTCTGCGAGGAAAGGCCAGACGCAGCAGACGTAGAATGCAACGTGAGAGATTTGACCCAGATAGGAGGGAGCGCCTGAAAAGGGAATATAATCTCTTCAACGCAATGTATCGCAAAGCAATGGTAGCATCGAAGAGAGAGCATTGGAGACAGTTGTGTGAGACCACCCCTGTCGGCAACCCCTTTGGGGTACCGTACAAGGTGGCGAAGGGCTCGATCACCGGCCCACTGTTACTGGCTTCCGTCAGAACAGAGAGTGGCACCAACACCGCCACCCTGGAAGACACAGTGGAGGTGCTCTTAAAGCACCACTTCCCTTCCGATGAGGAGACGGGAGACTCCCCGGATCAAACATCGATCAGAGAGCACTGCAGAGAACCACCAGACATGGTTGACGACCCGCCCTTCACGGAGGCGGAGATAGGTGCTGCAATCAATAGCCTGAACAAAGGCAAGGCACCAGGCATAGATGGGTTGGACCTCTCGATCATCAGAGAGGTGTTTTCTATCCAACCCTGGGTACTTCGCTGCCCTGTTTAATAAATGCCTGGAAAGAGGTTGTTTCCCATCAATGTGGAAAACTGCGCTGCTCGTCCTCTTCAGCAAAGAAAACAAGAGCCGAGCAGATCCCGCAGCTTATAGGCCGATTTGCCTGTTGACAGCATGGAGTAAGGTGCTGGAAAAGGTCCTCGTGACCCGAGCAACCCACTACCTAGTCGGCCTAGGTAAGCTCTCCAGCCGCCAATTCGGTTTCACACCGGAGAAGTGTACCAGCCAAGCGCTGGTCAGCCTTACTCAGCAGGTAAAGCAAAATCGTGCACAGGGAAAGCACACCTGTCTCGTCTCGTTGGATGTGCGGGGCGCTTTCAACAACGTCTGGTGGCCACTGGTCCTGGACCGTCTGAAAAGACTTGGCATCTCCAGGAATCTGTTCCTGTTAATAAGCGATTTTCTCTCGCATAGAAGAGTAGAGTTCGAGGTCGGAGACAAGACCTATAGCAGGGAATACACCAAAGGGTGTCCGCAGGGCTCTTGCTCGGGCCCCTTGTGGTGGAATGTGGTTGCAGATACCGCACTTGCGCTTCCTCTGGAAGACGGGGTGCAGCTGCAAGCCTACGCAGATGACCTCATGCTAATAGTGTCAGCATCTGGTAGGCACGTGATTGAGCGGAAGGTACACACCGCTCTCTCACAGCTAAATAGTTGGAGCAAGGAGTGTAAGCTCTGCTTCGCTCCCGAAAAGACGACACTAATGCTAATAGCAAAGAAGGGGGAACTGGTCACTCCACCAAAGTGTAGCTTCAATGGGCATACTATTAAAGCAGTGAGAGAGATGCGGTACTTAGGGGTCATCATTGACACCAGATTGTCAGGGCTACCGCATCTTCGCTTCTTGAAGGACAGATGCACCAGCATTCTAAATAAGATCAACGGAATGCGGCTGCCTGGGACAGCCAAAAAGATGCTCTATAAGCGAGGGGTGGAGCGCATATTAACATATGCGTGTCCCGCCTGGTGGTCAGATACGGTCAGGATGAGAAATGGTATTAACCAAATTCAGCGCAGGGCGCTATTGGGCATGACCAGGAGCTTCCGAACGACCTCCACAGCAGCGCTCCAAGTGCTGGCTGGGTGCGAACCGGCGGACCTGGTCGTAGCGAGGGAAGCAGCAAAGCAGACCCTCCGCTACGGGGAAGATGTTTCCTTCCTGGGACACCAATATCGGTCGTCCGAGGTGGAACTTCTGAGAATGGACTAGACTTGCCACCCAGCCAACGAGCTTTGTCTGAGTTGGGATAAAGCCCTCCCCACAGGTCAGGGGAAGGAACTGTACACGGACGGTTCTAAAATAGGAAGTAGTGTCGGCGCAGGTTTCTGCGTGATCTCGGATGGCAACGAGATGCACGCGGAACGAATGAAACTCTCGCCCAATTCCTCTGTGTTTCAAGCAGAGTTATTGGCGATCAGAGAAGTACTGCGTTGGGTGCTTGCTATGAACGGTGAAGGGGCCTATAGCATACACTCTGACAGCCAAGCGGCCCTGAAAGCGCTTGGCCAATTCGGGAGTAAGACTCCCCTTGTCAGAGAGATAAAAGTGCTATACAAATCAATGGAGAGAAGGAGGGTTACCTTCCACTGGATCCGAAGTCATGTCGGTACAGTTGGAAATGAACGCGCAGACCAGCTAGCAAAGGAAGCTACTGGTAAAGAGGAGATAGATTTTCAGATGCGAACGCCGCTGCAAAGCGTGCGGACGCAACTGAAATCAGCCACATTGGTGGAGTGGCAGCAGAGATGGGATGAAGGGGATACGGGTAGAAGGACATACCGTATCTTCCCCCGAATCTCGATAAGGCGCATTGAGAGTAATGGCTTCCTCAACCAAGTACTAACCGGGCACGGAGTGTCGCCGGTGTACTTCCGCAGATTTGCGGTTAGGGAGCGAGTGTGCATGTGTGGTGCCCAGACTGCAGATGTCGCACACATGATTCTAGAATGTGCTTCTCTGGCAGGGAAGAGAGCAACGTTAGTGCCAGAATTGGCAAAGACGAGGGACCTCTCGATCCTGCTCGCGTACCCAAGAGCGAGACAGGGGCTCATCGAGATGGTCAAGTACCTCAAAGAGGAACAGGCGGTCTACCTAATAGAGGGGTGACCGAAGAAGAACGAAGAAGAAGGAAGAAGAAGGAAGAAGAAAGAAGAAAAGAAGAGGAATGAAGAACCGAAGAAGGGAAACAGATGACTCGAGCCCAGAGTCGTCACCACAGAACCTACCCTAGTCCTGTGGTAATGTAAATAATGTAAATAGTTTTTCAATGTGAGAGGGCCCATTGAGCAAAGGACTTGTTTCCTAAGCGGAGATGGGTTCCTCAGTGTAAATATTCCATGTTTGTAATCTGTTTGTTTGAAATAAAGGGCAGATGCCCCAAACAGTTCGCGCCAGCAATTATTCTCCCAGTCAGGGGTAGAGAAAAATTTCTAGCCCCTGCCCAAATGGCACGCACACCCGGGTCATGAAGGAGAGGTGGGAAGTGCCGGCAACCGGTGGTAGCAGCGCACTGCAGGTCCACGGACCGATCCTGTCTGGATGGAGGAATGTCGGATCCAAGCAGGATTACTCGCAACGCCGTCACTAAAAATCTTTTGAGATAGTTCTCCTAACCCTGTGGAGTCCGCATTTGGACGGTACAGGATAATGGTCATCAGCTAGTCGTTACAGGCATTGATGCATTATGGCAGACTAACCCATTGTACTTCTTATTATATATCTTCGATTTCGGGGTACGGACGATTATTTATTGGTGATGATTGTATATATTGATGCTCTGTACTTCTAGAATTCCTTCTTGCATGTTGTTAATTCACTGTGTGGTGTTTATGTTTATAATTACTTCGTAGAAAAGTGACTAATTGTTTCAACTAATTGTGTTTGGAATTGTGTTGATGTAAATATATTGTTATTCTGTTGAAAATGCTAATTTGTGCTTCATTATTATTATTTTTTTTTTTGGAATTCGTCCGTGTAATATGGATCTGTGCTTCGACTCTTCATTGGCGATTATTGAGAAATTTAAAGTGTTTTCTTGTGTGCTTCTACATATTTGAATTGCTAATTGATTTGTTTTGCGGATTGTATTATTATTATTATGTGCTTGGATGTATGCAATTTTGTTTTGGGCTTGAAGTATGAATTTCAGCGAAATTTATTCTTATCTTTGAATTTAGCAGAACCTACAATATTTGGTTACCACGGATCGGGTAAAACCTGATTTAATTGAATTTGTTAAGTGTTATGATGTTTTCATACTTTTCTAGTTATTGTTTGTTACAAAAGTCAAATTGTAATATGGTTTGTAATTTTCTTTTAATAAAGGATCGAGTCGATCCCATGTGGGGGGCAGGGTCTCCCGGCGGGGAGGGGGATGGGTCTCATTAATAAAATATTTAGTGAGTTTAATTAATCATTGCTAAGCTCACGCGGTGCAGTTTAACTTACCGGATCTTACAGGCATTCTTGACTAACATCAACACACTACGTCGAATCTCAACGATAACTAACGCTCACGAACGTTACAGCGGGTATTTAGAGCAAACCTGCTTTGCATGTTCCGAGGGGGGCTACTAGCGCCACACGTATGCGCCGAGCGCGAAATTTGCATAGACGTCATCTTACAGATGTACTTTCACCGCCTACCAACTGTCGTTTATCTAACACAACCCCTTCTTGGTGTTGGGATTTTTTTTCCGTCAGTGTATAACGTTCATTTACCGCTGCAACAGAAAAAAATATTAGAGCGTTTTTGGAAAAAAAAAAAAAAAAAAGATTATTTACTTGTTACTGATATACAGGTAAGATTTCTTTTCTGTCTTAAGTAATACTGTATAACGTGCAAAGTTTAGTTATTTATATATACATTGAAAAAAGATTTGTTATGCGCATGTTTTATTGGTTTCCGTAAAATGCATACATCTTACGGAAATGTTTTTTGCACCGCTTTTGTTTTCCTTACCCAGCGAAAACACAAGTACTGGGAAACTGCTGGCCGCCAGCTGGCAGTGATGGGTCATTGCTGGCTAAAATCTGCCACTCACGGCCCGGTAGCGGTCCGTTGGTGGCAGTGCTATCAGTTGGCGAGCCATTGATGGCACTGTAGTATCGCCGTGAATTGTGGGCCTGCAAGCAAGTGCCACTAGTAGCCCGTGGCGGGCAACCGATGTAACCCCCAACACCAGGTGGAAGCGATATGGGTCTGGTTCATTTGCCCGACGTTTACTTCATTGAAGG
Source organism: Macrothele yani (assembly GCA_039090855.1). Taxonomy (NCBI): domain Eukaryota; kingdom Metazoa; phylum Arthropoda; class Arachnida; order Araneae; family Macrothelidae; genus Macrothele; species Macrothele yani. The sequence continues at coordinate 122,153,371 of CM077009.1, read as the reverse complement.
GTCACTTGACCGAAAATCACTTCACCGAAAAGATTGTTTCACCGAAAGATCACTTGATCGAAACGTTCATTTCACCGAAGGGTCACTTGATCGAAAGGTACATTTCACCGAAGGGTCACTTTATCGAAAAGTTCATTTCACCGAAAGGTCTCTTTACCTAAAAGTTCATTTCATCGAAAGGTCATTTCACCGAAGGGTCAGTTTATCGAAAACTTTGGATTTCATTACAGGATCTGTTGAAGTATGGTGCAAGTTTGGCAGACAGACTACCGAAACGTTAGGGGATCACATTCAAATTGCATATTGATTTCTCCGTGTCACAGAAAACGCGAAGATTTAGTTTTAAGACAAAAATAATTAATTTTAAGTCCCTAGGCCTCGGCTTAGGACTTTTTAGCAAATTTTAATCACGCTCATGAGGTTTACATAAAAGTCACGTTCAGTGCTCATGTTCATAAGGTTTACATAAAAAGTAAAATTAATAATGTTGCACATTTTTTCAGGCAAAAATAATAAATTTTAGGTCCCTAGGCCTCGGGTTAGGCCTTTTTAGCAAATTTTAAACGTGCGTGCTCAAAAGGAGCCATAAAATTGATATTTCAATCTAGGGCCCTAAAATTTATTCCCTTTGCCTGAAAAAATTTGCAACATATTAACTTGACTTTTTATGTAAACTTTATGAACATGAGCAGGCACGATTAAAATTTGCTAAAAAGTCCTAAGCCGAGGCCTAGGGCCCTAATATTGATTCTTTTTGCGTAAATAAATGTGCAACATTATGAACTTGACTTTTTATTTAAACCTTATGAATATGCGCACGCACGATTAAAATTTTCTAAAAAGGCCTAGGGCCCTAAAATCGATTCTTTTCCCCTGAAAACATGTGCAACGTTATTCACATGACTTTTTATGTAAGCCTTATGAACATGAGCACGCACGATTACAACTTTCTAAAAAGGCCTAAGCCGAGGCCTAGGGCCTTAAAATTGATTTTTTTGCCTTAAAAATGCACAACATTATTAACTTGCCTTTTTATGTAAACCTTATGAAAAACGAGCAGGCACGATTAAAATTTGCTAAAAAGGGCCGAAGTCTTAGGGGCCGTAAAATTGTTTCTTTTTGCATGAATAAATCTGCAACATTATTAACTTAATTTATTATGCAAGTCTTATAACTATCATCACGGCAGCTTCAAATATGTTAAGAGGGCCCAGGCCTGTGGCCTTATAATTAAATGTTTTATGAATGGGTAAAAGTGCAAAATTATTAACTTGACTTCGTGTGTAAACTAATATGAGCACCCATGGCTCAAAGTGCAAAATTACTAACTCGAGTGCGTATTTAATTAATATGAGCATGCATGACTGACATTTGTTACAATGGCTTAAGCTGAGGCCTAGGGACCTAAAATTGATTTTTGTATTTTAGTAAATGTGGAACATTATTCACTTGACTTCATATGTAAACCTTATGAGTATGACGTGAAGTTATTAAAATCTGCTAAAAAGGCATAAACTGAGGCCTATAAAGCCTTAAAATTAATTCTTTGTGTCTGAGTAAATGTATGAAATTATTAACTTTGCTCGTACATAACACATATGAATATGAGCACTGTAGCTTAGAATATGCTAAAAGGGCCCAAATCTGGGCCCAAGGCCTTAAAATCAACGTTTTTGGGTCTGGGTAAAAATTCAACATTATTAATTTGTAAACCTTATGAATATGAACAAGAATGATTAAAATTTGCTAAAAATTCCCAGATCTAGTCCTATAGTGCCTTAAAATTAATGTTTTACGCTTGAGCAAAAGTACAGCACATTTTACTTTACATTTTATATAATGCTTATGAATACGAGTAGGGTTAAAATCTGTTAAAATGGCCTGTACCTAGGCCTACGATCAAAAAATTCATGCTTTGTGGTTGAGTAAAACTGGAACATTACTTACTTGATTTGATATGTAGTAACCCTTATGAATATGAGCTCGAGGGATTAAAATTTGACAAAAAGGCACAAATTAATTGTAATTAATCTTTAATTTCGAAAAGCCTACTCATGAGGAGGTGTTTCATAGAAATTAAAAGTGTATTTTTTATATAATCCGATAATGTTTAGGTGGCCAGTTTTTCAAAAACCCGCACCACACTTCAACAGATCTCCAACAACAAAATTCTGAGTTTTCGATAAACTGACCATTCGGTGAAATGATTTTTCGATAAAATGAACTTTTAGGTAAAGTAATCCTTCGGTGAAATGAACTTTTCGATCAAATGTCCTTTCGATGAAATGAACTTTTAGGTGAAGTGACCTTTCGGTGAAATGAACTTTTCGGTCAAGTGACCCTTCGGTGAAATGTACCTTTCGATCAAGTGATTTTCGGCGAAGTGATTTTCGGTCAAGTGACCTTTCGATCAAGTGAACGATACCCGGTGGAAGCAACGCTTGCTGTGTCTCTCAGGATACCAGGTAGTTGAAGACAACGCTATCGCCATCGTGTTATTTTAGTGGATGTTAAGAAAAAAAGCCATATGTAGAGAGGCGAATTAATTTCCTAATGAAATGCCACGTCGACGAAGATATCAGATTAAGCCATGAAATACTAGATTACAGCCGTGAAATACACCCATTCCATTCCCATGAATAACCAGAAATAATTTGAAACAGCTTGAAACAAATGTCCTGGAAAAACATTAAAAAAACGTTTGTTGGAAAAAAACAAACCCAACGCTATGTGGATATAATGTACTCGCGTCCATGGGTTGAATACACAGGACTGGGAGGAATTCACTTTTAAATAAAACGAGAAGTAAAATAAAAGATCTTTCCCCTTTAAAACAAATGTAGCTTCGGACAACGGAAAGGAAAGATACAACGTTTAAAATGTAACAGAACGTGACATGCACCCGGGTAAATATATTAATTGAACAATCGCCTTTCAAGACGATAAGGACAGCACAAAACTTTGGGAGGCGACTTTAAGTTGGTACACTCCTTGAAAATAAGTGAAGTTTCCTTAAGGTAAAAAAAAAACTATCGTTACGTTGAAAAAATAAATGCATGAATTATATGAAACTGACATTTATGAAAAATGCCTCGCAATATTGTAAAATTAAAGAGAGAATCATTCGATTACAAATTCCACAGGAAAGAGACAGCTTCACGCACACACTTGTGCGTGGCAAATGAGTCCGTCAGTAGAGAGCTCGGCTCCCACGCCGGCAGCCCTGGTTCGTTTCCAACCAGATCCAAACGGGCGTTTTTCCGGTCTGTTGAGAAAATTTCCCCACACAGTGCTGTAATTCAGAAGTTTCGTAAGCGAGAAAAAAGATAGTTGTAGCTTTGGGAAACTGCCGTTATCCTTGATTTTCTTATGGCTACTACTGGGAATTGGCAGACAAGGTTCGGCAAGCCATCAGTTTCGTTACGTGGTTGCCGGCTGCAACTGCCAGGAAACTAGCGGTCCACATTAGGCTAGCCACCATTTTTGGCACGTGCCTGCAGGGCAGTTGAAGAGCCACATGTGGAAGCTACTGCCTGTGATGGATAACTGATGGCCCTGTTGTGGCTTATGACAATTGATGGGGGTGCCAACTGTTGGCCTGAACTGCTGGACCTTCTGTTGGCCGCCCGGACCTTTTACTGACGGTTCGGGAGCGGCAATATAGTGCTGGGCCAGCTAGACTGTTTTTACTGGGAAGTGGTAGACACGGCCTGGTGGTAGATTTACTAAGTGCTATAAGTTCAAACGGCAAAAGTCTGCCCTTCCAAAAAATAAAGACAGTAAAGAAAACTCCTCAGAAAATGTGTTCAAGTCAAGCAAAATAAATGCAAAAAAGTACTTAAAAGTCTTTTTCCTTGAGTAATCCATTAATAAAGAACACACTGACACTGCACATCAGCAATGTTAACATTACGGGTATAGGCACAGCCTCCTAGATACTGAGCAGGCCTGGCAATCGTTTTGAGCCATCGCGAACGGCGGCGGATCCCGCTTTCTCCAGACGAAAACGTTTCACAGCTTGAGCCAAGAGCTCGTGGTTATTTAAGCGATGCAATTCCATTAGCATTTGTTTTAAACTGCAAATATATTTCTCAGGCATCGGAAATTTAAAAGATGAAAATAATCGACCGCTGACGACGTTTTAAAATAACAGCAGTTTTATATTAAAATGCGCTTAATTTTTTAATGGTTAAGTATTGGTCCAGGACGCGATATCGCAAAAAACATTTCCGTTAAAAATTGTAAAAAGGTTAAAATGAGTTGATTAATGTAATTGATCTTTAGAATAAATACCTAAATATTCCGTTGACATTCGGAAAAAGTGTTTTGCTATGTTTTCAGGTTTGAAAAAAGTTTTGCATTGTTTCTTTTACTAACTTAATATAAACAGCAAACATATGCCAATCGAATAATATACAAAATAAATTAGTAAATATATTTAAGAAATGTAAAATTCTTAAAACAAACATGGTATGCCCATAATTCACATCACTGATGTCGCAATTAAACTTAACACAATCATCTGTACCATGAATAATAAATTGGCCACAACCGATATTCTGTTGTTGGGATTTATGTTCTAAAAAAATGGTTGCCGGTATCCAGTATACTATGCTCATGCAATAATTTCATATCAATGTGGTGATACACTGGTGTGCAAAAATTATGGACGAAGAGGAGAAATTAACATAACAGCGGAACGAGCAGGCAGAACGGACCGAAAACCACTCAGGAGATAGACTAGGGTCCGGTACGGTAGGGCATGCGCATATATGCAGCATGATGTGGGTGGGGGGGGGAGTGTCGGAAGGGTATAAAGCAGAAGGGCGGTGTACGCTCAGCAATTCGGTGAAATCTATTGCACGGTCTACATCAGTTTGAACGACGTCGAGTTGCTGCCACCGTGTGATATAGCCAACAGGCAATCCAGTAGGCAACATCTGGATGACTTTACCCGAGGTCGCGTCATTGGGAAGTTGGAAGAAGGTCGAAGTGTGACTAGTGTGGCCCAGGAGTTCGGGATCGCTCACAGCATCGTTTCACGAGCTTGGAGAGCATTTCAAACGACAGGAACAGCTGTCCGAAAGTTTAGCAGTGGTTGTCCACGAGCATATACGGTGGCGGACGACCAGTATATTGTCTTACAGGCGAGAAGAGACAGACAGCAGACAGCGGGAGAAATCGCAAGGCACATGCAACAGACAACTGGACGTCCGTTATCGCGTTTTATCGTGGCCAGGAGGCTGCACAAAGGTGATCTATTTGCACAACGACCAGTACGGTGTGTGCCATTAACGCCTGCTCACCTGAGACGGCGGTTTATGTGGTGTCAGGAACACAAGAACTGAACACATCAGCAATGGGGTCGAGTTCTCTTTACGGATGAGAGCCGATTTAGTCTGACGAGCGATTCTGGACGTATACACATCTGGAGAGAGCAGGGAACACCCAATCACACCTCCAACATCATCGAAAGGGACCGGTTTGGAGGGGGCGGAGTTCTCGTTTGGGGCGGTATCATGCTTGGTAGCCGTACTGACCTCCACATCTTCCAAGGAGCTTCAGTCAATGGTGTCCGCAATTGTACCGAGCTTCTTCTGCCTCACGTGCGTCTGTTTAGAGGTGCTGTAGGCCCTGAGTTCCTCTTCATGGACGACAACGCTACACCTCATCGTACAGTGGCTGTAGCAGAGCTGTTGGAGAGTGAACATATTCAACGTATGAATTGGCCCGCAAAGTCCCCGGACCTAAATCCAATCGAACGCGTGGAACTTTCTCTGGAAACGCTTGGCAGCACGTCACCAACCGCCAGCAACGATTCCGCAGCTGCGATTGGCGCTACAAGAGGAATGGGCCACGATGCCTTAACAGCTCCTTGACAACATGGTCCTCAGCATGGACAGACGTTGTAAATCCCGCAACGCGGTCATGGGCGATCATATCGCCTACTAAAGACTGGGCTTTTCTTGGCAGCCGCCTGTCACATGGACGTTTCTATCTTCTGTCCAGTAGTGCTCGAAGCTACCTTTTCAATAAAGTGCCTTTGTATCCTTTAGATTCCTTCTTTGGACGGTTTTGCTCACTTGTCCCATATTCTTACACCTTGGGGATTTTATGGTAGGATTTGAGTCGATGTGGAGCACTTCTGCACGACGTTACATTTGAAAAACCGTCTCGTCTTTAATTTTTGCACGCCAGTGTAGATGGCATTAGAATAACTGCAAATAGTAAAACGGGCTTATAACACATTTACTTACCACCATATGCTGCAATAACAACATCGGTTAGCCTTATAAGGGGTAGCCATCGACAAAAATAAACTAAATGACTCCCCTTATAAGACTAAAATATATTGTTACTGCAGAAAAGCATACATATGGTGGTAAGTAAAATTTGTATCTAAAATCCTGAGAACTAATATTATAAATTACCAGCGCATTACATAACCTGCCAGATGCGCAATGAAGTTTACGTGGTTTTCGTGTACCATCTGTAGTGTGAAATTTATTATGTTTACAGATGTGCCAATTGTGTTTACTGGTATGTGTACCGGCTAAAAATGCCCAAGCGAATATTAAATTGATTGCAATTAATATCATCAGGAGCGAAGAGTCAATGGCAACTGTGGAAGCGCTACTGCCCTTAGATTATATATGGAGTCTTATTTTAAACTATTAGCCTTGTATAAAAATGGAAAAACAAATTACCAAAAATTTTGTTGAAGTTGTGAACAGTAATTATGGTTTTAACTAATATGAAATTGAGCAAACGTAAATTGAAATCAATGATAACGGAACAGATATAAATTAGCGATGCATTGCCATTCTTAATTCACATAGGTTAACATTTATTGCATGAAGAGGTGTTTATATATCAGTAGGATGTCCCAAATTCCAAGTCAAGCGGTTCTTGAGATAACACATTTATAACCGATTTCTTTTAAATTAAACCCAGTGACTTATTTACTTAAAAATTGTATGTCAAGTAATCTTTAGTAGTTCCTAAATACCGAATATATATATATATATGTTCTGTTTAATTCGAACACGCTTAAACAATTTCCTTCAAATTCGGTTAGATTATATACCTTTCTGTAGGTCTTAAATACAAAATTTTGATTTCCTAGCTCCAGGAGTTCAATATTTACTAAAGTTCTGTTGAACCAAATTGAATTGACTGGTTACATTTCAGTAGGCGATACCAATGTCAAAAAATTTCATCTCATAATTTTTCCTAGGTTGTAATAGAAAAATTTCGTGGCCGATTTCTTTTTAAATCATACCCCCTTAGACCCATTTCATTCAAAATTTGTTAAGCAATTTCCTTTGCCGAAAATCCCAAATAGCAATATTGGAGTTTGTGACTCAAACCACTGCACAAGTAGCCTTGAAAATTTTCTCAGCCGTTTCCTTCTCAAACCGAACAATATTCGACTGATTTCATTTAAATTAAACAACATTAATACCCTGTGCTGTGGTAATATGTTCAAAACCAAATTTGAAATTTGTAGCCGAAGCCAGGCATTAAAAGTTTGCTTTAAGAAGGCTTTTGGCGTGTTAATCTAAATCGAAATTTTGTTTATGATTTACTACGGTTGTAGAGTAGATCATAAATCTTGAGTTTTAAATTCTTAGCTCAATCCGTTCATGAATTATCGTGCATACAAATGGACAAATAGACGGATGCCGCGAAAAAATCTACACTTGCCTAACTTTCTCGTATACATATTGTAAATTTATATGGACAGGAAAAAAATGCATAATGTTGCATAGAACATGTATTTGTGGATCATTGTTTTTTAATAATAGAATGCATGTAATTCTCCTCGGCAGTGGCGTAACCATGTTTCAAAATCTGAGGGGGGGGGGGGGGTTCCGATCACACATACACAGTGATCGGACCCCTTCCCCAGATTATATGTATACATATATATATATACAAATATATATATACATACTGTATAAAAAAGTTTGGAACCCCTCCGCCCCCTACACACACACACATGCAGGAGCAAAGCAGTTGCTGAGGCGCGATTTAACGGGCACGACATAGGCGCCCCTGTTGGAGAATTGTGGAACTTAGCGAATACAACTGTAAAACTATGGTAGATAGGGCAGAAATGTAAATTTCAAAGTTGTTGAGCTGACTTTGCTTATTAGGAATCGATATCGCTGTTTTATTAAGTACACACTGTACACGTGTTTGCATTCTACGGAAAGTCACAATCTTATGTTATTAAATTTAATTGGTTCACATCATAAAAAAGTGTGCATTATATCATTATATTCCCGAAAAATTTTGGGGGTCCTTTACATTGGGGATCCCTGACTCTGAAAATCTGGAGGGGTCCTGAGTAACCCCACCCCCCACCCTGGTTACTTACGCCTATGCTCTTCGGTCCAGAGAAGGACCAGGTGCATTCAAGAAAACTGATTCATGAGTCATCAACATACCTGCCAATATCGGCAAGAGCCTTGTCAGTAGTAACTAGCATAATTACGCAACACACATTGATGCTTTTTTACGAAATGGCCCATCTCTTGTTGAAAAAGAAATACGCCCCACAACAAAACGTCACAACAAATAAGGACACTAATGAACTTAACACGTGCAAAACACAAAGTTGATTCTCCTGGTGAGGGCACAATAGGTAACACTTCAAGATTTAAATTCGAAACTCCCACCAGTAAAAATCAGTCAGATGCGTTCAGAATTCCACAACACTTGACAGACGAGAAATCCGAAATTTGTAAAAAAATGCATCAATTTTTATCAATTTTCCAAATTTGTCACTTCCGTTTTTGGAAATTTCCACCTCCCTTATCAAGCTTATATGCAAAAATTATGGGACTGGAGATATTTAACAACGCAAGGAGAAAGAAAACATCGCACAGAGAAGGAGGGGGGGTTGCTCCGTTCGATTTCCGGTTTTGGAAATTTCCCCCTATTTTCTAGCTGAAACAAAAAAAATTGTTTAGTAAAAACCCCCACCCTGGTTACTAACCCCCACCCTGGTTACTTACGCCTATGCTCTTCGGTCCAGAGAAGGACCAGGTGCATTCAAGAAAACTGATTCATGAGTCATCAACATACCTGCCAATATCGGCAAGAGCCTTGTCAGTAGTAACTAGCATAATTACGCAGCACACATTGATGCTTTTTTTACGAAATGGTCCATCTCTTGTTGAAAAAGAAATACGCCCCACAACAAAACGTCACAACAAACAAGGACACTAATGAACTTAACACCTGCAAAACACAAAGTTGATTCTCCTGGTGAGGGCACAATAGGTAACACTTCAAGATTTAAATTCGAAACTCCCACCAGTAAAAATCAGTCAGAGGCGTTCAGAATTCCACAACACTTGACAGACGAGAAATCCGAAATTTGTAAAAAAATGCATCAATTTTTATCAATTTTCCAAATTTGTCACTTCCGTTTTTGGAAATTTCCACCTCCCTTATCAAGCTCATATGCAAAAATTATGGGACTGGAGATATTTAACAACGCAAGGAGAAAGAAAACATCGCACAGAGAAGGGGGGGGTTGCTCCGTCCGATTTCCGGTTTTGGAAATTTCCCCCTATTTTCTAGCTGAAACAAAAAAAATTGTTTAGTAAAATGTTATTTAACAATAATACTGGACAGAGAGGCAAAATCGGGACAAAAAGAAATTACAATTACGGAAAAAATCTGAACTCCGTCGACCTTCCGGTTTAGAAAGTTTCGTAAAGATGGAATTCCGTCCTCCGACGAACATCCACCCTTCCCCATTTCTGTTCACTTATGCATCGATCTTATAAATGACAAAAATAATAAGGAAAATGGCGGAATTCTTTGAATTCGAGGGAAAATCTTATGTCTTATGATTAGGGAAAAATTTTCTCGGCGTCTAACTTCCGTTTTCTCAAATTGTTGCTTATATTTACAAGCTGAAATACAAACATTTATGCAATAAAATTATATTTAACAACAATACTGGACACAAAAGCCGCATTGGGAGAGAAAAATTACGATTACGGCAAAACATTTTACTCCGTTTAACTACAGTTTTCAAAAGTTTTGAAACACGAAATACAGACCTCAAATGGAAAACAACCCCTCCCCCTTCTTTTCAGTTTTGCATCGATCTTGAGTATGACCTAAATGATGACAAAAAAAAAAAAAACCAGAATTCCGCGAATCCGCTTCAGAATCTCACGTATTCCGTTTTTGGAAATTTTTACCTCCATTCTGAAGTGATACCGTCAATGCTGCATTTTGGGGAAGATGTTGTTTATGTTCCGATACTTTCAGATTCCGAAAAAAAAAATTATTTCCACACATTTAACGACAAAAAGTGCTTGCTATGTTTCACACTTCGAAAAAAAAAATACTTTCATTGGAAATTTCCGGGGGGGATTGATAAAAAGGCTTTTCTGAGTCTTTCTGAAGTTCTACTGTACAGGATATTTTGCAATACAGTGAAACATCGAAAATCCGGCATCCAGAAAACCGGCAACTTTATAAATCCTGCATTTTGTTTTATTTCGTTTTCGTGAGAACATCTGATGTTTTACTAATAACCATGGAAATGTCTCGATGAACTGACTGAACAACACATCGCAAGATTATCCGATCTCAGCGTGCGAATTGCCGATAGCCGCCTACGTGTAACGTCAGGAAGTTTCTCAAATTCGTCATATCATTGGGCCGCGCTGAAGTGATGCGGACCAATGAGGTGAAGAATCGGCGTGTACATTTAAATTTGAAATGCCTGACGAACGTGTGATGATGAACTGCGCTTGGTGGCAGTATGTGGGTTCGATCATGTAACGACATCTACATCGGCCTTCATGATGCATCATGGAAATCGCCTTCGCGATGTATCGTATTACCAAATTTTACATCGATGTTGCGAAAAACCGTAACATCCATATAAAATTCACATCGTGTTTTCTCGATGTATCGATACATTGCCCAGCCCTAGCGGTTGCTCTGGTTTTTTTCTAGTTTTTGCCTAACCATTCGCCAAATTCAATTTTTTCCTACAGAGCTTTTATAACAAATAGTACAAAAAGGTAAACGCCAATATTTTCGCCAAAACGATTTTTTTTTCGCAAATTGCAAAGAATACGATTGGCAGCACGACCCCTGCTTATTAATAAGTCTTGGATGCGCAAATTTTCATTAAAGTGACCTGTTACGTGTAAGTACGTGCTTTACGTAATGCCCGTTACCAAATTTTTCGATAGCTTCAGAAATCCGGAATTTTCATAAATCTGGCACTCATCCAGTCCCGCGATGCCGGATTTTCGAGGTTTTACTGTATTTAATTTGACTACCAAAGTATGCCTTGCAGTCCAAGTGGACACACTACATTTGATTATTTGACATGGACCATACAATTTAAATCTTACCTTATATTGACTTCGCTCTCCGGGAAGAGCAATCTAATCCAGTCATGTGGCAGAGATCTTCAGGGGCCCAGCTAAAACCCGCAACCAATGAAACAGGCTGGGCCTTCAAAATAAGCCAGCATAATATAAAAAAGCTATGCAGTTAAGAAAAAATATATAAAAGTTAAGGCCTTTTATTGAATGATGCATCTTTCAGCAGCAGTATCCTTGTACATAACACATTTTTGTATTTTCAAGAGATTTTCAGCAATTCCACGTTTTTGTTTGTGCTGCATTTTCATGAAATATTTATTACAATTTTTTGGATTTTGTAGCTACCAAGCATTAATAATCCTTTTCAAATATAATTTTAGTTATGATAACTCTTAAATATAGTTTTTAAGTTTTAAGTTTTTTAAATGTTAGCCATATAAGGAGCAAGTCGATGAAAGTAAACTCTGGTAAGAAAATTATTTTATTGTTAATTTATCATGGACAATCACAAAAATTAAAAGCGATGGTTTTATTATCAAAATCAGGCTAAATACTATTTTGTACAGGTAGATCCAGGCTTCATTATTATTATTATTATTTTTTATTTACTTGATCAATTATTTTGAAACTTTGCTTTTTTAAATTTGCGTAAACTTTTTGTTGTATGAAGTTTATCATTTCGCACTTTGCTGTAACTATTTAGTAAAATGTTGCATATTACTTTAAGGCACATTTGTAGAACATCTAAAGATGATTTTCCGCAAGTGCAGTAATTCTCACACTCCTCCAACTGCTGCAGAGTTAACTGGAAAATAATTTCTTTCTGGTGGGAGCAACCCAAAAACTTGGACTCATTTTCTTCACTGAGTAACCATACACAGAAACATGTAACCGTTGCTGTCACCACCAAATCTTTAGGATAACTGAGACCCCCACGATCTACCAAAATCATAAGATGATGCAATATCAAGATCTATTAATTTATCCTTAATTATAGAACTATGACAGTTTTTGCATGATAATTTAAACTTTGTTTTATAGGTAGAATAACCAGCAAGATACACATTCAGAATGAACTCATTAATCTAATGGCATCTAAAGTAACAAAATCAAATGTACACCATGTTAAGAAATCAAAGTACTTTTCAGTTATACTACATTGCACTCCCGATTTAAGTCATCAGGAGCAAATGTCGTTAGTCGTTAGATTTGTTAATATTTCAGAGGAAAATTTTATAGTTGAGGAACACTTTATTAAATTTATAGAAACTGTGTCATCTACTGGAAAACACCCTCTTGGTAGCCCTGGATAAGCTTGGTTTGAACTTAAATGACTGCAGGGGCCAGAGGGTATGAAAACGGCGCTAATATGAAGAGTGTAAATAATGGTGTCCAAGCTCGAATTCTTCAGTTAAATCCTACAGCATTTTTCATGCCATGTGCATGCTATAATTTAAATTTACTCTTAGGAGACATGGCTAAATGTTCTGCAAAGACGATTACTTTTTTTGGTGTAATTGGAAGAATCTATTCTATATTTGGAGCATCTTCTACTCGATGGAACATTGTGCTCAGATACACTGCTGGCCACCCAAAATGCAACACCAAGAAAGAAGCATCCGAATGGCCTGAAATTCGCGGCATGCGTCACCCGCGAGAGGACATGCAAACGATTAGCATTGCAGGACATATGCAAATCATGTGCGCCCGTCACGCCACCGAGAAGCACTGTAAGAAGGGTGCACAGCATGGGCGGAGTTACGGGGGCACAAGACGGCATTGCCCCCCCCCCAACGTTGGAGGAAAAATTAATTTAAATTTTCTAGAATAAAGATAGTCTATATCTATAACCAAGACAAGTATTGAATGTGAACCGGTCTCTGAACGAAATACACTGGCGGAAAGTGAAAAAAAACACCAAGAAGGAGACGTCTGATACCAACGAAATTTATACAGCATAATAACGGAATACAGAGGATAACGTGATCGAAACATTATGGCAAAATACAGCTGTATTTGCTGGTAAACTGAAAAATAACATTTCCATGTAACATGGTTAGTACGAAGTTGAACCGCCATGAACTGCGTCGCACTGTGCGATTCTGGCATGGAGTCTGTCGTACATATGTTGGATGTAAGTTTGGGGCATTTAGTTCCAAGCATCCTCAACCTGGACGCATAAATCGGGGATGGTCGTGGCTGGCCGTGAAGACCGGATAAGTCGTTGTCCCATAAAATCCCACACGTGCTCAATGGGGAACAAATCCGGTGAACGTGCAGGCCATGGAAGTTTTCTCACACCCTGAAGCGCATGTTGCGTTGCACGTGCCGTGTGTGGGCGTGCGTTATCTTGCTGGAAAACACCACGATGGACCGACCTTACAAATGGCACAACAACGGGCTGAATGATGTTGTTGATGTAGGAGGTGCTGTTTAGCGTGCCCGGTACAAACACTAGTTGTGTACGGGAGTGATAGCTTATCGCTCCCCACACCAGAAGACCAGGTGTAGGCCCTGTGTGTCGCTGGCGGATGGAAGAAGGGTGGAGACGCTCCCCTGTGCGTCTGCGAACACGCATACGGCCATCGGAGGCTCCCAAGTAGAATCTGCTTTCATCGCTGAACACGACAGATCGCCATTGCGTTCTCCAGTGCAGACGTTGGCGACACCACTGCAGCCGTTCCTGACGGTGGGCTAGAGTCAGAGGTACACATGCGAGAGGCACACGTGCACGTAGTCCTGCATCCAGTAGACGGTTGCGGATTGTTCGCACACTCACCTCAGGCGCAACGGCAGCTCGGATTTGCGTCGCAGTGGATGTTCTGCTTGACAGCGCCGCTCTTCTTACGCGTCGATCGATCCGCTCATCAGTCCGTCTGTGACTCCCGGTTCCACGTCTTCTTGTGTGGGAATGTTCCTCGAACCATCTACGCCACCATCGTACCACCACCGATACTTCCCGCCCAATTCGCTCCGCAATACGACGATACGACCACCCGGCCTCGCGGAGTCCGACTAGACGACCTCGCTGAAAGTCCGATAACTGCTGAAATCGTACACGTCTTCCATGTCCAGGCATTGCAGCTTCTTCAGGGTCTTCGCACGTGTCCGTACGAAGACGACTGGTTACATTCACTTTGCCGTACTCCTTAAATACCACCGACGATAATTTGCATATTATGCCGTGCTGTGGCGTAAGCGCTCACCGGTTGGTCCTGAAATTAGCATCACACCTACGTAAACTCGACCCCATTAACATATGTAAATTTCATGATCGTCCACCAATTCCTTCTTGGTGTTCTTTTTTCACTTTCCGCCAGTGTATAACGAACCAACAGTTGTCACCCCTCACACATTCCACAACAATTATGCCAATGAAGAATAAAGCTGTTTCAAAAAGTTAAAATGCGCTCCTATTACAGCAGAATGTCAACTTTCTATCTAATCCGGTGTAATCCAGTCGCTATGACATCTGGCTCATAGCAACCGCCAATACTGCCACTACCAATCAACGAGGGACTCGGACAGATGATCTGCCAGTCACTGATTGGGGAAACGCCTGCGCCTCTCAGTCTCGAGCGAGCCTTTTTCGACCCCCCCCTTCCCTTCACGAAGCTCCGCCGGTGTGTAATTCATAGCACAGTATTTGACTGCTTGTGTGCGTGGTCTCAGTCTTACGCTGTTGTTTTTGCGTGTGGTAAATATTATTGTGCTATGTGCTTGTGTTTACATCTACATTTTAAGAAATTAATCATGAGTAAGTATTCTAGAGAAATCCGTTTTTTCTTTTCAAAGTCAAATGACTCGCAAACACCTTCTATGCGTAGTTCACAAACTTCAACATG
Source organism: Macrothele yani (assembly GCA_039090855.1). NCBI lineage: Eukaryota > Metazoa > Arthropoda > Arachnida > Araneae > Macrothelidae > Macrothele > Macrothele yani. The sequence continues at coordinate 122,138,154 of CM077009.1, read as the reverse complement.
TGAAAGTGAAGTGCTACGAGAACGAGATCTTCCTAAACAGGAACCATGTAGTTCTGTTGAGTTCATGGACGATCTGGGGGATTTGCAAAGCGGTCCATCTCGCCCAGTCTTACTACAGTATCCGCTTTCAGACTTCTCAGGCACTAAGCGTGGCTTTACAGCTTCGTATTTAAAAAAAATTGAATGGCTAGAATAGAGTGTGAAAATAGATGCTGCGTTTCGTTATGCATATAGGCACTTTTTTTCAAGTAACAAAGAGGATTTATACGCAGAAAAAGCAATGAAAAATGGAAAAAAAGAAGGGGAAAAGTTGAAAAACATGCATGTGCAGCGCACTCATTTTCTATGTCGAAATGGGTTAATTTTAGGAAACCGACAGAGACAGTAGCTACAAAAATATGTACGTCTCCTAAAGAGCTTGTGAGTGAAAACCGTTAATATTTAAAAAAATGTGTTGGATATTCTTCTGTATCTAGCAAAGCAGGGCTTGGCACTTCGCGGCAATGACGAGTCCAGTGAATCCTACAAAAAGGGCAATTATTTAGAGTTGTGTGAACTTTTTTGTAAATATGACGAAAAATTGAAAGACAAGTATGAACGTTACCATAATTTTCAGAGTCCTTGTACACAGAATGAATTGTTACAAATTGTGAGAGAAGTCTTGAAAACAATTGTGGACGAGATAAACGAAGCTGGGTTCTTTTCACTCATGGTCGATGAGGCCAAATCCCATAGGGTTCAACAGCTATGTATTTGTATACGATACCTTTACGGCCAAGAGTTAAAAGAAAGAATACTGACAATGGAGGATGTATCGCTGTCATGAACTGCAGATTCGTTAGCAAATATTATTTTGACCTTTCTTAATGGCATTGGAGTTAATGCCCTGATGGTTGGCCAGTCATACGATGGGGCCAGTGTCATGTCTGGAGTGAAAAACTTACTGCAGAAAATTATGAGAGAAAATCACTTTTTTGCGTTATATGTGCATTGCTTGGCACATAAGGTCAACCTGGTTCTGTTGGCTGCTTGCAAGGACAATGACTTGAGCTGTAATTTTTTCAACGTTATGCAGTCATTGTATGAATATTTCTCATATCCAGACACTCATGCCATGTTCCGAGCTGTGCAAAAAGAAATAAATATCAAAACTCCAGGACCTCTCGAAATAAATAAATTGAGCAACACGCGCTGGTCTTGTAGGGCCACAACTGTGCTGTCTGTCAAGCGAAACTACATGGCGATTGTGGCGATAGCGATACAGCGCTATCGCCACACTGTATCGCGATAGCGATACAGCGGCAGACATGAGACACTCTAAATTTGCAAAAGCAAGAGTACTCCTAGTGTCTATCAAATCATTTGATTTCATTGTTCGCATGGTTGTTTTTGCTGAATACCTGTCTCTTATCAATATCCTGAGTAAAGCATTGCAGAGAGTGGACACTTGTATCGCACAATGTGCTAAGATATCCAGCGAAGTAATTAAAGAACTTGATTCGAAAAGAAATGAAGTAGCTTGGGATCAAATATGGGAAGAAGTGAAAGTTTTCGGAAAAGACTGTGAACTCGACATAATACCCGTTACAAGTGAAATGGAAGTAGAAGATTTGGAGGTTCAAAAACAAAAACGACCCCGGATGATTTCGAAAAAGCTAGATCATTATGCTGTGTTGTCATCTGTCGGTCAAAGAATGAGGAACGAAGGAGTAAGTGCAAAAGTTGAAGAAATCGAAAGTGCTGAATCTCAATTGAAACGAAATTACAGATGTAATTTCTTCTACCCTGTTTTGGACATTTTTCTGGAAGAAATGAGGAGAAGATTTACTGGTGATGCTCTTCAAGTCGCAGAATCCAGTGAGGAGTTCCTTAGTTTAAACGAGGAAGGTTCCAAGTTCTTTATTGACACCTATTCTGTGTCAAGAAAAGATCACGCAATGTTGAAAGCAGAAATGTCTGCTTTGAGAAACGTGATGGAAAAGTTCGGGTGTCAGTTTAAAGGACAGGCCCTTTAAAAGTGTTCTTAAAGATATGAAAGAAAATATTTTGAACAAGGACCTTTATCCGAATATACGGAAACTCCTCAAGATGTGCTTAACTTTGCCATCTAACAGTGCTACCTGTGAACGGTTGTTCTCGGCAATGCGTCGTATTAATAACTGGTTAAGCTGCACTATGAACCAGGAACGATTATCTAACTTGGTGACTTTATTTTCAGAATCAAATATAGTTAAAGATTTGTACCCAGATGCCTTGATTGACAAATATAATTCAAAATGTAAAAAACGAAAGATTGTTTTGCAATAGTAGTTTGTGCACTGACCACTGATTCGGAACCAGACTCATTCTGTAAAGGATTTTTATTGGTATTATAGTCTGACTGTGTTAACATAATTTTATTATGGATTGAATAATTTAAAGCAAATATAAATAATTCATTGTTTTTATTTAAATCATCTATCTCTTAGTTACAATGTTACATGTAATTGTCATCGTTACAAAATAGCTGCCATTCCAAACTTTTAATCCTAAATATAAAAATATATTCTACGATGGTTCTTATTGGTACGATGTCACAGGTCATCGTCAATCGTATCGTTTTTGTACTGTTGACAATTGCAGGTCTTAGCATGACTTTAATATTCTGGGATCAAGGATCACAACAATCCCCCCTCTTAATCCGAGATCTTTATCGTGCCCCCTCCCCCAAGCAATAGGCTTATCTCCGCCTATGGTGCACAGAAGGCGGGGTGTAAGTACTGGAAGTGGGTTGTGCTGCCGGACCTGTGCGTGGGTAGCTTCCTGATGCCTCGTCGCAGAATACGGCAGTCATTCCAGCACGTTTCGGAGTTCGACAGAGGACGAATAGTGGCTTATCGCGACAGAGGTTTATCGTACCGAGACATCGGCGCCCGTGTGCGACGACATCCAGCCACAGTGAGCCGAATATGGATTCGGTGGGTGCAGGACGGACGGACGGACGGACTAACGTGAGCGATTGCCGCAGACGCAGCACACCACCGAACGAGAGGATCGGCATGTTGTGCGGCGGGCATTGACGGCTCGCACCGCCACGTCACGAACGTTAGCACAGGAATTAGGGTGTGTTGCGCACCAACCTGTGTCAGCACGTACCGTTCGACGTCGTCTGCAGGAGCAGGGACTTGTCGCACGGTGCCAATTGCACCGATTACCATTGACGCTACACCACCGGCGAGTGCGGCGGCAGTGGGCCGTTGAACGCCGCACCTGGACTACGGAATGACACGACATTGTCTTCTCCTACAAATCCCGCTTCTGCCTATAACACCACGATGGTCGGATCCGCGTGTGGCAGCACCACGGCGAGAGACTGTATGATGCCTGCAATATACATCGCCATACCGGTCCGTCGCCTGGCGTTATGGTTTGGGGCGCAATTGGATATGACACCTGGACCCCTCCGGTACGCATCGCCGGTACACTCAACAGCCACCGCTACATGTCCAACATTTTGGAGCCTGTAGTCCTCCCTTATCTGCAGGACCTACCAGCGGCCACGTTTCAACAAGACAATGCGCGCCCGCACGTGGGACGCATCGTGCAACAATTCTTCACGGTCCACCAGGTGTCACTGCTGCCGTGTCCCGCCTGTTCCCCCGATATGTCGCCCATCGAACACGTTTGGTCGCTGATCGGCAACCGAGTGGCCTGGCAAACACCACCCATGGCTACGCCTGACGAACTGTGGCAACGCGTGGAAGCAGCCTGGACCGACATACCCCAAGCCCACATCCAAAGCCTCTTTCGTTCGAAGCCGTGGCGTGTGGCGGCCGTTATTGCCAGACATTGAGGCCACACGAACTATTGATGTCTGCGTGTTTCGCAAGTCGCACGGGTCTGTAAGCTCAATCGTTTCATCTTTGTATCTGTTGTTATGTATCCAGTAAATCTGGTTTTGCTATCTCGTGTCGTTTTTGGTGTTGCATTTTGGGTGGCCAGCAATGTATGTTCTTTATATTACTGCTAAGAAGTCCTGTGACATATAACGAAGTAAATTTCTCCGTCATTTTGTCCACGCCGAGCATCGAACCCGAGTCCCTTTATTCTGGAATAAGTCGCTGTGCCAACTGAGCTACGCAGACGTATGTTATCGCTACTATCTACCTTTATCTCGTGTGCGTCCTGCGGGGCAGGCAAGTCACAGACACCAAATGGGAGAGCCGTGTTGAAAGTGTTAAATCCATTAGATACCAAGCCAAATAAGTAAGGGACGCACTTCTTTAAGTTGCAGACAGAGTAAATGATCCTAAAATCAAATGTGAAGCTCGCTCATTGGCAGTACATAAACCTCAAAGTTATGAATTTTTATTGGGTATTTTTATATGGTATGACACACTCTTTTCTGTAAACAGTGTGAACAAAACCCCTTCAATCAGAGAGCATTCAGCTTGACATGGTAGAAAATATACTTCAGGGGGCTATTAAATTTTTGAACTAGTTTCAAAATGAAGGCTTCAATTCAGCATTTCTGGCCGCTCGTGAAATTTGTGAACAGTTAGGTGTTGAACCAAAAATTTTTGAGCATAGAGTGGCTAAAAAAAGAAGAATCCTTTGATTACGAAGTAGACGATGAGCCCTTAAGAAATACAAAATTTGCAGAGGAAGTCTTCAAAATAGAGTATTTTTATCCTATTATAGACACTGCTTTACAGTCTCTGAAATCTCGTTTTGAACAATATAAGGAGTTCAATGACAATGTTTGGATTTTTGTACTCTCTACCGAAAATGAAACAAATGAATGACAAAGATCGGTACTTACGTATTAACGCCACCGCAGCAGAAGTTGTGCTTATGCGCCAATAAAGAGCAATCTTGTTGTTCGCACGCGCAGGCATTAACGCCACCGCAGCAGAAGTTCTGCTAATGCGCCAATAAATGTACACCTAAAATTTTTGCGACAAATCATAAAATAAAACATTTTATTTAAAAACAAAGTAGTCAATCGGATTTCGGTGGAAAATGGGCCGATATAGAGTTCAACATAGATTCAAAACAGTCTCTATTTTCTTTTCACCTGATGCTGTCGCCATATGAACTCTGATAAATAAGATTCCAAATGATGTCTCGCTGTCCCCCTATGTCTCTTGTTCCTCCATTTAGCACTGCCCCACATTCTCTCAACTGTTTGTGTATGAACTCCTGTACCAGGATCAATAAAATTGTATTTATGATTAACTTTAGCATGTAGGAATCCTTCTATTTCTATTCTATTTGTTTGGTTACCTTTCCAACTGTCAGAATAAATTGTGCTACCATCTGCAATGTTTTCAATAATTTTATCAAGAAGGGTACAGCCAGTTCTATTAGGAACATTGACAACAAACGAATCTTTTGTTTCTCTACATATACCACCAAACACCCACTGTTCGGGTAATACTCGACCACAATTATTTTTACTTTTAGTAAACAAACTTTCATCAAATTCCACAATGCAATCTGGTCCACCTACCTTCTTGTTTGGTTTATTCTCCATATCCAAGACACATAATTCACGCATGTAATTGTTCCAATCTATAACAGTTTTATCTGATAAATCAAGTTGCTTTTCGCAAAATTTAATCGACGTCAACTCCTCGCACCAGCAGTATATGAATCTCAAAGCTGAACAAAATGGAATTCTGCTTCCCTCAAACCAGTTGTCTTTTCTAAGTCCCACTTGCTGATCACACTGTCTTAAATTACATTTCCAAAACTTACGTTTACCGAAATAAAGTTTCATGTCATGGGAATTGGTACATTTTCGTTCTTTTGGTAAAATATTTCGCTCCTGAAAAAATAAAATTGAATCTTGTTCTGTTTTTTGGCAAATCCCAAATGCGCATTTTCGTAGCACTAAAAAATGGCGTCAAAAATCAGCAAACAAAAAGGCAACAAAGAATCCAAAATATAAATGCCTGCGCGTGCGAACAACAAGATTGCTCTTTATTGGCGCATTAGCACATCTGCTGCGGTGGCGTTAATGCCTGCACGTGCGAACAACAAGATTGCTCTTTATTGGCGCATTAGCACAACTTCTGCTGCGGTATCGTTAATACGTAAGTACCCAAAGATCTAATGAAATATTGCTAAAACCTGGATTTGATCCTTCGTTCAGGAAATTCCATGGATATATGCGGAGAGGAGCTATTCACAGAATTGAAAATAGCCAGAGAACTAGTTCCGGACGACGTCAATACTGCCATCCAAGTATTGCTATTTTTAAACGGAACGCAAAATCCCTTCCCTAACGTTGCTATCGCGTACAGAATCATGTGAATTGTGCCGATAACAGTTGCTAGGGCGGAAAAGAAGTTTCTCTCGCTTGAAATTAATCAAATCGTATCTGAGGACAAGCATGTCTCAAGAAAGGTTAACTGCACTGGCTACATTGTCAATAGAACGCAATGTGGCATCAAAACTAAATTACGATGATATTATTGAAGATTTTGTTGGACAAAAGGCGAGAAAAGTCTCCTTTGCGTGACAGGTAAAACGTGAAGTTTTTCTTTTACATAGCAGTATATTCATGAAATACGATGACTGTTTCTCTAACTTTTAAAGGACATTTTCTTAATGTGTTACAATTCACTAGGAAATTGATGTACCTATTTAAAACATTTTTCTTTTTGTTCCGCATAGGTTTCATTTTTTAAAATACACAGCTATAGTAAAACAGATTTAAAAAATTCATACTGCATAGTATTACTAACATTTGCTTTCTTTTTTAATTTTGCAAAGGAGAACGACGGTTGAGCTTAATAATAATAGCAGTTACAGTTGCAAGTTTAAGAAAAATATCAGTTCCTTCTATAACAAATGAATGAGTGAAAAGCTTATCATCACCTTATCAGAAAATAAAGATATTCTATTGCGCACGTGCGCAAAACCGTTAGCCAGGTTGATTTAGCAAAAATTATTAGTTAGCCAGAGGTCCTCGCAGGAAGAGTTCGCACAGGGCCTCGCGTAAGTTTGCGGCGTCACTGCCATCAAAAACATTAAGATATTCGCATTTCGTGCCACAACTTTTTAAGTAATTTGGCAACAGAACAACAGCACATTTCATTTATTTTGTGCGGCAAATTTCAAAGTTCCCATCAGCTGGAATTCTAAGCGAAAACTTCGCAAATACTTTTTTTTTTTTTTTTTTTTTTATTGGAGGTTTAACGACCACCGTGAGCAACTCAATGGACTATAAGCAGTCGCCCGTCCCTAATTTAGGGTCACTGGTTCCAGGGAAGGGAGAGAGCCAGTGCCGTAAGACAAACACAACATCCATGCCTGACCGGGATTCGAACCCGGACCCCTTACGGACGAATGATCAGAGGCCGCAAATACTTTGTCAGTTTCGTTAAAACATTAGCATTTCTTTCATTTTGTATAAAACTTTCAAAGTAATTTGTGAACTACATATTAGCACATTTTATTGATGTTGAAACACAACCTTCGAAGTTTCCATCAGCTCACGTTTTATGAAATTCTCCCGCTACCCTGCCAGCACATCACTGACACTGTAGTTAGGAGCTGGGACTAAGTTGGTCACATGACCTCAGTGGCAGACGTTTGTTTCAACGCCTCTTGTTTCCAGTGGGATATGGAGGTAAATCATCGTAGCAGACGTCCTGGTGATCAACTGGTGTACAAGCACTGCTTGGATTTGCATTGTGGAGCGTTAGGGAAGATGGTGTTATGTGCTACTTTCGGCTGCAGTAACCGAAGTGATGATGTGTCCTATTATAGATTGCCGTCTGAACGAACGAAGTGGGATCAGAACTATAAAGGTTTAATTCAGAAACGCCAAAATTTGCGGTTATCACGTATCAGCAGAGTTGACATTGATGATAGGAAACGAAAGAACATGAGGGTGTGTAGTTTAGATTCTGTAACAGGTATGTTCATAAATTTACTCATACCTTATCTACAAAATCTCTATGAAGATCTTTAGACTAGAATTAACATTTCTTATGAATAAGAATTATGTTGTTCTTTATCATGAATGTATGCACTGCTATAGGGGAGTGAATATCTTATGGAACCCTCATATGGTGGGTTTCCAGGACGATTTCGGAAAAAATGATCTCATGATAACATTCATCAGTTTATTATTATTGTCATTATTGTATATAAGGTAGAGAGACTTAGTGATACTCGCCAGAATTATTATTATTATATATACATATCCTTACCTGCGTGTAAAGCTGAGGATTTTTTACCTTAGCTTAAGTTTCAGGTTGCGAAATATCTAAATTTACGAAAGGTAAACCTTTAAATTAAATAATTAACCAAAGATTGCAGGACCTTTTTTATCTTAATTAACTGTATAAAGATGCTGTTAGCACAGAAGCTGGTGGCTGTGCTGGAATGCAGAATTTTGAGTTCCTTTCAAGGAAAAACATTCTCCTTTCTACAATATTGTTCAGGAAAATTGAGTATGGAATTTCATATGGGTCACCACAATTGCCCAATAACTTTAATTATCACAATAAAGCTGTTTTTGATCATCAGATAACTCACTTACGTAGCCCGTGCAATGCATCTTTGATCTCACTTGTACACCAGTTGTTCTACAAGAAAGCAGCAGACGAAAAAGTGACGCTAACCGCGATTTCGTGACGTCATGGCATACTGTCTTACTATAGGGAGCGCTGCGCAAACGTATACAAACTTCTTTTAGTACGGTCAAGGATGAACTGGATGAAGAACTAGTGATGGGTCTGTACTTCCGTACTCGTTACAATGTAACGAGTACTCAAATGTAACGAGTACTCAAATGTAACGAGTACTCAAATGTAACGAGTACAGAAGATCAGTACTTTCACATTTCAGTCGTTAATCGTTACTTTTTCTTTTCTCGGGACAAATACCGATTTGCGGCAGTCGTTCCTTGGACTGGTTACTAGTGATGTGGGTACATTCGTAACCGTTACAATGTAACGAGTAGAGAAGATCGGGAGATGCTACCGGCATACCATGCTGACGTGATAGATTTAATCAGTTGTACCTGACGTCACAGATTTAATCAGATTTAATTTAGTCCTGTGCGATAAAAGACACGAAAAAACGATATACAAGGATCTGATGGTGCAACGTGAAACGGGACTCACAGTAGCGATTTCGAAGTTTCTCTGAAGATTATGGAGGTTTCTTTAAATGACGTTTTCCAGAAATTTTTGAGGAAATACAATATTGATAAAGATGGCTTCATTTCTGGTTATTTAGAATTGGAGGAAGAATACGAAAAACTGCTAAAAGACTTGAATCTACTGGGTTATTCGTACTCTATCCGTAGCAGCAAATATTTCCGTTTTCGGAAATGTTTAAGCAACGAAATAAAGCTAAACATCGCAAATTAACTTTTACTGTGTTATTGCAGATTTTTATAATACAGTAATTACTAACGACCTCAATAATGTTGTTAACAATGACGTTATTTCACGCTAAATCGTATGAGACAGCTGGGAAAGGTTTTTAGATCATCTCATGCGAATACATATACCGGTGGTTACAAGTCGAAACTCGAATAAGTAAAATTATTTAATCCGTCAGGAGTTTTACGTTCCCAGAATACAGCTTCGCACCTTTTCAATTGGCGCCGGTTTTCATCAACTTTGATCAAAATAAGAAGAAAAAATATTGCAATTTTTTTACCTTAATAAAATATTTACTTTTTAAATTATTTGCTATGGTTTTAGTGGAATTACCAAAAAAAAATCTATATAATTTACATTGTGGTTAATTTTACTAATATTAGTGTTCTACATACAGTAATGTCAATATCAGGATTACTATTCTCATAACAAAAGCAACGCAACTCAAAAATTTTCCGCAGTTAAATTTTTAGTTCACACCCAATTCAAGAGGACGTATGTCGCCATTTATGATATGCACTAGTCATTAACAAAAAAACAACTATACTGTTACTTTGTCGCGAATGAGGATCTCTATAAAATATACGAAAAATATTTAGAAACAGAAATTTACTGAAATCCGGCGACTTAAATTCTTCAGCTTTTCTTAGGAAGTGATTTGTTTAAAAGATCGCTGCCCAAGCAATGTTGTCTGGTACTATTAGGTCTGCTCACATATGAATGTTCAGTGCATAATGCTAATGATAGGAACGTTTGGATAAAGAAATGCAGCGAGATGCAAACTAGCATCTGCTTTATTTCCGCATTGGTCAAATGAAGATCACGGAGAAACAAAATACAAACCAGTCTTTTATGTTTGCATCTGATTTATTTCCGCATCAGTTACACGAATTTTATAGCTGCTTCAAAAAACAGAATGCGTACATCTGCTCTGCCCATAGTGATATCATATCGGTTTATTGGTAATACAGGCATATCATCTGTGCCGTCAGCATGGTATCCTGGCCTTGTGAACTTAGCATCACCCAGAGAAGATCGGTACTTTCCAAAGAGGTTAGTTTGTTAGAATAAGATATCTGGAGATTCCCTTGCTAATGAAGTAGTACCACTTTGCCTGAAGTCTATAACCGCGATCCACAGCCGTCAAAGTGTGGGAAAGCTCATGGTTTTCAATGCTATTGCAATGCATTTTGTGTTGGCCAAATCGCCTTCTTTAGTTGCAAATGGTTCCAATTTTGCTTCGTAACTTGTTGCCAGTGTGTGAGAAAATGCTGAATTTATAAAATTCTTAATTATTATGAGGCTCCTTCCCATTTTTATTCTAAATTGAAATAACCGAACATTAGTGCGAATTCTTAACAAAACATAACGTTAAAATTGTAAACTTCTCTCATGTAAAAAGTATAATTCATTCTGGTTTAATATTAACACAGTTTCTGCAACCTCAAACCATGCAATTCCAAAATACAACACATGAAATTACATACGTATCATGTAAACAATGGCAAATTCCCACACCTTGCGGCTTCACGGTTAAGAAACCAGAGCATCTCCAGAAGTATCATTCTAACCTCCTTGGGACTTTCGTACTCGTTACATTTTCTTTTTCGGGACACGTACCGATTTACAGCAGTCGGTCCTTGGACTTAGTTACTACTACTAGTGATGAGTCTTTACAATCGTAACCGTTACAATGTAACGCGTACAGAAGATCGGTACTTTCACATTTCAGTCGTTACTCGTTACATTACCATCTTGGGACAAGTACCGATTTACAGCAGTCGTTCCTTGGATCACGTTACAGAAGTCGTTACTGTTTCTTTCTCGGGACAAGTACCGATTCACAGTAACTAATCCTTAGGTCTGAATACAGGAAGTCCTCTATTTTTATTTTTCGGGAAGAAGAACTGGTTTACAGAAGTAGTCGAGAAAAAACAAGAAAAGCTAAGTCTCTGAAAACCATGATGAAATATATATCTGATTTATCTCATCTGTTTTATTTTATTTTTATTATTATTATTTTGGTTATTGCTTAAGAGCAAAGAGGATGTGAACTTTTAAAATAAATTTTCTGGGCAGAATATTTTTTATTGAGGGTATAATGATTACCATGAGCAACTCAATAAGCTATAAGCAGTTGCCCGTCCCTAATTTAGGGCTACTGACTCCAGGGAAGGGAGAGAGCCTGTTCTGTTTAGACAAACACAAAATCCATGCCTCACCGGGATGAGAACCCGGACCCTTCTCGGCCGAATGATCAGAAGCCAGAGCTTAGATCACTGCGCCATTGGGGCGACCTGGGCAGAAAGAGAGCGGTTGAAAAGATACCTTAGGTACCAGACAGTCATGAAACTTAAACCCATTTTTCCGTTTAATTTAGAGCTCCTGGTCCCAGGGAAGGGAAAGAACCAGTACCGTAAAATAAACAATATCCATGCCTCACCGGGATTCGAACGCGGCCCGGACTCATCTCGGACGGATGGTCAGAAGCCAGTGCTTAGAGACGGATGGTCCTGACACCGGGACGACAAAGTTTTTAAATTTCACGCTGCTCATGTCGCACAGGGGGTCTGATCGTTCGTCCGAGATGGGTCAATCCAGTCCATGGAGGTAGGAATAAGGGCTGAAAATATGAGGTCAGTGTGACAACCCTGTTATAGTCGTAATTTCTTTTCTCGCGGTGTTCCTTCTGCATAGTGTTGTTGTTAAATATAATTTTATTCCATAAATATTTGTACTTTAGCTTAAAAATGGAGGAAATTTTTTCGAAAATGGAGATTTTTTGATGTCAAAAAAATTTCCTTGTAATCTTCACGCGTGAGATTCTTCGTTTTTTCTTCGTCATTTGAGCCATCCTCTAGATCGATGTAAAATTGAATAAATATAATTTTATACCATAAATATTTGTACTTCAGCTTAAAAATGGAGAAAACATTTTCAAAAACGGAAATTTTTGATGTCAGGAAAATTTCCTTGTAGTCTTCACGCATGATATTCTTCGTTTTTTCTTCGTCATTTGAGCCATCCTGTATATCGATGTAAAATTGAATAAATATAATTTTATCCAATAAATATTTGTACTTCAGCTTAAAAATGGAGAAAACATTTTCAAAAACGGAAATTTTTGATGTCAGGAAAATTTCCTTGTAGTCTTCACGCATGATATTCTTCGTTTTTTCTTCGTCATTTGAGCCATCCTGTATATCGATGTAAAATTGAATAAATATCATTTTATCCAATAAATATTTGTACTTCAGCTTAAAAATGGAGAAAAAAATTTCGAAAACGGAAATTTTTGATGTCAGGAAAATTTCCTTGTAGTCTTCACGCATGATATTCTTCGTTTTTCTTCGTCATTTGAGCCATCCTGTATATCGATGTAAAATTGAATAAATATAATTTTATCCAATAAATATTTGTACTTCAGCTTAAAAATGGAGAAAACATTTTCAAAAACGGAAATTTTTGATGTCAGGAAAATTTCCTTGTAGTCTTCACGCATGATATTCTTCGTTTTTTCTTCGTCATTTGAGCCATCCTGTATATCGATGTAAAATTGAATAAATATCATTTTATCCAATAAATATTTGTACTTCAGCTTAAAAATGGAGAAAAAAATTTCGAAAACGGAAATTTTTGATGTCAGGAAAATTTCCTTGTAGTCTTCACGCATGATATTCTTCGTTTTTTCTTCGTCATTTGAGCCATCCTGTATATCGATGTAAAATTGAATAAATATCATTTTATCCAATAAATATTTGTACTTCAGCTTAAAAATGGAGAAAAAAATTTCGAAAACGGAAATTTTTGATGTCAGGAAAATTTCCTTGTAGTCTTCACGCATGATATTCTTCGTTTTTTCTTCGTCATTTGAGCCATCCTGTATATCGATGTAAAATTGAATAAATATCATTTTATCCAATAAATATTTGTACTTCAGCTTAAAAATGGAGAAAACATTTTCAAAAACGGAAATTTTTGATGTCAGGAAAATTTCCTTGTAGTCTTCACGCATGATATTCTTCGTTTTTTCTTCGTCATTTGAGCCATCCTGTATATCGATGTAAAATTGAATAAATATCATTTTATCCAATAAATATTTGTACTTCAGCTTTAAAAATGGTGAAAACATTTTCGAAAACGGAAATTTTTGTTGTCAGGATAATTTCCTTGTTTTCTCAAGCACGAGATTCTTCGTTTTTTTATCGTCATTTGAGCCATCCTGTAGATCGATGTAAAATTGAAGAGAGTTTGTGTGTGTGTGTGTGGGGGGGTGTTTTCTTTATGGGGACAATATTTAATATTTGAGAAGTTTCGAGAACAAAGGTTAAAGGGAGAGAAGTTTTCTCCCGTATAATCGTAATTTATTTTTCTCGCGATGTTCCTTGTGCGCAATATTGTTGTTAAATATCATTTTATTCCATAAATATTGGTATTTCAGCTTAAAAATAGAGGAAAATTTTCCGAAAACGGAAATCTGACAGAGCGAATATTCCACTCGTAATCGTAATTTTTCCCGCGATTTTCCCTGTGTCCTTTGTTGTTATTAAGTGTTATCCCCCCTTTCATAAATATTTGCATTTCAGCTTGATAAGTGAGGGAAAGGTTCCAAAAACGGTAGTGACAAAGTAGAAAATTTGTTAGAATTGATGCATAATGTTCGAAAGTATTCATACTCTCGAAGTTGCACCATTTAGCTAAAATACTGAAAGCTTTGATATGAATTCATGGTCCTCAGCTTAAAAGTTATTTCAGCATGATTGGTAAAATTATTGTCATCTGAGGGCATTAAAAGAAAGAAAAAAAACAGCGTTGAAGAAAGGGAAAGGGATAGATATCATCAGAAAGAAAAACTAAGCAACGGATGCTATGCTGTTACAAAGTCAACAAAAGACAAAAATAGCTACAGAACTTGCAAGGAAAGTCAAGTTTAAACAGTATACCTATACTAACGGTCCGAAATTTCTTGGCGTAGAATAGAAATAAAAGTTTCCAAGCTTTCGCACATCAACCAGATGGCTTTCTCAAGGAAGGTAGACAGCTAACTGCAAGCTGGATAATAGAACGATTCAACAATTTGAACGTGGTGACATGACAATAACGAATAGATGCGAACGAAATCAGGTATTCAAAGACACGAGGCGTTATGCTCGTTTTGGCACGCGGAATCCTGGAAGGAAAACCAAGAGGCAGTCACTATTTGAAGAACTGGTTCCAAACTCGTGGCAACTCCAGTGAGACGTTATCGTTGCACGACTCGCTGTTGGTTATGATCTCCAAAGTTTCGCGAATGGCAGTAGATTTTGAGGTGGAGTAGGAAGATAATTTCTTTACATCATCCCACATAGGAGCAGCGGACCTGAACTTGACTTCTCTGGATAGGGCCATGGTTACTTTGCCGTTCTTTATGTCCCTTTTATGTTCGTTAACTCTAATTTTAAATGAACGCTTAGTCAGTCCAATGTATACTTCTGGTCACCCAAAATGCAACACCAAAAACGACACGAGATAGCAAAGCCAGATTTACTGGACACAACAACAGCTACAAAGACGAAACGATTGAGCTTACAGGCCCGTGCGACTTGCGGAACACGCAGACATCAATAGTTCGTGTGGCCCCATGGCTGGCAATAACGGCCGCTACACGCAGCAGCATCGAACGAAAGAGGCTTTGGATGTGGTGTTGGGGTATGTCGGTCCAGACTGCATCCACACGTTGCCACAGTTCATCAGGCGTAGCCGCGGGTGGTGCTTGCCGAGCTCTTCGGTTGCCGATCAGCGACCAGACGTGTTCGATGGCGACATAACGGGAGAACAGGCGGGCCACGGCAGCAGTGGCATGCATCTGGTGGGCTGTGAAGAATTGTTGCTCGATGCGTGCAACGTGCGGGCGCGCATTGTCCTGTTGAAACGTGGCCGCTGGCACGTCCTGCAGGAAAGGGAGGACTACAGGCTCCAAAACGTCGGAGATGTAGCTGTGGCTATTGAGTGTACCGGCGATGCGTACAAGAGGGTGCGGGTGTCATATCCAATTGTGCCCCAAACCATAACGCCAGGCGACGTACTGGTATGGCTATGCATAATGCAGGCGTCATGCAGTCTCTCGCCGCGGTGCCGCCACACGCTGATCCGATCATCGTGGTGTTGCAGGCAGAAGCGTGATTCGTCGGAGAAGACAATGTCGTGCTATTCCGTTGTCCAGGTTCGGCGTTAAACGACCCACTGCCGCCTCACTCACCGGTAGTGTAAAATCAATGGTAATCGGAGCAATGGGCGCCGTGCGACAAGTCCCCGCTCCTGCAGACGATGTCGAACGGTACGTGATGACACAGGTTGTTGCGCAACACACCCTAATTTGTGCGCTAACGTTCGTGATGTGGCGGTGAGAGCCGTCAATACCTGCCGCACAACATGCCGGTCCTCTCGTTCGGTGATGTACCGTGGCTGCGGCAATCGCTCACGTCGGTCCGTCCGTCCATCCTACACCCACCGAATCCATACTCGCCTCACTGTGGCTGAATGTCGTCCCACACGGGCGCTGATGTCTCGGTACGATAAACCGCTTTCGCGATAAGCCCCTATTCGTCCTCTGTCGAACTCCGAAAAGTGCTGGAATGACTGCCGTATTCTGCGACGAGGCATCAGGAAGCTTTCCACGCACAGGTCTGGCTGCACAAGCTTCTCGATGGCGTGCCGGGTGCACATGATTTGCATATGACCTGCAATGCTAATCGTTTGCATGTCCTCTCGCGGACGACGCATGCTGCGAATTTCAGGCCAATCGGATGTTTCCTTCTTGGTGTTGCATTTTGGGTGGCCAGCAGTGTAGTATCTCGCCGATCCGTCCGGATAAACACTAAAGAGCAATTTAATTAGAGACAGCTGGCGTTATGCAATTGTGACCCTGTGGGCGGCCCTGTAAACGGAAACGATATGACGTATGCAGCGATCCGACAATATAAGGAGTGATGCGACGGGAATCAGTTTGAGTCAGATGTTGTATGGGTAAGACGAAGGATCTGAGCGCACTTGATCGTGGGTAAATTGTCGGGCCCTACGAATGGGTTACTCCATCTCGGAAGTCGTGCAGGCACTGAGACTTTCACGAGCCTCTGTGTCACGGGTGCACCGTGAGTACAACGAATCCGGTAAAACCTTTCCTGCAAGGGCCAACTGCCGTGGACAACAGCGTGTGGATGAGCGGGGTCATCGTCAGCTAGCTGGCATTGTAACAGCGGATAGACGGGGTACAGTGCAAGAAATCACTCGGTAATTTAACGCTGGTGCAGAAAAACGTGTAAGCGGCCGCACCATCCACAATCATCTCCTTGCTATGGGGTACAGAATCCATCGTCCCACGAGGGTACCGCTGCTGACCACACATCACAGCGCGCAAAGATTAGCATGGGCGCGGGAACATCGGCACTGGACCCTAGACATGTGGAAAAATGTTGCCTGGACTGATAAGTCGAGATTCACGTTGGTACATGCGGATGGCAGGATACGAATGCGGCGAATACCACATGAAGCGATGGATCTTTCTGGCAGCAGGGTACTCTTAAAGCTGGTGGTAGTGGCATTCTCGTCTGGGGGCTGTTTACGTGGACTGAAATGGGACCCCTAGTACGTGTGACATCGTCCCTCACAGGTCAACGTTACCGGGATATCCTGGACGACCGTTTGCTCCCGTTTGCGCGTCTAAAACATCCCGCTGGGGGACCTCTTCCTGCAACAAGACAATGTACCGTGCCATCGCTCCCGAATTGTATCCGAATGGTTGGATGAACACTCCACCGACGTGACCTCGCTTCCTTGGCCATCTAGGCCACCTGACCTCAATCCCATCGAGCATATCTGGGATATCATCAAGTAAGATGTTCGAGGCTCTGACCCCCCTCCATCAAATCTTCGTGAACTGTGGGAGCTTGTTCAGGGGTCGTGGATCCGTATGACTTCCCAACGCTTCCGGTGTCTTGTCGAGTCCATGCCGAGTCGAATCGCCGCCGTCATCAGGACGAAACGAGGTGCTACACGTTACTAGACAGGTATCTCTAATTTAATTGCTCTTCAGTGTAGTAGAGGAACTGCATAAACACCTGCTTCACTGGAAATTGGGGACTTCTCAGTGTTTCCTTTAAGCATGGTATATAAAGATGTCGGAGATCTGATGCCAACACCAAGGTTCATCTTCTTGAGCGCGTTCTTGAGCTGATAGGAAACATTTAGTATATAAGGAATTTATCCCAGGTAGCGTATATGCTGCATAGAAAGATTAGAATGACTGGTTCGGGTTTTCTCGATGTAGCGATGTACCAGGTTCGGGGTGTATCTTGCCTCAGTGGCCAGCTCGATAACGTTTCTCAATTCGCATTGTCTAGAAGGAACATCTGAGGAGACTGCAAAGGCTCTTTGGATTCGAGAACGGAATACAGCTGTCTTGTAGTCAGCGGGGCAGAATGAGTTCCGGAGCATCAGGTTAGCTATGGATGTGGGTTTATAATAGACTTGTGTGCGAAGGTGACTTTCTGATAATTTACTCAGTAAAACATCCAGATAAGGCAAGGCGCCGTTGCGTTCGATGGATGTGTTGGCATCAGACACCTTTATATACCTCTGACACCTTTATATACCATGCTTAAAGGAAACACTGAGAAGTCCCCACCTTCCAATGAAGCAGGTGTTTATGCCATTCCTCTACTATATCCGGACGGATCGGCGAGATACTACATTGGAATGACTAAGCGTTCATTTAGAATTAGAGTTAACGAACATAAAAGGGACATAAAGAACGGCAAAGTAACCATGGCCCTATCCAGAGAAGTCAAGTTCAGGTCCGCTGCTCCTATGTGGGATGATGTAAAGAAATTATCTTCCTACTCCACCTCAAAATCTACTGCCATTCGCGAAACTTTGGAGATCATAACCAACAGCGAGTCGTGCAACGATAACGTCTCACTGGAGTTGCCACGAGTTTGGAACCAGTTCTTCAAATAGTGACTGCCTCTTGGTTTTCCTTCCAGGATTCCGCGTGCCAAAACGAGCATAACGCCTCGTGTCTTTGAATACCTGATTTCGTTCGCATCTATTCGTTATTGTCATGTCACCACGTTCAAATTAGTGAATCGTTCTATTATCCAGCTTGCAGTTAGCTGTCTACCTTCCTTGAGAAAGCCATCTGGTTGATGTGCGAAAGCTTGGAAACTTTTATTTCTATTCTACGCCAAGAAATTTCGGACCGTTAGCATAGGTATACTATTTAAATACAATTGGTGCATTGTTCCTTGTTATTAATTTAAAGTCAAGTTTGTTCACAAGAGGAAACTTGAGCTGATTTCTAGCAAGTAAAACAGATCAATAAAAAATAAAAAATAAAAAACATTTGAAGCAGCGTCTTTTGAAACCATTATATTTTGTTTTGAATTCAGTAAATTTATATTTTGAATACAGTGTGCTCCCGTTTAATATTTATATTAATAAAATACAGTAAACAATTCAGTCTTGCTCATGTTGCGTTATATCGACACTATTTTGCCACGCATTCAGATTTTTTCACCTGGTGAAAAAGTTCAGCTTTTTGTTTTTTCCTTCATCAGCTTCATGTATGTATTATCCAAGAAAGACATCTCATAGACCCCACCCACCCCAGTGGCACAGCTCTTAGGAGGCTCAGCCCCCTCCCCTTCCCCCCAAATTTTGGAGAGGGGTACATTAATATCTATTGTAACCCCCCCCAGATATGAGCAAACACAAACCAATCATTCATAAAGAGTGAACTGTAAAATTTATATGCTACTTATTTTTTTTTTATTCTCTTTTTTTTTCAAAGAAATATCACGGGTCATCTAGTTTTTTTTTATATCCGAAGCTTGTAGTGGAGAAGGTACATTAATATCTACTCTAACCCCCCTCCCTCCCCAGATATGAGCAAACACAAACCAATCATTAAAATTTATATGCTACTTATTTTTTTATTCTCTTTTTTTTTTCAAAGAAATATCACGAGTCATCTGTTTTTTTTATATCCGAAGTTTGTAGTGAGAGGCTTTTCATCCACCAAAAACTGGCCAACAGCAAATTGGGAAACTCCAGCAAATTAGTTCTGAAGGGAAACGACGAGTGCGAGGTTTTTGTTAATAACTTCAAACAGCCTATGGTAGGGCTAGGGCTTGATAACACACTTGTGATCAGTGTTTCTTTTCTCTTAAAATTCCGTGCACCTTGATCAGGTTGTCCTTTCTGCACTTTAGAAAAAAAAAATTAATGCACAAGTGGCCATTTCAGCGCCCGCAGCCCCGGCACTAAAATTGTTTTCTGTCTTAAGATCTGTAGCAATACAACAAGTGCGTTACTGATTTCACATACCACTCATAGAACTCCAATTCCTCGATATCTCCACCACTATTTAGCTTTGCACCAGACCAATGTGCTTTTTACATCAATTGTCAGCCTATGTATCGTTCAAAGTTTTTAATATAGACTTCATAATGCTTCAATGGTACTATCTTCGCTGGTGGAGCAGTTTTTATCTTACTGCGGTTTTACTTTATTAACGTAAACAAAAATGATAAGAAATTTAATTCGTTCTTGTAAAGAGTTATATAACATTTTCTGAGAAATCCCTCTTTTCCAAACCCTGCTGACAGAAATTCATCCTAATGTTGACTTGTCCCTGCTCAATATTTTAATGAAAAAAAAAAAGTACAAAAGTTAACCATTCATTTTCTGATAAGAAATTAATAATGCGAACTTTTTGTCAGCAATAAAAATAATAATGGTAATAATTAATAATAATATGATGATAATAATGTTCATTCGGATGAATTCCTGATCAGTATACGTATTTTATAAAAATTCTAATATACTACCCCCCCCCCCCCCAAAAAAGTTCGTAGGGGGTCATCCATAGATGGCTTAATCCTTCATGAGCTTGTACCCCCCTAAATCAAAAGCGCTCCTACGCCACTGTCTATAGGTGCTGGAAAATAGTGCTAAAAAGAAATCTTTATGAGAGCGAGAGAGAGAGAGAGAGAGAGCGCGCTTTTAATTTTTTCCTATTCATTCTTTTAGGGTCATTAGCAGTGGTTTTATGATGCCTGCGTGACGTGTGTGCAGGGGCGTATTGGCGGTCGCAAAAGGGCCCGGTAAAATTTTTACAAATGGGTCCGTTCAGTTGCATTTCTGCGGTACTATTGTATCACAACTGAAAAGTACTTTTTTTATTCAAGAAACAAAACAAAAAGTACAGTTGCTCTGGAAACAGTGGCAAGCATAGTACATGGGGAGGGGGGGGTAAAAATTACCCCAGTTATCCTTAAATTGAAGTGGGTGTTGCGGGAAAATGTTCATCGGCCCATTCTAGGATTTTACTGCAGAAAAATTGTACTGCCATCTTTCTGTGGTGGACAATCACAGTTGGAAATTTCAAGATATTTAAATATCGTGGCAAAGTCACTTAATCGACGTGGAAAAAGCGAATTACCAGGTTTAAATCACTAGTTTAGTTAGTTATGTATGTAATTGCGTTGGAGAAGCTTCTAAGTTTGTACACACTCAATATTTATATTTGTTTGAAATTTTCTCATAAGAACGCTGAAGTACGAACATTAAATTTTTTTTTTTTAAATTGCTTATATAATCTTTTCATGTTTGACAGATCGTAAAACAATCTTGATTTTCATACCTTTGAGCTTCCAGTTCTTAAATTTTCAACGAAGTGGGCTGCATTTCCAGCAAATATTTGAGAAAGGAGAGAGAACTGCTACTACCAAAATTATGTTGGAGTTGTACCAAAAACTCTTTCGCATAAGACATGGTTTTTAAATTTAAATAAATGAAAAAAAAAACATAACTTTTACACTGTAAAATTTTCTATTTGTACTGCAATTTTTGTAATTTTTCTATTGTGGACAATCACAGTCAGAAATTTTAAGGTTTTTAAATATCGTGGTGAACAGATTCTTCATTTAGTGATCATATATTCGTATGTGTTTCAATTACAAAACGTGCTTTATGCTGCGGTTATTTATTGTAAAGACACCTTACTAAATAACGTAAACCAAACATTTTGCAACTTCATGTTGAAATGATATCTCCGTAAATGCCTTCATCTGCAGCATTTGTCAGTTATCATAAGGAGCGTAGGCTGCGTAGGTAGAACATTTCGGGGGAAAGGGATCGTATATGAACACCCACGCAAATAATCTTACAGTTATTTCCAAAATAAGTTCTTGATATTATTAGCTTTCACTCTGAATTCTGTGTTGTCATATAGTGGATAGTACATCCCATAATGACCATTATCTTGCATTGTTCAGCAACTTTATCAAACATGGATGAATATTTTCACTACTTTAACTATAGTAGTGAAAAATATTTAGCCCTGTTCAGCCCCCACCCCAATGCTGTTAACATACGCAGATTGTTGTGCCTTCCAATTTTTCCTCATGCCGGGCCCCTCGAAACACTTTGGGGTGAAATGAATGGTCAAAGAATCTATAGAAACAGATAGACATCCCTTCCCCACTACGCAGTTGAGAAAGACCTCGGTTAATTGCACGGGGAAGAAGGAGTAGAAGTTTGGAAGAGGAGATTTTTTTTAATGCCTAAATAGATTAATCATAGTTTTCGGGCTCGATCGGGCCCGGGCTCTATTTTGTACTATAAAATTTAGGCTCAGGCTGGCTAGGGCGGACATACTTCCGGCTCGGACTCTTAAAATTGAGCCCGAACTCAGCTCTTATGAGCACAGCACTCATGCGCAATGCCTCCTACAACCAACGGGAGTAAAATCAACTATCCCCCCCCCTTCCTTAGGGAATATATAGAACATCTTGTACGCACCTCCGGCCTCCCGCAACATGCGGTACATACAATCATCTCGTTCCTCAACTACTAAGTGAACCCAGAAGTTCGCAAAACACACATGGCCCATCTATGTAGTTGGGATTCAAGCAGTTGCCTGGTAAGGGAATTTTTTCCCCTAATTTAAAATAGAAGTTTCTCTCCCGCTTGTTGTAATTACATTATGTGTATTTCGTTTATAAAAAAAAGTGTTGTGGTTCACTTGTGTGTTTAAAACAACTGAACTAAAAACATTTTTAAGAAAGTAAGAAAAAAAGAGACAAAATATCCGGGAAATATCCCGGTGTCCCGGTGGGCCAATCCGCCCCTGTGTATGTGGGAGAAAAGAGTTGATGGTGTGAATCTTAGGTCTGTTGTTTTTTGAGTAGGGAAGGAAGGGGGTTTGGCTGTTTACTACAGGAAGAAAAAGCTATCTCTGAACACCAGTGAGTGACAATGCGTGATAAAAGGCAGAGAAAAATTGGAACTGAAGAAAGGGAGTAGAAAGAGTCAAAATACGAATTAGTAACTCCTCGATGCAGTCATGCGGTTTCACAGAAAAGACCAGAACAGTAAAATGAAATTATTAAATACACTGCTTGGAAGAATCAGGAGAGAAAGAGATATTTTAAGGAAAATCATGCGTGCCTCACGTTGTTGAACATAAAATACACTATGGCTAGAAATGAAATATACCAAAAGGTGGCAACCTTGATATTCCGCAGCCCAGTTATCAGGGGCACTACGATGCCTTGTCGTTAAAGGGATGCACACCATTGGTCTACGTGCATAAAGGACATCTTGGTAAATACAATTACGGATAGTTTGAGGTGACAATTTTCATCCTGTTGATATGAGAAGCTCTTGTTGGAACTGAGTAGCATTTTGCTGCTACTCCGATGTGCTGTTAACAATAGATAACAGTTGTACCTTGCTGTAGTTGTTTGTGGACAAGCTTGACCTTGCCTTCATCGAACACTTTCAGAATTCTGGAATCATGTCCATAGTCAGAAAATTACTCTTTGTGACATTCCAATGGCTTCTACTACCATTCGCTGTGTCTGATCTACTTCTAGCCTGCCAAAAGCTCTCCGCACTGTTGATTCTGGTAAATAATGCTGCTGTGACATCATTGAAACCCAAGTTCAAAAACCAAATGTCAGGATAAGTGTGGCAGAACAAAGGACCTCGTGGAAAACCTTCACTTTCATGCATTCGGACAGGCATATCAGAATGATTACACATGAGAATAATTTGCTTAAGGATATGCATGATTCAGCTGTCTACGTCACACTCTGACTCACGTTTTGCACATTTCGGCAAGATATCTCACGATTGGCCTGTGTAATGTCACTAAAGTCACATGCTTCCCTAATTATTTTGAGCAGTATAGTTCATCGAGCAATAAGGAACCTGCAACTCAACCACAATCAAGTAAATTCAGAGAATGTGAATTTTTAAATGTATTTCAAGACAGTTCAGTTTTCTTGCAGCCCCTCGTGTTTTATATTTTGTATTTTATTTTATTGTTTTTACTCTTTGGAATGAAACAAATTATTAGCTAGTGAAGTAAATCAATAAAGGGTGTGAAAAAACAAAGACTTGCGGCCGTATTCGTGGAAAAGGTTAGTTTATAGAATGACCCTTCAGCCCTGTCTGGGTCTTAGCTATGGCCCTGAGATACCCAATCCCCTTAACTAACAAATGAAAGAGAGAGATCCCTGTTGCAAAGCAGCGTGGATACAGGACGAATTAATTACAGCATGTCACTTACGTCATTAACATACGGGAGAGGAGCATGAAAATTTCTTCCCAAGTGTTGAAACGACCTCATCCCATGTAAGAGTGGGAAATTAAAGAGCAACGAGGGGGAAAGAAAGTTAGTTAGCTAGTAGACTAAGGACAAAGGAAGATAGTTGGTTAGCTGGTGGACTCGGAGAAGAGCGGTTCCATGAACCGCTCTTCTCCATGAAAAAGTTAGCTGACACTGATAAAATCTGAACTCCCCACCCCACACTCAGGAAGTACTAAAATAAATTCATTCCCTCAAATCAGGCAAATAAAACCTTTCTGGGCAATATATATTGTTTCTTTTCTACCCTGTTTTAATGAATTGGAACCTGAAATTTTCATTAAACTTCAGTGATTTTTATTCTTCAAATATCTTTTGGTACCTGTGAACCCGGTGGTGACCAAAAGTAAAGAAAAGTAATGAAGCAAAAGAAGTATATGGTACATAAAACAATAATTTGTATTTTATGTACGAATTAGAACAGTATAACCAGTGTAGTAGTCCTTTGATTGTTTGCTTTTTGTTGCATCACTTTTATCTTCAGTAACAGGAAAAAATGGAAAACTAGGGTCGATTGAAGAATTTTCAGAAATCTCAAAGCAGCTGCCCATTAAAAATAATACTCATGGTGCTTTGAGATTTCATTATTTCATTAAAATTTCATATAAAACTTTGTAAAGAAATACTAAAAAATTCAATAAAAGTTGTGTATTTGAGAACACAGAAATGGATGGCAGCTCAGAATTAACAAAGGTTTTTTTTTTAACATCGTGGCACTTGACCACTACATGAAAGGGTGTAGTGACTTGGGATTTTCACAGTCTGCAAGAACTACAGTGTAACAAGACGTCTGTCGACGGATGCTATTGTCCTATACGAGGAACTTCCGTGTTAGGATCAAAATGCATAGGCGGAAGGACAGAGTGCAAGTCCTGTGGTTTTACTATTTCTGGAGGTCGACATCGAATCCTTCATTTTTTGGTTACCTTTTTCAGTATTTTTTTTCAAACTTTTTGTTTTTTATATCAATGCTGCTTCAAGATTTATACTTTTTTTTTTCTGTTACTGGAGATAAAAATCATACAACAAAGCACAAAAAACCAAAAGAACTACTACACTGTCTGTACTACTCTAAATCATAGGTAAAATACAAATTACTGTTTTGAACTGCATACTTAATTTGTTTTGCGACTGTTCCTTCTCTCTTTAAGTTTCCATTTGTGGATTTTCGACTTAAAACATTAATTCCCACGTCCAGAGTTCATTACATGACTAAAGTTTGAAGAATGGTCTATTTGTAAATAAAGGTCATGAATATATGTAACTTATGTAAAAAAAAAAAAGTTCAAGTAAGAACAATGTGCATGTGATAAAGTGTAAATAAAGAAAATATTACTGTGTAATTTAAAATGTAAACTCACTGTAAGAACCTCATTAAACTTCTTTCTAGAAAATCCACAATTATTTAAACACTGAATTCAAGGCAATATAGCACATAACCACAATGTAAGCTTTTGAAATGTAACCATCAAACTGAGAGGAGACTCAAATTAATTGGCATTCAGACTGCTGTGTATGTCCTCTTTCACGCAGTTTTCTTCAGTTTTTGAGGCCTCATCTGTGTCCTGAGTTTTTTTTTTTTCCACAATCAAAAGGGGCAAAATGGTAAGCATAAAAAAATGATAAACTAAATGAATACAGTAGTAAAGTTGTGTGTGTGTGCGTGTGTGTGTGTGTGTGTGTGTGTGTGTGTGTGTGTTTTCACAATTATGTTATACTTAGCTTGAGAGGCCTAAGCTCATTGATATTTTATTTATTTCATGTTGCAAAATTCTTCAGAAGCTTCTGTCATTAGGTCAAGAAAAAAAAAATAATAGGTCACGAAAAAGTCCTCCAAAAGTCAAGAAATTCCTCTTGGTAAATCTGGTGGATACCCTGGTATAGAAGTAACCGATGCCAACGTTTACCTTGAACAACATATATCAAGTGAGGGCCACATAAAAGAATAAATAAATAGAAGTATGAGACTAGGTTGGAGGGCATTTGGAAAAAACAGCACAATTTTAAAGAGCAATATACCATTTTGTCTAAAATGAGGGTGTTTAATAACACATTCATTTAGACAAATGGTATACATACTTCCCGTTCTTACTTATGGATCAGTCATGGATAGTGACGAAAAACGACATACATGGGATGCAGACAACTCAAAGAAGCATGGGAAGGTGCATGCTTGGTGTAATTAGGAAAAGTAGGAAGAGGATCACATGGATTAAAAGAATGACTTGCTGCCATCATTATCAAAGTGAAGACCCTCAAGTGTCAATGGGTTGGCCATATACATGAACTGACTGACCACAGTTCAACAACTGAAATGTTTGATTGGATACCAAGGAGCAGGAAAAGATCCAAAAGAAGACGGCGTAGATGATGGATGGGTCAAATTGGGAAACATGCTGGAGTGATTTCGGAAGAGATAAGCTCAAGACAGAAAGTTGTGGAAATCCACTGCTAAAAGAAGGTCTCCCCAAGTATCTTCCACAACGGTCTATCTTGTGCCAGTCTCCTCCATGTCATTCCCGCATGTCTCCGAATTTCACCAACCCATCTCCCATGTGGTCTTCTTCTGGGTCCTTTCCTGTCCCTTGGAATCCAGTCTAGAATTTCGGTTATCCATCGGTGGTCCGTTCTTCTGGCAACATGTCCCAGCCCATTGTCATTTCAGGTATTTTACTCTGATCACGATGTCTTTCACTCTTGTCATTTCCCTTATCCATGAGTTCCTCTTCTTATTTCTCCTGGTTACACCAAGCATGCATCTCTCCATGCATCTTTGAGTTGTCTGTAGTCTTTGTATATCTCTTTTAGTTAAGGTTCACGTCTCTGCACCGTACGTAAGCACTGAATGGATGTATTGATCAAACACTTTTTTTTAAAGATATAATGGCATATTGCTCTTGAAAATTATACTGCTTCTTCCAAAGCCTTCCAGGCAAGTTTTGTGCGCCAATTAATTTCTTGATCAATGTGACCTTTACTTGATATCTGCAGTCCAAGGTAAACGTAGGTATCGGTTATCTCCAGCTTTTCCTCATCAATCGATAAATCTTCATTTCTTGTAAAAGCATTGTACACCACTTTTGTCTTCTGAAAGCTCATTTTTAATCCCACATCTTTACTTTTGGCAGGAAGTTTCTGGATCATGCTCTGCAGTTTTGAAGGGGCACTTCCGAAATTGACTACGTCATCAGCAAAACGAAGATGAGTTAAATACTCTTCATTAATCTTGATCCCTTTGTTTTTCCACTTCAATGATTAAAAGACATTTTGCAATGTGGGTTAAAGAGTTGGGAGATATGGAGTCACCTTGTCTCACTCCCTTTCCACTTTTTATTGGTGTTGTATCCTCAAATAGCCGAACCTTTGTACTTGCATTTTCATTGCATCTTCAATACCGCAAGATTTCAAATCCATTGTAACTGCTGATGCTTTCACGGAATCAAAGGCCTTTTCATAATCGATGAAAGCCATACATAATGGGAGTTCATATTCATAATCGATGAAAGCCATACATAATGGGAGTTCATTTTCATAATCGATGAAAGCCATACATAATGGGAGTTCATTTTCATAATCGATGAAAGTCATACATAATGGGAGTTCATATTCCGTCGTTCTTTCAATTAGTTCTCTCAGTACATCGATATGATCTATAGAGCTGTAGCCACTCTTGAATCCAGCTTGTTCTCTCGGTTGAGGCATGTCGTTCCAAAACATGGTCTACCGTCTAAGATAGAGCATCATGAGATAGTATACCAAATTTGGTGGCTCTAAATTGAATACTGTAGATTTTACGGCATTTTTATGACGGGGGGGGGTCTTACGCCCCGGGCTCCAACCCCTTCCCAAAACTATCTAGCGTCTAACTTAGTGTATCATGAGATAGTATACCAGATTTGGTGGTTCTGAATTGAAAACTGTAGTTTTTAAGAAAATTTTGTATGGGGGGGTCAAGACCCCCGGGCCTTGACCCGTTCCAAAAACGGTCTACCGTCTAAGTTAGAGTACCATGAGATAGCATACCAAATTTGGTGGTTCTAAATTGATTACTGTAGATTTTACGAATTT
Organism: Macrothele yani; assembly: GCA_039090855.1. Lineage (NCBI taxonomy): Eukaryota > Metazoa > Arthropoda > Arachnida > Araneae > Macrothelidae > Macrothele > Macrothele yani. Next base: position 122,110,008 of record CM077009.1, on the reverse strand, counting down.
TTTTATGAGGGGGCTCCAACCCCTTCCAAAAACCGTCTAGCGTCTAAGTTAGAGTACCATCAGATAGTATACCAAATTTGGTGGTTCTAAATTGAAAACTGTAGATTTTGCGAATTTTTTTATGAGGGGGGCCCTTACCCCCTGGCTGCAAACCCTTCAAAAAATCGTCTAGCGTCTAAGTTAGAGTACCATGAGATCGTATACCAGAATTGGTGGTTCTGAATTGAAAACTGTAGTTTAAAAAAAAATTGTATGTGGAGGGCTCTGACACCCCGGGCCTTGACCCGTTCCAAAAACGGTGTACCGTCTAAGTTAGAGTACCATGAAATAGTATACCAAATTTCGTGGTTCTAAAATGAAAACTGTAGATTTTACGAAATTTTTATGAGGGGGGGGCTCTGACCCCCCGGTGACCAACCCCTTCTAAAAACCGTCTAGCGTCTAAGTTAGAGTTTCATGATACCAAATTTGATGGTTCTGAAATGAAAACTAGATTTCACGAAACTTTTAAATCGTACGTTTTCCTGCATTTGTTTTGTGTGTAACCAAAATCTGTAAACGCGACGAATTGACGTAGTCGACGAATTGAGGTAGTTGACGAATTTGTCCGCGAAGAATTGATGCTCGACGAATCGTTGTGGTCGACGAATTGACGCGCGATGAACTGACGCAGGCGACGAATTGACGCGCGACGAATTGACGCGCGACGAATTGACGCGCGACGAATTGTCGTAGTCGACGAATTGACATGCGACGAATCGTCGCAGTCGACGAATTAACGCACGCGACGAATTGACGTGACACCCTTAGTTGGTACAGCGACTTGTTCCGGAATAAGAGGACTCGGGTTCGATCCCCGGCGTGGACCAAAATGATGGAGAAATTTTCTTCGTTATAGACTCTTGGCTGTCACAGAAAATCCTTAGCTCGCTCGCGTTGTTGCTGGGCTATGCCCGCGAGAACGCCTCTCAGATCACCAACTACTCTGCTTGGAAGACTGAAGAGTTGGGCGTAAATTTAATTGATTTTTTTATTGGAGGTTTAACGATCACCGTGAGCAACTCAATGGGCTATAAGCAGTCGCCTGTCCCTAATTTAGGGCCACTTGTTCCAGGGAAGGGAGACAGCCAGCGCCGTAAGACAAACACGACTTCCAAGCCTCACCGGGATTCGAACCAGAACCCCTTTCGGAGGAATTATCAGAAGCCATCGCTTAGACCACTGCGCCACTGGGGCGGCTAAATTGATTTCGCGAAAGTCTCGTTGCCATCCCAGAGTTCGCAAAACCCTGTACCAACGCGTCCACCGATCTTGAAGCCGTCCGTAAACAGCACCCCTCAGAAGTGGAAGGGTGCGACAGATTTCTTTGGCCGGGCGGCAAGCTCAGTCCGTCCTTGGCTGTTCTACTTCGTACGACCGAAATCGATCTCCTAGTAGCTCAACATCGTTTCCGAACCTGAGGGACTGCATTGCAGCATCTCACGAAACCACTAGGTCCGCCGGTTTGTACCCAGCTAGCATCTGCATTGCAGCTACGGACGCCACGCGGAAACACCTAGTCATCCCTAACAGCGCTCTTCGCTGAACCTGATTGATACCAATAAGCATCCTAATGGTGTGGAAATTTGGCAGGGAAATTTAGTCTTTTTTTTTCTTTTTTTTTTTTTTTTTTTTGATTGGAGGTTTAACGACCACCGTGAACAACTCAACGGGCTATAAGCAGTCGCCCGTCCCTAATTTAGGGTCACTGGTTCCAGGGAAGGGAGAGAGCCAGTGCCGTAAGACAAACACAACATCCATGCCTCACCGGGATTCGAACCCGGACCCCTTTCGGACGAATGATCAGAGGCCATCGCTTAGACCACTGCGCCACCGGGGCGGCAATTTAGTCTTTGCAGCCCATTACAAAAACACACGTACCTACAGAGGTACGTACCTCATAAACTCCTTCAGCCGCCCCGGTGGCGAAGTGGTCTAAGCGCTGGTTTATGACCATTCGTCCGCGAAGGGTCCGGGTTCGAATCCCGGTGGCGCAGTGGTCTAAGCGATGGCCTCTGATCATTCGTTCGAAAGGGGTCCGGGTTCGAATCTCGGTGGCGCGGTGGTCTTTTTTTTTTTTTTTTTTTGATTGGAGGTTTAACGACCACCGTGAGCAACTCAATGGGCTATAAGCAGTCGCCCGTCCCTAATTTAGGGTCACTGGTTCCAGGGAAGGAGAGAGCCAGTGCCGTAAGACAAACACAACATCCATGCCTGACCGGGATTCGAACCCGGACCCCTTATGGACGAATGATCAGAGGCCAGCGCCTTAGACCACTGCGCCACCGGGGCGGCGGCGCGGTGGTCTAAGCGATGGCCTCTGATCATTCGTTCGAAAGGGGTCCGGGTTCGAATCCCGATGAGGCAGGGAAGGATGTTGTGTTTATCTTTCGGCACTGGCTCTTTCCCTTCCCTGAAACCAGTGACCCTAAATTAGGGACGGGCGACTGCTATAGCCCATTGAGTTGATCACTGTGGTCATTAAACCTTCATTCAAAAAAAAAATCTCCAATCAAAAAAAAATCCTGGTGAGGCATGAATGTTGTGTTTGTCTTACGGCACTGGCTCTCTCCCTTCCCTGGAACCAGTTGTCGTAAATTTGGGATGGGAGACGGCTTTTAGCCCATTAAGTTGCCACGGTGATAGTTAAACCTTCAATTAAATAAAACAAAAAAACTCCCTCATGAAAAAAAAATTCTGTTAGATTCTGCGTGAAAGAGAGCTGTCGAAACATTCATTTTAAAACCAATTCAGTGAGGAACAAATCTTAACAACAATTTAATGGTAAAATACTTAAATAATTTTCTAAATCTGCACGCGATTGAATGCATCATCAAGCCACGCTCAAAATTATGTGTTGTGCCAGACAACGTTTTACTTTGAAAATTTTGGTTTTGACAAAATCAAAAGTCTCTTAGAAACAAACCCCACTTGCAACTTAATACCACGAATCTGAGAGTTGAAGTGCGTGACACAAACATTTTTCAAAACAATTAACTTTTGGATTTATTTCGTCACTGATCTCCAACTGTGTTATCAGTTATCGTATCGGTACCTCTATTTACTCTATTGGTATGTCTTCCTTCAGTAGACCCATTAGTTTGATTCATATGAACCAGTTCTGTGGCAAATCGTTGTTGCTTTTAAGACAAATGAATGAAGGACACGGATTTCGTAATATCTCTGCCTGAGAATCACTTTGTATACTGTATATGTTGGGAAGACTGTGGGATGATGGGTGATCATCACAACGGGTACTAGTATCTCCGTCAAAATTACAAAAGGATGGTAGAACCTACCAATTACGCTGGGCTCCAAATCCGACGACCTTCGTCTAGCTGTAGTTAGTTAGCTTTTGCTTAATTTATAACTATGTACTTGGTCCGGCTGCACTTTTCTCGCATTAGTGCAGAGAATTTTGCTATGCCTTTTCAGAGTAAACACCCACATTGTAGATTAACATTTCTTTTTTCTTAAGGAAATAGCTTTTAACAGTCTGTCTTTAACTTTTAACATATCCTTTAAACAGTAACTTTTAACATATCTTTTAACAGTCTGATAATAACTTTTAACATGTGTGTCGCCCGACAGATATAAAGCACAAATGAAGTTACCGATTGTTATTCACAAGTAGTAAAATAATTATTTCTTCGTCAAAAAATTTAGAATAAAAGATCTCGAGAAAATGGGTCATTTCTCAGTTGGTCCACCGGGAAATGTCCCGGTGTTCCGGTGGGCCAATCCACCCTGCCGACCACCATGCGGCGCACGCATACGTTAGGATTTGTTCTACTTTTCGCTTATACACCATTTTTTTGGCTGGCCCAGACAGCTGCATTCCATTGATCCTCTTCACGATCGCCGTACACTTCTCTTTCAGGTGTCTAAGATGCGGGAATCCTGACAGCTTAGTATCTAGGATTACCCCTAGGTAGCGCAACTCCCTCGCCGCCCTGATTGTGTGCGCGTTAAACCGACACTTAGGGGAGTTGATATTCTCCCCCTTCTCCGCAGTTGCTCAAAGTGTCGTCTTTTCGGGAGGAAAGCAAAGTTTACACTCCATACTACAACTACCCAACTGTGCTAGAGCAGTGTATACCTTCTGCTTTATCACATGCCTACCCGATGCAGCCACGATGAGGATCAAGTCATCCGCATATGCCTGCATCTGCACTCCGTCTTCCAAGGAAAGTGCAAGCGCTGTGTCAGCAATGACATTCCACCACAATGGGCCTGAGCAAGAGCCCTGCGGATATCCTTTCTCGTAATCCCTTCCGAAGCTTTAGTCACCGACTTCGAACTCAACCCTCCTGTTGCCGCCCGGATGACGCAGTAGTCTAAGCGATGGCTTCTGATATCATTCGTCCGAAAGGGGTCCGAGTTCGAATCCCGGTGAGGCATGGATGTTGTGTTTGTCTTATGCCGCTGGCTCTCTCTCTCTCTCTCTCTCTCTCTCTCTCTCTCTCTCTCTCTCTCTCTCTCTCTCTCTCTCTCTCTCTCTCTTCCCTGGAACCAGTGACCCTAAATTAGGGACGGGTGACAGCTTATAGCCCATTGAGTTGCTCACGGTGGTCGTTAAACCTTCAATAAAAAAAACCCAACCCCCCCTGTTCGAGAGAAAACCACTAACTAACAGGAACACATTTCTTGAGAAACCAAGTTTTTTCAGACGGACCAACACCTGTGGCCACCAGACATTTTTGAACGCGCTCCGTGCGTCCAAGGAGACAAGGCAGGTGTGAAATCCTATTTCTGTATTTAGCTTTGCCTGTTTGGAGACGTTAAGCTGATTACCATTACCTGCGCCACCGTACAAACGCGGGCTCCAAGGGATAGGCGGAATTCTCTCAGAAATTGATAGTGAAGGTGTTGCGAGAACAATCCTACCAAGATCCAGCAGTCTTTCGGCTGGACAGGATCGGTCTAGAGACCGGCAGGGACCTGCCGCTCCCACGGGACCAACACTTCTCAACATTTTACCATAACCCAAACGTGCGGCGTGCTAATTTGCTGGGGCTCTAATTTTGCGTCTGGCTGGGAGACGCATTCGCGAACGCAATGGCGTTTGGGCTGGGAGGAAACCCCTGTGCACTGGAAAAAAACACCTTAATTTTCTCGACCCCTCTCACAGAGAAATAAACAAAGATTGTAGATGGTAAACTAAATTCGAGGACTGTCCTCAAGAATTCGATTTCTGGTCAGCTTACCCTTATATGATATCTGTGATAGTTTTCATTGCCGCAGCGTAAGCAGACGGCACGAAATTTGCCTGTCTTCAGTGTGATGTGACCCATCCTTACTTTATGATGTGACTTAAGCAAAGAATATAACTTGAAGAAAGGATTCGTTTTCTCCCTCCTGCGCCGCCTGAAATCTCATGTTGGTTCGAGCCCGGATCACATGCTTCTTCAGATTGACCATTCCCTGGTTGCGGATCCAGTGCTCCAGGCTTCGGCGTTTGGTGATATCTTCTCCACAGCCTCTTGCTGTCCGGTGTACTCCTTTTCCCTTGCCCATGATGACTCTTCCCTGGTGATGGATGCTTTACCGAAAGTGCTCATGTGTTTTTTAAACTGTACATAGATTTCGTTTTTTAGCTGAATAAATATTATCGTGCAACAAGACGGATTTCTGTTAATACTAGTATTTGCGCACGAATTATAGTGTCTACCGCTTTACTTACAGCCGGTGAAGTAGCTAGGGTAATTGATGGATCTCCTCGACGCTGTGCTTCCGTATCTGATGGGATTACTTACGACCTGATGAGACGTATGTGGAGGTGGAATTCGTCATGGCTGGTTGACCTTCTGAACCTCTTTTGGTCTGCCTGCGTTCACCCTACAAGCTGGAAGAAGTCTTGAGTGATCCCAATCAGGAAGCCTAACAAACCTGCTCTCGACTTATCATCGTATCGAATGATCACCCTCACATCGGTTCTTTCGAAGATCTTGGAGAAAGTCCTGGTCTCTCGCTTAACAGACTTTATTCTCTCTCATCAACGGATCAGCAAGCTGCAGTTCGCATTTTTACCTGGCCGTTCAACATCAGTGTGCCTTCTGTCGATTCAACGCCATCTTCTGGTGGCTCGAGCTCGACATAATTATGCTTTTCTGGTATTTTTGGACCTTCAGGCTGCCTATGATTCGGTCTGTCATCCTGTTATCCTGGGTAAATCGGAGTCTCTGGGTATCCGTGGACGTCTTCTCCGTTGGTTGGCTGACTTTCTTCCTATGCGCAAATTTCGTGTTCGATGGCGTGGAACGGTGTCACCCTCCTTTCCGCAGTGTCGTGGTGTACCCCAGGGCAGCTCCATTTCGCCTATCCTTTTTAACTTATACATTGATGATGTGGTTGATTGCTGTCATCCGAATGCTCATATGTTCTTAATCGCAGACGACATTTTTATTGTTTCCTATAGTCCCAACCGGGTGGCGGCCCTTAGTAATATGTAATCCACTTTGGATTCCATTGTTCATTGGGCGTCTTCCTGGGATTTACTTCTCTCTCCTTCTAAGAGTTTCGCGATTGAATTCTCTCGTAAGCGCCGGTCGCCGGCCCCTCCCTTCCGATTGGGTTCCGCCTCAGTGGCCTGGCAGTCCTCTATCAAAATTTTAGGGGTCTGGTTTAACTCCTCCCTGACTTGGTCTTCCCACCTTGCGCACGTTAAGAAGTCAGTCTTCCGAGCTTTGTCTGCTGTTAGAGTCGTTTATCACCGCAGTTGGGGTCTTGGATTCCCGAGAACTCTTGCCTTTGCCGTTGCTATGATTCGACCGATTCTGGAATATGCGGCCCCAGTCCTGTTTGCATTCCCCAACTATTTCTACGATTCTCTGGAGGTTCTGCCCAACCGTGCACTCCGTTCGGCCATTCACCTCCCTCGCTCGACGCCTGTAGCGGTCTTGCGTGCTGAATGTGGTATCGCCAGCGTTCGTTCTCGCATCACCCTCCTGACAGTCCGATTTTCGTACCGCCACCTGTCGATGGGTCAGCGTCCTCCTATCGCGGATCTACTTATGGAAGAGGACGCTTTGTCCTTTTATGCTTGGAGGTCCCACGGCTTTTCCCTTGGAATCTCGCTCAGTCGCTTCCGACAGGAGCCGTTTTAGGTCAACAGTAATCTTCTTCAGTCACTGCTGGCTCCTCCTGTTTCGTCTGCTCCACGCTATTCAATCATCTGCTCGGGTCTCTTTTTCCAGCACCGATATCTGCATCCGATGCTCCTCAGACACCATCAAACAACATCAAACAAACATCCTCGCTCTTTCCACGTTTTTAAGTGAGTCACGGAAAAATTCTCATTGGCCGCCACCGGGAATCGAACCACGGGTCTTCCAGTTACGCAACGGATATGTTTCCGCTACACCACAGCGGCCTCGAATTCCTCCAGACTCACACACGCTAACTTCCAAGCCAATTTGGCAGGTTGCTTCTTGGAGCCCCGCACAATGCTGGGGATTCACCAAAGATGGTAAGCAGCAACTGAAGAAAAACCGCTTTGGGGAGTTCTTAGTCCAGTACTCCGCGTCGCACCACATCATTGCAACTGACACTGCGAATATTAACTCATCGGTGGCGATTGGACATTTCTTTCCACAGAGCAACTCCAGCCGTTCGTTTTCCTTTTCGACCGCGTCTTTAGTGTTCTCGGCTGAAGCGTGGGCACTGATAACAGCGCTAGAATTTGCTCCCTGTCCGTGTGGGGGCCTCTTGCTGCTTAGTGACAGTCGTTCTGTTCTCCATGCTTTGCTTGCGTTAAACCGCAAATCTCCGGACATTATCGTTGTTCTGCATAAATCTCTCCAACATCTACACGCCGCCACGGTGGCGCAGTGGTCTAAGGATATTGCCTCTGATCAGTCGTCCGAAAGGGGTCCGGGTTCGAATCCCGGTGAGGCATGGATGTTGTGTTTGTCTTTCGGCACTGGCTCTTTCCCTTCCCTGGAACCAGTGACCCTAAATTAGGGACGGGCGACTGCTTATAGCCCATTGAGTTGCTCACGGTAGTCGTTAAACCTCCAATCAAAAAAAAAAACTACACTTTTTCTACGAGGACATTGTGCTCGTTTGGTACCCGGCTCATGTCGGTTTTGCAGCGAATGAGGCCTGTAGGGCTCTGATATTTTGGGTTTGTTTTGCTAGTTTAAGAGGTTTCTACGTTCTAAGTTTTGTGTCTGCCCTACCTTGAAGGTACCGTGCTTCTTTTGTGCCTACTCCAGAACTGGTGAGTTCTTTATTTTTGATGCTACTGGTTTGTTTACTTTCTGGCCGAGCCGGTCGGAGATCTGTCTTGCGACGCCATTTGCAATGGCGTCTTCCGGTGTGGGGGATCAGCGTTCCATCTTCACATCTGGTAATCCATCCACTTCTACCTCTACTTCCACGGGAGGCGATGCTTCCCTGTCTTCCCATCCTGGTGGTATTCCGCAGCCTTCCATGAACGGAGTGTCCAGCTCCCTTCTCGGACTCCAAGCTTTGCCTTCCCAAGCGTTTCCAATCTCCGGGGCTAATACTCCTCTTGATGACGCAGTGGATACGACTGATGTTGGAGCCCTTCCTCTCTCTTCTACGCCGAAGACGTCGTATAGTACGTATTACGCTGCTGCTGCCTCATCGTAATCCCAGCACCCTTCTTCGCTTAAATATGCTTGTGCCGAGGTTCTAAGATCCTGCCTCCGTCGTGATGGCAACAAACTTATGCTTGATATGCCTGATGACTTTCCTGAGAAGGCCCCCTTCCACTCCATCTTGGACATGGGAGTTTGCTTTGACTCCTTGCCGGAAACAAAGCTGAAAGTATATGCCACGGCTCTAAAAGGTATGTTTCCTTCTGATCCTATCTCTCATATGTTCCGGCGTGACAGATACATCATTGTCTACTTTGTTCAGGCTGAGTGTGCAACTACTGTGTTAAAGAAAGTCCTTACCATCGGAGACCACCACTGGATCCCAGTTCCAGTGGCGCAGCGTCCTGTGAACGTTTCGTCCTACCCCGTACCTCCCGAAATTACGGACGTCATGCTTTTTGCCGTTCTCTCCTCCTTCGGAAGAGTTGTTGGCAATATCATGACTCATTCGGCCGCGCCGAAAGACCAGGATGATTATTCCATCCGCAGTGCTCGCCGTGTCGCGAGAGTTGTCTTTTCTTCTGAAGTCCAAATTGCTACTATTCGAACTCACCACACGGACCGCTGTGGAGATCACAGTCGGCAGATCGACTTTCTCACAGAACACCACTGCAATGCCTGTAAGGCCTTTGGACACCATTATAAAGCGTGTCCTAAAAAGGCTTCTCCTTCCATTTCCGATGAGCAACAGGTTGTTCCTCTGTCGACTTCGCTGTCTGTTACACCCGCTTGACAGTTGACAGTGCCTCCTTCCAGCCAGGCTGCTGATGCTCCGGCGCCAACTTTTCCGCCCCCAAACACCACCGCTCACTATCCTCTGGTTTCTGAGACATCTTCGTTCCGCGCACCTGCTAACGCTGCTGCCACTGCTGCGCATCGAGTGAAGTCTGATACCGATATTTCGACCGACGTTTCGACAGCAGATACAGAAGGCGCCTATCTCAGTGCTGATTAAGCTTTGAGTGACAGTTCGGAGACTGACCCACGTTCCCGCATTGACAAACGCCAAACATCTAAGCCTCCTCGTACTGCTTCCAAGCGAGGCTTCCCTCTCGGGGGTACTGTTCGTACCTCCACCCAGCGCCGCACCTCTCCTGCTAACTATAAAGACTTTGACATATCTGTCGATCACCCTGACACTTCGCCACAATTTGAGGAATCCTCTGCACATCTTGAGAGTGCCAATGTCATAGTTGACCCTCTTTCCTATCAGGAACTGTATGACTCACTTGGTGTAAATCAGAAGCTTCACGCTTATAACCGTTTTGTTGAAGACAATGCACATCGTCTTCCTGCGATCCTTGTACAGCTGGATACAGTGTATAAACCCTTCAAGGAAGTGGCCCTACCTACCGGTGATCTCGCCCAAATCACTCAGTATCTCCACCGCCGCATAGTGCGGATTGTTACGCCGCTACCAAAGGTTCCAACCCGACTGAGGACTTAGCTCTTTCAAGCTCATGACTTTGAACTGTCGTGGTTTTTCCACGCCACCCGTAAACTCTAATGTATTGGAGGATTTAGCTGACGTGTCTGCTGATGCTGACTTCCTCTTACTCCAAGAGACTCACTACACTCCGACACGCCATATCACCAATGGCGATATTGGCCGTATTATTTTTAAAACGCATTTCGTCACTCGATGTCCCGCGGCATAGCTGTTGGAATACATCGACGTATATTTAGTAACCTTACATCTCTTTCTGTCACTACATTGCATCTTGATCTGTTACAGTGTTTATCCTTTTGCATTAATGATGTATCGTATTATATTTTTAATATTTATATACCTAGTAACGATTTGTTTGTGGATCCTCTTCTGTTCTCTCTCCGTACTGCGCTTGCAGCGGTCCACCCAGGGGATTTCTGTGTCCTTGGAGCAGTGACGGCTTTTCAGGTGAAGTAGGTGAAGTGCCTCTTCACGTATTTCATTTGAAATAAGGTTTTATTTAATAATTTAGTATAATATATTCCTTTTTTGCCTTTATTAAGTGCTAAAATACCCAAAAATTTTATTATATATCAATTCACAATGCGCGTTCAATAAGGAAAACAAGTCCTTATACGCAAAAAAGTTCAAGTGAAGAGCTGAAATGAGAATGCTTGGAAGTTTGCAGTTTTCGTCCGAGTTGCCATGGTAATTGTGACGTCACCCTTCCCTATCTGCCGGGCAAGTGAAGTGTTTTAGCTTGAGACGCGAAGGCTATGCACCTGGAGTCGTGACCTTCCGAAGAGATCGCAGTGGAACGGGACGGATTGCCAAGGGTTTTTGCAATTCACTAGGGCTTTTTCCTTGCGGCGTTTTAGTACATACTTTCCGAAAGAGATTTGTTTGTTCATGTTTTGTGATTGTTTGTTAAAAACTTCATTAGTTATTTGTACAGTTTAACTCATAGTGATAGTTTTAGTTTTCAGTATGCATCTTGTGAACGAACGACATTGTCTGTAATTTATTGCAAACTCCGTTTAAATCGGTGGAAAGATGAAAATAAAAGAGACATTTTCTTCAAGGACGACCGACGGATTCACTGACAATTGTCGCCAAGAAAAAAATCAAGAAGAGCGGCAAATCTTACAATATTAATTTTAAAAATTGTTGGTTTACTGAATATAAATGGATTTGTAGCCCTTCTGTGTTACAAAAATTATTTTGTTGGCCCTGCTTATTTTTTAGCAATAAAATTCGGCGTGGAGTAAAGACAATTTTCAGATTTCCTAAATATAAAACGGTCACTTCACAAACGTGGTGATTCTAGCGAACACCTGAAATGCGAATTAATGCTAAATAATTTTGAAAAGAATCAGAACACCATTGCCGGTGCACCGAGGGAAAATGCTAGGATTTTGAAAATGCATTTCAACGAAAGCGTTCGTTTAAATAGACTTTTCCTGCAGACAATGATTGATGTAGTACTGTATTTGAGTGAACAAGAACTAGCATTCCGTGACCATGACGAAGGCATTGACTCAATAAATCGTAGAAATTAAAGGAATTACTTTCACTGTTGATATCAAGAAGTCCTTTAAAAATTCAAAATCAATACGGAACGATTAAAAATGTCTTCACAGGTAACTCAAAAACTATTCGCCGCCCCGATGGCGCAGTGCTCTAAGCGATGGCCACTGATCATTCGTCCAAAAAGGATCCGGGTTTGAATCCCGGTCAGGCATGGATGTTGTGTTTGTCTTACGGCACTGGCTCGCTCCCTTTCCTGGAACCAGTGACCCTAAATTAGGGACGGACGACTGCTTATAGCCCATTGAGTTGCTCACGGTGGTCGTTAAACCTTCAAGCAAAAAAAAACTTTGCAAAACGAATTAATTGAATGTATTTCTGAATATATAAAAGATCGCGTCAAAAATCAAATAAATGAAGTTCAATGCTTTTCTATTCAAGTAGATGGGAAGACATAACCAGATTTCCGAGTGCTCTTTAATAATAAGAACTGTTGATTCGGAAGATACATTGGTTGAGCGATTTTTGGTTTGCATGATGTGCATGAAGATAGAACGTAAGAAGTTTTATACAAAATGCTAGACAAAATTTTGGAACAGTTTGATTATCAACACAAGTCAATAGGACAATGTTACGATGGGGCAAGTGTAATGTCTGGACACTTGAATGGGCTCCAGAAAAAATCAAAGATAAAGCTTCTCAAGCTGTTTTTGTTCATTGCTTAGCACATCGTTTGAACTTTGTATTGCCGCCCCGGTGGAGCAGTGGTCTAAGCGATGGCCTCTGATCATTCGTCCGAAAGGGGTCCGGGTTCGAATCCCGGCGAGGCATGGATGTTGTGTTTGTCTTACGGCACTGGCTCTCTCCCTTCCCTGGAACCAGTGACCCTAAATTAGGGACGGGCGACTGCTTATAGCCCATTGAGTTGCTCACGGTGGTCGTTAAACCTCCAATCAAAAAAAAAAAAAAAAAAAAAAAAAGAACCTTGTATTGCCGCCCCGGTGGCGCAGTGGTCTAAGCGATGGCCTCTGATCATTCGTCCGAACGGGGTCCGGGTTCGAATCCCGGTGAGGCATGGATGTTGTGTTTGTCTTACGGCACTGGCTCTCTCCCTTCCCTGGAACCAGTGACTCTAAATTAGGGACGGGCGACTGCTTATAGCCCATTGCGTTACTCACGGTGGTCGTTAAACCTCCAATAAAAAAAAAAAAGAACCTTGTATTACAGAAGAGCTTTTCTAAAATTTCTAAGTGTCGAATAATTTTTGCAAGCCTCAGTGTAATTCCTTTGTTTTTCACCACCCAGCGAAGCGATTGCTTCGCTGAGTGATGAAAAAAGAATACACTCACATCAACAACCGCAAGATGCATACCAACCATAACAGAAACTCTGTGGTCCTCCACTTCGAAGTTAGTAAGTGTAATAGTTGAAGATTGGGATAAATTGAAGGAAGTATTCGAATTTCTCTCAAATAGTGACCAATCAGACAAAAAATTAATTCAACTTGCCCAAGGGTTTTTAAATGATATGAACACTTTTGAATTTACATTTTTGGCAATAGTATTTAATGAAATATTTGGCTTCACCGATCTATTATTCGAAATTTTGCAGAAAAAATCACTACACATAAACTATTGTGTTACTCAAATTAAAAAAAAAACTTATGAAATTTTGAGCCATTAGAGGGACGATGAGGTATTTGAAACACTGTTTGGAAAAGCTAGCAAAATCACAGAAATAAGCAGATCTAAACGGGGATATGCTGCTCTTACACAAGAAACAATTTTAAAAAATTATAAACAATTGCATTTTGAAATTTTGTACCACATTCTTATGGAAATGGATATAAGATTTCAAGACTGTCAGAAACTTAAAACTTCAATTTGCCTGTCTTGCTGACACAACCAAATTCGACCAATTTAATTCATGCTTTCCCTCTCACGCTTTTGAAAATCTACAACATTTTTACCGAGGATTTTTTACTAAACACGAGCCCCTTAAAAATCAACTGAGTCTTGTATATGCTGATGAAAAATTAAGGAATATATCGACTCATGAACTTCTTCGAGTGCTTCATGGAGATAAAGGCATTTTTACAGAAGCTTATAAATTGGTTTCTCTGATTTTAACAATTGCATCTGCAACTGTTTCAGTGGAAAGAAGTTTTTCTTGCCTTAAAAGAATACAAACTTACTCAAGAAACACTATTTCTCCGGATAAACTTACTTCTTTGGGAAAGATTTCTATTCAGAAAGACATTTTCTTGATGTCACGAAGAAACAGCCATTTTATGACGACATAATCGACAAATTTCCAGCTTTAAAGGGAAGAAGAATTGATCTAATATATATCCGGGTACTGGCCCCCGGTGATAAATAAGGGCGCCTTCCTCCCCCTTTCTACTTTGCTTCCGTGTCACTTTTCTATCGGGCACTCTAGCCCAAATCTCCTAGCTTCCTATTTCAAAGGGTTGTTTAAAACCAGGGTCAGACACTCCCATCGTAAAATCCTGTGCATATGATCTGATCTGATGTAATATATATAAAAAAATACGTAAGTTCTCATTAACTGGTTTTCATTGAAGACAGTAGATATCTTTTCATATTGCTTTTGTAGCTCTTCACCTATTTTTCCTACCACGAGCCGCCACTGCCTTGGAGGAGATTTCAACTGCACGCTTCAGCCGTCTATAGATCGTGGTTCTGCGCGTGGGGAGTATCGCTCTCATCTCGTTGCGGAACTCACCCAGCTTCTCTCTGGTTTTTATTTCATCGATTCCTTTCTTCGCTTGCACCACACCACCGCTTCCTTTATTTGGTGCACTTTTCCTGAGCGCGGATGCGCAGCCGCCCGCTTGGATCGCATCTATATATCTTCTTCATTGATTCCTGCTCTTGCTGCGGCGCGACACCTTCCAACGACTTCGTCGGACCACAGCGCAAAACTTCTTAACATATGTGTCTCTCCTCGGCCACAACCACCACGCTCATCCTGAACGTTTGATGATACATTTCTTGCAGATGAGGACTTCCGGTTTGCAGTGGAAACTTTCCTGGCGGAACGTGAACATCTCATTGCCACTGTCCCTAGTGCATTGCGATTCTGGCTCGGTGTTAAGAGTGATTTAATCCTCTTTGTCCGCCGCTTCACTTTTGTTGCCTCCAATGAACGTGGGATGGCAGTCAGCAACCTTCCCTGTGAGGTTCTCTCCAGAAGGGAGTCCGCACGTCGTGCGTCTTCCTCCATTCGACATCTCCGTCTCTCTGACGGGACGCTTACTTCGGATCCAGCTATTATTTGTTCCACCGTTTGCCCCTTTTTTTCGTGACAAATTCTGTGCGGTACCGCAGACCCTTGATCTCCTTTCTTCTCCTCTTCTTTCTTCTCTTCCCGAGGTCCTTTCTCATCTGTTTGCTTCACTTCTTCTCGATTTCTCTCCTGTGGAATTTCGGGAGGTGTTTGCTTCCCTCAATTCTCATGCCTCTCCGGGACCTGATGGCCTTCCTCTTTCTTTCCATCGTGCTTTTCTTCCGTTTCTTATGCCTTTTCTCCAAGCTTGTTTTTCTTGTGCTCTGACTTCTTATGCGTTACCGCCGGAATTTTCCACAGCACATATCATTCTTCTGCCTAAAAAGGAGACTCCCTGGACTTGACCAGTTGGCGCCCCATTTCCATTTTAAATTTACAGTGTAGATTAAAACATTTTCACTAAGCTCCTTTCTCGCCGTTTAAACTCAGTGCTTCCCTTTCTTCTTTCACCCGACCAGTCATACACAGTGCCTGGTCGGTCTATCACGAAAAACATCTCTTTTCTTCTAAATCTTGTCTATCTTGCTCACAAACATTCTGAACCTCTAGCTTTGCTTAATTTATACCAAAAATCTGCGTTCGACAATATCTCTCATGACTATCTCTCTACTGCTCTTCTCCGTTACGGTTTCCCCCTCAGTTTGTCACCCTTATTCTCAGTCTTTACCGGGGCGCTCCTTTTCATGTCCGGATGGACTCCTTTTTGACGGCGCCCATTCCTTTTCAGTGCGGGATTAGGCAGGGTTGTCCCCTTTCGGGACTACTCTTCGCCTTAGCGTTCGAACCTTTTCTTCTTGCAGCTCAGCGTTCGAACCTTTTCTTCTTGCAGCTCAGCGTTCGTTACTTTTTTCTTTGTCACCATTTGTCTCGAGCACTCGTCATCATCGTTATGTTTATTCTGCGTAAGCGAATGACGTTACGTTTTGCCTGCGGCAGGAGAATCAGTTCTCCTGTTTGCTTTCCGTTTATCACCAATATGCAACCATCTCCGGAGCTTCTCTCAACGTTGCAAAGAGTACTGGTCTATAGTGCGAGTCTTGGATGGGCCGGGCTGATGCCTCATGGGGTGCAGTCTGGTCCTCCTCGATTCAGACAATCCTGGGGGCCTTTGTTGGTTCTCCCCTCGCCGCAGGTTCACGTGGGATAGCCTCCTCCCACGTCTTCAACGCACCGCTGCATTTTGGAAATTCTGCCACACTTTCACTTCTTACTTTCAGCTAGCTAACATTGCGCAACGTTATCTCCTCTTTCTCTGCTTGTTTTCTTGGACCTCCACGAAGTTTCGTTCGACACAGCTCACCACCATCACCGGCCTCCTCACATCGCTTATTTGGAATTCCAAGCACTGGGTTACTGTTGAGACTCTACGACTGTCTGAGTCTCTTGGAGGCATTCAGCAACCCGATGCTCAATTAAACTATAAGTCACATCGCATCGTCTCCTTCTTATGTCTTCTTCTTGCCCCCTCACCCTCTCTTCGTGTTACTCTTAATGTCATTGTCTCACTTCACGATCCATCCTTTTCTTTTCCCCTTTATCTTCGGATGGATTCTTCTACTCTTCCTTCTAACCATTTCGCCGTCCCTCCTTTCTGAAGCTCTGGCGTTTTTCGGTCCCTCCCTTTTCTCTCGTGCTCTTCCGTCCACCACCCCAGATCTTTTGGCGGAACCTCTTTTCTTCTCAACTTTAATTCACCCCTGATCAACCATTCTTTCTTTTTCTTCCCTGGCTCCGCTCCGGTATCCTAATTGTTCAAGCTTTAGTTACTAATGATTATTCCTGGAAACCCTTTCCTCCCTTTTTCCAGTTTCTTCGCCTTTTCTCGAGGAAGACTATGCTCTTCTTCGCTCCTCACTTCTGTCACTTTTTCCGACCCTTGTCTCTGCCCAGGGTTTTCTCTCTGTTTCCGGCCCTAGCCTTCTCATTCTTTTCTTTCTACCTTTTCGCGGTTCCATTGCCCCTATCACCTCTTTATCTACTGCCACCCTCTACCGCTTTCTTCGGTCACCTTCTGCTATTCCTCATCCTGTTCCTGACGCGCCTCTTTCTCCCTCCCTTCCTATCTGGTCTTCCTCTCTTTCTCCTCTTTCCTCACCACTGGAGCGTAACACCCACTGGCGGTTTCTACACTGCCGGCTTCCTGTTCCTCTCCTCCTCTCCCGCATGTCCCTAGTCCCTTCTCCACTCTGCTCTTTCTGTGGCTCGGAAGGCGACGTCAGTCATGTTTTTCACTGCCCAATTCTGCTCCCGCTGCTTTATACGGCATTTCGCATTGCCAACCTCATCAGTGGCCGGGACTTACCTTTTGTTTCGTATCCCTGGCTCCTCTTAACTAAACATCCACCGACCTGTCTACCAGTTATTTGTGCCTATATCTTTGTTCTTGCTAAGGATGTGATTCATCTTTATCATCAGTCTCGCGGCACTGCTACGTGTCCTTCTAACATTTTCCTTGCAGGAGGCACGTTGTGCCAGATATTTTGAAACCGTCTTACCGCACGACTATGGGTTGAGTATTCCACAGCGAACTGATCCCGTTCCCTTCCAACGTTCCAGACTATTTGGGCGATGGATTCCGGATGGTTCCCTCTTGATGAGTCCACGCTCCATCTCTCGTACTAGCCTCCGTTTTTCTTTTCTCTGGTGTTTCTGGTATTTCCTGTGGCATAGTGTAATTTTTTGTGCCATTGTGTTCTGTCCTGTTGTCTGTCCCGTGTTACAGGCTATTTGTTGCCCGTCATGTTGTGCGTTCCCTACTGGTGTAGGGTTTTCTCACTGTGTACTGTCTTATTACATCCTTGTGTGTTATTTAGGATGGTCTTACCATATGTCTGACCCACCTGTCTGTATTATGTGTCTGTTTTGCCCATTCGTGAGTGTTTTACCTGCTCCGTTGGGGCATAGTTACTATTGTTCTTCTGCACTAATGTCGCATATTATTGTTTTCGTGTGCATTCTTGATTTCTGTTGTATTATATTGTCGCATATTTATAGTAGCAACGTTCTGTTTTGCTGAAGTTTTATGTATGACCTTTCTTAAGCAGTACTTTGCGTTTGCACACAGTTTTGTAATGTATCTTTGTGTGTCTCTTTTGTCATTGCTCTGCACTGTTATCTGATGCACTTTACCTGTACCTTATCTTTGCCATTGTTTGTCGTAGTTTTTTTACCAATGGTGCTGCTACGCCTTTTCAGAAATTTCTGCTTTCACATGCCCCAAGTGTTATTGTTACATATCCTTACGGGTTTATTTTACCATTTTTCTCTTTGTTCTGTTGCGGGCCAAGGTCCACCGTGTACATATCTGCATTATGCTGATTGCTTATTGTTTACTATACCGTATCGTGGGTTTTCTGCACTTCATTCTCCTTTTTGATCTGAATATATCCTAAATATTATTATTGCGTGCTTTCATTCCCATTGTTTGTGTACAGAGCTATTTTTCTTGTACAGTGTCGCATGAACGAATCTGTTGCTTATATATGTTCTTTACTGGGGGCCTTTGTGTGTCACCCGGCTTTATGTCTCGGGACGTAAGCCATAGCCTTTTATTTATTATGCATGCTCTGTGTACTTGTATGCTCTTGCACTGTGCTGGTTTTTAACGTTTACTTCTTTAGTTTTTGGATAGCAAAGCCCCTCGCGTTTGTGTAAATAATGTCTCATGCTCATCCTTTTTTATTTTTATGTTATCTCCGCCAATGTGGCGAGCTTGTACCATATGATTCCACAATAAAGATTTACTGACCACCGCCCGATGGAGCCATAATGAGGGCCTGCCCCCCAACCACTGTGAACCACTGTGCTGAGCAGCGTCAGAGGCTAGCGTCGAAGCCTGTTAGCCTCCGACGCTGCTCAGCACAGTGGTTCCTTGATCTTCTCCGCTGCAGTTTCAGCCTGACATTTGTCCCGGGGGGGGGGCAGTTCGCTATCCCTATATTAGTTTTCGTCACAGATGGCCTAGCGAACATTGTTATCGGAGTTCCTTAGCGGTCTTCATCCAGCAATTACGCACCGACATGGCACCATTAAATGGCTACCTTTTTCTGATCCGGCAACGTCCCTCCCCGATGTGCTTCTGTGGCTACGGTCCTGAGTCTGTTACGCACTTCCTCCTCTCCTCTCCTGGGATGCTTCCGAGGCAAAAAGAAAAGTTCACGCCTCGGAAAAATCCATAGTGATCACCAGACGTTTCACATTATGAAAATCATTTCTAACCCATGTAGCACGAATTGGTTGTTTCAACGTTAAGAAATGGTTAACGAATTGGTTGCAGAAACGTTAAAAAGAATACGTTTAAAAAACACCAGGATGCCTGGTTGATAAACGGTTATATCAACGATTCGAAAAACCCATTTTTAACTTTTATGAAACGTTGAAAAGTTGTTTTCTAAGGTATTTAAAGTAACTCCGAAAGGTATATTTTTGGTTTAAGAGGGGCTCATAATGCGTTTTCATTGTGCCTTACGGCTTCAGCATTCATATAGCATTTAACAAAGAAAAAATCCTGCCATTAAAGTTATCATTGCACGCGCTTGTATATGGCAGATCGTCAGTAAAGTCCCTCGGTATACTACCCGCTATCCTTTAAATATGCCAATACTTGAATCTATAACTACTACTTACAGTAGCAAAATACTGTTCTTCGCGTGTTTATACTAGCAATTTTAAGCAGAAATCAACATGCAGGTTCCTGGTAATATTAACAAAAAGCAAACTACAAGCAGCACAATCAAAAGGACTTGCCCCAACTTTGAAAAGTATGCCTACATCCATTGTCGTCCGGCTTCCTCTGCTAGTGAACGAATATCAGCGGTCGAAAGGCATATATCACAACGAACGGTAAAAACGACCAATTGAGTAAAACGTGAATTAAACGGTACAAAACCAAGTATAAAATGGTGAAATTCGAATGAAATGAGAACATTAAAATCTATTGAGAAGTGAAACCAACAAAGTTAAAAGTTGAAAATGACAAAACCACGGCGCCTATCTGCATTCTACCCATGCTACCAGCATCCATACATGTTTCAGCAAATATTATGCCGTCATCAGTGGAAGAGTTCACAAGTGCCTA
This sequence comes from Macrothele yani, assembly GCA_039090855.1. Lineage (NCBI taxonomy): Eukaryota > Metazoa > Arthropoda > Arachnida > Araneae > Macrothelidae > Macrothele > Macrothele yani. The sequence continues at coordinate 122,090,003 of CM077009.1, read as the reverse complement.
GTACTCCGCAATTAACTCAGATGTAATATGTAATATGACATGCCTGAATGAAAGACAGTATGTTAACTTCATTGCATAAGCTATGAACACCTATACCCTATCGCGCAGTTCTTGTATAGCGCCATCTGTGGGGATTTCGCCGACGTATTCGTCCTGCTGATCGACCAAGCCAAGCAAGCAGAGTTTATCTGATTTCCGTTTAATATTGTGTTGATTTTCAGAATGTAACAGGTATCTCCATGCGTGTGGAATATCGATAGGTGAATTACTGTTACAACACTTCTCATTATATTTTTCAATAATTAGAGCCTCTGAATTGATAATATGTTTATGAGATCGAAGTGATGATAGAATTTTGACATTTTCCCAATCGGGTACAGCATTGTGTTCAATGCAATTGAACACGTTGAAACAACCATTTTATACTTGGTTTTTGTACCGTTTAATTCACGTTTTATTCAATTGGTAGTTTTTACCGTTCGTTGTGATATATGCCTTTCGACCGCTGATATTCGTTCACTAGCAGAGGAAGGCGGACGACAATGGATGTAGGCCTACTTTTCAAAGTTGGAGTAAGTCCTTTTGATTGTGCTGCTTGTAGTTTGCTTTTTGTTAATATTACCAGGAACCTGTCGCCGTTCCTGTAGTGTATGTCCTGTACAAATGGTAGAAGGGTGTAGTAATTGGCATGAGTGTTTGGTAATCATATGCTTTGAAGTTTCTATGATGCTATTGATTATCGTAAAACAGTGGATGTTACTCTGAGTGGTGGCGTAGCCTACGAAGATCACGCTCGTGAGAGAAGCCTGCTATTTCGACCTTCAAAAGCAGGAATCATTTACGCCGGAAAGCTCACCAGATGGCGCTTTTACCGAGCATAACAACGACGATTAGCCGCTGCTGATGGCAGGTCTGTGTGCTGTCATAGAGAACTAAATCGTATAAATTTTCTCCATAATCGCCAACAAAATTTTATTTTTCTTGCGAAAGCAATGAATAATATTATGACTAATAAATAACATTGATGGTATAATTTATCAGTCCTCTACCGTAATCTAGCATTCCGATATGATCAACGAAGTTACACATTTTCGGACATTAAATACATCGATGACCTGCTATACATAATTTTAATATATGTATATTTTTTAGTAATTCACTGTTCCGAAATCATTTTGAAAGGTAAAATTACATAACTACCTACTTTCTTCTTTATTCGAACGTTTTCCACACTGAAAGGGTTCGTTATGGTCATGCTTTGATGTTTGCGTAATTTCTCGTGTGAAAATATTTATTTAGGAGGAGCGTAATGCTCTGGCTTAATTGTCCAATTTTCATTAAATTAAATCAAGGGAATTGTCCACAATTTGGTAAAACATTTTACATTACAAAATGAGGCAGAAGGGTAGGAATTCTTCATTCATATAATTAGAATGCATGTTGTACACAAATGAATATAATTGTATGTGTCAGTCAGTTATACCAAAGAACTTTAGAAGGAGATATCTGGAGGCTGCCGCCATGAAACGTTCGTGAAAGTTTAAAACAAATAGAGCGTTAATCGGGCAGTACTACTTTGCTTGTAGCCTACTACCGTGAGCGTCAGCCATTAAAGTGTGGGAAAGCCAGTGGTTTCCAAGGTTATTGCAATGCATGTTGTTTTCGCAGAATCACATTTTTTCGTAGCAAATATTTTTAGCCGCCCCGGTGGCGCAGTGGTCTAAGCGATGGCCTCTGATCATTCGTCCGAACGGGGTCCGGGTTCGAATCCCGGTGAGGCATGGATGTTGTGCTTGTCTTACGGCACTGGCTCTCTCCCTTCCCTGGAACCAGTGACCCTAAATTAGGGACGGGCGACTGCTTATAGCCCATTGAGTTGCTCACGGTGGTCGTTAAACCTCCAATCAAAAAAAAAAAAAAAAAAAAAAATATTTTTAACTGTATATCGTAAGTTGCCGCCGATGTGTGAAAAAACGCTGCTGAATTAAAAAAATTCGTAATTATTTTGAGGCACCTAACCATTTCTATTTCAAACTCAAATTGATGAAACGTCCGTGCACGTTCAAAACAAATATAACGTTAAAATTAAAAACCACTCCTTTATGAGGCATAATTCATTCCAGTTTGATATTAACACAATCACTGCTAACAGAAACCACGCAACTCGAAAATACACACAGCTGAAACTGTATTAGTATCATCTAAACAACAGCAATACCTCAATTCTTTTATATAAAAATAATTGAAAGAAACGAGAAGCATGCAGTTTCGCAACTCACGGCAGTATGAGGATGCAGCACGTTACGTCATCTAGAAGTTTCCACGAAGTGGCAACAGTCCCTGTAAGTTCCTGAACGACAAGCATAGCTAGCTGTCCTGCTGGTTGGTTGGTTGGTTGGTTGGTTGATTGGAGGTTTAACGACCACCGTGAGCAACTCAATGGGCTATAAGCAGTCACCCGTCCCTAATTTATGGCCACTGGCTCCAGGGAAGGGAAAGAGCCAGTGCCGTAAAACGCAACAGCATTACATTATTTTACCAACAAAGCTACCCGAAAAACTAAATCATTAATTAACAACGCTAATTTAAAACATAAGTAAACAGAAATCCATATCTATTAAAGTCCAAGGACATTTCAAAAAGCACTGCAAGAAAAAAGGAAACCAACATCAAGGAATACTTCTGAAACATCTCTACACATCACAGACACCATCGTCAACCACATTATGTCTCTTTATGTAAGCCTTAACATCCTCTATACGTTCATAGTATGTTTCGTAATAAGTGTCTAAAAGTTCAGGAACAGGATTTTTCGTAATTATCCAATTCAACACGGCATCCAAACAAAGTACAATAGCATGTAACTTATACATATATAACTCGTAAAACTCCGGAGTCAGTGGACATATGTTTTTATTAGTGCACAAAAAAAATTTTCATTTCGAAAAGACTCAAAGTTTCGTCATAATCAGGGCAAGATGCAATAAGTTCCTCTATAAGACGATACCGTGATGACCTACCTCCATCTTCGTCAAAATCAGGATCAAGAAGAAAAGAAAGATCCACACGAGGAGTACATTCCGGTTGTAGATAGTCTTTACCTTTTGCTCCGCTTTAACGGATCACCACTTTGATCAGTGCTGGGTCGTTTAAATGTCGAAGCTGTACTTGAGCTCTCTGCGAGATTTTGTAATGCTACTGAACAGTTCTGCAAGTTAACAATGCCCAACGTACCAATATTTGCTGTTGTCTGAATCCCAGGATCCAAAGAAGTGGGCATTTCGATCAATGTCTTCTCTATCGGCTCGACGGGATCCACCACTCGGGTTTCACAAGTCTCAGCCACGGTAGGAACCAAGTCAACGACATGTGTAATACCATGTTCTAAGTCTGATCTATTTTCAGCTACAGCAATTTTTTCCTCATGGGAATCAGAGAGACTCTTCCTGAAGGGTGGCCTAGGTACATAAGTGCATTTAGCACGGATGTGCCCTCTTTCATTGCAAGCATAACAAAAAATTCCTGTATAAATATTAAACATGAAACTATGAGAATCCAATACAATTTCAACTTCTCCTGGACAAGTCTGAAGAGCTGATTCATTCGGGAAGATAACCCGAAGAGTCCGCTTCAACCCACCAACATGACAATAATTTGAAGATTGCGGGGCTTCGATTACTCTGTGAACTGGTCCCACCACCCGGCTAAACTGAGAAAGAAGAACTATCAATGCAGAATCCGGTACCTCAAGTGACCGGAGACAAAGTTACAGTGATCGGTCGTTCACTTGCATAAGCAGGATACAAAATTTGATTATTTATAGATATCCCTTGCTGTAACACAAGTTTACAATCTGCACAATTTATAAACAACACTGATATACCACGTTTACTGCGACCGATTCCTTTAATTGCCTCTCTCGGCACTCGTTCTTCCAAAGCTTGCAAATATACAGGTAACGAAGTCTGTGGTAACGCATGAAAAATAATAGTTTTCTCAGAAAGATCATGAAAATCTTGACATACCTTGGAATCCTTTTCGAAAGTTAGACGAAATCTATTACCCGGACACTCACTCTCTGACGCACAACGCTGATCACTCGTATTGTCAGAATTTGCCATGGCAACCACCGATGCCCAACTGCTATTTCCCGTCGCCATAGCAACACCCTTCTGCATTTTTATCGCAGAAGAAGCTCCTTCAGCAGCAACGCACGAAGACACGCTCTGTTGATTTCCAGGACCGGTTTGACTTGTTGGATTCTTATCTCTTGAGAAGCTCGGGTCAGTCTCCATGGCAACCCTCTCGGAGGTCAAAGGAGAAACACTCGGCGATGTCTTATCAATAGATCTTGCTCGAAGCCGAACAGCTTCCTCTGAATGGGCACGTGCAACATGGACGATAGAAATCGCCATTTGCAGCACTCAACAACTGCGAGCACAAACACAAAATAAAACACTTCGTGTGAACAAACTATAAAGCCCAGCGCTCCCAAACTTCACCAAATGAAACATAGAACACTCATACACATGTCACGCTACTTCAAACCTTCCCACACACAATATTTCCACATGAAAAACTCGCAAAACCCGGGAGCTCAACAACACACGACACACGACCCATGTACGCCGGCTCCGGCTTCCCTAGCTGTCCTGCACTTAATTTGTAAAGTGCAATCATTAGCGGTCTGTGTTTATAAAAATTTGAAACCGAAATGCTTAGATTTTGTGGTATTATGAATTGCGGTAAAAGAGAAAATCGAGACCGTACGTCTTTTTCAGGCTACTAACTGCTGTTTCTAAAGGCAGTACCGAAAAAATTCGCTTATATGTCAAACGAAAGAAGATCGCTTCCCAGAGCTTAGAAACACTTTTTATTGAAGAGTTAGACTTTTCAAAGGCAGAGAACCTTTTAAATGTTAGTTTTATCCAGAAATCAATGATTTCTGGTAAAGCAGAGAACCTATCTTTTATTTGTTCAAACGTATTGGAGTGCAGTGCTTGCACTTATTGGGCCAGGCGTTTCATTCGCTGATTAAAAGTTTTCAAGTTGAATTTAAAAGGTGTTGGCTGGGGTTTTTTTTTGTTTTGTTTTTTTGCCTAGGTTTTATTGCTACTGACTATTTTCTTATAAAACACCTTTAAGAGTTTGTCTCTTAGTAAAAATATTTCTTAAATAAACGCTTATCGGTCCCCAATCGGCACTTCAGTGCACGCTTTTTTTTCTCCAGGGACTTCTTTTCAGAAGGTTCCTGATTGATCTAGGGGGTGTTGAAGCATTTTATAAGGCTAAAAGTTAATTTGATAGCAAACATGACTTTTAGTCGGAATGAAATCTCTCGCTCCTCTGTATTTTTTATCGTAGCACGTCAAACATCGCAGGTCAAAACATCGCGCGACATAACATCGCAGGACAAAACATCGCGGTGACAAAACATCGCAAGTCATAACATCGCTGGCCCAAAACATCGCAGGTCAAAACATCGCGGTGACAAAACATCGCAAGCCATAACATCGCGAGCCATAACGTTTCAGGATGGGGCATTAATTTCTCGGCTTTTTTCTTTTCATTTTTTTTCTTTTGTATTTTTCTAAACATTTGATCTTTGGTAGGAAAAATTTGTTCAGACACTGATTTAATTTGCAGAAGACTAGTATGCGGCACTTATCAAAATATTTCAGGAGGGGGCACTAATTAATCTCTCATCTCATACAAAATTTCGTAAAATCTACAGTTTCCAATTTAGAACCACCAAATTTAGTATACTGCCTCATGGTGTTTTTTGAAGTGGTCTGAGCCCGGGGTCGATGGGCCCCCATAGAAAATTTTCGTAAAATCTACAGTTTTCAATTTAGAACCACAAAATTTGGTATAATTCCTCATGGTGCTCTAACTTAGACCGTAGACAGTTTTTGGAAGTGGTCTGAGCCCGGGGTCGATGGGCCCCCATAGAAAATTTTCGTAAAAGCTAAAGTTTTCAATTTAGAACCACAAAATTTGGAATACTTCCTCATGGTGCTCTAACTTAGACCGTAAACGGTTTTTGGAAAGGTAAGGGGCCCGGGGTCAAGGGGCCCCAATACGCAATATTCGTAAAATCTACAGTTTTCAATTTACAAACACCAAATTTGGGATAATATCTCATGGTGCTCAAATTTAGACGGTAGAGGGTTTTCGGAACGGGTGGGGGGGGGGGTCAAGGGGGCCCCATACGCAATATTCGTCAAATCTACAGTTTTCAATTTAAAACCACCAAATTTGGTACACTACCTCATGGGGCTCTAACTTAGACCGTAGACAGTTTTTGGAAGTGGTCTGAGCCCGGGGTCGATGGGCCCCCATAGAAAATTTTCGTAAAATCTACAGTTTTCAATTTAAAACCACCAAATTTGGTACACTACCTCATGGGGCTCTAACTTAGACAGTAGACAGTTTTTGGAAGTGGTCTGAGCCCGGGATCGATGGGCCCCCATAGAAAATTTTCGTAAAATCTACAGTTTTCAGTTTAGAACCACAAAATTTGGTATACTTCCTCATGGTGCTCTAACTTTGACCGTAAACGGTTTTTGGAAAGGTTGGGGCCCGGGGTCAAGGGGCCCCAATACGCAATATTCGTAAAATCTACAGTTTTCAATTTAGAACCACAAAAGTTTGTATAATATCTCATGGTGCTCAAATTTAGACGGTAGAGGGTTTTCGGAACGGGTGGGGTGGCCCGGGATCAAGGGGGCCCCTTACGCAATATTCGTAAAATCTACAGTTTTCAATTTAGAACCACAAAAGTTTGTATAATATCTCATGGTGCTCAAATTTAGACGGTAGAGGGTTTTCGGAACGGGTGGGGTGGCCCGGGATCAAGGGGCCCCTTACGCAATATTCGTAAAATCTTCAGTTTTCAATTTAAAGCCACCAAATTTGGTATACTACCTCGTGGTGCTCTAACTTAGACCGTAGACAGTTTTTGGAAGTGGTCTGAGCCCGGGGTCGATGGGCCCCAATACGCAATATTCGTAAAATCTACAGTTTTCAATTCAGAACCACAAAATTTGGTATACTTCCTCATGGTGCTCTAACTTAGACCGTAAACGGTTTTTGGAAAGGTAAGGGGCCCGGGTTCAAGGGGCCCCAATACTCAATATTCGTAAAATCTACAGTTTTCAATTTAGAAACACCAAATTTGGGATATCTCATGGTGCTCTAATTTAGACGGTAGAGGGTTTTCGGAACGGGTGAGGGGTGGGTTCAAGTGGGGCCCCATACGCAATATTCGTCAAATCTACAGTTTTCAATTTAAAACCACTAAATTTGGTACACTACTTAATGGTGCTCTAACTTAGATCGTAGACAGTTTTTGAAAGTGGTCTGAGCCCGGGGTCGATGGGCCCCCATAGAAAATTTTGTAAAATCTACAGTTTTCAATTTAGAACCACAAAATTTGGTATGCTTCCTCATGGTGCTGTAACTTAGACCGTAAATGGTTTTTGGAAAGGTAAGGATCCCGGGGTCAAGGGGCCCTTCTAAAATTTTCGTAAAATCTACAGTTTTTAATTTAGAACCACCAAATTTGGTTGGTATACTACCTCATGGTACTCTAACTTAGACCGTAGAGGGTTTGGAAAAAGGTGGGGGTCGAAGGGGCCCTATATAAAATTTTCGGCAGTTTACAGTGTTCCTTCAAATTAAATAGCAGCTTTCGCTTGCCTTACGTAGAACGTTTTCTCGAAATTGTTTGGAGTTCCCAATTCCACTTTAAAAAAAATGTATAAATATATATGCCAAGAAACGGCGATCTTTATTCATACCCCCTCCCCCCTCCCCTCGTTGAACTTTTGTGGCCAGTTGCCGTAAACTCGTATGAACCGGCATGAAAATTCCGATAAACAAAAGAACTGCTTCCCGTCATTAGGCACTTTGAAAAACTGCCACACATAACTCGCGCAAACTGGAAAAACTGACACACATTCAAAGTGTTCCTCGGAGGAACAGCAATTTGTGCTCGGTCCCTTAATGAAAACATATGGCAGTTTTCCAAGTTGCTGAAAGATGTGTGGCAGTTTTCGTGTGTGACGGTTTATCGGAGACCAAGAATTTTAGAAAGTTCTTTGGATCGAATTAAAACTTTAAATTCAAAAAAATCCCGTATCAGCGGCGGGGTAGATTCGATTTAGGACGAAACAAGATAGTAATTCCGCAACTTCATGTATGTTTGAAATGTGAAAAGATGAAGGAGAGTAAAAGACTGCAGGAAAAAATATCTGATCTTGAAAGTGTACTAGGTGCTTTAAAGAATGAGAAACGCGAGATTATTAAATACCTCTGCACAAATCAGAAATGCATACATCATTACAAGGTTCTGGTCAAAACAAATTATCCAACTCAAGAAGCAATTAAAAGAAATTAAGAGAAGCTATAGTAAGTTTGGAAAGATTAGGTAAAGGTATCCATGATATATTTACGACGCCCGCAAGTGATCTTACGAAAGGAACCAATGGATAAAATGGGCACCTGAAGATGTATCGAAATGCATCGTAATAAGAGCTCTCTTTAGAAAAATCATATATGACTTCTGGAGAGGGAAAAACATTATTCCATTCCTTTGAAAAGATGGTGCGCAAAATTTACCCGTAATCCAGGCATTCAACACGTGGACTTTTTGTTGATGGGGGAAAAAAAAGCTATGAAAGTTTAAATCGCTCTGTAAAGCTTTATGTTTTAAGCTTTGACGGAATTCATATTGACTCTAGGCTATACTACGACACCAGAATGGACAAAATTCTTTGCCTTTTCAAGAAAGCCCAATTTTTCTTAATCTGAGGATTATTATCGCAATGGAAGCAGCCAATATTCTTTAACTTACAAATGAAAAATATATTGCTTTTCTTTTTAATAAAACAAGGTTTGGAATCTACTGGGGTTGAACTAAAAGTTATTTCTGACTTTGGATGATGCAATACGTTGTGGAGAGAACTTGAAATTTCTATGGACAGGGCATTTTTCGATAATCCTTTTTTCAGGGGTCAAAAATATGGGTAGTTGCTGATCATTTTAGCTTTTAGATCTTCGAATATGAAACATTCTGCTTAATGATTTCAAAACAAATATTCCTTCTGTTTGAATGTGTTTCAGTGATCTTCCTTGGATTTACTGGGGTATAAACATGGATTTAATTCCTTCCCACGCTTGCTTCGTGCGCTTAGATATCGGAGGGGATTAGATTACTCTTGCGAAGAGAGATGGCACCGCAAATAAGTGTTACAGCCTCCCTCTTCGGGAAGCACAGTGTGCTTCGCTAAAAGAACCAGCCTTTGTACCAATAGCCCTGAGTTTTTACGCCCTTTTACCTCCTCGACATTGCGCCATTCTGTGGAACAATGGCAAAACAACCACTCCATCTCCAGATGTTTACTTGCTGCGGTTTACTTTTAAAGACCAAACCCATTGTCCTCATTTAAGGAAGTAGTCTCGTGGGAAAGGAATCACAATGCGACAGGCACATACTAAGATTGCTTCCCTCATGAACAAGGAGGGGGGAAACCTAACTATACCAATGCTTCTTCATTAGTTCCACGGCCCAAATCCAGACGGCTTTGGGAATTGTGTGCTATTCTTACAGATCACATGTCACCCAGTGACGAGGCGCATTTTTCCGTTTTGTGGAAAAACAAATTTTAAGTCAAAAGTCGGAAGAACAATTTACCACAAAATAAATGTTTTGTTGCAATTATCTTACCATTTATTAATCAATACATGAAGCAAACTATTGATCAGTCAATAAAATGAAATTAATAAATGAAAAATAAAGGTCCTTATCATTCGCTGAAAATAACTTAAAAACAGTATGTCATGACTTAAAGGAACTGCAACCACATAAACTTGATACTTTAATTGAATCCTTACTGGATGTTTTTCACTTATATAACAGTAGACAACACAGGCGCCGACTTGAAAAATTATTGGGGGTTCCGGAAATTTTTAATCGAATTACCAATTCATTTTTCAGAGTATTTAAGTCTAATTTAAATTTCATTCAGTGAGATTATCTGGCACAGTAAGACGCCTGAAATGCTAAAATGAAGCAAATTATAGTTAATTACAGATTATTTCTTTTTCTCTAGATAATTATTTATTTCATTTATTTTGCTTTTGTAGGCGCGGCATTATCATATACAATACACAGATACTATGTGAATATTCAACTCAATTGTCTTATAAAAGTAACTAAAACATGTAAAATATGTTTTAGGTTTTTTTTTACCAATTTTAAAAATTCCAAAATTTTTTCTTCAAATGATTTCTGAGTTTAAATAGGAGGTTAGAAAGGGAGAGGACATGACATCAGCCCCATGCCCTACGTTTTCTGTGGGCTCTACTTCGTATCAGCTGTGTATGCCCAGGATGCTCAACTTGGGCTGCTTCTGTACTTATACTATGGGGAAATCGTTGACTTTGAAGAGGTTTCAGAGGCACTTGTGCATCATGTAAATGAGAACGAAATATACATGCACATAACTAAAAATTTGCAAAAAGTTACAGAAATACTGTTTATCATTTTCTAAAAAAATTAAACAAAATTATGCTTTGTCGAGCGGAAGTGCATATTGCGTATTAACCAATCACGGCCTTGCTAAAGCTGTGGGAGTTTTGTTGACCTTCAGGGAATGCTGCTGAGCGTAAGAGACAGTCGCTATCAACCTGTGCTCTAGCACAGGTCTTCAGAAAGTGGTCTTCAGTAAGTGACGTCACGCCACTGAACCTCCCCAACCGGAGGGCCCAAGAAACCAGTTGATCAGACTTGGCTTCACCAGCGGTTGCTGATGCCATCTTCTCTCTCTTCTAACCTTCTTGTTTCCTGACTGCCCGAAGATAGGGCGGGTCAATTGACTGTGCAACATATTTCCACCTTTATCACTATGACCTCGAATAGGCTCTCGTCTCCGATTGTACAGCTAGACTTTTCTTTTTTGTGGGAACCCAGACAAACCGAAGAATTTTCTAAAATTTAAAGTTTTGAATGCTCATAAACGGTACTTGATGTATTGTCTGTCGCGTCAAATTTTATGAGCACGAACAAACACTAATTCTTTTTGAGGACAATAAACAGTCCGAGCGGTAAATTTCTGTACACACTTTTTATATACTATAATAAACGGGGAATGAATAATAAAAGCCTTGAAGAATTGATAACGAAAACCAAAATTTATGCACATATGCGTACGTGTATTTTTTCCAGGAAATACGCGCAAAAATATTAGGGGTTCGAGGAACCCTCAACAAAATCATTGGGGGGTTCAAAAACTGTCTCGAACTCACGAATTCGGCGCCTATGCTAGACAATATAAATATATTTACACACAATGTTGAATAATCCAATAATGGAACACGGGAGATTGGTACCCGGCAAACTCGTACCCATGCAGTTCCGTTCCCTCTTGTTCAGTTTTAATGCCTGAATTTCAGGATTTGGAATCATCTTCACCTCTTCTAACTATTCCGATACATTTTCCCCTCTTCAAATTCGTAAATTATTTCACAAATTGAAGCAATCACGGCATTTTCCTAAAATTGAATTTTAGAAAACTCGTACCCGGGAGACTGGTACCCTTCTGTTAGTGAGACGTTACGGGGACATATACAAATTGCATTAACGGAAGGTCTTTCCTCTTTGGTGATTGTCGTTGTTGAACAGCTGTTCTCTTGGCGGAAAACTCCTATTCTTTTTTCCACCGTTAGCAAAACACACCGCATAAAACTCGTACACCTTAGACACTGAGTCTTCACTTTATTATGACCACTTGACAGTTTTAAGCAAATGAGCTATGGCTGCATTCTGTTGCCGCCTGAGGGCGAGGCTAGTATAAAAAGGGAAAGCTTAGGGCTTGCGAGAGTAGTAGAAGGGATTTTTGGGTGAAGAGATGGGTAAAAAATGCGATTTGACGGACTTTCAACGTGGGATGATTGTAGGAGCTCGGAGACATGGAGCGAGTATCACCGAAACCGCCGCATTCGTGAAATGTTCCAGAGCAGCTGTTGTTAAAGTGTTTAAAGACTGGACTGTCAGCCAAAAAACTGGGTCTCTACGTGCAACGTGTGGACGTCATCGACTAGTGGCTGCTCGGGCGGAACGGAGAGTGTCCAGACTGGTAACAGACAACAGAAGAGCACCAGTGCAGCAAATTACAGACCATCTTAATCAAGGATCCCCTCAAATGATCTCTGCACGCATTCTTGGCCGTACACTGCATCAGATGGAATATGGCAGTCGAAGCCCTGTTCGAACACCTTTGCTGTCTGCAGTTAACAAGAAAAAAGTCTCCAGTTCGCACAGGAGCACAAGGATTGGACAGACGATAATTGGAAACAAATCATGTGGTCCGATGAATCACGTTTTCAGTTGCACCATGACGATGGCCGAGTGAGAATTTGGCGGAAACAGCACGAAAGCATGGACCCCAAATGCATTACTACAACCCTTCAAAGTGGTGGAGGCAACGTTATGGTTTGGGGAATGTTTTCCTGGCATGCTTTGGGCCCTTTAATTCGTGTCTGACTGCCACATCATATCTAAACATCGTTGCGGACCAAGTGCATCCTGCCATGTGGATGGTTTATAACAATGGCGATGGCTACTTTCAACAAGATAATGCTTCCTGCCATAGTGCTCGTATTGTACAGGATTAGGTTCAGGAACATGCCGGTGAGTTTACTTTGCTTAGGTGGCCCCCACAATCTCCAGATCTCAACCCCAATGAGAATTTGTGGGATGAAGTTGAACGAGACATCAGACAGCTGGATCCACAACCCTGTAATCTCACACTCCTGGAAAGTGCTATTCATCAAGCATGGTCTCAGATTCCACAAACCACCTATCAACATCTCGTGGAGTCCATGCCACGAAGAATCGACGCAGTATTAAAGGCAAAAGGTGGCCCACCGAAGTACTGAGGGGGTGGTCATAATAAAGTAACCAGCACTCAGTGTATAAGGGAATGTATACGCAAATTGCATTTCGTACTAGATTTGTTAAAGTGTAGGAGTTATTATAGTGGCATAAAATTATAATAGGAGATTCCTATTACAGAAAATGGCATGTAAGATCCGGTTCACTATAAACCGCCAAACAGGAAAACTCCCACATGTTTTTCATTAAGGGGCCGGGCACAAGTTGCTGTTCCTCCGAGGGGCACTTCGAATTTGTGGCAGTTTTCCAAGTTTCCGAATTATGTGTAGCAGTTTTCCAAAGATACATTGACATACACGCTGAACTTGGTGGACAGATACATACAGTATAGACATTCTGGGTTTCAACGACAGGAATATACATAGGTGAACTAGGAACTCAGCGAATAAACCTCCGAAAGACAAACGCAAACAACCATTGCCCGGGATTCTAACACAGACCCCCTCCGTTGGGCGAATGACCAGAAGCCATTGCTAAAATCACAGCGCCACCGGGATGGACGTAGGACAAACACGACATCCATGCCTTACCGGGATTCAAACTCAGACCCCTTCCGTTGGGCGAATGATCAGAAACCATCGCTTAGACCACGGCGGCATCGGGGCTACTCCCCAAAGACATCAAGAGCGACGTATGTCACAAATTAAACATGCAAAAATATTATTTTTATGTGTTCAAATAATTACATAGTGTCTTTTTCCCACAGAGATTAAGAGCGACATACGTCAGAACAAAACATACGGTTGTGACGTTTGTGTATATATAAATATATATATATATCATCATCATCATCATCATCATTGTCAACCATTATCAATCCACTGCTGGACGAACGTCTCACCAAGTTTCCTTCACAACGGTCTGTCTTGTGCCAGTCTCCTCCATGTCACTCCCGCACACTTTCGAATTTCATCCACCCATCTTCCATGTGGTCTTCTTTTGGGTCTTTTCCTGTCCCTTGGAATCCAATCTAAAATTTCGGCTGTCCATCGATGGTCTGTTCTTCTGTCAGTATGTCCTGCCCATTGCCATTTCAGGGATTTAACTCTGATCATGATGTCTTCCACTCTTGTCATTTTTCGGATTAACGTGTTCCTCTTCTTATCTCTCCTGGTTACACCAAGCATGCACCTCTCCATGCTACTTTGAGTTGTCTGCAGCCTTTGTATGTCTCTTTTAGCTAAGGTCCACGTCTCTGCACCATACGTAAGCACTGGAAGGATGCATTGATCAAACACTTTTCTTTTAAGACATAATGGCATATTGCTCTTGAAAATTATGCTGTTTCTTCCAAAAGCTCTCCAGGCAAGTTTTGTACGCCGATTAATTTCTTCACCAATGTGACCCTCACTTGATATCTGCTGTCCAAGATAAACGTACGTGTCTGTTATCTCCAGCTTTTCTCCATCAATCGATAAATCTTCATTTCTTGTAAAAGCATTGTACATCACTTTTGTCTTCTGAAAGTTCATTTTTAATCCCACTTCTTTACTCTTGTCAGCAAGTTCCTGCATCATACTCTGTAGCTCTGATGGGGTAGTTGCAAAAATGACTATGTCATCAGCAAAACGAAGGTGGGTTAGATAATCTCCATTAATCTTTATGCATTTGTTTTCCCAGTTCAGTGATTGAAAGACATTTTCCAATGTGGCATTAAAAGAGCTTCGGAGATATGGTGTCACCTTGTCTCACTCCTTTTCGAATTTTTATGTGTGTTGTATTTTCAAATAGCAGAATCTTTGCATTTGCATTTTCATAGATGTTATTAATAATATTAATGTATGCATCTTCAATACCGCAGGATTTCAGAGCCATTGCAACTGCTGATGGTTTCACCGAATCAAAGGCTTTTTCATAATCGATAAAAGCCATGCACAATGGAAGTTCATATTCCCTCGCTCTTTCAATTAGTTCTCTCAGTACGTAGATATGATCTATTGTGCTGTAGCCACTCCTGAATCCAGCTTGTTCTCTCGGTTGAGCCATGTCCAGTGTCACCTTCAAGCGATGTGAAAGAACTTTAGTGAAGATTTTATAAACCACTGAGAGTAGGCTTATAGGTCTGTAGTTCCTGAGATCCTCAATGTCACCTTTTTATGTAGCAAGATCATTGTAGAGTTGTTCCAATCCTCAGGAATTTTCCCTTCATTAAGGCATCGAGTGAAAATTTGGGCGAGTACTGTTTCGATTTCTCCACTTGCTTCTTGTATGATGTCTACAGTAATTCCATCTTCTATTGGAGCTTTTCCCCGCTTCATGTTCTTGATTGCATGTGCAACTTCTGCTGGAAGGACTGGAAGAACTCTGGTACCTTTCATGATGCCTGGAGTACATGTATCATCCCTTTCATATAATTTGGAGTAGAAATCTTTCACTCTTGTCAAAATTTCGCCTCTATTTCTTGTTACAGAACCATCTTCTTTTCTCAGTGCCATAATCTGTTTTTTTCCCTTACTGAGATGTCCCTTTGCTATCTTTAGGCTTTGGTTGTTTTCAATTGCTTTCCTCACTAGTTCACAGTTAAATTTCCTTACGTCTTCAGTGATACTTTTTCGTACTGTCTTGCATAGCTCTATATATTCCACTTTGGAAGTCACATCTTCTTTAGTTGTCCTCATCTCTCTTCTTTTTTGCATCAACATTTTGGTTTTTCCTGATAATTTGTTCACATACAATTTGTTCTTAGACCCAGCTAATTTTGTTGCTGTTTCCATAAGAGCTTTGGTTACTTTTCTGTTAACTTCAGAAATATCCACTTCTTCCGATGTTAGGCCTTCTAAAGCAGAGAATCTGTTCTTCAGTTCCAATTTGAAGGAATTATGGTGTTTTTTAAGGTTGGTTATGTCAATACATTTTGTTTGTCTTATGAGCTTGCTACGTTCGAGTTTAGTGTTGAGGTGCATCTTACATCTCACCAATCTATGGTCACTGCCTGTGTTGAACTTGTTTAGCACACTGCAGTCTTCTATGACGAATTTTTTGTTACACATAATACAATCAATTTCACTTGTCGTCCCATTTGGATGTCTCCATGTCCATTTCCTGTGTGGCTTTTTCTTGAAAAAGGAGTTCAAGATAAAAAACCCTTCTGCCTCTGCAAACTCTACGAGAGTATTTCCATGCTGGTTACTGTTGCCGTGACCGAATTTACCTACTGAAGTTTCATTCTGTTGCCGTTGCCCTATTTTTGCATTGAAATCTCCCATAATTATCTTCAAGTGCTGCTTACCTTTATTATTTAGATCACGAATTTCCTCATAAAATTCTTCAATTTCTTCTTCAGCATGACTTGTGGTGGGTGCTTAAGTTTGAATAATCTGAGCCTGGTATCTTCTCGAGAATTGTATAACGAGTCGTGCAGCTCTGTCAGAGGAACTTTCAACTTCTACAATTTTATCCTTCAGTTTCTTGTTTATTATAAATCCAACACCACTAGTTCTGCCAGTATCTGTCCCACGATAGTAGAAGAGATGTCCACTTTTCAGTTCAATGAGATCTTCTCCTTTTCTCCTACCTCACTTAGCCCGACGATGTCCCACTTGATCCTTTGCAGTTCCTCTTCCGATTCAAGAAGCCTTGAATCAGAAGATAGGGAGCGTCCGTTATAAGTAGCCAAGGTCAGCATCAGATGGCAGCCTAGTCCGGTCCTCCGGGGATTCTTAGCACCCTCTGCCTTCATGTCGCACTGGCCGCTGCCTTGGCCAGGTACATTCCAGCTGCCGGAGACTGAGGGCCAAGATTTAAGTTGTGGAGTCATTTTGGAGGGGTTTGGCCATAACTCACCACGCTGGCCAAGCGGGTTGGTGAGTGTGGGATAGCATTTCCTCTAATCCCGATGGTATAGTTATACCGCTATTGGCGTTCGTCAGAGCCTCTTTAGTGGGAACAGGATGTACCACGAGAAGGCGGGGTTGACATTTGTCAAGGAGAGGCTGTGATATTACGCATCACCTGACCTTACATCCCATATATATATATATATACACTGGATGTAAGGTCAGGTGATGCGTAACATCACAGCCTCTCCTTGACAAATGTCAACCCCGCCTTTTCATCAAGGAGAGGCTGTGATGTTACGCATCACCTGACCTTACATCCCATATATATATATACACACTGGATGTAAGGTCAGGTGATGCGTAACATCACAGCCTCTCCTTGACAAATGTCAACCCCGCCTTCTCGTGGTACATCCTGTTCCCACTAAAGTGGCTCTGACGACCGCCAATAGCGGTATAACTATACCATCGGGATTAGAGGAAATGCTATCCCACACTCACCAACCCGCTTGGACAGGGTGGTGAGTTATGGCCAAACCCCTCCAAAATGACTCCACAACTTAAATCTTTGCCCTCAGTCTCCGGCAGCTGGAATGTACCTGGCCAAGGCAGCGGCCAGTGCGACATGAAGGCAGAGGGTGCTAAATCCCCGGAGGACCGGACTAGGCTGCCATCTGATTCTGACCTTGGCTACATATAACGGACGCTCCCTATCTTCTGATTCAAGGCTTCTTGAATTGGAAGGGGAACTGCAAAGGATCAAGTGGTACATCGTCGGGCTAAGTGAGGTACGGAGAAAAGGAGAAGATCTCATTGAACTGAAAAGTGGACTACTCTTCTACTATCGTGGGACAGATACTGGCAGAACTAGTGGTGTTGGATTTATAATAAACAAGAAACTGAAGGATAAAGTTGTAGAAGTTGAAAGTTCCTCTGACAGAGCTGCACGACTCGTTATCCAACTCTCGAGAAAATACCAGGCTCAGATTATTCAAACTTATGCACCCACCACAAGTCATGCTGAAGAAGAAATTGAAGAATTTTGTGAGGAAATTCGTGATCTAAATAATAAAGGTAAGCAGCACTTGAAGATAATTATGGGAGATTTCAATGCAAAAATAGGGCAACGGTGACAGAATGAAACTTCAGTAGGTAAATTCGGTCACGGCAACAGAAACCAGCATGGAAATACTCTCGTTGAGTTTGCAGAGGCAGAAGGGTTTTTCATCTTGAACTCCTTTTCAAGAAAAAGCCACACAGGAAATGGACATGGAGACATCCAAATGGGACGACAAGTGAAATTGATTTTATTATGTGTAACAAAAAATTCGTCATAGAAGACTGCAGTGTGCTAAACAAGTTCAACACAGGCAGTGACCATAGATTGGTGAGATGTAAGATGCACCTCAACACTAAACTCGAACGTAGCAAGCTCATAAGACAAACAAAATGTATTGACATAACCAACCTTAAAAAACACCATAATACCTTCAAATTGGAACTGAAGAACAGGTTCTCTGCTTTAGAAGGCCTAACATCGGAAGAAGTTGATATTTCTGAAGTTAACAGAAAAGTAACCAAAGCTCTTATGGAAACAGCAACAAAATTAGCTGGGTCTAAGAACAAATTGTATGTGAGCAAATTATCAGGAAAAACCAAAATGTTGATGCAAAAACTAAGAGTGATAAGGACAACTAAAGAAGATGTGACTTCCAAAGTGGAATATATAGAGCTATGCAAGACAGTACGAAAAAGTATCGCTGAAGACGTAAGGAAATTCAACTGTGAACTAGTAAGGAAAGCAATTGAAAACAACCAAAGCCTAAAGATAGCAAAGGGACATCTCAGTAAGGGAAAAAAACAGATTATGGCACTGAGAAAAGAAGATGGTTCTATAACAAGAAATAGAGGCGAAATTTTGACAAGAGTGAAGATTTCTACTCCAAATTATATGAAAGGGATGATACATGTACTCCAGATATCATGAAAGGTACCAGTACCAGAGTTCTTCCAGTCCTTCCAGCAGAAGTTGCACATGCAATCAAGAACATGAAGCGGAGAAAAGCTCCAATAGAAGATGGAATTACTGTAGACATCATATAAGAAGCAAGTGGAGAAATCGAAACAGTACTCGCCCAAATTTTCACTCGATGCCTTAATGAAGGGAAAATTCCTGAGGATTGGAACAACGCTACAATGATCTTGCTACATAAAAAAAGTGACATTGAGGATCTCAGGAACTACAGACCTATAAGCCTACTCTCAGTGGTTTATAAAATCTTCACTAAAGTTCTTTCACACCGCTTGAAGGTGACACTGAACATGGCTCAACCGAGAGAACAAGCTGGATTCAATAGTGGCTACAGCACAATAGATCATATCCACGTACTGAGAGAACTAATTGAAAGAGCGAGGGAATATGAACTTCCATTGTGCATGGCTTTATCGATTATGAAAAAGCCTTTGATTCGGTGAAACCATCAGCAGTTGCAATGGCTCTGAAAATCCTGCGGTATTGAAGATGCATACATTAATATTATTAATAACATCTATGAAAATGCAAGTGCAAAGATTCGGCTGTTTGAAAATACAACACACATAAAAATTGGAAAATTAGTGAGACAAGGTGACACTATATCTCCGAAGCTCTTTAATGCCACATTGGAAAAATGTCTTTCAATCACTGAACTGGGAAAACAAAGGGATAAAGATTAATGTAGATTATCTAACCCACCTTCGTTTTGCTGATGACATAGTCATTTTTGCAACTACCCCATCAGAGCTACAGAGTATGATCCAGGAACTTGCTGACAAGAGTAAAGAAGTGGGATTAAAAATGAACTTTCAGAAGACAAAAGTGATGTACAATGCTTTACAAGAAATGAAGATTTATCGATTGATGGAGAAAAGCTGGAGATAACAGACACGTACGTTTATCTTGGACAGCAGATATCAAGTGAGGGTCACATTGATGAAGAAATTAATCGGCGTACAAAACTTGCCTGGAGAGCTTTTGGAAGAAACAGCATAATTTTCAAGAGCAATATGCCATTATGTCTTAAAAGAAAAGTGTTTGATCAATGCATCCTTCCAGTGCTTACGTATAGTGCAGAGACGTGGACCTTAGCTAAAAGAGACATACAAAGGCTGCAGACAACTCAAAGAAGCATGGACAGGTGCATGCTTGGTGTAACCAGGAGAGATAAGAAGAGGAACACGTGGATCCGAAAAATGACAAGAGTGGAAGACATCATGATCAGAGTTAAATCCCTGAAATGGCAATGGGCTGGACATACTGCCAGAAGGACAGACCATCGATGGACAGCCGAAATTTTAGATTGGATTCCAAGGGACAGGAAAAGACCCAGAAGAAGACCACATGGAAGATGGGTGGATGAAATTCGAAAGTATGCGCTAGTGACATGGAGGAGACTGGCACAAGACAGACCGTTGTGGAGGAAACTTGGGGAGACCTTCGTCCAGCAGTGGAATGATAATGGTTGACAATGATGATGATGATGATGATATATACACTATTTACCAACAAGTAATTGGACACCCCTGCAATCGACGATATCTGCGGTCCTTTTACACGTCACGGCCGCCGCCGTTAAATATCGTGTGGGAAACAACATCGCAACCAGTCGCATGCAAGATGCAACGCAGTTCGGAGCTCTCTGATTTTGAGAAAGGTGTAATCGTCGGGTATCACAGAAATGGCCGATCCATACGTGACATATCCAGCTAGTTGAAATACCCAAAATCGACAGTGGCCTACGTGATTGGCAAGTAGAAGATGAGATGTGACTGTCGGAATGTGCCCCGACCCGGCAGACCCACAAAACTGGGAGTTAGAGACCGACGGGTGCTGACCAGAGAAATTCGGAAGAACCGCACCAAATCGATGGACCACATCCGCGAAGAGTTTCAACAGGCATCCGGGAGTGTTCTTTCTATGAATACTATCCGTAAAGAAGCCCATCTGCTCGGTTATCATGGACGTGCTGCCGCCCACAAGCCTTTGATCACCAAGTCAAATAGCGCTGCTCGGCTAACGTGGCTCAAAGAACGTCGACAGTGGACCGTTGAACAGTGGAAACAGGTTCTCTGGAGTGACGAATCAAGGTTCACCTTCTTCCGTTCGGATGGCAGGGTCTGGGTTTGGCGTCTGTCTGGACAACACCTCCTGCCAGAATGTATTGTGCCAACCGTGAAGTTCGACGGCGTTGGAATTATGCTATGTGGGTGTTTCTCCTGGTATGGCACGGGACCCTTGGTTGCAATTCCTGGTAGACTCAACGCCGAGACCTACTGCACCATTTTGGAGGACCATGCGCTTCCTACGTTGTGGCAGTGTTACGGGGTAGTAGTATAAAACGACCGATTCTGCCGGAGGATGCATCCTTCTAGGAGAAGGATGGGGGCGTGGCTTGCGGCAGAAGGATGGGGGCGTGGCGTGTGCCCGAAGGGTGTGGGGGCGTGGCAGATGACGCTAGTGTGTTGGGTCGATGTGCTGCCCCCTAGCGGTGCTTTTTGGAACTTTCGATGGATCTTTGAGAGATGGCAACGACCGAGAGGGGGAAAGGAGATGCGCTGCCCCTAGCGGTGCTTTTTGGAACTTTCGATGGATCTTTGAGAGATGGCAACGACCGAGTGGGGGAAAGGGGATGTGTACGTTGTCCCCCCTAGCGGTGCTTTTTCGAACTTTTCTCGGGAGATTTATAGGACGTTGACAAATTTTTCTGAAGTCTTTCCAATATTTACTTATTTTTTTTTATTTTCTCGGGAGATTTACTGGACTTTGTCAAATATTTGTAGGAAGTTTTTTTGCCGTTTCCAATTTTTTTTTACTCGTATTTTTTTTTGTCCTATTTTTTCTCTCTAATTTATTTTATTAAATTTATATTTTCAGGAATTCCCTGAGGTATTATAATTTTTATAGACGTTGCAGTATTTTTTAATTTTCTCGGGAGATTTATTAGACTTTGTCAAATTTTTGAAGGAAGTTTTTTTTGTCGTTTCCAATATTTTTTGTTTCCTCGAATTTGTTTTTTATTAAACTTATATTTTTAGAACTCCGTGAGGTGTTATAATTTTTATAGACGTTGCATTATTTTTTAATTCTTATATTTTTCTTCCCTACAATTTTAATTTAGACGAGGTTGGTTGGTTGGTTATTAGATTTTATTGGCGCAAGGGCCATGGTTGGCCAAAGAGCGCCAGACACAAGACAAACAGACAAAATTAAAAAACAGGGCATAAATCGCAAAAATCTGGCTGACCAAGTAAAACCGAACCATGAGTACGAAGGAAGGGCCAGAAAAGACAATGAAACAAACAGTATGAAAAACATGGTACAATGGTGAGAAACAAGCCGATTAAGTAAAACTGAGGAATGAGAATGATAAAACACATTACGAAATCGAACACAACTACACATAGGATGAGTCACTCTCCTCCCCCCACACACTCCAATGCAATGCTGGCCGAGGGCGAGGACGAACTGTCACTATCCTCCCCCTCATGTTCCTCTGCAATGTTAGTTGAGGCTGGGGACGAACTGTCACTCTCCTACCCCCGATGTTCCTCTGTAATGTTGGTTGAGGGTGGGGACCTCGCTGAGTCCGAGACAGTTGCAATGTTGGTCAGGTGGACCGCGACAGTTGGATGGACACTGCACACCTTTGCGGATTGAGGGCCGGGTCTCCAGCACGTGCAGGCTGTCTGCTGGGAACCGGAAGAGTCGGTCGTCTTCAAAAGAGAAGGCGCAGACTCAGCTGGTCGAATAAGCTGGAGCTCGGTGAAATCCACCTGTGTCGCTTGTTCAGCTGTAGATCGCTTGGCAAGTGCGGCGAGAACTACAGGGCGCGGAACAAAGGGCTGCACGGGTTGTGGCAGAGACTGAACCACTGCGGCAAAAGTACGCTGTCGGTTGGTGGGTATACGCAACTTGGCCTTGGCAGCAGGGTACGAAAGGCCTTCCAGTGTCTTGAGGCGCTGGATCGCCATCTCGTCCTTCCATTTCATACAGTTGCGGGAGTAAGCTGCATGGGCCTCACCGCAGTTAACACAGCAGGCCGCAGAAGTGCAACCATCCCCGTCATGTTCACTGGAGCCACAATTTGCGCAACGAGCGGAACTCTTACAGAAACGTTGGGAATGCCCGTACCTCTGGCACCTGAAACAGCGCAGAGGACTGGGAATGCACGGGCGAACTCCACAGACCAAGTAGCCAGCCTTGATTTCGGTCGGAACTTTCGGGGAGTTAAAAGTCAAGATTACATTTTTAGACTTAATCAAGGAACCATCGCGCCGGAACATCATACAACGAGCAGCAATAACACCTTGATCTGCAAGTTCAGTCACCAATTCGTCTTCACTGCATGGCAAGAGATCAAACTCCGAAATAACACCCCGAGAGGTGTTAAGAAACGGGTGAGGTGTCTTTTTTACAGGAATGCCTTGAAGACTAGTGAGGAATGCAGAAAAGTGTTACTCTGAGAAACACTGCAAGTTTGGACAAGCAGGTCCCCAGAGCGAAGCTTCCTCACAGACCTCAAGGGGCCAACCGCAGCGTCCAAAGCTTTAGAAATGAAAAAGGGAGATCTGGTGGACAGTCTCTCATTCGGATCGATGGATTCTACAAGTAAGTGTGTAGCAAGCGTAGTCACAGCAATCGAGGGGAGACGACGCTTCGGAGCGACTGGTACAGCTGCCGAAGAAGAGGTTCCACATTCTTGGTCCAGGTCATGGTCTAAAGACCGTTTAAGGGTATGAGACTTGGTAGGTTGAGAAGACGAAGGAGAGTCGGTGTCAACGATCAGTTTCTCAGGTGACTTAAATTTGGAGTTTTTGTTCTTGTGTTTACCCATGGAAAAAAGGAGGAAGATTCGTCTCCAGACTACTCCACCCACCACCGAGCCCTACAAGGGAGAACTGGAGGTCTGCAAGCCAAGAAAATGACGCTGGACACAGTTCTGGAGCTTATACGTTGCAGATATAGTTCGTTGGCTGTGATCACACGCACTCGGCGGACACTTCGGCCTCCGGGTACCGTCATGCCAACGCCTTTGGCATGATCCCACAGCCCCCGGGCTCACCCTGCCGTGCTATACGACAAAAAAGCCGCTAAAGCCCTGCACACAACTTGGTACAAGACTTCTGACTAGAGGTGGGTTAGTCTCTAGCCTCCCGTTTACAGCGAAGCCGGGGTCGAAGAGGAGTGTTGGTACACAGGAGGCACCTATCCGGTCTCCTACGACCTCAGCCGCCAGACATCCCATTTCCGCCTCACGGGTCTCCGCACGCGGCAAACATGCAGGTAGGTCTAGCACCCAAACCAGCTAAAAGGAAAAAGAAATCCAAAGAAGACAAATCCTGGAAGGGGACCTAAACGGAATCTCAGCAACCTACGAACTGAGCGGTTAATATAATACAGTTAGTGGTGGAGGGTTACAAAACCACAAGACCGGGGTGTTAGTACATAACGTGGTAGCGATTAGGTAGAGAATACAACACGGGCAACTAGCCAGTGGAGAAAATAAATAAAAACAAAAAAAGCGAGACACAAGACCAGCTCGGGATCGTGGGGCCGCGACTCCCCAACAGCTGGATGAACAGCCGTCCCTACAAACACCAACAGCACCAAAACAAAAAACAGGCGGTGGCATGACATCAGATGTTGACCAGTCACAAGGTCAGCTCGGGCCGTGGGGTGCCGCTCCCCAAATAACTGGAAAACCAGTTATCCCCGTGCGGGGTAATTTAGACGAGGAAAGGCTTTGTTTGAAGAGATTTCGTTCCTGTTGATTCATGTTCCGTTATCTTTTGTACGCCATGTGTTTTGGGATGACTCAAAATTTTCTCTTTGCCTCAGAAAATTTTGTATGACACGTGTTTTGGGATGAGTCATTATGATGGGTGACGCATTCGTGATAGCAGACATGACATCAGCCAACGCTATTTCCTCAGCGGGGTCGGCGGTTGACGTCATTTGAGATTCTGTAGACACATTAAGTTCCAAGACTGATTTTTTTCAATAACTTGATCATTTTTCCCATTTTATATTCATAGTTTTTCAACGTAACGATTTTTTTATTTTCTTTGAGGAGACTTCACGCATTTTCAACGGAGGTTCCAACATAAAGACGTTTTCCAAAGTTTTGTGCTGCAGACATAATCTTAAAACACGATTGTTTATTAACGTATTTACGTGTTCATGACATTTTCTGTTACATTTTTTTAACGTAGTATCTTTTTCCACCGTACAAAGCCACAATTTTTTATGCACAGTTAAAATGTTTATTTTTTCGTATAATTTTTTATTTCTTCATGATTAATCAGCGAAATGTACCTTTTAATGCATTATCTTAATCTTTTTTCTAAATGCTTGCATGCTCGTTAAACTTCTCGATGTACCAACATTATTTTATTTTCTAACTAACAACTACTTTTATCGAGGCTTTATTTTTTCTGTCTATGAAGAATTTTTTAGTTTATTCTCTCAAGATATGAAAATTAATTATAACGAAATCCTTTCCCTTTTCTATCGCTAAGAATTTACCTTAAAATAAGTCCTGAGCTATAGTTCGCTTTGTCTGGTTAGAGGTGATTCATCAGTAGCATGTTTGTGACCAGATAAGGTCTCCGTGCATTTACTGCCTGAAGCGATGACGCATGGTGAAGGGTACGTCGTGATGTCATCTTTGTGAACTTGGAATGTCATCATACTGCTTGAAGCGATGACGCATGGTGACAGGTACGTCAAGATATCATCTTTGTGAACAGATCCCAGAAGAATTTCAGAAACTGTTTCAACTTCGAACCAATGACGTTTCTTCCAATGTCGGGGGTTAAAAAGGCATCCTGTTTGCTATAAAACTGGCGTTGTTCATTCCTCCTCCTCAGTTTTTCTGTTGCTTTCGTTTAGTACGTACGTTTAGTTTTCAACTACGTTTAGTTATCACCTGTCTTGCTGTCTGAATATTGTGGCGTGTTTTGCAATGGCATGTAAAAGTGATTTTGCTTCAGTTTCTGCAATGGAAGAGGTAAGCGTTCGTTTATTAGCATGCAATGTTTTTATTTGTTGTTAGGTCCCCAAAGTTGTTTGAATTAGGATGTTGTTAGAATTTCGTGAGAATATTCTTTTAAGGAAAAATATACTAGAGTATTAGGAACAGTATGTGAGTTCTTTTTGTGTACGATTTAAGTTAGATTTTCAGGAAGGAAAATTCACGTTCGTGGAATCATTTAAAACATAGTTCTTTTTTTAAAATATTTTAGGAATTCATGTTTTTACGATAGCTCTCATAAAAATGTATTCTCAACGTAGGAACTTTCCATTTTAATGTTTATTCCATGAAAATGCGTTGATAGGGGTTTAAAATATGTTAACGGTATGTGAGTTCTTTTGCATACGATTAAAGTTAAATTTTCAGGAAGGAAAATTCATGTTAGTGGAATCGTTTAAAACATAGTTCTTTTTTTCAAATATTTTAGGAATTCATATTTTTACGATAGCTCTCATAAAAATGTATTCTCAACGTAGGAACTTTCCATTTTAATGTTTATTCCATGAAAATGCGTTGATAGGGGTTTAAAACATGTTAGCGGTATGTGAGTTCTTTTGCATACGATTAAAATTAGATTTTCAGGAAGGAAAATTCATGTTAATGGAATCGTTTAAAACATAGTTCTTTTCTTTTTCAAATATTTTAGGAATTCATATTTTTACGATAGCTCTCATAAAAATGTATTCTCAACGTAGGAATTTCCCTTTTAAATGTTTATTTCATGAAAAATGCTTTGATAGGGGAGAGGGTTAATTTTTTTTTATTATTCTTTCCCAGAAAGAATGGTGGCTGGAAGATGAACAGCTATTTTTGCAAAATTCAGAAGTGTTTCATGCATTAGAGGAAATTCCAATGTCGCAAGACCTACTTTCCTCATTTGTGTCTGACGTACCCCCTACCCCTTTCACTTGTAAGATCTGTCGGAAGGTCTTCACTTTGAAACAAAATTTACAGAGACATGTCAAAATTCATTCTGGGGCACTTATTCCGTGTATGTTGTGTAGGAAGAGTTTTTCTAGAAATGCGTACTTGCAGATACATATTCTTAAATGTCGTTCGAGAATGTAGGTCGGGGGAACTCGTTAAATGCGTCTTCGGCAGGCTCCTCCAATGCTGCTAGACCCTCCAATGCTGCTGGCCCCAGCCACGTTGTTGAGGACCCCAGTTCCGAAACTCCCATTGTTCCTCCATTGAATATGGGGGCTTACATCCAAGTGCAGTCGGTGGCTCAGACCGATTACAAACATTTAAGATTGTTCCGGAAGGGGAAACAGCGGTCTGTCTCTCCACATTTTTGAATGGCATCCAAAATTCTTCTGTAAGCATTCTAGAACATACACTGGCAGCCCACCCATCCATTAAAGTAAATGTATTTATGCAGGCAGCTTTTAAAAAGCCTAAACCCGATGATCCGGAGGAATATGATATATGTTCTCGGAATTTAAAAACAACTAATAAGCCAGTGTATCGGTCGACAAATCTCGGGGAATTTTTTCGATATCATGTCCAGGAAACTACTCACTGAATGTTCTGAATGCGAACTGAAAGGATCAGGCTGGATGTTTTCTCACGTGGAGTGGTTCGAACTCCGGGTTAATCGGTTTAGGCCATTGAGAGGAGGTTCCTTTATTATGCTTCCCAGCCATATTCAGACGAAAAAGGCTGTTGTGAACGTTACAAATTCAGACGCCTTCTGTTTCAAATATGCCGTGTGGACCCCACGTC
This sequence comes from Macrothele yani, assembly GCA_039090855.1. NCBI lineage: Eukaryota > Metazoa > Arthropoda > Arachnida > Araneae > Macrothelidae > Macrothele > Macrothele yani. Next base: position 122,062,470 of record CM077009.1, on the reverse strand, counting down.
TTCAAGATCAAAGGAGAGACCGAGAAAAGGTAGCCTCCTATCTTAACGATCCTTATTTTGAAGGCGGCTACAAGTGGGATTGCGTGGACTATCCCGTCAAGATTTCTGACATTCCAAAATTTGAAAAGTCTAACAACATGAGCATCAACATTTACGGGATAGATGAAGCTGGTAAAATATTTCCCATTAAAGTATGTGAAGAAGAGCTGGCGGACCACAGAGATTTGTTGTATTTAGAAAACGGAGGTTGCAACCACTTTGCTTACATTACAAATTTTGAGCGGCTTATTTCCAGTCAATTGTCAACATTAGGAAAAAAAGTACACATCTGCAAAAAATGTTTTAAAGCTTATGATACGAGGTACAATGGAGAGCAAAAATTAAATGAGCACAAGAAATTATGCAATAAAAACAAGACTGTCCTCATCAAAATGCCAGAAGACAAGGACTTAACTTTTAAAGATTTCAAATTCAGTCAGCGGGTTCCTTTTGTTGTGTACGCTGATTTTGAGAGCGTCTTAAAACCAGTTCAAGGTCCGATCCCGAATCCAAGCGAGTCCTTCACCACGCCAACCCAATCTCATGAAGTCATATCATATGCTTATTTCGTAAAAGATGTGGAAGGTCGTTATGATGTTTTCCGAACTCATAGAGCAGAGCAGGGAGTTGTGAGTCATTTCCTTCACACTCTCAAAGAAGATGTGGAAGTTATTGAAAAAAATTATAAAATAAATATCCCTATGATTGCATTGACGGAGGCTGAAAAAAGTCTATCGGAAAGCAAGCATATGTCATATTTGTGGTGAAGGTGGATATAATTCATGCAGCAAATCCAAAAAGAAAGTGGCGGACCACGATCATCGTACTGGGAAATTCAGAGGACCCGCACATGCTTCCTGCAATATCAATTTCAAAATCCTTCCTTTGTTCCAGTTCTGATGCACAACCTTTCGGGATACGACTCGCATTTTATCATCAAGGAATTAGATTGCCTTCCAGGAGAAATTAGCGTGATCCCCGAGTCGACCGAGAAATTTATTTCTTTTTCTAAAAAGATGGGTGGGCTTGAAGTTCGTTTCCTGGACAGTTTTCGATTCATGCCAAGCAGTTTATCGAAATTAGCAAATAATCTTCCGAGAACGCATTTTAAAATTACACGACAGCTTATTCCTCATGATGAAGAATTCAATCTCCTCACGCAGAAAGGCATCTTCCCCTATGACTACATTTCGTCGTATAACAAGTTAGAAGAAACTTCTTTACCTCCCCAAAAGGATTTCTTCAACAAATTAACGAATTGTCATGTAACAGATGAAGAATATGAGCATGCCAAAAAAGTATGGACGGTCATGAAGATTCAGAATTTAGGCCAGTATGCAGATGTGTACTTAAAAACAGATGTGCTCATTTTGGCCGACGTGTTTGAAAATTTCCGAAATATTTGCCAGGACACTTATACTTTAGATCCTGCCTGGTTTTTCAGTTGTCCTGGCTTAAGTTGGTCCGCCATGCTCAAATGTACTAAAGTTTCTCTCCAGCTTTTAAGTGACTATGATATGCTACTTTTTCTGGAGAGCGGAAAGCGGGGTGGCTCGTGTATGTGTGTGAAGCGGCATGCTCAGGCCAATAATAAGTATCTGAAAAATTTTGATGCCTCCAAAGAAACCAGCTTCATCTCTTATCTCGATTGTACGAACCTCTATGGTTTTGGAATGAATGAGTCACTTCCGGTGAATAACTTCCGGTGGCTTTCCGATGAAGAACTGAAGCAGTTGGATGTCACGTGTATAGCGGACGATGCCAGCACGGTATACTTTCTCGATGTTGACATCAGCTATCCTGACTCCCTTCACGATCTTCATTCGGATTTGCCTTTCTGTCCGGAAACGGAGGTAGTACCTGGAACCAGGCAGGTCAAATTATTAACTACTTTAAGTAAAAAATCCAGGTACGTGGCTCATTATCGTCTTCTCAAACAGGCAGTCAAAGCGGGTCTCGTCATAACAAAAGTGCATCGAGGAATAAGCTTTTATCAAAGCAAGTGGTTGCAACCTTATATTCAGCTTAATACTGAAATGAGAAAGAGGGCAAAAAATGAGTTTGAGAAAGATTTTTTCAAATTGATGAACAATTCCGTCTTTGGCAAAACAATGGAAAATATTCGCAACCGAACCAAAGTTGAGCTGGTGTGCGAAGACAATCGACTGGAAAAGCTGCTCGGTAAGCCCAATTTTAAAGACCGCTCCATACTAAAAGATGAAGCTGATGGAAATTTTCTTGTGTCTATGCATTTTAATGTCACTCACCTCACCTTCAACAAACCCATTTATTTGGGAGTAGCCATTTTAGATATTTCTAAAACTAGAATGTACGACTTCCATTATGAAGTGATGAGGCCTTTATATCGTGACAACATTTCCGTTCTTTATATGGATACTGATAGTTTCTTCTATCACATCAAGACAGAAGATCTATATAAAGATATGGAAAATATTAAAAATGAATTAGACACGAGTGATTTCTGCACAAGCCACCCGCTCTATTGTCTGAAAAATAAAAAAGTAATTGGGAAATTTAAAAACGAGACCCAAGGAAGAGCAATAAAAGAATTTGTTGGTCTTAGACCGAAGATGTATGCTTTTGCTACAGAAGAAGAAGAAGTCAAAAAAGCTAAAGGCGTGAGCAAAACAGTAGTTTCCCATCAGCTTCGTTTGAATGATTTCAAGTCTTCACTCATTCATAAGCACGAAAAGAAGAACATGAGCTATTGCATTCGAAGCATGAAACATTCGGTTTTCACTGTTGCCACAAACAAAACATCTCTTAGCCCATATGACAACAAGCGAGTCGTATCCCAGGAAAATATTCATTCTCTTCCTTTGGGCATTATTCGTTAGAATCGGAAGAGCCTCCCCGGAAGAAATTAAAAACAAAATAGCTGCCTGTATTCGAACCACTCCATGTCGATAAACTGCTTGGCATGGGGGTCCACACGGCACACTTTGCCCAGGAAGAGAATGAATAATTCAAGTCTTCACTCATTATTCCAGAAAATTTCCCTCAAGAAAAAAAAATTCTCTGCTCTATGAAATGCCTCCGTCATTTTTGCTGCTGCTCGCTTGGATTCATAGAAAAAAATTCGCCTCAAAATGTTTGTTTTGCTCACGTGAAGATATTTCATCTCAGTTGCTTATACGAAGATATTTCGTCTTAAGATTTTTACTCTGGTCATGCGAAGATATTTCGTCTCAAAATTTTTACTCTGCTCACGCGAAGATAATTCGTCTCAATTTGCTCATGCGAAGATATTTCGTCTCGATTTGCTCACGCGTTGACTCAAAATTTTTACTCTGCTCGCATACATTCTTTTCCTGTTGGAAGAAATTTGTCATGAAAAACCTCCTCTCAAATGACGTCATTTTAAAAATGTGTGGAGACAGTCCAATGTTGTTTTTTTTTCAAATTTGTTGCTGATCATAGTTTTAACTGTCTGTACAGAAATAACGAGTGATTACGTTGCTTTGAATCTGCAATCCTCAGGGAGTGAACCCCTTTCGGAACAAATCATTTTGAAAAGAACAGAAGTTCAGCTTTCGGGGTTGTCAAAGATGCATTTAGCAAGAAAAAAATTACAAGAGAAGGAACTTTAAAACCAGTAGAGGTTTGTTTTTTTTAATATAAATTGAGGAATGTTGTTACTTTAATATTGTGTCTTCATGTACGCATTTCTAGAAAATTTCCTTGTCAACGTAATTGGGGGAGTAATTTTTCCCCAACATTTCAAAAGGGTAGGACCTTCTCACAGAACAAGCAGGTGGGGAAAGGGGGAAAAGCTGCTTACTCATCTCTCGGAAACCTGACGTCATACGCCTTATGGCAAGCCTGCCTGCCTGCCTGCCTGACTCATTATCGCTTCGGTGCTTGGTGTGAGTGTGTTGACCTGAAAAAAATGTCTCTTCGTCATAACAAGGAAAATCTGAATTTTCGTTATTCTCAGCTCTTCTCCCCTGCTCAAGCGATTCATTACTATTCTCGTTTGGAAGATGAAGTGGAATATTTCAGTGGTGAATTCTCAAAAATAAAAATTTTCGGAAAGTGTTATAACATTCCTAGACAGCATGTTGCCTTCGGGGACCCCAATCTGAAATACACTTTTAGCGGTTTGAGCTTGGACCCCATTGCTTCAAGAAATCAAGCTCGCTGTTGAGAAAGAATCCGAGGAGACTTTCAACTTTGTTTTAATAAACAAATACCGAACTGGAAAAGGTAGCATCGGATTTCACATGGACAATGAATCAGATTTAGAACCTTTGTCGTGCATTGCTCTCGGGCAAGAAAGAGATTTTGTTTTTAAGAGAAACGGATTTAAACCAGTTTCATTAACTCTGAGATCAGGTTCTCTACTCCAGATGCTTCCGCAACAAATTCTTATTGGAGTCATGGTCTACCGCGTCAAAAGAACGCTCCAAATATTAGGCTAAATTTAACCTTCAGAAAGATGATATTACAGACGCCATTGTCTCATGACTCATTCACGCGCTCACGCAGTAAACAGGATGACTACCAACCTCTGTTATCAGTTCCAAGGTCCACCGTTTGTTTGTCTGCTGATAACAAACCAGATAAAGACAGTGCTCTTTCACCGTCAGTTCGTCTTGTGCATTCGTCCGAGTCACTTGTGCCTTCTTCCTCCTTGTTGTGTGCTAACGATTCAATTTCCCGAATCATGATGAAGCGTTCGTCGACCACTTCCTCGTCTGTTGCCAAGAAAGCCTGCGTAGCTGAGCCGAACATTATGAATCGTTCTCCAACTACAAATGATCCCCCCCCATCATTTTCCTTTGGGAGGAAAAGTTGCGGTGAAAGTTACCGATTTCACAAACTCAGTCAGAGTCCATCTCCGGAGTTATCGTTATGACGGACAAACTTTCCAGCCCACCAAAAATGGAATTACTATGTCAGCTCTAACTTTCCGAAAGTTTATGGAACGTTCATATAGTTTCCGAGCTAGGATTGACGAAGTGATTGTCAACAGTGAACTGATTGTTTCTTCCTCTCCTGCCGGAGAAGTGGGGGACAGTTGTGTGTATTCCTTTGAACAGATCTCCCCTAGAGTTCATGGTTTCCGTCGATTAAACCCCATTTCCGTCACACTAAAGTGGGAAGAATTTGATGAACTGTTGGAGAAATGCGACGACATATGGAAAAGCATTACTCAGCTGCAGTTTGGATCCATTTTTAGAAAAGCTGTGTTAGAGCTGCAGAGTACGAATCGTCCAGGAACGAACATTTCTGATAAAGAGTTGATTTTCATCTTGACCGAGGTGCTCACGACACAAATAGAAGAAAAGGTAAACCTACTGTTTCGATGTCCGGAATGTCTCTTGCCCTATCGTGAATTGCCTAACAACATCATGGAGCATGCCTGCTCTGATTCCATGAATATTAAGTTTAGTACTCACTTTGCCTGCGCCGTTGCTATGCTGCAGCCTGTGGTTGTAGCGGAATCTTTCGTTGCTGCTTCGAAGGGACTCATCTCCAAAGAATTTTTAGAATCTCTGGACATTACGAACTTGTTGAAAACGGTTCACGACATGCACGTAGCCCAATACGACTTTTATTGAGTTGGAGGAAACAGCAGCTGTTGAAAAAAGTCCTTTTTAGGGCTCCTAAAAATTTGGGTAAGGGAAGGGGGAGGGAGGTAGGTAAATTACTGAAAAAAAAAGTGAGAATTCAAGTTTTTTAAAAAAAAGTAAATATTTTTTTGGAAATGTTTAAAGTAATTTTTTTTCTATTTCCAGAGCCTAAATTTAAGTGTAAGTATTTTATTCATTCTAAGATATGAATTTCGTGAAATTATTTTTTTTATTAACCTAAATTTAGTGAAATTATGATTTTTTATTGAAATGAGTCAAAATATTAAGCTTTCAAGAAGTTTAAAAGTAAAAGAAATTTCTTTTTTAAAATAGTAACAGAATGAATTGATTTAATGGGGAACTAGTATTTTTTTGCTAAAGACTTTTCTTAAGGATATTTGGGTATTTATTAAGGGAAATGGGCCTGATGTTTTCTATCAGGCGGCCAATCGGGGGATTTCTGACTGGTCTGAGAGCAATGCTTTACAGTATTGAGCCGAAACCAGAGTACCCGGCTTATTTTCGGGGAGTTTGAAATGTTTCAAACTGACTCGCTTCATTCTTTGTGTTGAAAAAGAAGAAGCGCTCTCACTGAAGACCCCTCTAGCCTGGGAAAACTAAAACAGTTGTGTTTTATAAAAAATTCTTTCCCTAGACATTTTTAGTACATCCAATTTTCAACTTTCAGGAACTTGCTGTGACTGTTTTTGCTACATTCTATTTTCTACCTGATTTTTTTTCAACTTTTTTCGAAAACGAACTTCAACAGATTTTTACTCGTTTCGAAACAGTCTTTTTATGTATACTAGTTTTCCTATGAGAATTTCCCTGCTTTTAATAAAATGTGTTTTCTCAAAGCTGTCCACTAAGAAAAAATGAAGTGTTCCATTTTTAACCCTAAGAAAGAATGAACTGTTCCGAAAGTGCATACATTTAAAAAAGAAAAAAAAAAGAATGACACTTTTGTTCAACTAAATTTTTTCAATATGGAATCCAACGAACATTTTTACATATTTTCTTAGAATTTGTCTTTTTTCGTTTAGAAGTTACAACAGAATTTCCTTCTGGTACAGGAACTTTCAACATTTGTTTATTTTTAATGTACTTTTTGGGCAAATTTATGCTTTCCTATGAAAGTTTTTCTCAAAGGACTCCATTAAGTTGATCTCAAGTCTTTGAAGTGAATGGGAAGAAAAATAACATGTCTATGTGATATGAGAAAATGAAAGAATTTCCTTAAGACAGTGTTAAGTGAATTGAACATCAAGCAGTAGTAAGATGTTTTACTATTGTAATATGTACATAAATTTTGGGAAAATATCTTCTAAAGTTAGAGGGGGAAATATATGAATATTAAAAAAAACTTCCTTAGATTTACAAAGAGAGTATTTGAAGTAGAAAGAGGGATGGAATGCTTTGAATAGGAATTTCTTGTTTCAGTGAAGGGATTCTTATTCTGGAATTTTTTTAAAAAGAGAAACTATCATTTTCAGAAAATTTCTGGGGGAGTCGAACTTGGACATTTAACAAAATTCTTGGATATATAGGAATTTGAAGAAAGTTTATGGAATGAAACATGAAGAGAAAGAAATGGTTAACATTCAAGCTTCATCAATTTTTTTGGGTCCTCATACAATCTGAGGAAATTTTACATTTTTGTGGGAACTCGTTTTTTTCAAATTCAACCCTTTAGAAGTTTTTAAGATAGAAAAAATATTGACTAAGGGAAATCTTAAGTAGTACAAATTCTGAATTGAAGCACTTTAAGTAAGAAAATATTTGTCTGAAGTAATTTTTCAATGTCTAAGCATTGACATCTGAGTATTCGTTCGTCCGAAATTGAATCCTGGGGAGGCTTGAGTTATGAGCTTTTGAATTACGACACTAGCTTTCTACCTTCCTTGGAAACAGTGGACTAAATCAGGGTCTGCTTACTTCCCTTCTAGTGGTTCACGACGGATCTCTTAAATGGTGAATGAAGGGCAAAGTTCAAACGCTCTGCCCCATTGAGTCAGCAGTTTTAGATTTTTGTCATCTTAGACAGTTTAAGTTCACTCAGAAAACTATACTTTTGCGAGCTTGAGTTTGCATTCAAAGTTCAAAACCAGAATTTAGTTTAATCTCCCAAGCAAAGTGATTTCATGCCATATGAGGTTTTCTTGTAATCAGTAGACGTATGAAAACAGTCGTAGGAGATAGTCATTTTCCGGTAGAAAGAAGGGGGATTCCAAAGTTAATTTCTTGGGGAAAGGTCACACACTGGAGAGAGCGTAAAAACACTCTTCTTTCGTGTTTTAATTTAAACCTCGAGGAATTAGTATCTAACTATGAAAAGTAAGTTCTAAAGATTTAGGGGCATTTACACTAAAATCCTACATGACTTTATTTGAAACAGGGAAGAATCGGCCTTATAGACTAAAATACTCCTGAACATTTTAGATACATTTCTGTTCAAAAGTAAAGTCGAATGGGAAAATAAGAGTAATTAAATCGATAGGAAAAGATTGATAGTCTGGATCAGAAAAAAAAACTAAGAAAAAAAAGAAGTTTCATAAAAATAAACCATAGTTTGAAGAATCATATAACACTGAATAGAAGGAAAAATATAATAAGTAAAATGAGGAGAATACAATATTTTCACTATGGGAGTTTGGAAACACCTGCTTTTCTGACGAATTAGTAAAACGTGAAATAAAAATGTTTAGAGGAAGAACGGACTTAGTCGCTATGTCTCCAGAATGAAAGCTTTTTCTGCTGAGACAATGAATAAAAAAATATGATAATGAAAACCTAATTAAAACGAAAAAAAGGTCAATGAAACTAAACGTCTAAAGAAAAAATGCAGCATGCACAGAAGTTGAAAATGAAGGGACAGACACTGGAGAACCGGACATTGAGTGAATGAAATATACGCGAAGTTTTGAAACATCTCAATTTAAAGCGAACTAAATGAAGAAAAGGAATGAGATTGGCTTTGATGAGGTGAGTAAACAATAAAAATTTAGTTATACATGAAAAAAAAGCGCGTTTAAGAATATGATTTTTGGTGAAAGTATGAAATTTTATTATAGCAAACAGGATGCCTTTTTGACTACCCTACATTGGAAGAAACGTCATTGGTTCGAAGTTGAAACAGTTTCTGAAATTCTTCTGGGATCTGTTCACAAAGATGATATCATGACGTAACCGTCACCATGCGTCATCGCTTCAAGCAGTATGATGACATTCCAAGTTCACAAGGATGACATCACGACGTACCCTTCACCATGCGTCATCGCTTCAGGCAGTAACTGCACGGAGACCTTATCTGGTCACAAACATGCTACTGATGAATCACCTCTAACCAGACAAAGCGAACTATAGCTCAGGACTTATTTTAAGGTAAATTCTTAGCGATAGAAAAGTGAAAGGATTTCGTTATAATTAATTTTCATATCTTGAGAGAATAAACTAAAAAATTCTTCATAGACAGAAAAAATAAAGCCTCGATAAAAGTAGTTGTTAGTTAGAAAATAAAATAATGTTGGTACATCGAGAAGTTTAACGAGCATGCAAGCATTTAGAAAAAAGATTAAGATAATGCATTAAAAGGTACATTTCACTGATTAATCATGAAGAAATAAAAAATTATACGAAAAAATAAACATTTTAACTGTGCATAAAAAATTGTGGCTTTGTACGGTGGAAAAAGATACAACGTTAAAAAAATGTAACAGAAAATGTCATGAACACGTAAATACGTTAATAAACAATCGTGTTTTAAGATTATGTCTGCAGCACAAAACTTTGGAAAACGTCTTTATGTTGGAACGTCCGTTGAAAATGCGTGAAGTCTAATCAAAGAAAATAAAAAAATCGTTACGTTGAAAAACTATGAATATAAAATGGGAAAAATGATCAAGTTATTGAAAAAAAAATCAGTCTTGGAACTTAATGTGTCTACAGAATCTCAAATGACGTCAACCGCCGACCCCGCTGAGGAAATGGCGTTGGCTGATGTCATGTCTGCTATCACGAATGCGTCACCCATCATAATGACTCATCCCAAAATACGTGTCATGCAAAATTTTCTGAGGCAAAGAGAAAATTTTGAGTCATCCCAAAACACATGGCGGACAAAAGATAGCGGAACATGAATCAACAGGAACGAAATATTTTCAAACAAAGCCTTTCCTCGTCTAAATTAAAATTGTAGGGAAGAAAAATATAAGAATTAAAAAAATAATGCAACGTCTATAAAAATTATAACACCTCACGGAGTTCTAAAAATATAAGTTTAACAATAAAAACAAATTCGAGGAAACAAAAAATATTGGAAACGACAAAAAAACTTCCTTCAAAAAATTTGACAAAGTCTAATAAATCTCCCGAGAAAATTAAAAAATACTGCAACGTCTATAAAAATTATAATACCTCAGGGTATTCCTGAAAATATAAATTTAATAAAATAAATTAGAGAGAAAAAATAGGACAAAAAATACGAGTAAAAAAAATTGGAAACGACAAAAAAACTTCCTTCAAAAATTTGACAAAGTCCAGTAAATCTCCCGAGAAAATAAAAAAAATAAGTAAATATTGAAAAGACTTCCCAAAAAATTTGTCAACGTCCAATAAATCTCCAGAGAAAAGTTCGAAAAAGCACCGCTATGGGGGTGTCAACGTAAACATCCCCTTTCCCCCACTCGGTCGTTGCCATCTCTCAAAGATCCATCGAAAGTTCCAAAAAGCACCGCTAGGGGCAGCACATCGACCCAACACACTAGCGTCATCTGCCACGCCCCCACATCCTTCGGCACACGCCACGCCCCCCATCCTTCTCCTAGAAGGATGCATCCTTGCGCTCGGACCCGTCCTTTTATACTACTCGGGGTGGACCCATGTTACTTTCAGGATGACATTGTCACCTGTCATGTTGCGAGGTCCACCATGGCTTGGTATGGTGACAATGGGGTTAATCGAATGGACTGGCCTGCGCAGAGCCTGGACCTTAACCCTATCGAGCACCTCTGGGACGAGTTGGAGTGTCAACTTAAGGGGTGCCCCACCGTCCGAAATCGGTGAAGGAACTGACTTGTCTTCTCCAAGCCGAATGGAAGAAAATGCCGCTAGCCGTCGTACAACGCCTGGTTGAGAGTATGCCCCGGAGGGTCGCAGCTGTAATCGCCGCTCGTGGAGCCTCCACCAACTATTGAAGGTGAATAAACTTCGTTTTCCATTGCTATCACAGGTGTGCAATTACTTGTTGGTAGATTGTGTATACAGTCCTTCAAAGTTCACGTACATAAACTATAGGCGTTTAATATATATATATACACACACATTGTGTACATATGCTATATATATACAGCCCCCTCCAACAAGAATTCCTGAGTGCGCCACTGCCTAGGCCTAGACCTTTTAAACAGTTTATATTCTTCTTATGTCACATTCATAAAGTTTACGTATCAACTCACGTTTACTTAGGCACTAAAGTAATAAAAGTTTACGTATCAACTCCCGTTCACTTAGGCACTAAATATTAATTCATAGGCCCTAAGCCTAGGCCTTTTAAACGGTTTTTCTTTTACTCATGTCACATTCACAACGTTTACATATCAACTCATGCTAATAATATTGCGCTTTTACTTAGGCACTAAATATTAATTCATAGCCCCTAGGCATTTTAAACAGTTTTTATTCTAAAAAGTTTTATTGAAAATTCCTAGAAAGGCCCAGGCATAGGGCCTTGCAATTAAAGTTTTGTGACCGAGTAAAAGAGAAACATTGTTTACTTGATTTGTAATGTAAATCTTTTTACTATGAGCTCCGTGGATTATAAATTGCAAAAAAGGCCTAGGCTTAGGGTCTGTTAATAAATGTTTTGTGCCTAAGTAAAAGTGTAATACTGTAACCTTGACTTGTTATGTAAACGTTCGGAATCTGAGCTCGGCGGATACAAAATGGCTAGAAATGCCTAGGCCTAGTGCCTTGCAGGCAGGGCCGGCTGGACCATAGGGGCAACCGGGGCAGTAGCCCTGGGCCCCGCGCCTTCAAAGGGCCCCGTAGTTTAGGAAAAAAACATTTACGGTAGAATTTTCTACAAACAATATTTTTTGTGTGTAAGTTTTCGGGTGCGAGGCCCTTAAGAAGATGTTGTTTTTTTAATTTTATTGTTTCCAATATCCCCATTTTTGAATAGAATATTGCCCTTCGCCGTACAAATACTGAGATTTACAAATTTCAAGTGATTATTGCAACTACCTTAATATTTTCCACATTCTCAAAATAGCAAATTAAATGTCCTCATTTTGTGGCCCTTACTTTTATATATTTCACAATTTGCGTGCAAACTAGATACTTGAATTTAGACAAATAAAAAGAACAATATCAAAGTTGATTTCGGGCAACACATGGAGGCCATTTATTTAGTGACTTTAAAAATATTACTAGAAATAAAAAAAAAATCATATATGAGCGCGTCTAAAAGTTTCAAAAAGTTTTAAAAATCAATCAAGATCCCTGATTGATTTTTATGCTATTTTGCATTAAAAATCAATCACTGAAACATGTATCAGGGGAAAAAACTATTTATATGAATTTATTTTAGAGGGATTCGGATTATTTCTTACACTGAAGTATTCACAATACAAAGCTTTTCGCTACGCAGGGATCTTTTTATTATTTTGTGAAGAAGTTTTTTATAAGAGTCATAATACAACCTCAACCCCATCTTCCCGGAAAAAAAATCGTAGAGTTTAACAGGTTTTTTTTCTCTCTCTCTCTCTCTCTCGGAACTTTCAATCCATATTATGGTCTTTTTCTTAAGCTTAAAGCAAATATTTTTTTGGGATAAACATTTTGTCTTTATGATAGTTTTCGTTATGACGTTACTACAGAAGTGAAGCACATGGCAAGACGGAAAAGTTGCAGCGATAAATTCCGTCGGTTAGCTTAATTGGTAAAGCATTAGGCTCCACAGTAGAGTTCGTTGTTGTCACTGTGAAATTTGTGAATTTCACATCGTGTGTGTTCTTTACTGTCATTTTTCACGCAACAACTTTATTAAAATATGCCCATGCACTCAGAAAATTTGTTGAGTTACAGCTTGTAAACGCTGAAAATCTCCCGATCGAACTGGAAATTCTTGATATTTCATATTTTAGGTTTTCGGCCCTCGACGAGTTTCCTGGGTTTGCACATACCAGCAGAGAATTTGTTTAGCTGTAGTCTATAGACCTAGAAAAATATCGTAAATAAGAAAATACGAAATTATGGACATTTTATGTGTGTCACATATCTCGGAAGACGTAGCCACGGAGCAGTCTAGAACGCAATTTTTATACGGCCCCTTTAATTGTTTATGGCCAGTTCTTCGTGCCGCCACTTCTCCGGTGGTCAGTTTTCTGGTGGCCAGTTCTCCGCTTTGTCTTTTGCCCGAAAATCATGGGAATGTCTAAATTTCTTACTGAAAATGAAATATTTAAAAAAAAAAAAATATGAACAATCGTTGCTCAAGTAGTGGGGAATATAGCCACACGAAATTTGTTTATGAGGAACAATTTTATGGCACTGAAATTCCAATGTGTCCAGTTCTCCGTGTAGCCAGTTCTAAGGTGGCCACTTCTCCGTGTAGCCAGTTCTAAGGTGGCCACTTCTCCGTGCCCGCTGTGGGGTTGTGATTGATAGGGAAATTTTATATCAAGTTTGTTAAAACATATAAAATTCTGCTCAAGAATAACAGACTTACTTTGCCGGTAATAGGTATAATCAATATTTGATTCTAGCTGCAATACATCGAATATTTGATCCGATATTAAAAGAAAATATTCTGCACACGACCTCTTCCCTCTGAACTACAGCCGGATGGCGGGAGCTTTTACAGGGCCTGGGGCGAAATTTTATTGCGGGGCCCGGACCAAAAATTCATTGTTGGCACTAGGAAATAAATCTCACATTTTAATAAAGTCGTTACGTGAAAAATGTCCTCAAAGAACACACACGATGTGAAATTCAAAAATTTTGACGGTGACAATGAATCCTCATCCCTGTACTCCAGAGCCGAATGCTTTACCAATTAAGCTACACCGAAAGAATTTATTGTTGCAACTTCTACGTCTTGACATGTGCTTCACCTCTGCAGTATGTCATAAAGAAAACTATCATAAAGAAAGTTCAGAGATAGAGAGAGAGAGAGAGAGAGAGAGAGAGAGAGAAGAGGGAGGGAGAGAGAGAGAGAGAGAGAGAGGGAGGGAGAGAGAGAGAAGAGGGAGGGAGAGAGAGAGAAGAGGCAGGGAGACAGAGAAAGAGAGAGAGAGTAAAAAGTGTTGAAATATACGATTGTCTTTCCGGGAAGATGGGGTTGAAATTGTATTTTGACTCTTATAAAAACTTCCTTACAAAATGATAAAAAAAAATACCTGCATAGCGAAATTTTTTGAATTACGAATATTTTAGTGTAGGAATTAATAAGGATTCCTCTAAAATAAATTCGTACAAATAGTTGTTTTTCCCCTGATACAAGGTTTTAGTGATTGACTTTTAATGCAAAGTGGAGCAAGTGACAAATTAGCGACTTTTTAAACTTTTATACGCGCTCATATATGATTTTTTTTAAATTTACAGTAATGTTTTTAAAGTCACTGAATAAATGGCTTCTATATGTAACCCGAAATTAACTTTGATGTTGTTCTTTTTATTTCTTTAAATTTAAGTATCTGGTTTGCACGCAAATTGTTAAATACATAAAAGTAAGGGCCACAAAATGATGAAATTTAATTTGCTATTTATCAATGCGGAAAATAGAAACGTAGTTTCAATAATCACTTAAAATCCCCAAATTTAAGTATTTGTACGGCGAAGGACGATAACCATTCGAAAATGGAGGGATTGTAAACGAAAAAAAAAACCTTTTGAAAAATAACTTTTTAAGGGCTTCGCACCCCAAAAACTTACACACAAAGGAAATAATTCTACCAAAAGTGATTTTTGTCCTAAACTGCGGAGCCCCTTGAAGGCATGGGGCCCGGGACGAAAGCTCCAGTTGCCCTTATGGTCCAGCCGGCTTTGCTCTGTACTGTGGATCAAATTTAGGGCTTTGCTGAAGGGCTGATTAGAGCAGACGTGTCGTTGTTGATAAGCCCCATTCCTTTTCCGTAGAGCTAAAACTAACGGGGGGACGCAATTGTTTAGACACGGGAACATCCTGTGTGACCTTGTAACATTGCTCCTGGGAATAGTGAATATTCGAGTTTTGGCCTTCCCGATGTTTTGAATGTTCTTAGATTCTACTAACGGATATTTCACTTACAAAACACGGGACCTAGAAACGACAGCCGCGGCCAGGAATAACAAGACGCTGAACGCGGTTCCTTTCGCAGCATAAACTGGTACCCTCTATGAAAATAGCGCCACAGAATACGTGATAATGTGCCTATATTATCGTTATTTTTTTTTCTATATTTTTACCAATTAACAAAACAACGGGAATAAAAAAATAAAATTTAAGTTTTATTTTTGGTATTTTGAGGCCCCTTCGATTCCGAAGCCCCAAGGGCGCGTTTCCTGCGCCTGTGTGGTTATCCGCCCCTAGTAGGGGCCATTTAAAGTTTTGTACTCGAGTAAAAGCGCAACACAATAAACTTGACTTTCTGTGAAAATTTTATGCATATGAGCATGGTTGGGGTACATTGAAAATTGATAAAAAGGCTAAAGGCCTGTTTATTAATTTTTGTGCCTGTGTAAAAACGCAGTACCGTAACCTTGGCATGTTATCGAAACCTTATTAATACGTCGAACTAAAATTCCTAAAAAAGGCTAGGTCTAAGGTCTTGCAATTAAGGTTTTGTGACAGAGTAAAGGTGCAACATTAATAACTTGACATGTTATGCTAACTTTGTGAATATGAGCACAACGGATTAAAAATTTCAAGAAATCGCCTTTGGGATTAATGTGTTGTAGCAGAGTAAAAGTGTAACATTATCTTTATTTTCTATATAAACCATACTACGTGCTGAAATGGCCCAACTATATATACGTATATTTCAACCATATACCGAAGCGCGGATACGGTGAAACAAAAGTGCGATTTTGTACGGTCCCTTAAAATTTTGTGGCCAGCCCACATGTAATAGGACACGTTGATGTCAAAAACGTACTTTTCACACGGCTCCATGACAGATAGCAATGGACACGTCGCAATCTTTTTTTTTTTTTTGGTTGGTTGGTTGGTTGTTGGATTTTATTGGCGCAAGGGCCAGGTTTGGCCAAAGAGCGCCAGACAAAGAACTATCAGCCACAGATTTTTAAAAACGTGGAAAATGATTCAGAGCAGACAGGCTTGGTAAAAGTTGAAAAAGAGTATGATGAAAGCTGTGAAGACAAGGTAGTTAATTAGGTTTATATAAAAATTTATTAATTTACTATTACAATTATATATATATATATATTTTTTTTTTTTTTTTTTTAAACACAACTACACAAAGGATGAGTCACTCTCCTCTCCCCCACACTCCTCGGCAATGCTGGCAGAGGGCGGGGACGAACTGTCACTCTCTTCCCCCCATGTTCCTCTGCAATGTTGTTTGAGGCTGGGGACGAACTGTCACTCTCCTCCCCCCTATGTTCCTCTATAATGTTGGTTGAGGGTGGGGACCGCGCTGAGTCCGAGACAGTTGCAAAGTCGGCCATGATGGCCGCGACATGTGGATGGACACTGCACACCTTAGAGGATTGAGGGCCGACCCTCCAGCACGTGCAGGCCTTCCGCTGGGAACTGGAAGAGTCGGTCGTCTTCAAAAGAGAAGGCGCAGACTCAGCTGGTCGAATAAGCTGGAGCTCGGTGAAATCCACCTGTGTCGCTTGTTCAACTGTAGATCGCTTGGCAAGTGCGGCGAGAGCTACAGGGCGCGGAACAAAAGGCTGCACGGGTGGTGGCTGAGACTGAACAACTGCGGCAAAACTACGCTGTCGGGTGTTGGGAATACCCAACTTGGCTTTGGCAGCAGGGTACGAGAGGCCGTCCAGGGTCTTGAGGCGCTGGATTGCCATCTCGTCCTTCCATTTCATACAGGTGCGGGAGTAAGCCGCATGGGCCTCACCACAGTTAACACAGGAGGCCGCAGAAGTGCAACCTTCCCCGTCATGTTCACTGGAGCCACAATTTGCGCAACGAGCGGAACTCTTACAAAAACGTTGTGAATGCCCGTACCTCTGGCACCTGAAACAGCGCAGAGGACTGGGAATGTACGGGCGAACTCCACAGACCAAGTAGCCAGCCTTGATTTCGGTCGGAACCTTCGGGGAGTTAAAAGTCAAGATAACATTTTTAGACTTAATTAAAGAACCATCGCGCCGAAACATCATACGGCGCGCAGCAATAACACCTTGATCTGCAAGTTCAGTCACCAATTCTTCTTCACTGCATGGCAAGAGATCAAACTCAGAAATAACACCCCGAGAGGTGTTAAGAAACGGGTGAGGTGTCACTTTGACAGGAATGCCTTGAAGACTAGTGAGGTGCAGAAAAGTGTTACTCTGAGAAACACTGCAAGTTTGGACAAGCAGGTCCCCAGAGCGAAGCTTCCTCACAGACCTCAAGGGGCCAACCGCAGCGTCCAAAGCTTTAGAAATGAAAAAGGGAGATCTGGTGGACAGTCTCTCATTCGGATCGATGGATTCTACAAGCAAGTGAGTAGCATGCGTAGTCACAGCAATTGAGGGGAGACGACGCTTCGGAGCGACTGGTACAGCTGCCGAAGAAGAGGTTCCACATTCTTGGTCCAGGTCAAGGTCTAAAGACCGTTTAAGGGTATGAGACTTGGTAGGTTGAGAAGACGAAGGACAGTCGTTGTCAACTATCATTTTGTCATTTGACTTAAATTTGGAGTTTTTGTTCTTTTTACCCATGGAAAAAAGGAGGAAGATTCGTCTGCAGACTACTCCACCCACCACCGAGCCCTACAAGGGAGAACTGGAGGTCTGCAAGCCAAGAAAATGACGCTGGACACAGTTCTGGAGCTTATACGTTGCAGATATAGTCCGTTGGCTGTGATCACACGCACTCGGCGGACACTTCGGCCTCCGGGTACCGTCATGCCAACGCCTTTGGCATGATCCCACAGCCCCCGGGCTCACCCTGCCGTGCTATACGACAAAAAAGCCGCTAAAGCCGTGTACACAACTTGGTACAAGACTTCTGACTAGAGGTGGGTTAGTCTCTAGCCTCCCGTTTACAGCGAAGCCGGGGTCGAAGAGGAGTGTTGGTACACAGGAGGCACTTTATCCGGTCTCCTGCGACCTCAGCCGCCAGACATCCCATTTCCGCCTCACGGGTCTCCGCACGCGGCAAACATGCAGGTAGGTCTAGTACCCAAGCCAACTAAAAGGAAAAAAAAAGAAATCTAAAGAAGACAAATCCTGGCAGGGAACCTAAACTGAATCTCAGCAACCTACGAACTGAGCGGTTAATATAAATCAGTTAGTGGTGGAGGGTAACAAAACCACAAGACCGGGGTGTTAGTACATAACGTGGTAGCGATTAGGTAAAGTATACAACACGGGCAACTAGCCAGTGGAGAAAATAAAAAAAAACGAAAAAGCGAGACACAAGACCAGCTCGGGATCGTGGGGCCGCGACTCCCCAACAGCTGGATGAACAGCCGTCCCTGCAAACACCAAAATAAAAAATAAGCGGTGGCATGACATAAGATGTTGACCAGTCACAAGGTCAGCTCGGGCCGTGGGGGCGCCGCTCCCCAAATAACTGGAAAACCAGTTATCCCCGTGCGGGTTTTTTTTTTTTTTTTTTTTTTTTTTTTTTAGTTGGGAGGTTTAACGACCACCGTGATCAATTCAGCGGGCTGTAAGCAGTCAGCAGTTCCTAATTTTGGGTCACTGGTTCCATGCAGGGAAGGGGGAAAGCCAGTGCCAGAAGTCAAACGCAACGTCCATGACTCACCGGGATTCGAACCCGGACCCTTCTCGGACTCGTGATCAGAAGCCAGCGCATAGACCACTGCGCCACCGTAGCGGCTCACGTTGAAATCAACTATGTATTTTTCATACGATCCCAAACGCTCTTATGGACATACTAATGGAACTGGATGCAAAGAAATGATTAATGCAATTTGTACTAGCAGGGTGGTATTTCCCGGGTAAATATTACTATCTGTGGAATCACCAAGTTCAGCGGGTGAAAATTAATGAATAAAAAAGATATTCCTGTAATTTTCCAGTAAACTTATCTTTAATTTTTTTATTTAGTCAATTTAATTTTATGAAACAAAAAAAGAAAGGAAGAGGAATGGAAATACTTATCTCCGAGGAGACATCTATATAGAACTGCCGTACATCTGGCGTGTGCTTCTGAGAAACCGCGACACTGAAGTGCAATGCACCTGTGTGATGTCGCGTGCATGCGACTTGACATTGATAATCTTTTTCTTACCGTTTTAAATTTTGAATATCTGGAACTCTCTATTTACATTACATTGTATTTCTGCCTGATAAGCCGCCCGCTGGTGGTGAAAGCTAACGTTTATTAATTTTTGATTTTAGTACACCATTAACCGGATATTTTTGCACTTTATTGTTATCTACGGTCTTACACTTAGACCGTAGGTTGGGTATTGGAGTGCTGAATTGTGTTGCAGATCTTAAGAGTAAAAAATTGAACTTTTAACGAAAATTTTGTATGGGGGCCCCTTGGTCGTGGGCCCCGACACGTTCCCAAAACCATCTGCGGTCTAAGAGTACCGTGAAATAGTATCTCAAATTTGGTGGTTCTAAATTGAAAACTGTAGATTTTACGAAAAAATTGTAAGGGCCCCCCTTGACCCCGACCCGTTCCAAACACCGTCTACGGTGTAAGTTAGCGCACCATGAGGTAGTATACCAAATTTGGTGGTTCTAAATTGAAAACTGTAGAATTTACGAAAATTTTCTATGGGGACCCGTAAAGCCCGGGATCCGACCCGTTCCAAAAACCGTCTACCGTCTAAGTTAAAGCACCATGAGATAGGATACTAAATATGGTGGTTGTATATTGAAAACTGTATATTTTACGATAATTTTGTAGGGGCTCCGAATGGGGCCTCCACCCGTGCCAAACATCGTCACCGTCTAAGTCAGAGCACCATGAGGTAGTACACCACATTTGGTGGTTCTAAATTGAAAACTGTAAATTTTACGTAAACTTTGTAGGAGGCCCCTGAAGCCCGGGCCCCGACTCGTTCCAAAAACCGTCTACGGTCTAAGTTAGAGCATCATGAGGTAGTATACAAAATTTGGTGGTTCTAAATTGAAAACTGTAGATTTTACGAATATTTTCTATGGTGGACCCTTGACTCCGGGCCCCCACCCGTTCCAAAACCACTCTACGGTCGAAGTTAGAGCGCCATGAGATAGTATACCAAATTTTCTGGTTCTAAATTGAAATCTAGATTTTAGGAAAATTTTCTATGGGGGCCCTCGTCCCCGGGCTGCGACCCCTTCCAAAAACCGTCTACGGTGTAAGTTAGAGCACCATGAGATAGTATACCAAATTTGGTGGTTTTAAATTGAAAACTGTAGATTTTACGAATATTGCGTATGGGGGCCCTTGACCCCGGGCCTCCTACCTTTCCAAAACCGTCTATGATCTAAGTTAGAGCACCATGAGATATTATACCAAATTTGGTAATTCTAAATTGAAAACTGTAGATTTTACGAATATTGCGTATTGGGGCCCCTTGACCCAGGGCCCCCCTACCTTTCAAAGCAAAACCCGTTTACTGTCTAAGTTAGAGCACCATGAGGAAGTATACCAAATTTGGTGGTTCTAAATTGAAAACTGTAGATTTGTCGAAAATATTCTATGGGGGCCCATCGACCCCGGGCTCCGACCACTTCCAAAAAAAAAAAGCACCATGAGATAGAATACCAAATCTGGTGGTTTTAAATTGGAAACTGTAGATTTTACGATAATTTTGATTGAGTGGGCCTGGACCCCGGGCCTGGGCACTGTTGGAAAAGCGGTACTGGTAACCCCAATTTCTACCAAAATTTAATCAGGACATCAATTTCTATGAAGTCCCCCTCCCCTTTAAATATACTTTTTTTTGCAATTCATCAAAAGCTGTCGAAAGCAATTTATTTAGGGATTACTGCGATGTTATGACTTGCGATGTTATGGTACCACGATGTTTTGCCCTGCGATGTTATGGTGCCGCGATGTTTTGACTTGCGATGTTATGGTGCCACGATGTTTTGACCTGCGATGTTTTAGTACTGCGATGTTATGGTACCGCGATGTTTTGCCCTGCGATGTTTTGACTTGCGATGTTATGGTGCCACGATGTTTTGACCTGCGATGTTTTAGTACTGCGATGTTATGGTACCGCGATGTTTTGCCCTGCGATGTTTTGACTTGCGATGTTATGGTGCCACGATGTTTTGACCTGCGATGTTTTAGTACTGCGATGTTATGGTACCGCGATGTTTTGCCCTGCGATGTTTTGACTTGCGATGTTATGGTGCCACGATGTTTTGACCTGCGATGTTTTAGTACTGCGATGTTATGGTAACGCGATGTTTTGACCTGCGATGTTATGTCGGCAATCATATGTCGTGCGATGTTTTGACCTGCGATGTTATGTCGTAGACCCCAACAAAACCTTTGAACAAAAATCCGTTATCTCATTGGTGGGTGCCGTCACGGCACCGAGATGGCACCCACCAATTGGAGACCGCGGTCATTCTGTTGATGTTTTGATATGGGAACAATCATGGCTGCTTCGATTCGAAGAGGTAAATTTTTATCTCGTGCTTTTTTTGATCTGCAGAATACACAATCACATTTCTTTTTTGCCTTCACTTCGGAACAGTGGAGGACTAAGCCTTTTGAAAGAATAAAGATGTATTTGTGGACCACATTGATGCATTCGGTTTGTATCGTGATCGGCATTTCGTGCTGTCTCGATTTTCCCCCTTCCCATTCCCATCGAAACAGTGGAGGATTAAGCCTTTTGAAAGAATAAACCTATGCATTTCTGGACCGTATTGCATGGGGTCCACAGTCGAAATTTTTATATGAAGTTTGTATATGCCATTCGTAGTTACAATTTCTGCTTGCCCCCTCCTGAAAACTAAACAATCGCCACCCTGTTTGTGGTCAAAGGTATCGGAAGGTAAAAATAATATTTTGAATTGGGTGTTTTTAACCAGAAATAAACAACTTTGACCGCACTGGCAGTCTTTTATGAACTCCTGGAGATTGGCTAATGTTATACAAAATCGCTATTAGTAACAGGTATTGGTAAAACTAGACGAAGCCCGTCGGAATCGACGGTTAGTTTTTTTGTTTTTTTTTAAAAGAATGAACTCATGTGAACTTTATTTGATTTACAAATTCATTCAACCAATTCAGTAAAGACAATAGTCCAGGTTCGTGATTTTTTTTGTGTGTGTGCGACTGAAGATTTAAGGACCACCACCACCATAACTCAACTCAATGGTTCCAGGGAAGGGAGAGAGGCAGTGCAGTAAGGCAAACAACATCCATGCCTCACCGGGATTTGAACCCTCACCCTTCACGAATGAATGATCGTAAGCCAACGCTTGGGCTATAAGCAGTTGCCCGTCCCTAATTTAGGGTCAGTGCCATAAAACAAAAACATCCATGCGTCACCAGGATTCGAACCCGGTGGACGAAACCCATCGGAATTGACCATTATTATTTTATTTTTTTATAAAGAATAAACTCGTGTAACCCCTCTCTAACGTAAAGTCGCTGGTTCCGGGAAAGGTAGAGAGCCAGTGCCGTAAGACAAACACAACGTCCATGCCTCACTAAGATTTGAACCCGGTAGACAAAACCCGTTGAAATCGATGATTAGTTTTTTTCAAAAAGAATAAACTCGAATGAAACATTTATTTACATAATGGGAAATGTCTTACCTATGTGAATAAACTGGATCAAATGGATGTTAAATTGTATGTATACATCATACAGCCCAATGGCACAATGCAATCAGGTCTTCGAGTGTTCGCTGTTCCAATAAGAACTTTCATACAAATTCCTACTAGCGTTGTTTTGCACAAGGGTCGCTGAGAAGAGAGACTTTGGACTATCTTAGTCCCTCCAGTCAACCGCAGGTGATCAGATGTGAACCGCACACTTCTACCATAGACTTGACATGGGAAATTTGCCGCCTCACAACGCCTGAACCGTTACCCCAATCTCATTTTTCTCTACGACTGGCACATCTACATGGTAAAACCTTTATTTTGATACCTCAACCATATGTTTATGTTCAGCCATTCTCTCACAACTAGCCTTACAGTAAAAAACCTTATAGAATTCATATATTATAGATGGTTCAACACCCCCACCCCTCTAGAATTCAGTTTTGTTGCTGTCCTGTAGAGCTGCCGATTGTTCTCTCGTATATCTTTAACCGCTCTGTAGCGCATTCATTTTCTATGAGACTTATTAATCACATCGTTCATGTTTGAGATTATTATGGCCTTGCACACATCATTATTCTATGTACACATTACCAAAAATTTGTTTACGATTTACAAGGTGTCAACCAGATTTGGGAAATGCTCTCTGTCTGTATATACACAATATATATCCCTATCTGAGGCAGCAGTATGCGTGTGCTCATGTTACAGAAGGGAAAGCCACCCCTGCTAGTAGCAAAAAACTGACTCATTATACTTTGACTATGCCCAAAGTAAGGCTTAGTCGAAGGATATGTAATGAAATCGTGTAGCACTATTGCAATACATGCTTTCGTTTCAATCTTTCTTTAGCATTTATACCTGGAAAATGTCATGACTTCCTAAGGAACATAATTTAAAATTGTTCTCAAAATTTTGTACATATACACTGAATGATCACTGAATTATGACTATAGGTCAATCTTTCGCCCTCAGTAAAGCAGCTATCTGACATGGCATCAATTCAATAACATGTCGGAAGCAGTTGGGAGGTATGGCTAACAAAAGTGGGTGTAATGCTGTTACGGAGGTATAATTGGTGTGCTGAGATGGCTGAAATGTTGTTTTGTAATGCTGCACAAGTGTTTTTATGGGATTGATACTGTTGGAGTTTGAAGACAAGTTTATATGCTGGAAGTCTGAACTGTGCTGCCCAAACCATTCCTGTACAGCATTGTACCAGTGGCTTGGCGCATTGTCATCTTGGAAGACATTGTCGCCATTTGGGAAAAAGTGCAAGATTGCTGGGTGTACAGAGTCAGCAAACATAGGTGTACAGAGTCAGCAAACATGGGTGTACAGAGTCAGCAAACATAGGTGTACAGAGTCAGCAAACATGGGTGTACAGAGTCAGCAAACAATTCACGACAGTAGGCACAAGTCACATGTTGTTCCACATGCACCAGGGGTCCAAGTTTCTGCCAGGTAAACATGTCCCATACCATAACTTCCACCACCAGCTAACACTGTTGATACCAGACAGGATTGTAACCAGCTCATGTTGTTTCTGATCTGTTGCATAGATCCACGCCCAAAAGTCTTTTCAAGTTTTTGGAAGAGTTAAATATTCAGGGGATAAAAAACTGTGGTTAAATTTTATTTACACTTAACTCCTTATAACTTCCTATAAGATGAGCAAGGCAATGAAAAAGTGAAGCTAATTATATAATTTATTTCTTATGATGGGAAACAAATTTAAATTAAAACGTGTGCTTATAAATATATTGAATATCTTCAATTATTTGAAAAATCTTAGCTATCGCTTTTGCCACGTTATATTCTGGACGTTGGAAGTTGAGAAATTCCTTGCATTTGAGACATGATATTACTATAAAATAGAATAAACAAAGCTCTACTCACAATGTTTTTTGGTGGTCCTCTTCTTTTTATTGTTTTCAATTTTTGACATTAAAATATCATGGTTATGCCTAAAAGATGATTATGACTTGCCTAAAAGGTGATTATGACAAGTCATAATCACCTTTTAGGCATGAACTATGATATTTTAATGTCAAAAATTAAAAACAAAAAGAATAGGACCACCAAAAAAACATTGTGAGTAGAGCCTTTTTTATTCTATTTTATAGTAATATCATGTCTCAAATGCAAGGAATTTCTCAACTTCCGACGTCCAGAATATAACGTGGCAAAAGCGATAGCTAAGATTTTTCAAATAATTGAAGATATTCAATATATGTGAAGCTAATTTTTTCCCCTTCTTTCATGTTTTTTGTTGTGTTCCGTGTTGCAAATACATTCAGGTTATTTGGAGGAGTACCCGGAATGTGTGGGATACTATAGTTTGATAGTGTTTCTCTCTCTCTCTCTGCTTTGGTCCACAGCAGAAGAGGAAAAATAAATTCAGTGTAAATATTATTTGGGTAATGAGAGCACATTTTATTTGATATTTAGCACTTATGATATGTAATCTGTAATAATAGCTGTACTTTAGTGCAACTTGAATGTAATGTTAATTCATATTGCAAATATATTTATTTCATGTTAATGTGAGCTTCGATCGCCATCAAACAAAATGATAGTCATCAGTTGAGTTTCAGGTATGAATGCATTTCTTTTCTTCTGTGGTGTACAATAATATTTTTTTTTTTTTTTTGCCAAGGCTGTTAGAAGAATTAAAATATGATCTGTGGTCGGTCATGAAGTAATGCATTGATTGTTGAAGTTGTACATTATTTTTTTTGTTCTCCTTTGTGTAAGTGTATATGAAATAGCCCCTCCCTTCATCGCTCTTTCATCAGAAGGAAATTCCACCCATTTGGGTCAAGTGGAAAAGGGTGCAGCTAAGAGCTATGACCATGTGTTTGGTAGAGTACACTAAATTTATACATACCAATGTTGAAACCATTTTGCCGTTGCAGAAATCTCAGCATTATGGACCTGCGTAGGGGAGGCAAGCAAGGCAACCCCCCCCCCGTGTTTCTTGGAAGAGCATAGCATGAAGCCTTGTCTGCTCTATGTTAAAGCTCTCTAGAGGGTTAGAACAGTGTTGCGAGCTGTAAGCATCACATCCTTTGCCCACAGAGGATTTCTGTTGCTCAACAGACCACACGTCTAGCATGAAATCAGCCTTCTACATACAATTTTGGTGCTCCAACACATCCTAACGGGCACAGTGGAAACACAGGCAGGTGGCTGTTTCAGTGTGGTTGCCGCACTTGTTTATACCCACCAACAGCAAAATGTGCATCTGGTAGGTAATTCCTTTGTTACTGAGTACATTTGTCTTAAAATTTTACAAAAAAACATGATATCAATGTAGAGAAACAAAAGATATAAGAAAAAGAACATGTAAGCACTTTACAAACAATGCCTACAAATTTTGCATTTATTTCTGAGTCCTGTCAAAAATAATGATAGGGATGCGATAAAGGAAAAAGGGGAGGAAAATATATTGTAGAATATATGCACTGCCTTTGGTTTATGCTAAGAAAAGAAGCAAACTAAAATGGTCTCATATTCATGTCAGGTTATGTGTTTATTCTGTTTTTAAAATTAAAATTTTATTGATGTGTGGAGGGTGGCATGTGTTATATTTCTACTAAGTTAATTCAGTTGATCACAGGTTATCTTATATTTTGTCCATAGTTAAATGATATTGCTTATTTGGTATTAAATTAAATGGCTAAGACCTCCTTTGTTAAGTGAACTACTGTAGTTTACTCAGAAAATGTCTTTAAATATTTGGTAGGTTAATTTTATTTGTTGTTTCAGTAGAAGTTAATTTAGCATATATGATTTAACATTTTGTGTTTATTTATTTATTTTACTTTATTATGTATTTTATTGTTCTAGTAGCAGGGATACCCGTTATTTCCAGGGTAAATATTACTGTTCCTGGAATCAGCAAGTGAAAGTTAATGGATGAAAAAGATATTTCTGTAATTTTCCAGTAAATCTATTTTAATTGACTTAGGTTATTACTTTTTGATGAACAATATTTTTGGATTTTCCATTAGGAGCAAAAATATAGATTTTTAGGTTTGTCAACCCTTGAGCAGGCGACGTAGAATTGTTCGTGTGAAAAGCAGAGTTCCTCCAAATTAATGCCAGCCAGTGCTAATGACTGGCTGATGCAGTAATATTTCATATGTCTTTTTTATTATTTAGTTAATTGACTTTTATGCGACAAAAAAGAAAGGAATGGAAATACTTACCCTTCGAGGAGACATCCATAGAACTGCCGTACATTTGCCATGTGCTTCTGAGAATCCTGCGACACTGGAATGCAATATACCTATGTCATGTTGTGTGCATGTGACTTGACATTGGCACTGCTCATCCTTTTGTTTACCATTTTGAAATTCAAATATCTGGAATTCTCTATTTACATTAGATGGTATTTATTCCTAATGAAGCTGTCTGTTAATGGTGAAAGCTAATGTTTATTCATTTGCGTTTTTAATACACCATTAAATGGATATTTCTGCACTTTATTGTTATCTACGGTCTCTAACTTAGACTGTAGATTTGGTGTTGGAGAGCTGAATTGTGTTGCAGTTCTTAAAAAATAAAAATGGAAATTTTTATGAAAATTTTGTAAGGGAGCCCCTTGACCCTGATCCCTTCCAAAAACCATTTACGGTCTAACTAAGAATACCATGAGATGGCATACCAAATTTGGTGGTTCTAAATTGAAAACTATAGATTTGTATGGCAGACATACAAATAAACATTCAATTATGTACATATATATACACTGGCAGAAAGTGAAAAAAGAACACCAAGAAGGAATTGGCGGACGATCATGAAATTTTCATATGTTAATGGGGTCGAGTTTGCGTAGGTGTGCTGTTAATTTCGGGGCCAACTGGTAGGCGCTTACGCCACAGCACGGCATAATATGCAAATTATCGTCGGTGGTATTTAAGGAGTACAGTGAAATGAATGTAATCAGTCGTCGGCGTATGGACACGTGCGAAGACCCTAAAGAAGCTGCAATGCCTGGACATGGAAGACGTGTACGATTTCACAGCAGTTATCGGACTTTGAGCGAGGTCGTCTAGTTAGGACTCCGTAAGGCCGGGTGGTCATATCGTCGTATTGCAGAGTGAATTGGACGGGAAATATCGGTGGTGGTACGATGGTGGCGTAGATGGTCCGAGGAACATTCCCACACGAGAAGACGTGGAACCGGGAGCCACAGACGGACTGATGAGCGGACCGATCGACGCGTAAGAAGAGCGGCGCTGTCAAGCAGAACATCCACTGCAACGCAAATCCGAGCTGCCGTTGCACCTGAGGTGACTGTGCGAACAATCCGCAACCGTCTACTGGATGCAAGACTACGTGCACGTGTGCCTCTGGCATGTGTACCTATGACTCCAGCCCACCGTCAGAAACAGCTGCAGTGGTGTCGCCAACGTCTGTACTGGAGAACGCAATGGCGATCTGTCGTGTTCAGCGATGAAAGCAGATTCTGCTTGGGTGCTTTTGATGGCCGTATGCGTGTTTGCAGACGCACAGGAAAGCATCTCCACCCTTCTTGTATCCGCCAGCAACACACAGTTTCCTACACCTGGTCTCCTGGTGTGGGGAGCGATCAGTTATCCCTCCCGTACACAACTA
Organism: Macrothele yani; assembly: GCA_039090855.1. NCBI lineage: Eukaryota > Metazoa > Arthropoda > Arachnida > Araneae > Macrothelidae > Macrothele > Macrothele yani. Next base: position 122,034,289 of record CM077009.1, on the reverse strand, counting down.
GTGTTTGTACCGGGTACGTTAAACAGCACCTCCTACATCAACAACATCATTCAGCCCGTTGTTGTGCCATTTGTAAGGTCGGTCCATGGTGGTGTTTTCCAGCTAGATAACACACGCACACACACGGCACGTGCAATGCAACATGCACTTCAGGGCATGAGACAACTTCCATGGCCTGCATGTTCACCGGATTTGTCCCCCATTGAGCACGTGTGGGATTTTATGGGACAACGACTTATCCGGTCTCCACGGCCAGCCACGACCATCCCCGATTTACGCGTCCAGGTTGAGGATGATTGGAACTCAATACCCCAAACTTACATCCAACATCTGTACGACAGACTGCATGCCAGAATTGCACAGTGTGATGCAGTTCATGGCGGTTCAAACTCGTACTAACCACGTTACATGGAAATGTTATTTTTCAGTTTACCAGCAAATACAGCTGTATTTTGTCATAATGTTTTGATCACGTTATCCTCTGTATTCCGTTATTATGCTGTACAAATTTCGTTGGTATCAGACGTCTCCTTCTTAGTGTTCTTTTTTCACTTTCCGCCAGTATATTAATAGCTGAGTATTTTAATCAGCTGCACGGAACTATTACATTAGTTTTGTAATGGACCTAAACTTTTACAAAAGATCCGTCAAGCAAAAATATTGAAAAACACATCCTTTAATAATCTATTGGATAGATGAAAAAAAACTGTTTCTATTTTGTGAACTGTATATTTATGAAATAGCTACCAATATTGCAGTTAACCATGTTACATGTTTAATTTTTTTCCCCTGGCATAACTCTTGTGAAACTCGTTTTTTTCTAAAGGAAATCTTAAAATCATGTACTTCACTTCAATGTACAAATTCTGCATAGGAAGAAGCACCTCATTCCTGTTGTGTAAAAAAATTGGTGCACATTTATACACATGATGTATCAGAGTTCTTCATGTATATGGTCATCAACTTGTAAGACTGATGAGTTATTACTTTTTTCTTTTTTTTTTTTTTTTGCACAAAAAACTGTGTATTTACAAGACTTAATGCTCTTATAACACTAGCTTGGTAAATAAGTCTCTGATGTATGGAAGTATTTGCAGATATAGGCTAAATAAAACGGTATAGAAGGTGGAGATGTTTTCCACCGCTAGTTTGCAAACTTATTATAACATACTACTGGCAATTTCTGCCACTTTTCATGTATTCCTTTGGTTTCAAAGATGTTTGTTGATTTTCTGCAAATTGTATGAATTTCATTTGTGTGTGTCTGTGTATAGTAGCATGTGCAAAGGTGAAACTAAAGCAAAACCACGAATTCTTGTTTAATGACCTACATTTAATTTGTCCATCAGTAGCCCAGCTGTTTGTAAAAGATCAAAATGTAGGTTCAAAAGTTCCTGAAATAGTCCCAAACTGTGGGGATAAAAAAATGTGGGATGAATTTCCATTTCATACATTTGCAACAATCATCGTTCATAGAGTGCTACTAATTGCTGCCATTGTATTTCCTGTCTGTGTTGAGCACCAGCAGTTTTTTTGTTGTGTACTGTGTATTATTAGTTTTGAGAAGTACCTACTGTAATAACCACGTGTATTCCAAACCAATATCAGCATGTCAGTTTTTATGTTATTCTTCCCTTTATTTTGATTGCATATGTACTGTATCCCTGCCTTAAGAATGAATAAATAATTTAAAAAATTCAATTTGCGGTGCATTCCTTTATCACGGATTTAACATCCAGTTTTGAAGCATTTCCCTGTCATTATCAGAATTGCAGAGTACAGACGTACGCTGTACGCAGATAGTTTACAGATTATTAGCAGATTTCACAGCTTTTGCTTGTAGATTTAAAAAAAAATGTTATTCTCATTTTTCTTTTTGTTTCAGACAAAATTTCCTGTTTGCTTTAAATTTTCTGTTTACCCATTTTCGGCCACCACTTCAAGATAATACACACTAAATAAATATGTAAAACTAATAAAAAAGCCCATGGAAATGTGGTACCTGCACCCAATACCATAAATGTGATGGAATTTGAAATCGTGAATTCTAACCACCTCATTTCTGGTTGAAGGTAAAAAACGAATCTAGCCATTTCACACACATTGAAGCACATTCAATCCTAATGTACTTTTGTTCTCATTGGAATCTGAAATGTTCTAAAAATTATTTATTGAAATTATCTTACTCTATTGTTATCTTGGTTAGCACTTCACATTAAGTAGAATCATTGTTATTAGTGACATTTTAAAGATACATGTTCCAGGATGAAAAAAAATAAAATAAACAAGTATTCAGTATGCAAAGTTTATTTTACAAATTGTTTTATTATTATGTCAGTGAGACAAAACTAATTCCTTTAATTCTGCATGTGCAAGTTTATACAGAGAAATAAACATGCTGCTTACATTTCTCAGACTTTGCAATCATAATCATACACTGCAGTGTGTATGTTGGTATACAAACTAAATGTACCGATGAGCCATCACATTATGGCCATGTACCTAATAAGCTGTAGGAGCCCCTTTAGCCCGCAAAACAGCAGTCACTCGGCAAGGTATCACAATTTGATGAGGTGGCAATAGGTATCCTAGGGTATCTGGTTCCTGTAGATTTCAGGGTGGTGGTGATTTAGCAGAAACCCCCGTTTTCCAATTCGAACCACAAATGTTCGAGTGGGTTCGTGTCAGGTGAATTTGGACACCAGGGCATTAACAGAAAGTCACCAGCGTGTTCCTCAAACCACTCCTTGACGATTCTGGCAGTGTGGTATGATGCATTATCCTGTTGGTAATGGCCATCACCAGCAGGGAACACAGTTTCCATGAATGGGTGAACTTGGTATGCAATGATGTTCAGATACCTGACAGCTGTAGGGATTGGGATAATGGGGACAAAAATGTCCCCTGACAGGAGAAATACGGCGACACCCATTGCAGATTCTTGGAAAGGTGTGCTGCAGAGTGTTTTCCTATTTTCTTAACATTGTTTTTAAGATTTTTTAAAACAAAGGAAGAGAAATTTTCACACCTTTTGTAACGGCTCCTGTGTCAGACGTGAAGCTATTATCGATCACTGTTTTCAACCCTCCCCCATTTTATTTTAGCTTTAATTCTTCGATATTTTCGCACAGATAACTTCAACTTGATAAGATATAACTTTTTTTGTTATTTTTCAGCTTTAAATTTAAAAAGTGCTGTTTTTGTGTACTTTTAACACACCATGCACGTTTGATGTGGCATTTCGGAAAGTATAATGGACACAATTTTTCTTTTTTTTTTTCTATTTTTGGCATGGACGACTAAACTTTTATCTAACTGAAAGTTAGATGAAGGGTTTTTTTTTACAAGAGCCATATTTTTAAAGCGTTTTCTCCATTTGTGCGGTCACAGAAACGAAGAAATGCTGCAAGTTAACGGAATATGTCGGCATTCCGTAAGTTGACGTCTCAACTTAATTTTTTTACTGTTTGCTTCCGAGATAGCTTCACTTCAGTTAGATTGATAAGGTGTTTTTTTCTCCTTTGTGCTATTTTTTTCCTTTTTCAAAAATTATGTTTTTACACATTTATATCGCCCTCGTTCCGTTTTGTATGGTCGCATTGTGAGGCATTCTGGTGGTCATGCGCAGTTGTCATTTTTGGCACCCAGATAGCTTTGTTCCAGTTAGATTACTGCTGGGGTTTTTTTTGTTTGTTTGTTTACAAAGTCCATATTTGTGAACTGTTTGCAACATTCATTTCAGTTTCCGTAGCCATGCGGCATTTTGGAAGTTAACGGTCGCCTTTTACAGTATTTTATCTATTTTGTTTACTTCCAGATAGCTTTACTCAGATATTTTTTTTACTAAAACCATATGAACACAAATTTTTAAGTCCCCTGCTTCGTTTCCAAGGCTATATTATGTGGTATTCCGAAAGCCGACTGTCGCAACTGTCTTTCAATGATCTTCCAGATTGTTTCATTTCAGATTGACGAGGTGAAAAGTTTTTTGATTTACAAGAACCATTGCTGTTTTGCTCACTTCAGTTTTATGGGATTTCATCAATTATATCAATGAATATAATGATGATTCCCCATCACATTTTCACAAATTCACCAAATTTTTCTTCAAACTGTGGTCAATGCACAAACTGGATTTCAAAGAAAAAATCTTATATGGACCCCTGTTTTACAAATCAAGTTAAATGTGACAATATTACTGGTATTTCCGAAGTTGACATGATCCTTACCTTCTCACACAATCACCTGGTGAGGTCCCTAATACAACATACTGTAATTGCTGCAGGAATAGTAAGAACAATGTCTATCAGGTAAAACATCCTTCGAAGAGAGGGAGTTAAAGTTTGATCATTTAACTAAATGCAAATTAAAAATATGGATTTCAAATAATTCCTTATACTTTTTGACCATTATTTTTAAAATTCCAAAAGCATTTAAAGAATGATATTTAAGTTCTGAATGTATTAAAATACTTTGTTTCTTCTGCATTTTTATCAGGAAAAAGCAAGTTTGACTATTGCAACTAAATATGAATGTGCACTATTATCAATATCTCAAATTGACTCAGTGCAGAACAATAAATTTTATGGCAAAATTAACGTTTAGGTATCCCTTTACCTTGCAGACAGTTAAGTGTTTCTTTCTGTGTTGCAGACTTCTGAAAAAGATTCTGCAAGTGAGAAGTGTCCCAAAAACATCGGCCACAGCTAGCGCCACTGCCAGCCTGTTTCTGCCTAACAGTGCATCCAGGTGCCATAGCCTCATTTGGTAATTGGCGTATCCATGCTTGGCTGTCTACATGATGCACCAGGAATCTTGATTCGCCAGACCAGGCCACTTGCTTCCAATCGTCCATGGTCCAATCTCGATCTTGGCACATTTCATGCAGTGAGTATGGGAACCCAGCTAGCTCTTCGGCTACATAGGCCCATGCGCACAAGTCTGCAGTGAATGGTGTGCTGTGACACATTGTCCTGATCACCACTGTTGTATATATGTGTGCGCTTTGTTGCACTGTGTTTGCTGTGAACAATGTGCGACAGTCTCCGCTCCCCTCTGGCATCAGTGAAGTGCAGACGACGATTCATCATTTGGCCATCTGTGCACCACTTTCGATACCTACTCACTACAGTGGCACATGAACAATCCATAAGCCACACTGTGCCATCACAACTTGTCCTTTATCAAACTCCTATAAATCGGCAGATTTTCCCATTCTGACTCTTTAACACTCTACTAACCGAAAGCTGGTCTGGTTGTTTATATACTGCTCTGTGAACTTCACCTGCTCCACCGTTTGGTCTCCAGGCGCACTCATTTTAAAACTTAATTTTTTTGCCAGTGAGTATCAACAGTTTGATAATGAGTAAGTTTCAGCATTTAACATTATAATTCAATCATAAATAAATTTTATGCTGTTATATTTTTCGCAGCTGAGTCCAATTTTTTCCCCATTTCTGTCATTGAAAAGCCTGAAAGTGAGCTGCATTTCATACTATCATAATCTGTGTAAAAATATATCAAAGCTACCATGTCGCGACGGGGGTTCAGTTGCACAAGACAAAAGAGAATAAATGAGCTAATTACAATGTGAAGGAAAAATTCAGACAAGTTGATGCCTACACAAATGTAATTTAAAATATTACCAGAAAAGAAACTTACCCACAATATCTGTAGCGTGAACTTCAGATCTGTTTACTGCTGTAACTGAGACCATCAGAAAGAAGTGTTTTAGTGGACATTTTTTATATAAATCCACTATGAAACACTTATCTCAAATAGTCAATGTCATCTCCAGGTGACATCTCTCATTAACTGCAGGAAAATGCTTTCAAACATGCAGTGTGTTCCACAATAAGTACATGTGTTTGTCCTCTCAAAAAGTTTAGTCCTTTTAACTGTTCTAATGGAAAAACAAAAAAGAGAGGGTGGGGTGCATGGATATACAAAAACCAGAATACCCAAAGGTTTCAGAAATTAAAACAAAACAAAAAACAACAAAGCTGTAAAAAAATACCAAAGTGTTAGGTACAAGAGATTATATTGAAGTGTAAAATGATATAAGCTAATGACATTGTAAGCTGTTGAAAAATGTATCAAAGGAACTATCATGTTGTAATGGGGATTCACTCATATATTCAGTTATACAAGGAAAAAGATAACAAATTAGCTACGAGGGTATATCAGAAAATAGGTTTCACATAGCAGTGACTCTCAGAAATGGATACAACACGGCTGTAGAGTGACATCACACATTTTGTCATCTGCTCATGGAAGGAGTGTGGCACAATTGTGTTGCGTAGTTTATTAGTTAACAGGAGTTTGTTATGGCACAGCAGCTGGAGTGTTATTCAAGTTCGGAAGTTCATGGAACAGTGTTTTTTTTTATGAGTTGAATCCAACTGAAATCCATCGTGAAGTGTTGGCTGTTTATGGAGAAGAGGCAATGTCGCTCATCAAATGTTCAGTACTCTCTAGGTTCCGAGGGAATATATGAGATTCTGTCACAGGAAAGAAGATTCGACCCTAGGATGATCAAGAGGATGTTGACATAGACACGGAGGTTTTTGTATGCTGAGACTTTCAGCTCGCGCCCCACTAGTTAGAAGCAATTTTTGGGTTGTTCAGCAACAAAAACAAGTGTGCTTACATGGAAAGTGCTATGGTGAGTTTTTTCACCATGTTTCTTTGGATTTTTATCCAAACTATGAGTACAAAAACCTGTATCTCTGGGGCCCATAACTTCAAACTGATACATTTCTTTCTCCTTATTTACTTGTTATAAAGAATTATTAGAACGTGTTACCTCTCTACAGGCAGAGCACACAGTGAAATGTTGTCAACCATGATTTCTAGAGAGCTGATTTCTGACTTTGGGTGTCCACATCTGTATTTTTTACAGATTGTTTTTCTTTTACACTAGCATCATGGTTCTGTATTGCTCCCTGTCAGTAACAATTTTGGTGGTGTTGGGCATCTAAACAAGTGAGGCAAGACACTGAAATGGCCATCTTCCAGTGTTTACATGTTCCTTTTCTTCAAATCTTTTGTTTCTCTACATTGATATCGTGTTCTTTTTTTGTAAAATTTTAAGACAAATATACTCTGCAACAGAGGAATTGCCTACCAGATGCACATTTTGCTGTTGGTGTGTATAAACAAGTGATGCAAACACACTGAATCAGCCATCTGCCTGTGTTTCCGCTGTGCCCTTTAGGATGTGTTGGAGCACCAAAATTGTATGTAGAAGGCTGATTTGATGCTAGACGCGTGGTCTGTTGAACAACAGAAATCCTCTGCGGGCCAATGATGTGATGCTTACAGCTCGCAACACTGTTCTAACCCTCTAGTGGGCTTTAACAATAAGGCAGACTAGGCTGTTCTATGGAGAGCGGGTGAACATCTAAAGTTTTGTAGTCTTTGGGATGAGTGCATGCTCTGGTGGGACAGTTTTGTAGTCTTTTGGATGAGTGCATGCTGTGTGTGTGCGGTCTTTTGCTGAGATTGTTTCTAGGGTCTGCTGATAAAAGCTTAACGTGTTGGTCAACGTCTGTTGAAGACATCATGCTCTTCCGAGAAACACGGGGGGGGGGGGGCAGTTTCTGTGCCTTGCTTGCCTCCCCTCCCCCACGCAAGTCTATACTCCTGAATTTCTGCAACAGCAAAATGGTTTCAACATTGGTATGTATAAATTTAGTGTACTCTTAACAGCAAACCCCTGCCCATGCAGAAACATGAAACTATGGTCAAAGTCAGTAATTCATCCATTATCACACCTCCTTCAGGCAGCAAGAATTAAATTATGTTCCCCAGCTTGACCAAGTAATAATGGACATTTTTGACTGTTGGAGGAATTCAGCTTACAGGCAATGTTAGCAACAAGAAACACATGGCCATAGCTCTTAGCTGCACCCTTTTCCACTTGACCCCAATGGGTGGAATTTCCTTCTGATGAAAGGGCGATAAAGGGGGAAGGGGGACTATTTCAAATACACTTACACAAAGGGGAACAAAAATAATAATGTACAACTTCAATTAACCCTTCAGGTGACAGTGGATTTGGAGGAGGCAATGCGAAATTTTGTCACATGAATAACAGGAGACTCCCCTAAAAGCATCCTGTCTTTCTGTAGTATTTCTCGTCGTTAAGATGTGCATATATGCGTTCTCGCCGCCTTTTAACAGGTTTCAGATGAACGTATTATTGCATCGTCATCGCTTTGAGCACAGAAATCTACGAACGTATGCATATCTGCCGGCCAACAACAGGCTTAATACATTACTTCATGACCGACCACACATCACATTTTAATTCTCCTAACAGCCCCAGCACGAAAAAACAATTAAAATTGTTATTGTACACCACAGAAGAAAAGAAATGCATTCATACCTGAAACTCAACTGACGAGTGCCATTTTGTTTGACGGCGATTGAAGCTCACATTAACATGAAATAAATATATTTGCAATACGTATTGACATTATATTCAAGTTGCACTAAAGTACAGCTCTTATTAATTATTACATATTACATTGCATAAGTGCTAAATATCAAATAAAATGCACTCTCATTACCCAAATAATATTTACGTTGAATTTATTTTTCCCTCTTCTGCTGCGGACCAAAGCAGACAGAGAGAGAGAGAGAGAAAAAAAAACACACTATCAAACCATATTATCCCACACATTCCGGGTAATCCTCAAAATAACCTGAATGTTTTTGCACCACAGAACACAACAAAAAACATGAAAGAAGGGGGAAAAATTGGCTTCACTTTTCCATTGACTTGCTCATCTTATAGGAAGTTATAAGGAGTTAAGTGTAAATAAAATTTAACCACAGTTTTTTTATCCCCTGAATATTTAACTTTTCCAAAAACTCGAAAAGAATTTTGGGCATGGATCTATGCAGCAGATCAGAAACAACATGAGGCGGTTGATCAATCCTGCCTGGTATCGATAGTGTTAGTTGTTATGGTATGGGACGTGTTTACCTGGCAGAAACTTGGACCCCTGGTGCATGTGGAGCAACATGTGACTTGTGCCTACTGTCGTGAATTGCTTGCTGACTCTGTACACCAGCAATCTTACACTTTTTCCCAAATGGTGACATTGTCTTCCAAGATGACAAGGCGCCAAGTCACAGGTACAATGCTGTACAGGGATGGTTTGGGCAGCACAGTTCAGACCAGGGTTTAAGCTAGCTCAAAAAATGATGGAGCAAAAATGCTAAAATGGGGAAAAAGGTTGTAGCAAGCTAAAGAAAGTTAGCCGCTTTTGTCACTCAAAAAATTGTAATATCAAATGAACTGTCCACTCCAACAATGCCTTGGACAGCAGTGGAAAACTAATTAGCTTGGAAGATAATAACATATTTAAAACAAAACTGTATTGGGCAGTGTAAGTTGATATACAGCTCTCAACAGGATAAGGACTTTTTTTTCTAAAACCATGATTAAATAAGCATTAAATCCAAATCTGAAATTTGATTTTGTGAGTTACAACATTGTCTTTGCATGAATGATTTGGTTAATGACCAGTATGAATTGAATAAGTAAAATGCCAATACTGTTACTGTTAATAAAAATTTAATTGCTGTCAAGAGACGCACTGAAAACCCGGGTTATGACATTATAAGCTGCTCTCGCGATTGAACTTATTGTGTACCCTATCTACCCGTATTTTAAGTTAAACTTTATTAAACAAATTAGTAAAGTCATGCAATGCATTGATTATGATACGCTTTCCAACATACCAGAAATCATTACTCAAGTTATTACCGACGTTATGAGGATAATGGCTGTGGAATACATCTCGCTCCTGTGTCCTGACCTTTGACCCCATTTCCATGGTAATAAACATAATTGGTTCAGTATACCTCCAGAACAACATACTAAAGTTTTGTCACAATAGAAACATTTTTAGTCAAGTTATGAGGCTAATGGCTGTGGAATGTATCTGGCTCCCGTGTCCTTACCTTTTGACCCCATTTCGATTATATTCAACAAAATCGGTTCAGTATACTTCCGGAACAACATACTGAAGTGTTGTCACAATCGAAGCATTTTTACGTAAGTTATGACACGTAAGGGAAATGGAATGGATCCCGCTCCTATGTCCTGACCTTTGACCCCATTTCGTCCATTTTCAATAGGGTTCGTCCCCAGGTGGTCCCCTACCACATACTATAATTTCATCAAAATCAAACCATTTTTATGTGAGTTATTGTGCAGACGGACAAACTGGAGCGTATACGCTTCTTCAACCTACGGTTGGAAAAGCGTAAAAAATTAGAAATATATATGAAAAAAGGTATATGAGCGTAAAAAAAAAAAAAAAAAAAAAAAAAGTATTTCAGCATCAATAACCCTACTCAATCCAAGTATTTCTAAAACAAGTTAAATTTAAATTTTTATTAATAGCAATAGTATATTCCTCAAACCAACTATTATTTCAATTACAATAAAATAAAATATTACCATTTGAGCCTTTTACATATTTATTTTTTAATATCAGAGACGAAGTACACGTGGTTCATATTGCGAATCGCCAAAACAAAAAAACGTGCTATGAAAATAGTATTAGTCCTACAATTATTGTAGTGTGAGTGTATGTGTGCTTTACACATTAATTTACAGGTACTAGCAAATATTAAAAAAAAGAAGCTTGTGGTGAAAACATTCCTCTGCGTTCGCACTTCCTCACTTATAGAAGAGGGGCTGGGCAAAAGTATGGAGGGTAACGGCTACTTCACCGGACGTGTGATTTTGAATGTGCTTCCTCGTTGTTTGGCTCTGGGACCTCCCTGCCCGCGCTCCTACCTCTTCCACATCATTTCTGCCGATCGCGGGCAAGAACTTGTTTCGCAATTGGTCCTTCAGCTTTCATGGAATTCATGCTATTTTTGCAGAAGACAGAACTGTCTGTTTTGAATCGTTAACTTAGCAGTGTTAAATATTTTTCGAATAGGGAATTTTTAAATTGCTAACACTCAAGATTAATTACAATAGATAAAAAAATATTTAAAAAACATAGCATTAACTTTTTCAGTACTGCCAGAAAAAGAGAACCAAAACAAAGAAAATGACCTCTTACCCCTTGCAATTTTTAATTATACTTGACAACCGTTTTTGGTACCCCCTCCTTGAAATCCATCCCCTTCTAGCTTGTAAAATATGTGATGACAAACCACGTGGTGAAACTTTACTTGCCTGACAGACTGTTGTGTGTGTTTACATTTTCTGGGGATCGAGACCGCCGGGATTCTTTCTTTATTTAAATTTTCTTATTTCGGTCTTGTGTGTGTTTCCACTTCCAGAATTTTAAGGTGGAGACCGTGCCCTTTGTTTACAAGCAACTATTTCCTGAGGTTTTTTTCTCCAGCTGGAAAGCCGTGGTTTCGGCAACAACTGAAATTAAAAACTTTTTTTTTTTTTACTGTGTTTACGCATACGCGTTATGTTATCTCTGTCATGCACGATGGAAAGTTGACACATATTATTGTTTTGATGTTTCGATCAACCTAAATTGATTGATGTTTTAATCGCCCTAAATGTTTGATGCTTCAATCGAACTCCTTCCGCGTAGGAATTTTTTTTATTAGTTAGCAGCCATGCGCAAAAACAAATATATGAAAATAATTGAAAGTTGGGAATTTTCACTTACTTTATCACTTGGCAGGACATTGCTTTTTCTTGCTGCAACACACAGTTCGCAGTTCAAATATGGTATTTTTATCCCTCCAGTTAACTTGCACCCATTTGTAAAGGGAACACCATTTTCACATAAGTTGCTCGAAGGTATATTAGATCCAGTAGCAGTTTTACTTTTTTTAAAAAAACTCACATTCTTTTTCAGTTGTTTTTATCGGCACTGCCTTCACAATATTTGCGTTTCTTAATAATGAAGTTATCCATTGAAATGCGGCACGTTGTATGATGGACGGCAACTTGAGTGGCAAGAGCAACCCCTAGTTTGCACTTATCTTTCCTAATATGTGTTCTTTCTCTGTAGAAGTTTGAAAGGTCACTCCGGTCACAAATGCAGGGGTTATTAATGGCCTTGGGGGTGGGAATGAAGCTATAGACATCGCAGTTAACTTGAATGGGGGAAGGGGTCTAATCCCTCTAGCCTCTATCTTAGCCTGCCAGCCTACTCCACCCTTTATGGAGCGCTGTAGAGTGTATGTAGGGGGTGGGGAGTGATTCAACAGGTACTGTAGAGACACGGTAGGAACCTATTCAGAGGAGTTTGCAAGGCAAGGCACGAAACCCTGAAATCATCGGCGTCTCCCAACGGTGCCAATGCATAAACTCGAGACATAAATGAGCATGTGAGGGTACCCCCCCCCGCACAACAAAAGTATTTCCGTTACTACTAGTATCTCTAATTATTATACTTATCAGCAAAGCTGTAACCGATACTTCTAAAGATAAAATGGTTTGACTTTGGGAATTACTTACTACCTACCTATGCCTTTTGCTCACAACAGTAAATTATTTTGGGGTTGAGCTTGCAGTATTAATTTGTTGCTAAAAAAATAAATTGCATCAGTGAAATTTAAGTAACTTTGATTTCGACAACTACATGATATTGTCTTTAACATGTACCACACTAAGAACGTTAATAAAAATTTTGCATTTGTATAAAATAAACCAATCACACACATAACATACCTTTTAAAAAAGTTTTGCCTTTCTTTCCAATTGCAAAATTACCCATTTGGCAAATAAATAAAAGAAAATCTGCAGCCAAGTTTTTATGCTACTAGAAGGGCAACTTCTCTGTTTCATCGGATATTGATCTTTTTTTAACAGAAATTTTAGTCATTGAGTTTCAGTCAGATGGTATTGACCTAAAGTTCTATTTACTAATAAAATAACAGTATATTTAACAAATTGGATGTTGATCTAAGTTCCATTTCTTAATAAAAAAAAACACATCAGTATGGGGCGGTGTTAACCTAAAGTTATATTTACTAATAAAATAACACTAGTTCTTAAAAAAGTGTGTTATCTTCATTTGTTTTTTGCGGAGACGCTATCAGGCTGACGCTTACGTTTCCAACATCCTTCATTTGCAGTGTCTTGTTTGTGTACCGAAGAGGAGAAGAACCTTTACTATTACAAGTAGCCGTTATAATTGCTTCAACAGGTTTTGGAGACAGAACTGTAGCACGTACTCCATTTATATATGCAGAAACATGACCCAGCTGTATCAATTTTCCGACACCATATCCCAGCTTTCTTCTTTTGGGTGTCTTTTTTTTCTAGCCAATCCCACCGGAATTTATTTTTGACTGAAGCCTCTTATGTCTTGAGATTGTCAGTTTTGGTTAAAAATTTCATCGTTGATGACGAACTTAACTTAAACCGTGTAAACTTTCAAATTCCTAAAAACATTCATACATCACACACAAAAAACCCCCATCACTTTTGCCTAAACAAAAACCCACAAACGTTTTATCAGGGAAACAAAGACACCTCCTCTCCGTCACTGACTTACTAATACAATGAGGCAGGCTGTTCCCGCGTGTAGGTGCAGACACGTGAGTGACGTACTTTATTTGCTTTAACTCGCTCCCTCCCCCGCCATCTCCAAGTTCCAATCCCACATCACTCATCAGCAGAGATCGTGCTAGGATTTTTTCAAAAGAGTAAAAATACTCCTTCACATTTTTTGAAGGAGTATTTTTCTTTCCAAAGGGGTAATTTTAGAGAACGAACAATTACCACATTAAATTTTTAGCTAAATAATATTTAACATAAAAACAAATAATTATATCTATATATAAATATGTCAACATGAATTAGCATGTAATTGAATTTCTTATATATAAAATAAGTAAATTGTAATTTATCAAAATCTTACATACTTGTCTTTTTTTATCCATGAGGCTGCAAAAAATTTTGTTTTGCTTTTGAAAGACTGTACCAAAACTTGTGTGTGTTACTTCACAGATTCAGTTTCTACACACTCAAACTTTAAAACAAGTTATATTGTGGAGGAAGGAAATCTTCAGTCTATCTCCATCACAAAAGACAAAATAAACCTTCATTGGACATTGTGATGTGCAAGTTTAGTATTACAAAGATCAACTAATTTATTATTTTGCAGCATGTTTTCCTCCAGCTCTGAAAATTTTTTTCTTGAATACTATGTATGAGATGTCTGCAGTTCACATAATTGAGACTTGGTTGATTCAACCATTCTTCTGATATGAGGAATGTCCAGTTTCTCCCTTTGCAACTATTTATAGAGGGAAAATAACATTTAACAATAATTCAGGACAGTAGAAACATCGCGAAAAAAATTACGATTACAAAAAAATCTTCGCTCAGTCCGACTTCCGTTTTCGGAAATTTTTCCTCCGTTTTCAAGCTGAAACACAATCAGTTATCAAACAAAATTATATTTACAATAAAAAAATGAGCAGAGGAAATATTGCGAGGGAAAACAATTTACGATTGCAGATTAAATCTGCAGTTCATCTAACTTCCATTTTCGAAAGATGAAATTCTGTCCCCAGCCATTATCTTCAGTTTTGATGACAACAAAGTCAGAGTTACTCTTCGAATCCGCGAAAGAAACTCGTGCCTGAAGTTTACAAGGACCTTTTTGCTCCGTCGAACTTCCGTTATCGGAAATTATTGTCTACACTTTCAAGCTGAAATGCAAACGTTTATGCAATAAATTGATATTTAATAACAATACTGGACAGAGGAAACTTCGTGAAAAAAAAAATTGATCGCGGAAAAAAAATTCACTCCGTTTTGCTTTCGTTTTCGGAAGTTCTGAAAAACGGAATACTAGCCCCCAGGCGAAAAACGAGCCCCTCCCTAATCCTCAGAAAATAAAACATTGCCTTCAGTTTTTTTTTCATAGTTCTCAAGTATAACCGAAATGTGGAATTCCGCGAATCCGAAGAACAATCTCATGCCTGATTCGTAACAGTCTGCGATATGCAAAATAAACTGCTCATATGGCTACGCATGGAAGCCGATTCACGTGTCCATAAACTGATTATGTTCCCGATGTATTAGATTACAATTTTCGAAACTCTGAACGATCCGTTTCTAAATCACGTATTTTTACAAAGGATACGTTTTTAACGCACGAATTTTGCGAGCGATCCGAAAACGGACCCAAGATTTTATATTTATATATATTTTTTCTTAAAATTTCGTAAGGCGGGAGACTCCGCTTAACAGCTTTGTCTCCGCTGGTAACCCGCCATCCATCCCTGAAATGGCAATTAAACGAACTTCAAAACACGTCGCTTTTCACTTCCTCCACGCCAACGCTTAACTGCAACCATGCTGCACCGATACACTAGCGTCTCAATCCCGACGCGGCTGAATCGTTACTTATGACCAATGCGCATGCCCATCGGTTGAGCAGCTCTGCCCTGAAGGTTCTTCCGAATGATTTGCCAAAAGCCGATCCCTAGCTGACTAGCTCGGCAATGGGAACCAAATTATGATTTTTTCATAAACTGTGACATAAAAGTTAACATACAATTTCTTGATAAAAAAAATGGTCATTTTTATGACAAAATCCCGGTGTAATCACCGATTATAAAAGGAAATTGCATATGAAAAAAACAATGCGTAAAAATACGCATTTCTTAATATTAAAGCGTATTCGGCGTTTTTAAGGCGTGAAATACGCGTGTAGATGCGTTATCGCGATCTCTGCTCATCAGAGCGAAAACCTGTTTTTTGAATCGAGGAGCAGAAGCTCCGACGAAATGACTGAGGATTTGTGCGCATGCCCTTCCCACAGAACAACGGACAACCACAGCACGAACTGCCGGCTTCGTGTGTCAAGCTCGAGTCAGATCGGCGAGGAAGACAATATTATTATCACATTAAATCATTAATGAAAAGCAATTTTTTTTAGTAAATACTTTTGCCATGAATCATTTTAATTTTTTTTTCTTTTTGCTTTGTCGCTTATTAGAACTCAAAATTTAACAGTCTTAAAAATGTCTTCAAAGCTAAACATCCGGAATTCCGGGCATGAAAGATCGCCCAAACCCGGAAATCCGGGTTAGACCCGGAACACAAACAGCCCTGCCTATTATACCTTAAGGATTAAGAAAATAACAGCGGAGCACAAATCTTTGCCGGAATTTCGAAAAGTAGTTTCAATAAAAACAGAATAGCAGGAGTAGAATTTGCTGTTGGGTTAATATTTAAACAGCGGGTACAATTTTGCGACAAACACTAATTTTTTTCTCGCATTTTAGATTAACTCATCGCATTTTGCGGAAATAGTGACCTTAGCTTAAACACTGGTTCAGACTTCCAGCATATAAATTGGTCTTCAAACTCCACCAATATCAATCCCATAGAACACTTGTGGGGCATTATAGAACGGCCTTTCAGGCATCTCAATACACCGATTATACCTCCGTAACAGCATTGAAAGACTGCATTACACCCACTTTTGTTAGCCATACCTCCCAACTGCTTCCAACATGTTATTGAATTGATGCCATGTCGGATAGGCCGCCCCGGTGGCGCAGTGGTCTAAGGCAATGGCCTCTGATCATTCGTCCGAAAGGGGTCCGGGTTCGAATCCCGGTGAGGCATGGATGTTGTGTTTGTCTTACGGCACTGGCTCTCTCCCTTCCCTGGAACCAGTGACCCTAAATTAGGGATGGGCGACTGCTTATAGCCCATTGAGTTGCTCACGGTGGTCGTTAAACCTCCAATAAAAAAAAATGTCGGATAGCTGCTGTACTGAGGGCGAAAGGATGACCTATGGTCATAATTCAGTGTATATGTACAAAATTTCAAGATCAATTTAGCAATTTAAAATTACGTTCCTTAGGAAGTCATAACATTTTTCACATATAAATGCTAAAGAAAGATTGTAATGAAAGCATGTAGTGCAATAGTGCTACACGATTTCATTACATATCCTTCGACTATGCCTTGCATCGTCAAAGTATAATGAGTCAGGTTTTTTTACTAGCAGGGGTGGCTTTCCCTTCTGTAACATGAGCATATGCATACCACTGCCTTAGATAGGGATATATATACACTGAAGAGCAATTGAATTACAGACAGCTGGCATTATGCAATTTTTTTTATTGAATTTTTAACGACCACCGTGAGCAACTCAATGGGCTATAAGCAGTCGCCCGTCCCTAATTTAGGGTCACTGGTTCCAGGGAAGGGAGAGAGCCAGTGCCGTAAGACAAGCACAACATCCATGCCTCACCGGGATTCGAACCCAGACCCCGTTCGGACGAATGATCAGAGGCCATCGCTTAGACCACTGCGCCACCGGGGCGGCCATTATGCAAATGTGGCGCTGTGGGCGGCCCTGTAAACGGAAACGATATGACGTATGCAGCGATCCGACAATGTAAGGAGTGATGCGATGGGAATCAGTAACAGTCAGACGCAGTATGGGTAAAGCAAAGGATCTAAGCGCATTTGATCGTGGGCAAATTGTCGGGGCCCGACGAATGGGTCACTCCATCTCGGAAGTCATGCAGGCACAGGGATTTTCACGAGCCACTGTGTCATGGGTGCACCGTGACTACATCAAATCCGGTAAAACCATCCCTGCAAGGGCCAACTGCCGTGGACAACAGCTTGTGGATGAGCGGGGTAATCGTCAGCTAGCTTGCATTGTAACAGCGAATAGACGGGCCACAGTGCAAGAAATCACTCTGCAATTTAACGCTGGTGCACAAAAACATGTAAGTAGCCACACCATCTCCTCGCTATGGAGTACAGAAGCCATCGTCCCACGAGGGTACCGCTGCTGACTGCACATCACAGGGTGCAAAGATTAGCACAAGCGCAGGAACATCGCCACTGGACCTAGACATGTGGGAAAATGTTGCCTGGACTGATGAGTCGAGATTCACGTTGGTACATGCGGATGGCAGGATACGAGTATGGCGCAAACCACATGAAGCGATGGATCCTTCTTGCCAGCAGGGTACTCTTCAAGCTGGTAAGGGTGGCATTCTCGTCTGGGGACTGTTTACGTTGACTGAAATGGGACGCCTGGTATGCTGCAGATTATTCTCTCGGATATCTTTAGCCGCTATATAGCGCTTTTATTTTAAATGAGACTGATTAATCACATCGTTCATGTTTGAGATTATTATGGCTTTGCACGCATCATTATCCTATGTATACATTACCAGAGGCTTGTTTATGATTTACAAGGTGTCTTACCAAATTTGTGAAATGCAATTTCATGACCACTTTTAAAAGCTCTCTCTCTCTCTGTATATACACTGAAGAGCAATTGAATCAGATATACCTGTCCAGTAACGTGTAGCACCACCTTTCACCCTGATGACGGCGGCGATTTGTTTCGACATGGACTCGACAAGATACCGTAAGCGTTGGGAAGCCAAACGGATCCACGACCCCTGAACAAGTTCCCACAGTTCACGAAGATTTCTTCATGGAGGGGGATCAGAGCCTCGAACATCACTCTCGATGGCATCCCAGATGTGCTCGATGCGATTGAGGTCAGGTGACCTAGCTGGCCAAGGAAGCGAGGTCACCTCGGTGGACTGTTCACCCAACCATTCGAATACAATTCGGGAGCGATTGTATGGTGCATTGTCTTGTTGCAGGATGAGGTCCTCTGTGGGATGTTGAAGACGCACAAACGGGAGCAAATGGTCATCCAGGATATCCCGGTAACATTGACCTGTGAGGCACGATGTCACACCAGCTCTACAGGATAGCAACAAAACTCTGAATTCTAGAAGGGGTGGGTGTTGTTGAATCATCTATATATTAATTCTGTAAGGTCTTTTACTGTAAAACCAGTTGTAATGGAACAGCTGAACGTAAAAATATGGTGAGGTATCAAAATAAAGGTCTTACCATGTAGCTGTGCTAGTCGAAGAGAAAAATGAGATTGGGGCAACGGTCCGGGCGTTGTGGGGTGGCAAATTTCCCACGTAATTTTTTTTTTTTTTTGTGATTGGAGGTTTAACAACCACCGTGAGCAACTCAATGGGCTATAAGCAATCGCCCGTCCCTAATTTAGAGTCACTGGTTCCAGGGAAGAGAGAGAGCCAGTGCCGTAAGAAAACACAATATTCATGCCCGACCGGGATTCGAACCCGGACCCCCTTACGAACGAATGATCAGAGGCCAGCGCCTTAGACCACTGCGCCACCGGGGCAGCCCACGTAAAATCTATGGGAGAAGCCTGCAGTTCACATCTGATCACCTGCGGTTGACTCACACGCTGTTGAAGGCAGAGGCATGGAGGAACTGAGACAGTCCAAAGGCTCTATTCTCAGCAAACCGTTATGCAAAACAATGCTAGCAGGAATTTGTATGAAAGTTCTTAACGGAACAGCAAATACCTGATTGCATTGTGCCGTGTGATGTATACATACAATTTAACATTCATTTGATCCAGTTTATTCACGTAGGTAAGACGTTTCCCATTATGTAAATAAACGTATCATTTTAGTTTATTCTTTAAAAAAAACTAATCCTGGAATTTAACAGATTTAGTCTACCGGGTTCGAATCCCGGTGAGGCATGGACGTTGTGTTTGTTTTACGGCACTGGCTCTCTCCATTCCCTGGGACCAGTGACCCTAAATTAGGGACGGTCGACTGCTTATAGCCCATCAAGTTGCTCATGGTGGTGGTCCTTAAATCTTCAGTCACAAAAAAAATCACGAACCTGGGCTATTGTCTCAACTGAATTGGTTGAATGAATTTGTCAATCAAATAAAGTTTACATTTGCTGTTTCACATTAGTTTATTTTCAAAAAGAAAAATCACGGACCAGGATTAATTGTCTGTACTGAATTGGTTGAATGAATTTGTAAATCAAATAAAGTTCACGTTTGTTGTTTCATATAAGTTTTCTTTTTCAAAAACAAAAAAACTAACCCATCGATTCCGACGGGTTTGGCTAGTTCTACCAATACCTGTTACTAACGATTTTCTATAACATTAGCCGATCTCCAGTTCATAAAGGACTGCCAGTGCTGTCAATTCTTTTTTTACTTCTGGTTGAAAACACCGAATTCAAAACATTATTTTTACCTTCCAATACCTTTGACCACAAACAGGGTGGCGATTGTTTAGTTTTCAGGAAGGGGCAGACAGAAATTATAACTACGAATGGCATATACAAACATCATATAAAAATTTCGACTGTGGACCCCATGCAATACGGCCCAGAAATACATAGGTTTATTCTTGTATTCTTTCAAAAGACTTAATCCTCCACTGTTTCGATGAGAAGGAGGAAAAATCGAGACAGCACGAAATGACGATCACGATACAAACCGAATGCATCAATGTGCTCCACAAATACACGTTTATTCCTTCAAAAGGCTTAGTCCTCCACTGTTCCGATGTGAAAGCAAAAAAGAAATGCGATTGTGTAATGTGTATTCTGCAGATTTTCAAAAAAGCAAGAGATAAAATCTCACCTCTTCGAAGCAGCCATGATTATCCCCATATCTAAACATCAACACAACCAAGGCTGAACTGGATGAAGAACAGGCTATAACATTATCGTTGAAGACAATAGACTTTTGGTGATTGGCCAGTGGGCGTTAGGTGCGATTTCAGCCGTTAGATGGCACTGCGTCCCAAGGTATAAACATCTCAGTTTTCACGTTGGTTGAATTGTTGGATTGTGTATGTTCGTCGTTTTTTCTTGTGTATCTTTTAAAAAAACTTTGCCGTTTTTAAACCAAACTGTTGTTTTCACAACAAAATCTAACCCATTTAAAAATGGTTTACTGTTCTGTGCGGATATGCACATTTTCTGAGAAGAAAAACGTGGGATTTTCATTCCATGAGTTTCCCTCAGATCAGAACCTAAAGCAACTGTTGCTGAAAGAAATATCTCGTCAGGATTTTGTTCCAAATAACAAGCTACCTTCAGCTATTGTTTGTAGTAAGTATTTTCATTCTGATAATTACGTACCTAATTCAATTTTAGAAAAAAGCCTCAGCTATATAAACTCATATTAAGTAAAATAGTAGGTAAATGTGTAGATTTGCGTTTTAAATTATTTCGTCGGAAAAATATTAGTACCTGGGAAAAGTGAGACGTACAGATCTTAGAATATGAAAATTAACGGCAAATGGTGCAGAAATTTTCTGTTTCAAATGTCTTTTAAAGATTTTTATCGTAACATTTACCTGTACGTCAGTGGCGGCCCGTCAGATGAGGCAAGTGAGGCGCCGCCTCACCTGAAATTCCGCAGAATGAGAAGTGAAAAAAAAAAACTTCGGTCACTAACGAAGATATAAGAACTTTGCAGGATAAATGAAACACTGAAATTTACATTGTGATTCATGAATTAGGTTAAAAAAAGGCTTTCAAGAAGAGGAATGAATCATTATTTTTGCAAAGCAGCTGCATGTTTTAAGCGCTTAGAGGCGACCGGCTGAATCGTCTCGATGAGAAGCCGGTTTTGGGAACTGGGGATCAGAGAAGAGCCCTACAGAGTGAACCCCCCACCCCCACGGTCCGAGGTCTACCTAAGGAGGTGCCGGACTTCCAGTAAGAGAAAGGAAATTTCTGAGGCGACCCTCCATTTCGCTTAAACTGGAATCGCATCTCTGCTGTTATTGGAGAACCCAAGGATTGTGTATCCAATGGGCGCGGGAAAATGAGCAGATGACCTTGGTAAAAAGTGGTTTTACAGGCGATGACGCCGTTCGCCTCTATATGCTTTGAAGTAGGATGATTTCTACGTAGCTTTAACTATTCGTCAGAGTATATTTGAGTCTAACTTTTTTGTAGTGTGTTTTCAATCCTCTCTTTTGCGGGTGTTGGCTAGTTCATAGTAATGTTGAGTTTTTCTTCTTTTTTATTTTGTTATTGTTACTAAACAGCATATTTTGATTTGGGTTGGAAAATATGAATGGCCCAATAAACGACGTGATTTGTGTTCTGGAAGAAATTCCTTTTAAACATTGGAAAGATTATAATAAAAGGGATGTTCTCATATCTGGAAGACCGACACCTGTAATAAGTTCAATATCTAAAGATAAGTGCGGCAAATCGTTTCTTAGGTCTTTCAATAAATCATGGTACGAGATTTTCCCCTGGCTTTCTGGTAGCTATTACAAGCAAACTCTCTTTTGCTGGCCATGTTTACTTTTGAGCAATAAGAAAAATGTGTGGAATACAACGGGTTATTTTGATCTGAAAAACTTTTTCTCGTAGTGCAAAATTGCACGAAAGCTCTAAAGAGCATATAACTAATCACGTAGGTCTGAAACGGATGGAAAAAAATATAAACACTATTTCTGATATGCTTCATAAAGCTAAGTTTAATGAAAAGGTCAGACTAAATAGGCTTTTTATGGAACATATAATCGATTTAGTTGTCGTTCTAAGCAAGCAAGAACTGCCTTTTCGAGGACATGATGAATCTATTTCCTCATTAAATAAAGGTAATTTCAAGGAGATGTTCCATTTGTTACTTCGTAGGAGCACCCCAGAATTAAAAGCACATTTTGAAGAAATAATACGAAGCTTATTTTCTGGACAATCTAAAACGATACAGAATGATTTACTGGAGTGTATTCATGAATATATAAACGAATGTGTTAAAAGCGAAATTAATGAGTCAAAATTTTTTTCAGTGCAAGTTGATGATACAACTGATATTACTCAAAAATCACAGTGTTCAATAATTGTCAGATACATATTGGACTCAAATTGTGAAGTAGTTGAGCGCTTCCTTGGTTTTTATGATATCAGCACTGACAGGACTGCTGTGGCACTGTATGATCTGCTAGCATCGGTTTTGGAGGAGTTTGATTTTAAATCAAAGTTAGTAGGCCAGTGTTATGATGGTGCAAGCGTTATGGCTGGAGCGTTGAGCGGTCTGCAGAAAAGAGTCAAGCTAGAAGCCCCGCAAGCTTTGTTTACCCACTGTTTCGCCCACCGCCTTAACCTTGTCCTACAACAGGGGTGCAAAAGTATTGTAAATTGTCGCATATATTTCGCAACTGTATCCAGCATGCCCTCATTTTTTCATAAATCTGCCAAGAGAACCCACGTAGCAGATTCAGTTGTTGGGAAACGGATTCCTCAAATAGCGGAAACACGTTGGGCATCACTTTCACACATTTTGCGTTTAATTGTAAGCGAATGGGGCAAACTAAAGAATGTGTTTGAAAACATAATGAATGACCCGGAATCAACGGCAGAATCAATCAACGGAGCCATAGGATATTTGAAAAATTTCACTAATTTTGAATTTGCTTTTTTATCACTGATTTTTGATGACATTTTTGGAATTACGGATGTATTATTTGATGTTTTACAAAAAAAGACTTTAGATATCAGTTATTGCCAAAGACAAATTAAACAATGTTGCGAACGAATAAATAAGAAAAGGAATGTAACCACTTACTTGAAACATTTCAGTGAAGCAATTAGTTTGAGTGGAGGTCCTAAATGTCGCCAAAAGAAACATTTGACTGAAGAAGAAGTGGAAAACTGTTACAAAATTTTGTTTTACGAAATCGTTGACAGCATAATAATCCAAATAAATACCAGATTTGAAGATATGGGAAAGCTCGAGTTTCTGCAGCTAGTTGACAGCTCAAAATACCATAGTTATTCAGAGTCATTTCCATCCAGTGCCCTTAACACTCTCAAAAAAAATTTATCCAAACATTTTTACAGACACACAACGACTAAAAAACGAATTAGATTTTTTATATAATGATCACAACTTCAGGGAACTCGGTGTTCAGAAAACCTTGAAAACAATGAAAGAAAACGAGCTGAAAGATGTGTTACCAGAAGCCTACAAATTATTTTCTCTTGTATTGACACTGGCATCAACAAGTTCTTCTGCTGAAAGGAGTTTTTCTTGTTTGAAGAGAATTAAGACTTACCTCCGTAATACAACGGCACAAGATCGTTTGTCTTCACTCGCTAAAATTTCAATCGAGAAAGAATTGCTGAACCATCTAATGTCCACTCAACCATTTTATGATCTGATCATAGACAAATTTGCAGCCAAAAAGGATCGCAGAATTGAACTTATTTATAAAACATAAACTGAAAGCATTCTGTTCGAGACCAAAGCAAATTAATATCGCATTCCTCTGTTTTTAATTCCAGGTTTAAATTACCTAATACTTTTTTTTATATAGAAATGTGCTTCCTTGACTTCTCCTGGACATTAATACAAAACGAAGCTAATAATTATCACGAGCCTGGA
The DNA here is from genome assembly GCA_039090855.1 of Macrothele yani. NCBI lineage: Eukaryota > Metazoa > Arthropoda > Arachnida > Araneae > Macrothelidae > Macrothele > Macrothele yani. The sequence continues at coordinate 122,010,071 of CM077009.1, read as the reverse complement.
CTTCAGTTTATGACCCGTGCTAAATGCACCTTCACTAATATGCCAATCGAACTGTGACTTTTATTCAAGCTCAAGAAACATTTCGTAAGAAAACAATTTCTATTCAAATGATTTACTTTGAATTTTTTAAGAAGTGGATCTCCGACTGGCGTTGGGATGTGAGTGACGCATTGACTAGCTAAAGAAACCGCACAAATTGCGTATTTTCGCTCAAGTGTATTACATAAAAGAATACAGGTGAAATATTTCTTTCTTTGTTGTAAAATTATTGAATAATTGTTTTCATAAAAATATTGTTGCAAAAGTAGCGTATATTACACACACACACACACACACACACACACACACGCATATATATAGTGGTATATGCACATTTTTCCTCTAAAATTTTTGGATTTTTTCGTGAAGAAAGACTCCCACGCCGTGTTTCATATATTTCTATAATTTTATTCCATTACTGTTGAATAATATTTGTATATAAGGGCTAAATGGCATGGGATGGAGCCCTAAGTGATGGGGTTTACAGCTGTTTATAACAAGGCGCCTAACCGAGACCAATGGCTTAACGAGACTTCCGAATCTCAGTGGATTTTAATGATTCAGCCGACTCGAACCCAGGACTTCAAAGATATCCAATGGGTGATACTGCCTTTGACATGAAACTTTTGAGGGTGGGGGGGGAGGGTTTCTGCATTTATGCTGTATAACTGTGTATAAGTACATGTAACAATTTCGGGGGGGGGCGCTTCGACAAATATTTTTCTATTGGTACGTACGCACATCTTGGACATTAATACAAAACGAAGCTAATTTAATAAAATGAAGAAAATGCAGTAAATTATAGTTGTTTTAATAAAAAGTTAATAAAGCAACTTCTTTGGCTGCTTTGCTTTACTTTCTGTTCTATTATCAAGAAATTGCATTGATATTATGTATCAATGTAATTTATTTGTATTACATTGTAAGTTATGTAAAAATCAATGAATTTAAATAGGGAAATTATCTATAAAACGTGCTTAGAAAAAGCTAACTGTCTCGCCTACTTAGGGGGTGCAAACCACGACCCCGGCTACGCCACTGATATATATATATGTTCCTATAACGTTATACGAATTTATATATTTTTCAATAACATATGTGTTACTGTTTTACATTTACATCAAGACCGTTTGCCTCACCAGCATTTTACACCACGAGCCGCCACTGCTGTACGTTCGATACGTTAGGCCTAAGGCAGCGTCTCTTCACAGCATCGAACTTACAGGTAAATCTTACAAAAAAATCTTTAAAATACGAAATTTCTGCACCATTTGCCATTAGTTTTCATAATCCAAAATCTGTACGTCGCACTTTTTTCCAGGTAGTAACATTTTTCCGACGAAATAATTTAAGACGCTAATCTACACATTTACCAAAATCTCGGCCCTAGATCGTTGAAGAATAAAGGAGGAATGAGATTTACACATGAATTACACCAGATCCTACAGAAAAATTCTCTTGCCCAAGTACTACGAATTCAGAATACAAATATCCAACTTTTAATGTGAAAGTGAATATAAAAAAATCTCAAATGTAAATAATGATACGGAATCAGTTTGTTAATTCGAACAACGTCAATAGATGGCGGTGCGTCCCAACTCATCTTTTCTGTCCTTGCTGTTTTTGCTTAATGTGACAGCCTGATAGGATCGAGTTCAGCATTGACGCAACACAATGACCGCGCACTGCGGTCTCCAATTGGTGGGTGCCGTGACGGCACCCACCAATGAGATAACGGAATGAGTGTTCGTGAGCTGATCATATCTCTCTCGGCAGACGCTAGTTGAACAAAACACCAACACAAACAAGCGTTTATATTCTTTGAACACAAACACGCATGCTCCGGCATCCTGCGGCATCAGCCTGTAATGTTGGCTTCTGTGTAATACTTTCAGCAATTCTTTGCCGTGGCGCTAGTTACGTCTCGCTGACGTGCATCTTCGAGATTCTTAGTGATCAGGAGACATTTTCGTTTTTACGGCATGGCCAACTAGTTGCTGTGAGGCACAAAGCTCAGTCTATAGGCCTCATCGTCTTCTAATAAAAAAAAAAAAAATGTTCTGTTCCGCGTCCCAACTCCCCTAGAAGACTACAAATTAATGCGAACATGAGACCTTTTTTCCAATGACAGAAATGAATTAGACCTTTTAAAGGTAAGAACTTTCTGTTGAAATTTATTGAAGTATTCAAGTGAACTAGTAGAAGTTCAGTTGAGAAGTTTTGCCTGCAATTAATTTTCATTGGCTGTTTATGGTGAGGGTCTCGAAAATGTTATTTCAAAGTGGAGCAGTGCTCAGAGTTTTGCCATCCATTATTTTGCAATAAGAGAGCCCATTTTCTGTACCTATGTAGTTTTCATAGCCATTCTTTTTGTGTTTCTTAGAGAGTAATGAGGCCTAAGAAGCCTTGCATATCAGGTCGCTTACAGTAAGATTTATCACGCATGATTTAAAGTACTTCCACAGTAGCAGGGGTTGGTAGCAGTTATTCTACATCAAGCAGGACTTAGCGTGCAAAGAAAAGAATGAGGAAGTACCAGAAAAGAAAGTTTCTTTAATTTTTTAATGAAAACTTGAGAGAGACTCGTGGCCGTTTCTGATAGCCCTAATATCTTCTGGCTTGGTTGATCCTAATCTTGGTGATATGTTTGGACAAAATTCTGTGCTTAAAGCAAGTGTAAGAGGTCACAATGAAATAATGGAATGCCTTCTTTAGGGGAATGCATGTGTACAAGTCCAAAATAAAGATAGGTGAACACCTGTATCTAGCAGCAAAACATGGTCATAGTAAGTGTTTGAAGGAACCTCTTCAACAGATGGAAGTTACTGATTTGCGAGCTGAAAGGTTAGACACTTTACTCATGGTTGCTGCTATGAATGGTAACACAGAATACTTGCAAATACTTCTTCAGTGCAAGGCTAATCCACATATGCAAGTTGCCCAACATCCAGAAACTCCGCTTATCGCTGCTGCAGGAAATGGCCATAGCGAATGTGTGAAACTACTACTTGATTATGAAGTTGATCCAAACTTGAACACTGACAAATTACTAATGACTCCACTCCAAGCTGCTGCTAAGTATGGTCACTCAGAATGTGTGAGACTGCTGCTTGATTACGGTGCAGATGCAAACTTGTGCACAAATAAATTTCCAGAGAGACCACTCTTGGTTGCTTCAAAAGATTGTCGTAGAGAATGTGTAAAAATATTGTGTGATTGCTGTGGTAAACCAGACTTGAGCATGAAAATACAAGATGTTTCTCTCCTTGCTGCTGCCAGGAATGGTTACCTGAAGTGTCTAAAAATGGTTCTTGATTACAATACAAATCGAAACTTGTACATGAACACATTATTAGCAGGTTATTTTCTATTCATTGCTGCTGCAAAGGATGGACATGTGGAGTGCTTAAATATATTCATATCCTGCAACACTGATTCATACATGAAAACAAAGAAATTGCAAATATTCCTGATCCTAGCAGCTGCAAGAAATGGTCACTCAGAGTGTATAAAAATACTGTTTGATTACAATGTAAATCAAATCTGGGACAAGGATCAATTACTTAAGTTGTTACTTGTTATTGCTGCAACGAATGGCTATGTGGAATGTTTAGAAGCACTCATTGACCGCAATTTTAATCCAAATTTGGACACCAAATTCTTTCAGATTCTGCTCATGGCTGCTGCTCAGACTGGTCATACAGCATGTGTAAAAGTACTCCTTGATTGCAATGTATGTCCCAACTTGTATGTGAGTAAATGTGTACAAAAACAGTTGCTTTGTGCCATTGAGCATGATCTTTCAGAATGTGTAAAATTTCTTCGTGATTATATTACTAATCTAAAGTTTAACACATGTGAATTATCAGAGTGTGCAGTTATTGCTGCTGCTAAGAGAGGATATATGGAATGTGAAGATATACTCATTGACTGCATTGCTATTTCCAACTTTAGCTGGCAATATAAATTAGCAAAGACTCCACTCATTGCTGCTGCCAAGAATGGTCATATAGAATGTGTTAAAATTCTCCTTGATTACAATGCCAATCCAAATTTCTTTATGCATAAATCAATGATAGGTGATTCTGACACACCCCTTCATTGGGCTGTTTTAAATGACAACCTGGCTTGTGTAAAACTGTTATTAGACAAGACAGATCTCAGACTCCTGTTGCATGCTGCAGACTATACTTCCCCTAATTACAGATGTCCACTTCAGATGGCTGTCGTGGACAGAAACCGTGAGTGTTTAAACCTTCTTCTCTCATATGGGTTTCCAGTAAATAGCTTACATCACAGAAGAATGAATCAATTTGATACATTGTGTTATAATTTGTCAGAAAATGACATTCTGCCATTTCCTAATTATGAAACTGCTTTGTCACTGGCTGCACGTTTTGGAGACATAGTGTCCATAAAAAAGTTATTGGAGCATGGAGCCAGTGTTAATCCAGTATGTTGCAGTTTTAATAATAATTATGGTTCGCTACTGAACTGCTCCTACCCTCCGATCTTCAGTGCATTGGTGAGTGAAAGATGGGATGCAGACTTTTTGTCTGAGCGTGACTACCATCAAGATCTTCCTTCCAATGAGTGTCAAATCCTACCCTACAAGTATTTTACCATTAAGAATTTCTTAATGTGTGGCTGTGATCCACATATTCTTTTCCAGAAGGGAAGCAATAATCAGCAGTGCCTGGTTCATTTATTGACTTTTATGCAGTTCAGGAGGCAGCATCAGATTCTTGATATTTTGGAGCTTCTGCTTTCATTCACTGCAGTCACAGGACCAGTTCAAAGTTCTTTCCATGCTGTTTCTGCAAAATGCCAAGGAACCTTTATGGCAGAGTACAATGATCAAAGGTGGAATAAAATCCTACAGGAAGTTAGTAAGCCATCATCTCTGAGGCACTTGTGTCGTGTCAAAATACGACAGTTTGTGATTTCCAAAGATGGATATTTCTCTTTCAAAACAGCCATTAAGCATCTTCGTTTGCCACAGATCTTAGAAAAATATGTGTTGTGCAGTGAGTTGATTGATGTACGGAGTTCATGAATGTAAAACATTCCAGATACTGTTCTTGTAGTAATTCCATAATTATTCCTGGCATATTATGTATAGTTTGAGTAAGAACAAATTAGGATAATATCTAATTGACAAAAAGCTTTTTTTTTTTTTTTAGATTAATTTCATACAGTTGAGAGTGGGCTTTAGTTTTTCATTGGTCAGAAATATTTTCTTAAATGTTTGGTAGGCTTTTGTAGAAATTATGAATATATATTGGCAGCCTCGGAGCTTACATGTAGTTTTTGGTAGGCTCTTGTAGAAGTTATTGAAATACATTCACAAATATTCCAAGACATACATGTGAACTTGCATAAACAACACAAATATTTACATACAACATGCACGTATATGTGGGTCTTATGATAGCATAATTTGAAATTCCCAAAATAAAAAGATTAGCAGTTTCCATACTGTTCAGGCTTTCCAAAAGTCACATAGTCTTTTGAAAGTTGGCTGTATTTTATTTTTAACAAAGCTACCAATGGATTTTATTCATTAATTTTAGGATTTTCTTGTATTAGCGACTGTCGGAAATTAATTGTGTAGCTATTACAAAAGTGCAATGCATTTTGTTTCTGATATTAGAGTACTGATATGCTTTCACAAAGCAAATATGACTGTTATCCTATAGAGACCTAACTGCCACTATCATGTTTCATAATTCTACAACAAATATGAGTGTGGTGATTTCTATGCAGCAATGGTAGATACATATCTCTTCCCAGAGTAAACATTTGGAGTCGCCACTGACTGATGCCGCAGCATTTAACAGTGTGATTTGCCTTGTAGTAGTAGCTGTAAGGCTGACATCACACTGCTGTGGTAACTACAGAAAAAGTGATATTTCACTACCTGTGATTTGATCACTGTTATCGAAAAATCACAGGTAGAACCTGCTACTGAAAACCAGAAGTAACAGTGATTGTAACAGCCAACAGCAGTTATATTCCTGACTCTGCCACTGCTACCCAGCATGCTCTTCATGAAGTATCACAGCTCCGTGTTAACTGTTACCGAGTGAATTCTGCTCTTGTTACTGCTGTCGTGATTTGTACTCCCGCTGCCTGTAATTCCTGATATTTTCATAGCATTACTTATCAGCTGAATTTCTGAATTTGCTGTTACTTTATTCTCAGGCAAATGAGCTCCATTACAGGTGATTAAAATGTCTCGTCGTTAAGAGAAAAAAAAAAAGAATATTGTTTCGAATTCATCCGACAGTTAAACTAAAACTTCCTTATAGATTCACTAAAAAAACTATCAATCGATTAAACTAAAACTTCTTAGGTTTCAAGTATACTGTTGTATTTAAATTTAAGTTTTTCTCGCTTTTTTTTTTTCTAAAGGGATGCGGGTATAGTGATTATATAAGTGTGGGGATGCCTTAGAAACAATTGAATTTTTAAAAAAAGTCTCAGAATTATACTGGGAACCTATAAAATAAAAATATAACTATGTGCTGGATATCTAAATAAAAAATCTAAAAAAAACATTTTTAAGTTGTTTTTTTTTATTTTGACATTCGCACTGCTGTGAGGCTAGTACTGCTGGAATACGATTTACATTATTTTCTTTCAACTTGGCATTGAGGCGCAGTCCACAATTCTAGTGTTAATTATTAACTGCTAATTTAGGTGTGTATCAATGTGGCAATGCATGTATACTGTATAATATGCAAGCTGGGTCATTCCACGTCACTTCATCCAGGCCATGTAACCTACCAACTCAGATTTTGATGAAATTTGGCATGGAGGCATACTTCACCAAGATATAGAAAATGACCAAATTTTAACTTCCTACGCCTCATAGTTTCTGAGATACAATGCTCTAAAGTTTCACTGAACATCAATCTCCCACGTAGAGCGACGGAGTACCACTTTTCACAAAATGCTGCATAACTGTAGTGCTATTTAGTTTAGGAGAAAGAAATTTTGTACCCTTATGCAAAAGAGTTTCCAGAATAAGAAATAATTTTAAATTTCATTGAAAATACTGAATACATAAATGAAATATAGTGGTAAAGTGAAAATTTAAGAAAAAACCTTGCTATTCTATATTAGGCTCTACAGCAAATAGCAGAAGTATGAGGGAGCTCCTTTTTAATGTATATTGGTCTTTGACATATATTGTCACATAACAAGAAAAAAAAATAGTGGCTTTCAGCTTGCTTTTGGAGATATGTGCAAATATCTGAAATGCGTGTGGGGTTCCACTTCGTCAATTTAACCACTTTTTTTTTTATTATAACTCATCTCTGACATTCAAGAAATTTCACAAGGAGATATAACTAACAAGGACACAAAAATATAAAAAATTGTGTTCTTACACCATATAGTTTCAGAAATACCATATTAACAAATTTGACGAAATGGCTAGTTCAGCTGTACCGCACAACAAGTTAGGTGAGCATACGCAACAAACTGCTTAGCAGTGGCGGCTCGTGGTTGGAAAAATAGGTGAACAGGTACAAGAGCAGTATAAAAATATATCTACTGTCTACAATGAAAATCCCTTAATGAGGACTTACTTATTTTTTTTATATTAAATCAATTTTTCTTCCTTTTAAAGCTGCAGATTTGTCGATTATGTCGTCATAAGATTGTTAGATGGTTATTTCTTCGTGAGAATCAATAAAATGTCTTCCTGAATAGAAATATTTGCCAGAGAAGCAAGTCTATCTTAGGAACTAGTGTTTCTTGAGCAAGTTTGTATACTTTTAAGAAAACTTCTTTCCACTGGCACACTTGTAGATGTAATTGTTAAACTGAGGAAAACCAATTTATAATCTTCTGTAAAAATGTCTGTCTCCGTGAAACACTCAAAGGAGTTCTTGAGTCAATATATTCCTTAATTTTTCATCAGCATATACAAGACTCAGTTCATTTTTAAGGCGCTGTGTTTAGTAAATATGTTTCCGTAAAAATGTAGATTTTCAAGAGCGCGAGAGGGAAAGCATGCATTAAATTATTCGAATTTGGTTGTGTCAGCAAGTCAGACAAATTGAAGTTTCTTACAGTCTTGAAATCTTATATCTATTTCCATAAGAATGTGGTACAAAATTTTAAAATACAATTGTTTATAATTTTGAAAAATTGTTTCCTGTGTAAGAGCAGCATATTCCCATACTTATTTCTGTGATTTTGCTAGCTTTTCCAAACTGTGCTTCAAATAACTCATCGTTTTTTTTATGGCTCAAAATTTCAAGAGTTTTTTTTTGTTTTTTTTTTAATTTGAGTTACACAGTAGTTTATGTTCAGTTATTTTTTCTTCAAAAGTTTGAATAATAGATCAGTGGAGCCAAAAATGTAAATTCAAAAGTGTTAATATCATTCAAAAACCCCTTGGCAAGATGAATTTATTTTTTGTCTGATTATTCGCTATTCGTCAGAAATCCGAACACTTCCTTCAATTTATTCCAATCTTCAACAACTACACTTACTAATTTCAAAGTGGAGGACCATAGAGTTTCTGCTATGGTTGGTCTGCATCTTGCGGTTTTGCTGCCCCGGTGGCGCAGTGGTCTAAGCGATGGCCTTTGATCATTCGTCCGAACGGGGTCCGGGTTCGAATCCCGGTGAGGCATGGATGTTGTGTTTGTCTTACGACACTGGCTCTCTCCCTTCCCTGGAACCAGTGACCCTAAATTAGGGACGGGCAACTGCTTATAGCCCATTGAGTTGATCGTGGTGGTCGTTAAACCTCCAATCAATTAATCAATCATCTTGCGGTTGTTGATATAAGTCTATAAGACCGCTTCGCAGAATGGTGAACAAACGAAGCAATTCCACTGAGGCTTGCAAAAAGTATTCAACACTTAAAAATTTTTAGAAAAACTCTGTTGTAATACAAGATTCAAACGATAAACTAAGCAATGAACAAAAACAGCTTGAGAAGCTTTAATGTTTTTTTTTTTTTTCTGTAGCCCATTTAAGTGTCCAGACATTATACTTGCCCCATCGTAACATTGTCCTATTTATTTCTGTTGGTAATCAGACTGTTCCAAAATTTTGTCTAGCATTTTGTATAAAGCTCCTGACGTTCTATCTTCATTCACATCATGGAAACCCAAAAATCCCTCAACCAAATACACCTTCCGAATCAACAATAAAAAATTATTTAATTTTTGACGTGATCGTTTATATATTCAGAAATACATTCAATTAATTCATTTTGAATAGTTTTTTATCCTTTCGTATTGATTTTCAATTTCTAAAGAACTTCTTCATATCAACAATGAAAGTAATTCAATGAAATTTCCACGATTTATCGAGCCCATGCTTTCGTCATGGCCACGGAATGCTAGTTCATGTTTGCTCAAATATAGTAGACTAATACTGCATCAATCACTGTGCAGGAAAAGTCTATTTAAACGAACGGTTTCGTTAAAATGCGTTTTCCAAAGCCTAGCATTTTCCCTCAGGGCATCGGCAATGGTGTTTTGAATTTTTTCAAAATTCCTTAACTTTAATCTGCATTTCAGGTGTTCGCTAGAATCCCGGTGTTTATGAAGTGACCGTGTTACGTTTAATAAATCTGAGAATCCGTCTTTATTCCTTGCCAAATGTTTATTACTAAAAAGTAAGCAGGACCAAAAAAAAAAAAATAATAATAATAAATAAACACCCGCTCCACCGTGATCTCTCACGACTTTACGCTCAAAAACTGAAAGATGCAGAGGTAAGGCGCGTGCAGCTGAAACACTTCACTTGAGCGAGCAGATTGGGGAGGATGACGTCACGGTTACCATGACAACTCGTCCGAAAAATGCAGACTTTCAAGCATTCTCATTTCGGCTCTTCACTTGCGCTGTTTTACGTTTAAGGATTTGTTTTCCGTATTGAGCGCACCATGTGAATTAATATCTATTCAAAATTTTGAATATTTTGGAACTGAATAAAGGCAAAAAAGAATATATTATAAAAAAATACTGAATAAAACTTTATTTTGAGTAAAATAGGTGAAGAGGCACTTCACCTACTTCACCTGAGAAGCCGCCACTGCTGCTTAGTCATACTCACCTATGGTATTTAGATCTATTTTTTCATAATTAGTTTTGACTTGAAAAAAATAAACACAAGCAAGTAGTTTTGCACTGTTTACAAATATTTACATTGATGTTTTTAATATGCCATGATCAACTCTTAAGGATGGAGTCCTTATAATTCAGCCATTTACCGTATATCATCATCATCATTGTCAACCATTATCAATCCACTGCTGGACGAAGGTCTCCCCAAGTTTCCTCCACAACGGTCTGTCTTGTGCCAGTCTCCTCCATGTCACTCCCGCATACTTTCGAATTTCATCCACCCATCTTCCATGTGGTCTTCTTCTGGGTCTTTTCCTGTCCCTTGGAATCCAATCTAAAATTTCGGCTGTCCATCGATGGTCTGTTCTTCTGGCAGTATGTCCAGCCCATTGCCATTTCAGGGATTTAACTCTGATCATGATGTCTTCCACTCTTGTCATTTTTCGGATCCACGTGTTCCTTTTCTTATCTCTCCTGGTTACACCAAGCATGCACCTCTCCATGCTTCTTTGAGTTGTTTGCAGCCTTTGTATGTCTCTTTTAGCTAAGGTCCACGTCTCTGCACCATACGTAAGCACTGGAAGGATGCATTGATCAAACACTTTTCTTTTAAGACATAATGGCATATTGCTCTTGAAAATTAAGCTGTTTCTTCCAAAAGCTCTCCAGGCAAGTTTTGTACGCCGATTAATTTCTTCACCAATGTGACCCTCACTTGATATCTGCTGTCCAAGATAAACGTACGTGTCTGTTATCTCCAGCTTTTCTTCATCAATCGATAAATCTTCATTTCTTGTAAAAGCATTGTACATCACTTTTGTCTTCTGAAAGTTCATTTTTAATCCCACTTCTTTACTCTTGTCAGCAAGTTCCTGGATCATACTCTGTAGCTCTGATGGAGTAGTTGCAAAAATGACTGTCATCAGCAAAACGAAGGTGGGTTAGATAATCTCCATTAATCTTTATCCCTTTGTTTTCCCAGTTCAGTGATTGAAAGACATTTTCCAATGTGGCATTAAAGAGCTTCGGAGATATGGTGTCACCTTGTCTCACTCCTTTTCCAATTTTTATGTGTGTTGTATTTTCAAACAGCTGAATCTTTGCACTTGCATTTTCATAGATGTTATTAATAATATTAATGTATGCATCTTCAATACCGCAGGATTTCAGAGCCATTGCAACTGCTGATGGTTTCACCGAATCAAAGGCTTTTTCATAATCGATAAAAGCCATGCACAATGGAAGTTCATATTCCCTCGCTCTTTCAATTAGTTCTCTCAGTACGTGGATATGATCTATTGTGCTGTAGCCACTCCTGAATCCAGCTTGTTCTCTCGGTTGAGCCATGTCCAGTGTCACCTTAAAGCGGTGTGAAAGAACTTTAGTGAAGATTTTATAAACCACTGATAGGAGGCTGATAGGTCTGTAGTTTCTGAGATCCTCAATGTCACCTTTTTTATGTAGCAAGATCATTGTAGCGTTGTTCCAGTCCTCAGGAATTTTCCCTTCGTTAAGGCATCGAGTGAAAATTTGGGCGAGTACTGTTTCGATTTCTCCACTTGCTTCTTGTATGATGTCTACAGTAATTCCATCTTCTCCTGGAGCTTTTCCCCGCTTCATGTTCTTGATTGCATGTGCAACTTCTGCTGGAAGGACTGGAAGAACTCTGGTACTGGTACCTTTCAGGATGTCTGGAGTACATGTATCATCCCTTTCATATAGTTTGGAGTAGAAATCTTTCACTCTTGTCAAAATTTCGCCTCTATTTCTTGTTACAGAACCATCTTCTTTTCTCAGTGCCATAATCTGTTTTCTTCCCTTACTGAGATGTCCCTTTGCTATCTTTAGGCTTTGGTTGTTTTCAATTGCTTTCCTTACTAGTTCACAGTTGAATTTCCTTACGTCTTCGGTGATACTTTTTCGTACCGTATATACTCGTGTTTAAGTCGAGAAATTTGGGACAAAATGAGAGCTTCAAAGTAATGAGTTCGACTTATACGCGGGGTCTAAAAAAATCGTAAGTCCAAAAGTTCTTCCCGTGAGGCAAAAGGCAATCCATCCCAAAAGAAATAAAAATGCCGATGCGGTATTAATTACGAAATCGCAACCCTCCGAAAGAAAGAAAAAACACTAATGTGGTAGAATTACGAAATCGCGACCCTCCGAATTTCTCCGCGCTTTGAAAAGTCTCCTCTCTCCTGGCTTTGCGTATCCACAGCGCAGTCACAGCCGTGCATAGAAAGCTCCGCCCTTCCGACTACCAGTTGATTGCGCTGACCTTCGACGTAACGGAGCCATGCGACAGCCAGTGTTAGGTATTTCTTGTTCTTAATCGCACTTGTCTCGCTTCTCCTATTATGGGTGACACGAATTGTGTAAAGAAACGGATGTCCTATAATGCAGGATTCAAGTTGAAAGTGGTTTCTTTTGCAGAAAATACTAACAACTGTGCTGCTTCACATCAATTTGGCATTGACAAAAAACTGATTCGAGATTGGAGTAAAAAAAAAAAAAAACGGACTTAGTGAAAATCGCGAAAGGCGCTGCGCCATGGAACGACATCTTTCCCAGAGCTGAAAAGTGTCTTGAATGATTGGATTGTGGGCTGCAGACAAAATGGTTACATTGTAACGCGAACTGGTATACGTTTGTGAGCAATGAAGCTCGCAAAAGATGAAAAGTTTGCAGCCGCAAATAACACTTTTCGTGCCTCACCAGGTTGGTGCACAAGGTTCATAACTGCTATGGGTTGTGTCTATGCCAGCGCACCAAAATTGCACAAAAGTTACGTCGTGACCTCGAAGCAAAGATAATGGAATTTCAAAAGTATGTAATTCAAAAGAGAAAAGACTGCTTTTGAACTTTCCCAAATAGGGAACATGGATGAAACCGCCATGTGTTTCGAAAAAAACAGTGAACCAAAAGGGCGAAAAAATATCTTGATCAAAACGACTGGCCACGAAAAATCCAATTTTACGGTTGTTCTTTCCTGTTTGGCCGACGGCAGTAAGCTACCTCCGGTAATTATTTTCAAACACAAAACTCTGCCGAAAAGCGTTGTCTTTCCGTCTGGTGTGCTCGTTCGTGCCCATAAAAAAGGATGGATGAACGAATCCGGAACAATTGACTGGTTAAAGAATGTGTGGAACAAAAGGCCAGGTGCTTTTTTGAGGAAACCTTCTCTTTTGGTGTGGGATATGTTTGTTGCACACCGTTGTGCAGAAGTGAAAAAAACTGCAGAAAATTCAAAAACAACTGTTGCTGTCATCCCAGGTGGGTTGACATCTGTTCTTCAACCACTAGATGTCTGCCTTAATAAGCCCTTCAAGGACACTGTGCCGAGGTATTGGGCAGATTGGATAAGTTCCGATTTGCCGACTGAAACCAAGGGCGGAAAACTAAAGAAGCCGGATATCATTTTGATTGCGCGATGGGTCAAGGATGCTTGGGATGTGATACCTGCGGAAATGGTCGTGAAATCACTCAAGAAATGTTGCATTAGTAAAAAACTTGATGGCACAGAGGATGATGAGATTTTTTATGAGTGATGATGACAGTGATTCTGATGACACAGGCATAGATGGGAATATTGATGTTTCTGATGACGCGCCGATGATGGAGAAAGACTTTTTGAACTGTTTGGCGAGTCTGACTCGGAATCGGATTTTGAAGGGTTCCGATGAAGTTTTTGAGTATGCAAATTAAATTTAGTGTTATATATATAATTTTTTTCGTTTTCAAATGTTTTTGAATAAATTCATTGAATTTTTTTTTCTCTCATTCCGGGATCGACTTATAACGCGAGTTTCCGATTTCTTACGATTTTTTTCCCCTGAAAGTGGGGGGTCGACTTATACCCGATTATATACGGTAGTTTGACAGGTTTTATCACCAGTGGGTGTCTACAGACACCCACTAGTGATATTAGATTTCATCAATGGGATCACAATCTAAATTTATGCAACTATAACTGATTCAGATTTGTACTTTTTAGACACTGAACACCACCAAAGCATGCACTTTGAATCCTTACTGCTGCAGACAAGACTATTGATAAAGACCATTTTGGATGAAGAGCATAAAATTTAGAAAATCCTACTTTTTCATTAGTATGTCTTTGCTTAAATTGTTGATATAAGTAATTCTTTCAAATTACACAGAATAAGTCTTTTCTGAGCATGGACGTTTCTAGCACCACTTACTTTGTCCTTCATTACTCATACTGGCATTTGCCTAGAATAGTTATCTTCATAAAATTCTATTATCTGTTTTATGGTACTTGTGAAAGTTTCTTACCATGGTTGGGTTTGAGAACTGATATAATGCCTTTATCTTTTGCTAATTTTCTTGCCTGATGTACTGTGTATTCTGAAACTTCAAGTTGTTGTGCTACTTTTTCTGGACCATGATGGGGGAGCCATTGTTAATAGCCGATTTTTTTTTTTTTTTTTTTTTTACGACTAACAGTAGATATCTTTTCTTTCATTAAAGCAACAAGTTCATCCAAATCATGAGCTTTTAGTTTTAATTCATCTACGGAGTATTCATCATCACTGTCCCTAGTAGAAGACTGAGCTGTAAAGCCATACTCCCAAACACAAGATATTTTACTCTGCATAGCTAACTTTGCTTGAAGAAGTTTTCTTTTTCCATATGCTGGCTTACTATGGGAAGGCAAGGAATGTAATTTTAACGGTGACAATTCTAAATCAGATAAACTTTCATTTACCTCTTTAGCAGCATATTATTTAATAATAAAATCATCAGGGACCATTTCACTATCATCAGTCTCACTTAAAACTTAATCTTCTAAGGTTGTCCTAATTGAAATGCTTTCCCATGACACTGAGGACATAATTTTTTACCTGGGCATACACTAATGTTTTTAGATTGCAGCTGTTGGGCTATTTGTATACTGACTTGATGCAGGGACCTCTTCAACAGGTTTTTTCACATCATGGTCACCAAAAGGGTTGCAATAAGTTACTTGGTAGGTTTCATATTTTTTCAGATAATAACATTTGTGATGTAAACATACTGAGATTATATCTTTATGAGGAATATTAGGTCTTAAAGAAATAAGTTCCTTGTCAGCAACAGAAAATTCTTCACTACTGAGAAACCCTTTTGTCTTCACATAACTTGATTTATTGCATTCTGTATTAGTAAGTGATCCAACACTACATTGGTCCATTATCTTTTTCCATGATTGAGGTTGACAAACTTGTCCCAAAGTCAGATTAACACAGAGCAGCCAATACACAAAAAAGAAAATATTGGAAGCAATATATTTCACAGCAAAATGTAAGAGACTTCTGGATAGCCTGCCCACAGTGAAATCTGCATGAGCATCTGAACCATTGTTTTCTTAACTGGGAATGAGGGACTGAAACCTTATTTCTCTTTAGCTGGAGGGCATCCCTAGGAGAGTGAGGTAAGAAAAGAGAAATCTTTTTCATTTGACCCTCATCTCAGCACTTGGGGAGTTTTACGGTCATAAAACTTACCCCATTTGAACTGGGTCAGTTGAGCACAGAATCTGGGATAAAGTCAAAACAAATTCTCATGACCTTAGGAATCATGCTGTATCCTTTGCCCTATGCCACATTTTCTTTTAAAAAGTGCTCTCTGACAAGTTGCAATTATTTCCTAGTGCCCATCCATTGCAAGCTTAGTGTATTTATTATCCAGTCATGGACATATAAAGACTGTTAATATCTTTTGTGGGAATGTTTTTTTTTTGGGGGGGGGGGGGAATCCCAAATTCTGTTGTAGGGAGATTTGTCAGAGTAATTTTTTTTCAGGAATTCTTTCAATCTGTAATAAGAGAATAACAGATATTTTGAAATGACTGAAAAACTTTAAAACCTCACCACACTTGTTGCGGGGTGCAGCTGAACTAGCCATATCGTCAAACTTTTTAATTTGGTATCTCTGAAACTATATGGTGTAAGAAAACATTTTTTTATATTTTTGCGTCTTTGTTAGTTTTATCTCCTTGTGAAATTTCTTGAATGTCAGAGATGAATTATAATTAACACAAAAAAAAAGTGGTTGAATTGACGAAGTGAGACCCCGCACACATTTCAGATATTTGCACATATCTCCAAAAGCAAGCTGAAAGCCACTATTTTTTTTTCTTGTTATGTGACAGTATATATCAAAGACCAATATACATTAAAAAGGAGCTCCCTCATACTTCTGCTATTTGCTGTAGAGCCTAATATAGAATAGCAAGTTTTTTTCTTAAATTTTCACTTTACCACTATATTTCATTTATTTATTCAGTGTTTTCAATGAAATTTGAAATGGTTTCTTATTCTGGAAACTCTTTTGCATAAGGGTACAAAATTTCTTTCTTCTAAACTAAATAGCACTACAGTTATGCAGCATTTTGTAAAAAGTGGTACTTCGTCACTCTGCGTGTGTGATTGGTGTTCAGTGAAATTTTGGACCACTGTATCTCGGAAACTATGAGGTGTAGGAAGTTAAAATCTGGTCATTTTTTATATCTTGGTGAAGTATACCTCCATGCCAAATTTCATCAAAATCTGAGTTGGTGGGTTACATTTCCCAAAAAAATTGGATGAATTGACGTGGAATGACCCAGCTATTAAATGAACCTTCACGGAAATCCCGTCCACAGGAAGGTAATGAGTTGCTCAAACTAAAGTCTCCCTTTACTTACAAAATGTGTTACTTGATTATAATTATTTCTTTTCCCCAAATTTTCCGCATCCCCTGCAAAAAATCATCCGGTATTAACCACTTAGCATAATCTGATATTCTGAATTATTACAAAGGGGTACGTAAGGACCGAAATTTCTGTCAGGCAATTTTATGTGTGCTGTGTCCGTATGTTCTTCTGAATTGGAAAACTTAACAAATTCATAATTTTGTAGTCTGGCTCCGCCATTAGTATATATACGGCCGAGACACACACATGTATGCTCAATTGCATGTATGACAGCACACTAACATTCCCGTTGTAACTTTAGTTGATTCTGCTATTACGCTCCTGGGACAGAAGTGGAAGAACAGGTTCTAAACTGTGATTCCAACCACTGTTACTTTTGAGTAGCAGTCACAGTTTGCCCCGTGATCACCAAGTAGCAGTTAAGCTCATCTCTAGTGGTAACACCAAGCACAATGGCTTAATAGAAGATTTAAACAAGAAGGTTTTTGCTTAGCTTTGCATGAGTATTGTAGTGTCCTGATAATCAGAATGAGAATTTAATTTTAAGAAGAGAAATCATTGTCTTAGATGTAATATTTTTCAGTTTTCAATCTTAGAAGTGCTATCTCAATTATTCACCTTGAGGCCAAGGAAAATAAAAGAAAACAGATTAGATATTATATGTTAACATGCAGTAGGATGTCTGACTCATCTGTTGCATCATGGATTGTAGGACTTGTACTTCCTTGATGGCTGGGAGGTAGGTGGTCTGACTTCTTTGTTTAGTGAATCAGAGCTTTTTATCAACACACTTCCAAGCATGAAAGTGGAAAGAAAATAAGAAATCCAATGACAATTCACATACACAGTGAATACATTAAAAAGTAAATTGGAAAAAAAAAGTAACTCATACAGTTACCCAAGATTGCTTGTACATAATAATAATACATAATTTTCACATCTTATCTTAGTAAACTGCATAATACTGAATTGAGTTTTACAAAAAGTGTGATTGTAATGCAAAATCTGGCACACACGACACACTCACATTATACAGCCAATTTCTCATATACTTTAATACCTGTTCTGCTCGTTCATGAGGAGAATCATATTTTAGCACATTTGAGAATTTCTGGAATGGGAATTATGTTTCTTTATTCATTCTGCTGCTGTTCATTAAAACCCCACCTCACAACTAGCTATGTTCATTACTTAAGCCAATCCATCTGTCATGTGTGCTTTTAAAGGGGCATTATAAGAGACTGAAATGGTGCATGGATGTATCATGTATTATTTTTCTCATCTGGATGTTTTATTTGACACCTTCTAGGTCTTCATATTGGGTAGTGGCTTAGTAACCCAGAGTTATGGCCATGTTTCATATATTCTGTTTGGCAATGGGTAAATGTGTACATTAGCGTCCTAAATTATTTCATCAGAAAAATGTCAGTACCTGGAAAAAGTGCTACATACAGATTTTAGAGTATGGAAATTAATGGCAAATGGTGCAGAAATTTCATATTTTAAATGTGTTTTAAAGATTTTTATCGTAATATTGACCTGTGAGTCCGACGCTGTGAAGAGAAGCTGCAGTAGACCTAACGCATCGCTCCGGCAAAGATGTGAAGCTTTGGCCGATGAAAAGGAAGGTTTGTTGCTGTGCCCAAATGACGGGTGGAAGAGTGCAAGAGAAAGAGGTTATGTTGTTGGCAGGAGAACGATAAAGCCCGTTTCACACAACCTGGTTTTTCCCGCAGAAGCAATAAATTATTCAGCTGTCCAACCGCTTCTTTTGAAGCCAGCTATAAAGTTATACCGAGACTTTCGGACGAGCGGAATCGGTAGAAACTCCGATCCGGCAGCCGCTGAGCTCACACGGAGTTCGCTACAAACCGGACGACTGTGATACCGTCCAAATTTGAGAAACGCAGATGTAAGGCAAGACACTCACACAATCGGGGAACGGATTCCCCGCTACAGAAATAAAACAATCACTCTTGTCAGGGGGAGAGGTCAAAAGCGATGCTACCAGGCAGGGTCGATTGTCAACACTTTGGGCTTGTGTGCTTTGTTGGTTTTCAACAGAAACACTCTGATTTTTTAGTATAGTTTGCGCTATAACCTCTGTCGATCATGTCTGCTATTAATGTTGATATTTTATTATTTATTTTGGAAGTGGAAAAGCACCCACAAATTTGGGATACATCGTCGGAAGATTACAGGGATAAGAATACCTTAAAAAAAATATCTATGTGCAGAGATATTTCAAAACAATAATGTATGAGTATGGCTTTTCCTGTCCCTATCAGAGATGAGGAGGGGGTCTTTGGGGCTAAAGTCCTGGTCCTCCACCTCGGTGGGGGCCTCCACTCACACACTGTAATGGAAGAAAAAAATATATACCTTGCACTTGCACCTGACATATTAAAATTCTTATTTTTAATGAGAAAAACATGATATGAGATTTATAATTACAAATTCATGGTAAAGTTATGCATGTTAGTTGATATAAATGGTCAAAAATGAATTCTTCAATGTGTTTTAATGTTACTTGTATTTAGTATACATACACATACGGTACGTGTAGAAAATAGATTTAAAGTTTAAATTCTAATCGCAGAGGCTTTTTGGCCATGTCATCCAGTACTTTTCATCTGGTGTGATATTAATATCTCTATGGATGTACAAATGGGCTAATCCATTTAACCTACATTCACCAGTTGTATTTCTGAGGTATGTTTTCAGAATGCGCAAAGTGGAAAATGACTTTTCATTTGATGATGCTGTTACCGGCAAAATAGCCATAATTCTTAAAAGTTTATTGATACTTGGAAATATATCTTTATTGCACATTAGCAAATCCTGTATTGCATTACGAAGTCTCTTCTCTTGACTTTCACGATTTATTTTTTAATACCAGACAAATAATTCAACCAGTACAGAAGAAACGGACGGATTAATGTCACCCTGATACCTTTCTGCCAACACTTGAACACTTTTTACATTCTTAGAATCAAAAATATTGCACTCATTCTGTGGGAGAAGAACCTGAAAAGACTTGAATATTTCTTTATGATGGAGGGACCTTTCTTCAATTTGAGGTATAATGTTATCCAAAAATGGCAAAAATATAGATCTTCGATAATACTCTTTGCAGTCATTTGAAGGTATATATTCTGTGCATTTGCCGACCAACAATTCTAGCTTTTTCGATACCGATTCCCAACATGTCGGCAACATCAACAATTTTATGAAAAATTGACTTAAATTCTTCAGCTTTTTCCTTTGTTTTTTAAGCTGCTGAATCCACAGCCATTGACAAATCTATAGTTGAAGTTTGTAAATATTTGCCTAATGGCAAAATTAATGCTAAATATTTTTTCTGAAATTATTGCAGCCACTATGAACTCGCTCCTTTGCGTAGAGTGAGGAAGAACTTGCGCATCTGTCTATGTTTTTGAATCAGACTACTGTCTGGATATTTCATCTAACATTAAAGATATTGGCTGTAGTAATTCTGAAAACCCTATTAAGGTATCATGTCATTGAACCCATCTTGTTGGGCACAGAGATTTAAGTCATCTTGCATTGGCATTCGGTTTTACGTTATTTTCTGAAGCTGAATGGCATTTAGGCGTATTGAAAAAATAAAAAAAAATTGTCACTGTGCCCATCACATTTCTTACACTGCTTTGCTTGCGCATTAGGGTGGAGCAAAATTTGCAATTTTTTTTATACGACCAAGGGTATGTGTCAAAAATTGTGGTTCCACATGCTAGTCAAGTGAAAAAAATAAAAAAATTCTAATCGTATATCTTCGCCTGCGCAGTTGCCCAAAAGTTTGAAACTTTTACATAAATCTTACATTTCAAAAATTTTTTCCATTTTTTGTTTAAAGTGCACTAATGATAGGGTACTGCTAAAGTTTTAGATTTTGGTTAGTAATATACACAGAAAAAAATTTGGTTTATTAAATGGCATCTGGTGTCTGCGCACAATTCGTGAAATAATCGCAAATTTGCTTAAAGATCAGCTATTATTGCATCCCAAACATGCTCTATCTATACCTTATAGTACATTTTGTGGGGCACTGTACTTCTTCATGTAGCTCCTCGCTAGCTGTAAAAACAACTACCCAGGATTAACTACGTGGAGGGGGCTACACTTCGAGTCCCACCCGTACCCACCCAACCACGCTGCCTTTGGGGCACTTTTAACTTATGTTCTATATTGACACTTCGTATCAAACTTTGGCATTATTTTTCTGTCAAAAAGCGTTGCTCGTATTACGCCGTCTCTTGCTACATGTCCACACACTTTGAATGATGCTGCTGTGACCTCTTTAACACATCTTTCTACTGCTTTTGTGTGTAATGGTAAATGAAATAATTTCGTAGGGAAAACTTCTGCAGTGCCTTTTTCCAGCACTCTGCATAGGTCTGAGTCCACTGCACCCATGGTAATAGGAGGCTCTATAACTTTAAGGTCTTGCCAATAAATCATGTCGATGTAATCTTCGTCATCAAAGTTTATTACTGGTATATCAAAATTTCTTATGACAGGACCAGCATTTTTTCTTGCAGCAAGTATTCTTTTTACAGCAAGCTTACGATTACTTTGTTGGTTGTCATTTAGCATGGCTAGCAATACATTCTCCGGATGAGCAAAGTAGCAGTTTTTTTGGATGACATTCTGAATTTTAAGTGGCTTTTACAGGACCCTCCAAATGCTTTGAAAATTATATTGTTTTCCATAGATTCTTTGTGTATTGTATCACAGTTGGGTTGCATTTTATAGTGAACCATGCAGGGGCATAAACTGTCATTACAAATGTTGCCAAAGATTTTAGGCTGTCAGATGGGCATTCACTTCCCACATAAAGGCGTAATATGCCGTTGGCTGTTGTCAGCCATCTTGCGTGAAAGGCGTAATATGCCGTTGGCTGTTGTCAGCCATCTTGCGTGAAAGGCGTAATGTGCCGTTGGCTGTTGTCAGCCATCTTGCGTGTGATAATTTTCCTGGACTCCGACTTGCTATATCTGCTGCGCGTTCTCCACTTGAAATTGCTAAGCAAATATCAAGCAAATATTTCTGGTCATTTCTTAGGCCTGAAACATTTATATTTAAATCATTCAGTGGAAAATACTTTTTTTCAAATTTAACGGGTGGACGAAGATGGCAAGTAGGAAGGCTTTTACCAATTGATCCCATATAGCCACAAGGCCCAGATGTTTTGCCATCTATGTTTTCCATAATATGACATAATGCTAACTCATTAGAATGGAGTTGACAGATTATCCACTGCAGTGGCCTTTGCAACTTTTCTTCTATTTGTCGAGTAGCTCCAAACTTTTTCCCAGTGTTAGTAAGGCAACCATCACAACCAATACATCGGAGCAGGGAAAAGTCAATGTTATTATCTATCAAGTATTCAAAAATGGCATTCACCACATTTTTTGCACAACCGGATCGCGGCATGGCATGACTGATATATTTAGATCCTGGTTCTTCTATGAGCTATAAATGTTCATCTTGCCGAATTGTTCACTGTGTTTTTCCATCTTCAGATGTTTCAATGTACAATTGTTTCATCTTTCCTACCATCAAAATATAATGCTTTAATTGTATGATCATTAGTTGTTTGTTCATTCTGCAAAACAGTGCGATTTTTCATTCAAACTCGCCTGACTTTACTTCTGTCGATCACAAGTAAAAAGTTTGTTAACGGAACATCCTGGTTTATGTCGTATAGTACAGCAGAAGCAAGTGCAGCAGCTGGGCGATCTGATATTCCGTACCTGTCACAAGTTTGAGCACATTTTTGAAGATTGACTCTGGTTTCACATGATGGACTAGGAAAAGATAAAAATCCTTGATTTTTTTTGTTATCTTCGTCAATTTTGCTGTGTTCTAAATTGTGTTTACCTTCATCTTCATTGGTGAATTGCAAGTCAGGAGTGACACAAGTGTGTTAGCACATTTGTCTGTTTCCACATTTGTCGAATACTTATGTCAAGTACGATTAAACCTATAAATCAAAGAAAAAAAAATTGTCCTCAAAACTTTAAAGAGTTCTTCAAAAAAGGCTGATCTGTAGGCAAATTTGTGATTATTTCACGAGTTGTGCGCAGACACCAGATGCCATTTAATAAACCCATTTTTTTTTCTGTGTATATTATTACTAATCGAAATCTAAAACTTTAGCAGTACCCAATCATTAGAGCACTTCAGGGTTGGCAGGTTTTTTACCACAGTGGAAAAAAACGTGGGAAAAACCACGGTAAAAACTGCCCTGGCAAAAAATACGTTTTTACCAATTTTTTTCACCTGTGCAAAAAAAAAAAAAAAAAAGTACATTTTCAATAATTGTTATGTTTGGTTTGTAAATACTAAATAGTTTGAAAAATGCTATCTAAACAAATATTCAAGAATATTTTTTTTTTTACTATTTTACTATTAAACTGAGGATGCCCTACAGATCTCCTTCTGTCTGGATTCATTGAAACTGGTTCTGCCTGTGTTTTCTACTCCCAATTGACAAGGAAGCTGACACTGAAAGATAATGCCTCAGAAAGAGTTGAGACAGGGGATTAAGAGATTAGTAGCAGGCAGAACCAGTTTCAGCTGGTGGTGATGGTCAAGACTAGAAGTTTCTTCTGCTAAATGAGGTGACACACAGAATTGGAAGCTATTGTATGTCAATATAGTGCTAGTTAACCCTTCCTTTTTAGTTGTGTGTTCTGACTTGCTAAATTTAAATAATGTTTAAAGGTGGAAGAAAGAAAGATCCTGTATGGGAGCATTTTCAAGAATTAGAAATTAATGGAAAACAGACTGCCAAATGCAAAAAGTGTGGCAATATACAGAGCAAGAAAGCAGCAAGAATGAAAGCACATGTGAGCAAGTGCTCAAAGGTTCCTTCAGCAAATGATTTTGACAATTTGTTGCTGTCTTCAACTTCAATAGCTATTGATAGGGATAATGACATTCAGCGTTTGACAACAGAACTGAATGAGCCCGCTGCTAAGAAGGCAAAGATTTTGCAAGACAACTTAAATAAATTTGTAGTGAAGACACCAAGTAATGAAAAGGTTAAAATTGATATTTTGATTGCAAAACTATTTTATGAGTGCAACATACCATTTGCTGTTGTTGAAAAAGAAGCAATTAAAAAACTTAATCCATGCATTACGACCTGAGTACAAACCTCCCACTCAGAAAGATCTTTCAAGTGAACTGCTAAGTGATGTTTACACTGAATTGGAACAACAAATGAAAGAAATTTTTAAAGATAAGCAAGGTACTGTGGTAATTGATGGCTGGAGCAACATTCACAACGAGCCTATAACAGCTGCGTGTGTTCAAGTTGGAAAATTTTCATGTGTTGTGGGATGTTGAAAATTCGGGAACAACCAAAAAAGACTGCTGAATATTTAGTTGAAAAGGTCAATGGAATCATTGCTAAAGTGGAAAATGTGTACCAGTGTAAAATAGAAAGTATTGTTGCAGATAATGCCAAAAATATGGAAAAGATGAGAACAGGAACAGCACAAAAAAGTGCACTGGTTGGGATTCGGCCGTTCAGCTCATCATCTAAACATTTTGGGAGAAGATATAACTCCTTCAAATGGGTTGAAGCATGTTGTTGAAATAGAGAAATATTTTAGAAACCATCATGCTCCAGGAACTTGGATTTTAAAGAGTGTGCTGATTCTGTAAGACCTCAGTTACCCTGCAACACTCGGTGGAATAGGCAGGTTAGTTGTCTCAAATCGTTTGTACGCAACCACAGTGCCTATACAACGATTTCTAATGATCACAATGACATAATGAACCAAAACATAGTACATAATATACGAGATTTTAATCTTTATCGTCAAGTCAAAGATCTGTTTCTGCAATTAAACCCTGTAGCAGATGCTTTAAATATTTTACAAAGTAATTCTGCTACAATAGCTGATGCTTGTAGCTTATGGTGTTCCCTGCTAAGAAACGATGTCTTACATCCTCACTATGCTATAATTGAGAAAAGGTTTAAGAAAGCTATTCAACCATGCCACTTGGCTTCATACTTACAACATCCAAAATATAGAGGTGAATATCTCAGCGATGAGCAGAAAGAAATTGCAAAAAAATGGTTGGAAGATATAAGTTCTGAGTTTCTGCCTTATGCTTTAAAATTTGATATATAAGATAGGCCATTCCCTCCAATGTACTTTTCAGAAAATGTGATAATTTCACTGACTGCTGAAAAATGTTGGAACCGTCTATCAGGTGCCTGTGACATATCAAAGGACTTATGTGATTTTGTAGCGCACCTTCAAATTTGTCCTGCGAGTTCAGCTGCAATTGAAAGGACTTTTTGGAACTTTGCGTTTATTCATTCAAATATTCGAAACAGACTTGGTGTGGAAACAGCAACAAAACTAATGTTTTGTTTTAGCATTCTTCAAAAACAAAAACAAGTATAGCATTTTTTGTACATCTTCAGTGAGGTAAAAAATATTAAAATAGGTAACATGAATTCCTTCTCTTTTATTTCGTAAGATTTTTATGTTTTTTTTTTATTTAAAGACATTTTTCCAATTTTGCCGTGTTTTTTTTTTCATTTTTGCCTGGTTTTTGCCACTGTCCCAGCAAAAATACCTTTTTGCAGCAAATACCTTTTTGCAGCAAAAATACCTTTTTGCTGGCAAAATGACCAACCCTGAAGCACTTTAAACAAAAAATGGGAAAATTTTTGAAATGTAAGATTTATGTAAAAGTTTTAAACTTTTGGGTGATTGCACAGACAGAAGATATATGATTATATATATATATATATGTGTTTTTTCTTGATTAGCATGTGGAACCACAACTTTTGAACATACCCCTTGGTCGTATAAAAAAATTTGCAAATCTCGTGCAAGATTCTGATAAGCAGAGGTTTAGCACATGTGAGGAGCAATGCATGTACATTAACATTGGGGTGATTTTGCTGAATAATAGCTTGAACCCCATTAAATTCTCCACTCGTGGCGCTTGCCCCATCGTATCTCTGACCTCTAAGATAATTAGTGTTTATGCCTAAATCTTTCAAGCTAAACAATATTGTGTTGGCTAACCCTTTTTTTGTAGCATCATTTACTGGTACAAATTCCAAAAAATCATCTCTTATTTGCAAAAGCGATTCACTATCATCGATATAACGGTGCACATAATGACATCTGTTGTTGTCCTCCTATATCCGTAGTTTCATCCGCCAAAACAGAAAATCCTTCAAAGTTGTTTATTTTGTTTACAAGTTTTCTAGTGATAATTTCATTACACAATGAGATAATTGCATTTCAGCTCATCGAACTAGTGTACTTTGAATTAGCGACACAGTTGCTAAAATGATCTTGCAAAGCTATATCACTAGCATCACATTGTATTTTCAATAGCTCTCAAAACTTTTCTGTATTTGTCGTGTAGTTTTCTTCTAAAATGTCACCACTTTCATGGTGGCCTCTTAAAGCAATTCCCTGTCTCCCACAAAATATTAGTCTCTATGATTGGCTTTATCCGATTACGGTTTGTTCTTTATTTGCTGTTGACTGCTTGCATCAACATTATTTTCTACGGAGTTAATTTTTCCATTTGTTACGCTAAGAAAGTTCTCTGCATCTATTACACTGTTTCTGTGATGCGTGGCTTGTTCCTGCGCACTGAAATATTCCAAGGCTTTTTTTCCAGTTGTCAAACTTTGACTCTACTAGTTTTTCTTCTGAAAGCTTTGAATTTCCAACTCCTGAAGGAAGAAACAAAATGCAATACTTACACAATGCGCCTGATTGGGCTTCTTAGAATAAAGCAGCCACTTCCAACACAGTAGTCAGCGTTACTGAAATTTTAACGTATTCGTCTTTAGTTAATATCCATTTAATGATAATGGTTTAACTGTTGTAATTTTTACATGTTATTTTTCTTTTGTGTCGAATGCGTTTCTTGATTGGAAAATATTAGGGTTAACTGCAAGAAATTTTATAAACAAAGTTGTAACTCACCTTTAGGTTGTATGAGTTTGTTGGGCTTAGTCGTCAGTGTGATATCTTTCACTCAGTTCTTGAGTGTAAATTCACCAAACACAGCAGATATATTCTTCACAGAGGTGTGCATACTCATTGATTACGAAGTCAAAAAAGGAAAATGTCTTCCTCAATGAGGTGCACTTAGGATTAGAATGCCATAGGGTTCAGAATTCTAAAAGGCAATAGGAAGGGGGTCTGGAAATCCATTAGACAAGTATAAAAATGTATCTTTTGAAAACAATTGCTCTAAGAGGGCTAGTCATGAAAACCCAAGGGCTAAAATCAACAGCAGTAAGACATTAAAATACCTTAGAATAAGAAGACAAGCACAAGACGTTTGAAATATTTCCATACAAGAAAATGCAAGTCGCCAAAACTGTCACTGGACTTCATGGCTATATTGTCTGATGCATTTTAGCAAACTTGGTTGTCATCTTCTGGGACTTTCTGTTGTTTATCAAATTTCTTGTAGTTAACGCTAATATTTTCCAATCGAGAAATGCATTTGACGCAAAAGAAAAATTACGTAAAAAAGTTAGAACAGTTAAACCATTGTCATTAAATGGATATTAACTAAAAACGAATACGTTTTTTCAACATGTTTTCATCTCGTTATATTGAGAAACAGGTTTATTTACGAAAATTTTCAATTCCTTGTCCCAGTAGCTTCAATTTTGTAATCTGCAGTTGGATTTCAAGCATTCTTTAAAAGCTCTTCTTTTTCAGCATCATTTAACTGAAATTTATTAAATATGTTTTACTGACAGAATTCAAAATCATTCATAAATTCATTCAATAAAAGTGATTATAAATACGTCAAACTTAAAACAAATAAAAGCTACATTCATTCAGGGCAACTTTATTAAATAGAGGGTAACTTGTGCCTCCTCCTAGTTTTCAATATGTTTGTTTTAAAGAGCTCTGCATAGTTCACTGCTGCACTCACAACCTTTCCAGTAAAGCCAAAAATAATTCATCTTGCATGGTCAAAAAAGTCCAGCGACCCTTACTTTACAACAAACGGTGGGTTATGGCGTCCACTGATTTTCACCCATCTATGGCGACAACGATTGCTCAAATTTGATGCCAAATTTGAATTATCACCAAGTCTATGTAAATATATTAAAATCGTTTGTGTGTGTGTGTGTGTGTGTGTGTGTGTGTGTGTGTGTGTGTGTGTGTTTAACTTGAAAAAACTACTGCTTTTTTTAACTGAAGAGTAAGTTTTGAATTATTCAAAGGAACCTGGAGTAGAATTTTACAGTAACAGTTAAAAAGGATAAATTACTAAAATTCTACCGTTTTTTAATTCACGAACGCTAAACTTTGAGATTTTATAAAAATAAAACCTCCTGGTCGAGTTCTACAAAATTCGGGATTTCGGCATAATTTGAGACAATTGAATGATGGTAAAAAAATGTCATGTTATTTCAGAAAAATCTGATTTTGTGTTGAACTAGTAGTGTTCCATTTGCGCTATATTTTAATTGTATGCATATCTTATGCATATGACATCACCTGGAAAGGTTTAATACTCTGTTTGAATTTGATCAGACATATAGAATAGAAAATACAAGAGCGTGCTCGTTTATTTTTTGCACACTATACATATGAAAAATGTAGAAAATTAAAATCCAACAAAGTAATAAAAAATGAATGTTTTTTTTAAATTGTTCAGACTTTTTCCTTCCCATCAACACACAAAAAGTATTATAATCAAAAGAAGTAGTCAGAAGAAATTAAGTGGGTATTAGAGGATAATTATATTAGCATTATATCCTTTTCTAAAATTATTGCTAGTTTTTAGTCAAATATAAGGCACAAAAAGGTTCAATATACTTTCACATTTAAAATTTTTTAAAGATAATCATAGTTGAAAAAGTTTGATCCAGTTATGTAAAAATTTGTTTTCGACAGTCAAATATTTTAGTGAACATCAGATAATCTCCTTAAAACTTTATAGAAATTGAACAGTTTGCCCAAAAATTTAATTAGGTAATGAAAATTTTTTAATGTAGGCTTAAGAAATCAAGAAAACTAAATGTTTAATTTTACAACATCACTTGTCCTTTTGCCGATAAATAATCTGATGTCATTCGGATGAGCATCAACCTGAATACAACTGTCTTCAGTTCTGGTACTTTTAGTAATTGCAGCATCTGGATTTGCAGTTACAGCATCCATGCATTTGATTCAAGAGGTTGGATTGCAGGCATTTTGCTTTTAATAAAAGATGATTCTAATGTACTATTTAATTTCCTTTTTTTGTGAGTTTTGCCTTTAGTATCCATATTTAAAATGACTAATCCACTAAAGCTCACTCTGCTATCTGCTGAACTGATAAATGGTCCTCTTACCAGTAACCAGACAAAAAGCAAAATCGCAACTAATCATTGGCCCATGGTATTGATTTGTTCCCGAAGCTGTCGAACAGAATCTTATTTACAGGAAACGCTAACCATAGGGAGAGGTCCACTAGCACACCTGGGATGGGGTAGGGACTGCAGCTCCCACATGCAAACAGACACAAGCATGTACAAAGCAGACTGCCCCCAAAAAAGACAAAAATGGAAGTGGAAAAGATGGAGTTCTTAGAAGAGAGGGATTGACAAAGCCACAGATTACAAAGAAAGGGGCTAACTCTTCAAGAGGTGACAAACTGAAAATATTTTCCAGCTAAAAGTAAAAAAACTTTTAAACCAGGTATGTTAAAATCACTGGGGTGGTTATTGACATATTACAACTTATCGCTTAGTAGGGGGTTACACACACACACACCCCACACACAACACATGATGCCACTCTAAGCACCTGCAGGGTTCAGTTAGTGCGGAGTACACTGGTTGTCATTAATGGGCTGCTTCAGTTTACATCAGCGGATGAACAATAGGGTTCTGCACTCTATCGCTTTGGTATCAACTTATGTACTCCAACAAGTCAACAGCTTTATGGCAACTCTGGAAGTTTTTGTTATTTCTCTCTGATGTCCTACTCAGTTGTCCCACTGGAAGTGCACTGGAGAAGTATAAGTTTGGTGTGACTTCATTTTCCTTTGATTCGCTTGTTGCTTTTGAAAAGAATCTATTTCTCTTTCAATCTTCTATATATATTTTTTTATTTTCTGTGCATCTTCCATAACAATAAGAAAAGTGAAATCCCAAATGAACTATTACTCCATGGTTTCACAAGAGAAATATTTTATTTTAAGCGTCCTCAGTGATTTTTGAGATAAATGTATATAATAGAGAGTAAAAATTAAGGGGGTAAAAATTTTATATGGTTTAATATATCTAAAATAAAATACAAAATGTTTCAAGATCTTTAAGATTGAATTTTTGCTTCCAGCTTTAGTCATACATTTCCCTTAATTATTGCAAATAACAATAATGCATTATTTTAGGTTCTGTACTTTGAGATTGAAATTGTTCTCTCTATTGCTTCTTAAGGGGGGGGGGGCTATCTTCCTCTTAAGAAGCACACTGGCTGAATGCCTGCATCCATACTATTTAGGAGGATGGATCAGGCATTCAGCCAGATCCATCTTTCTAAATAGAAGCACACTGGCACTCAGCCAGTGTGCTTCTGTTTAGGAGGGCTCTTTGGCCAACCATGGCCCTTGCGCCATAAAAATCGAACAACCAACCAACCATCTGTTTAGGAGGATGGCTCTGAGCGCTTGCATCCAAACTATCTCACTATGCTTTCATTAACAGTTTTTTCTACTGAAGAAGCGGTCAGTCAGTTCATTTGAAATATCTGCAGAGCTCTTTCAGTTAAGCCACTGAAACCACATTTGGGGGGGGGGCAAGTGGGGATATATATTACCTCTCCTATGGTTACAGCTCCTAACCTCCTAAAGAGCAATTTCACTTTCCATCCAACTGTAGGTGCCAAAAAGGGGGTAAGTTTAAATACCAGATTGTGTATAGCAAGTTTTGTTCTATGGCTAGCATTTTTCTTGGTGAAAATATTCTTGTACAGCTGATAAGAGGCATTCTCTACTTTGCTAGTTCTGTTCAAACTTTTCCGCTTTCATCAGTAATCAGATCCCAATAATCAGAATCTGTTATGCTTATGCAATCGGGCAGATTGGGTCAACAAAACCAGGCTTGGAATTTTAATCTTGTGGTCCACTACAGAAACAGTTACCCACAGGGGAACACCTCATAAAAAAAATTCTGTTAACTCCTGGTGAAATAGAACTGTTGGAACATTAGACTAATTTCAGTTGTAAGCAAATTTCAGCCACAATTTAAGTATGAAATAATTTTAAATATCTACTCATGGCTGAAAGTAGCGTATCAAATGATGCACAAAACGGGGTGTTGTATTAGATACTAATGTATTTGGTCATTGATCATCTACTGTGCAACCACATTCGTACCACCACCTTGAAGAGACATCTGTTTTAAGTGTGCCCGTTATTTTGACTAATGAACAACCATTTGATCCACAAACCAGTACCGGTATGTTGTTTCCTTTAAGATAAATGTGAGTGGGACATGGATTTTGGAATGTGTCTGCCGGAGAATTGCTTTGTGCTCTGTAGGTCTGTATGTGGAGAAGTGTGTGGGAATGATGGACCATCAAAATTTTTACCAGTACTCCCTTCAAAATTACAAAAGGAGAACAGGACTTACCAATGTCCCTTTGGCTCCAAGTCCAACAACCTATGCTTAACTGTAGTTGGTTTAATTTATTTATAACAGCCTGTTTGGTCTGGTGGCAAATTTTTCATTGAAGTGGAGATAATTTTGATCTGTCATTTTAGAGCAAGCACCAGACATCGATACATAGATAGAATGAAACACCCTTTTTTTTTTTTTTTTTAAATGAGAAAGTAGTGTTTTTGACAGATAACATAGAGCTCAAATGAAGTTGATTCTTATTCATAAATACCAAAATAATTATTTATTCTTTCAGCACAATTGAGATAGGATTCGATGCAATCTTCATAAGTAAAAATTATTCGAAATAAATGGATTTTTTTAGAAGAAAAAATTGACTGGTAGAAATGTGTAATAAGCTGCTTTCATATTGGAAATATCCTCAATGTTTAAGTGGGTTAAATATATGTACCTATGTACTCTTCTTGTAATTAGATTTTATTGTGTTCATTCATGATGAAAAGTCTCAAGAGAATGAATCAAAAGTATGTTAGACTACTGCATGACACAGTGAAAAGATCAAAAAATGGAATTATTTAGAATGAGTATCATGAACATTTTTGTTGTAAAGAAATTATTAGATATGGGAAGAAAATCCACTTGTTCTGTTGTGGAAGACAATAATGGCATAAGAAAGTAATCTGTGCTGTATATAGTAGAGCACATTATTGAAACTGGGATTGCCTTTTCCCTCTTGTGGGAAAGACAATTAGAAACTTGAATATTAAAATGAAGTTGTAAAGCAAAGAAAGACAATTTTGATATAGCATTGTGTTGTTACAGAATCGTTTAACAGGAACTGTAATATATCCTTCGTGTTACTTAGTTTTGTAAAAAGAAAGTGGAAAATACAGCTTTCAAACTTATACTGTATTCATGTGCATTATCATAATGAGCCTTTCTGTAACCACTGAATTTATATATCATTGGTCACTTTTATCACTTGGTTGTTTTAGCAAACAACACTTACCTGAAAAGTATCATATTAAGTGATGTCTATTGTATTATAGAAGTATTGTAATTATGAAATACTGTATTACAGTTTCCAAACATTGTACTGTTGGAACTGTGTGATGTACATTTAATGATTTTCATCCATGTCTATTGACTCCACCAACAGAAGTGTTTAAACACATTTTGTGGTAAATGAAGTTTCATTATTTATCATCACTTTAAATTCAATAGAATGTGAATCCTCTATTTAAATAAAAAAACAACTTTCATATGTATTATGTTAAAGTTAAGCAAGTAAGAACTGTTTCTCAACTCATGGCATTTTCCAAAAGTTCCTGTCACTATGGAAAGCTGTTTTCTGTAAATGTTACTTTGTTAAGAAAGATTTTTTTTTATAAATTAATTTTGCTTTAATAATTCTGCTTAGGAAATAGCTGTTAAATTTGACATAAAGGGTAGATGTGAGAGTAAAAATGTGATACAGAGCTGTTATTTTTGTTTCTTTCAGTAACCAAACATATTTGATTTCTGAATGCACATGGCAGTCTTCTGAAATTGTGCATCCATTCAAAATTGGTATAATTGTCAAATTTTTAAGGAAAATTTGAAGCTATGTTAAAAACATTTTTGTGCTGAGGTTTTTTAAATACTTTGTGTAACATGTATCTCCAGAGCCCATTTAAAGGGGGCTGGGGGAGGGGCTGCAGCCCTGGGCCCCTCATTTTCAAGAAGCCCCAGGATTATGCAAGGTGCTTGCAGAATTGAGAGTTCTACAGGTTTTTTTTCCCCTTTTTTTATTTTTTGTAGATACACAGCAAAAACTGTAAAAAACTGCCTAGTGAAAAAAAAAATTCCATTTCTTTCTGCTTTTTCAGGAGAATTCTGCAAAAAATATGGTCTCCTCAGTCCATTCTCAAATCTTCCGAAAGCATTATAGAACATTTTTTTTTGTACGCATCTGTTATTGGAAGTTGTTCATACATTAAGAATTCGTTTGAATCATGATATTTAGATCATAATATTTTGCCCAACTACTTTCATATAATTTCAACAAGCTG
The DNA here is from genome assembly GCA_039090855.1 of Macrothele yani. Taxonomy (NCBI): domain Eukaryota; kingdom Metazoa; phylum Arthropoda; class Arachnida; order Araneae; family Macrothelidae; genus Macrothele; species Macrothele yani. The sequence continues at coordinate 121,976,531 of CM077009.1, read as the reverse complement.
AACCCAACTGGGGAGGGGGGAGGGGGGGGTTAAAGCAGAACTGAACTGGTATCCATTTTTCAACCATACATTTTGACATTTTCTTGCTACCTCTGATTTGTTCAGGAATCATGGGATACACACTTCAATACGGCAGGGATATTTTTATGGCTTCCTCGTCATATTTTGGGAAAGTTTTCTCCTGGGTATTTTTATTCATCCACCCATAGTGAAATTCTAGATGTGCCACTAATACTGGAGCCCCAAAATACTACCCAGCCACAGTCTCCTTAAATGTGCTCTGTATATCTCGCATCAAAAGTGCATATTTATATTTCTCAAAAAATTTAAAGGAAACAATCTCAGAATATCAGACCTTTTAAAAGCTTGGCACTTAATGGGATACAAGTGTTTTACTGTAAACTGGGATACAGTTCTTTATAATGATTTTTCAAAATCCTTTGCAAATGTGAGATGTATTTCAAAATCTGCCCATCAGAGGAGATAAAAGTGTGTCAATATTAGAAAGCTTGAAACCAGTGGTGGCTCGTGGCAACTGAAACAGGTGGGGCCAGTAGCCGAAGTCAAACAATGAAATAAAAAAAAAGCTGTCATTATTAGGCCCAACTATTCAGACCCCCACCAAGATTCCTTTACTCTGCCTCTGTTTACCCCCTTGCCTCAATAATACCCAAATCAGGTAGGAATGTGTCAACTATTGTATTGCACACGGAAAAATTTCCTCAGAATACAATGCATAACTACTTTAACAGAAAAATGTTAAAACTCATTAAATAAAATTTTTACCTTAAAACATATGAGCATTAATTTATATTAGTTGTGCTTTGTGTTTCTTCAGATTTCTCAACTGAGGAATAATCACAGGATTTGCAAGATTAAAAAGTGTAGTGAAAAAATAATAACTCCAAATATATGCAGGGAGGGAATGTTTCATGAATTTCGTCCCATATAGGAGTACCATACTACCATTTGTATTGTTTGAAAGGTTTCACCTTTTTTTTTAAAGAACTTGTGAAACCTAAAAACATATGTATTCATGTGCAAATTATACTTACAGGTTTTCTCATTTATTTATTTATTTTTTACATAGGAAATCATCTTAGTTAAAACTGAATTTAGTTCTGCAAAGCACTTAGTAAACTTCATACTCTTGGAAACTCAAATTCTTGGGCTGATAAGCACAGAGTTTTTTTAAGTGAAGCTTTTCGACTCAAATTCTTGGGCTGATGAGCAATGTTTTTTAAGTGAAGCTCAAACTAAACATTATTGGGGTGATAAGCACTGAGTTTTTTAAGTGAAGCTTTTCTTCCAGATTTAAAGCAAAGAACGGAGATTTTAACAAAATATCCACTCCATTCATTGTACTCGACAAGCAAAAAAGTCACGACACAAAGTAACAACACATCGCCGAGAGAGACGCACACGTTAAAAACAACTAACAGAACTTTGCTATGACATTTGAAACCCTTCCGCCACCCTTGAGCTTGGTCGGGTAAGCTTCTCTGTCAACCCACGGCGTTAAGGAAATGGATACTCTCCTGGCCAATCAAATTAGCATGATCTGGCCCCCACAGCTTTTTTTTTGCACACGCGGTTGAGGCAGTGTTGTATGTAGGTCATCATACTGAATGAGACTGGGAGGAAATTGTCTAATGTTCGCTTGCGTAGTGATGTTACTTGGGGCCTGCTCTACTGGGGCCTGTTGGAGCAGGCCCCAATAACCTCACACTCTGAATGTGATCTCTTTCCTCAGGGAATAGTTTTTCGTTTTTGAAGAAAACATTTCCCTTAGGTAATGGTTTTTGAAGGGAAAGGTTTATCACCATGTAGTTAAGAGAGAGAATAAGAATCAGGGGAAAAAAAACCTCTAGAAATTTTTAGGTGGGGCCCTGCCCCTCTGGCCCCTAATGGCAAACCGCCTCTGCTTGAAACAATGGAAACTGTATGATGTATTCAATAAATGGTTGCTTCTGTTTATTCACTATTGTTTCTGTATTCCATTTTGGAAAAGATGACCAAAGTGTACCAGACTCGATGCAAACTCCAGTTGAAGTACTACAAAAGCATCGAGTTAAGCTGAAGTGTTGTCCAGAGCATTACTGTACCTTATTCTGTAGGTACAAACTGGGATTTTAGCTAAGTGGCCAGTGGCCGGTAAGTTCAAAAAAGTTAGTGGCAAAAAAAAAAAAAAAAAAAACTAACTGGTAAGTTAACAAATCTTAGTGGCCAAAAAGAAGCCTCCAGCATAAAAGGGACTTTAATGTCACTGCAATGATTTACATGGATGGCTTTATCTGAACATAAAAGAAGCCACTCACTGCGCAAAATAAAAACCATTTTGTAGATTGTTTTTTGTTTCTGGCTTTACTCATTCCCAAATAATCGATAATGTCGGAAATTTACCATGTATCAGTGAAAACCTCGATGCTTTTGCTAATAAGTCGATGAATTCGTACTTTTTCATCTGCAGCAGTATATAAATGGGCACATCGGTGGGTCAAATTAATTCAAATTGAGTAACCAATAATATCTGTTAAAACGCTCGATGTATCGGGCATACCTTGATTGTTTTTTTTTTTATGTTATGTATCAGTTCCTGTAGCATCGAGGAAAATAACTATGTCGTCGATCAAACATCGACCTAACCAGCCAATTCACGACATAAAAATATGATGTTCCCTTCCTCTTGACAAGAATGCAACAAAAATAAATTCATTTACTTCAAGCAGAAAATATTCTTTACCAGTTTCAAACATCGGTAACGAAGCCTCGATGTTTTTCCGATGTATCGGCTTCTGAAACATCGAGGTTTAAGCCCTTTTAGTGCTACATGTAACGTGTGTGTATATGCCAGAAATGCTAAGCCATTTTCTTAGAAATTGCAAGCTTAAAAAAAGAAACTCTGTACTTTCCACACACACATAATATACACTGCTGGCCACCCGAAATGCAACACCAAGAAGGACACGAGATAGCAAAGCCAGATTTATTGGACAAATAACAGATACAAAGATGAAACGATTGAGCTTACAGACCCGTGCGACTTGTAGAACACGCAGATATTAATAGTTCGTGTGGCCCCCATGGCTGGCAATAACGGCCGCGGCATCGAACGAAAGAGGCTTTGGATGTGGGCTTGGGGTATGTCGGTCCAGGCTGCTTCCACACGTTGCCACAGTTCATCAGGCATAACCGCGGGTGATGGTTGCCGATCAGCGACCAGACGTGTTCGATGGGCAACATATCGGGAGAACAGGCGGGCCACGGCAGCAGTGACACCTGGTGGGCCGTGAAGAATTGTTGCACGATGCGTGCCACGTGCGGGCGCGCATTGTTCTGTTGAAACGTGGCCGCTGGCTGGTCCTGCAGGTAGGGGAGGACTACAGGCTTCAAAACGTCGGAGATATAGCGGTGGCTGTTGAGTGTACCGGCGGTGCGTACCAGAGAGGTGCGGGTGTCATATCCAATTGCGCCCCAAACGTAACCCCAGACGACTGACCGGTATGGCGATGCATAATGCAGGCGTCAGAGTCTCGCCGCGGATCCGACCATCGTGGTGTTGCAGGCAGAAGCGGGATTCGTCGAAGACAATGTGCCATTCCGTAGTCCAGGTGTGGCGTTCAACTGCCCACTGCCGCCGCACTCGCCGGTAGTGTAACGTCAATGGTAATCGGAGCAATGGGCGCAGTGCGACAAGTACCCGCTTCTGCAGACGACGTCGAACGGTACGTACTGACGCAGGTTGTTGTGCAACACACCCCAATTCCTGCGCTAACGTTCGTGATGCGGCGGTGCGAGCCGTCAATGCCCGCCGCACAACATGCCGGTCCTCTCGTTCGGTGGTGTGCTGCGGCAATCACTCACGTCGGTCCGTCCGTCCCTCCTGCAGCCACCGAATCCATACTCGCCTCACACGGGCGCCGATGTCTCTGTACGATAAACCGCTGTCGCGATAAGCCACTGTTCGTCCTATGTCGAACTCCGAATCGTGCTGGAATGACTGCCGTATTCTGCGACGAGGCATAAGGAAGCTTCCCACGCACAGGTCCGGCAGCACAACACACACCCCGCCTTCTGTGCACCTTTCTCATAGTGCTCGGTGGCGTACCGGGTACACATGATTTGCATATGCCCTGCAATGCTAATCGTTTGCATGTCCTCTCGCGGGCGACGCATGCTGCGAATTTCAGGCCAATCGGATGCTTCCTTCTTGGTGTTGCATTTTGGGTGGCCAGCAGTGTATATATATTAAATATTTCAGATAAAAAAATTTTAACATTTCAGATAAATGAATTTTGTTAAAAAAAATTACTTTACGTGAAATAATGTTTTGAAATAGAAATAGCAAATTCAAAACGAATTTTCAGACTGGTCTTCCGAAAAAAAAGGAAATATAATAATTTCCTTAATTTTTAATATACCCTTACAGACAGGCCCTGATTATCGCAGGGACATGAGGGGCACATGCCCAGGCCTCCAGTTTGAATGGGCCCCCAAATTTGCAATTTTTATAATAATGTGTTATAAATTTCTTTTTGTTGAAAGTTCCACTTGGTTTGGACGAACTACAAGAGGACTAATAAAATTTCTGAGGCACCCATCTTAACTAACTCAGTGAAGCATTTTAAACATTTCAGATTGTGAGCTCCGCCTTCGATCTATTGGTACCACGTCCACTATCGTAAAATGCGACACGTTGATTGGCGCAGTATCCTAAAGTTCGTAGATGACGCTTTCAATCTGCAGCCGCCCCCGCACGGGGATAACTGGTTTTCCAGTTATTTGGGGAGTGGCGCCCCCACGGCCCGAGCTGACCTTGTGACGGATTATCTTTTCCTTTCGTCTTGGTACGATTGTTACCGAAGTTCATCCTGTTCATCCTGCTGATGGGGAGTGGCAACCCCACGGCCCGAGCCGACATGTACTTTATAATGATATTCCCATTTTTATGTTTTTCGTTCTCTTGACACGCACCCGTCTCAGTTGTACGCTGCTGAGGTTGTGATTATGCGCCAGCTCGGGATTTTAGTTTCTCTTTTTCTTTCCTGTCTTCTCTATTTTATGTCCCCTTTGTTTTTCCGAGCTAGTTAGCTAGACCAGGGTGTCTACTGCTCATGAAAAAGTAATGAAATTGGGCAGGTGGTCATGAAGTAATGAAATTGTCTTTTTCATATCAGCACCTGAACGAAGACAAGTTTGCGCGCACCGAGAAGAAAACACGAACCGGCACCCTTATAAACCGGCGTGTAGTCGATGCCCCATGAAAGTGAAAAGCGCCAGCCGACGCAAGCAAGAGTACAGAGTGACAACAATGCCTGGTAGAAGCCAGAGACGTCGATTTATGCTACTTGCGGACTTAGAGAGAGGCCTGATCATCAGGCTGAAAACGTTTATCGTCTGAAGTTAGGCAGAGTTCCATTTTGAGATTCTCGAGTGGCAATTGCATTGCAAGGATTTGTGTCAAAAAACATATGGCTTCATCAAAAGCTCATGTTGTGAAGAGTGAATATTTGGAATTTTGTGAATCTTCTGAAAAACAACTGAAACAGTTCAATCCTAAGGAGGACAAACTTGATCACTTCCTGGTGAATTTACTACAAAGTGCAAACCATGACTTTATCAAGTTCTTACAGAAGCTGCTATGCATGTTTCATGACAATGCTGCAGTGAAAGAGGCTTTCCTGTTAACAAAGAACTTTTAGTTAAAAACTTAAAAGAAGATGAAGTTGTTGCAGAAAGAAGTGTTTACAGTGCAATAAAATTGTTAGGTGGTTTAGCTAATAGTGAGAAAGAACTGAATGTGGAATCACAAAAGCAATGATATTAGCTGTCAAAAATGCTTCATCAAAGCAAGTAGAAGACTTTAAAAAAAAGAAATCTGACGAAGATGAAGTGGCCAATCGTAAAAGGAGAGCTGTCCAAGAACTAAAAGATAAGAAAAGAAAGCTTATAGAAAAGGCAAAAGAAGAAGCTGAAGTTCTAGATTCTGAGATAACAAGTTCAGCTAAACACCGAGTCTTTCACTGTGGAATTTCAGTCTCCATAAATTTTGTACATTCATAGTTTTTATATTGCCTTAATAAAAAAATTTAAGTTTTTACAGCGTTACCATGTTAAAAGAATTTGTGTATTAATAGATGTAATGATAAATATTTCTGAAAATAGCCATACCCCATTCTAGATGAGAGCTGAATGTTTTTATTTCCTTAAACACATAGAATTTGGTGAATGGCATAGTGCAAGTCATACATAATTACATTATTCATGTTAACAAGCAATTATAGTGACATAAGAATTACATTCAGCTTTCATCTCAACTGGCTTTCAGGTAAAAATCCCCCCCCAGTGGAGCCATTTTAGCAGCATGAATATACACATCAGTTTTGCCTAAACTGTTGTCGCATGGAATTAATTTCAGTGTTTGCAAAAATAGAAAATAACCTGGGATCTCAAGCCAAGTGTACAAGGTTATGAGTTTAGAATGGTTGTCATTGTGCCACGCATTGTCAAGAAGTCGTGAATTTAACTGAAGATGTCATGGAAAAGTCATGAATTTGGTTCATTGGAAATCAGCATACACCCTGGCTAGACCTACCTGCACGTTTGCCGTGTGCAGTGACCCGTAAGGTGGAAAAGGGGATGCTGAGGTTTCTGGGTGGCCGGGATGTATGCATTTCGAGCTACCAACACTCCTCTTTGCCCCCTGCTTCACCCTAAACGGGCAGCTAGGAACTAACCCACTCCTAGTCAATGATGTCTGTTGCCGAGTGGAGTCCAGACCTCTAACGGCTTGTCTGTTCGTACGACAGGGTGAGTCTGGGGATAGGGTGGGCATGCCAAAGGGGTGTTCCCCAGGCACAAGAAAGTCTGGGTGCGCGCCGAGCGCATGTCTGCCCTATCAACTTGTTATATCCGCTTCCTATCCCTAGAGCCGTGTCCTGCGTCCGCTTGGGCTTGCGGACCTCCGGTTCTCCCTCGTCGGGCTCGGTTGTGGGTGGGGAAGTCAACGAACGAATTCTTTATTTTTCTTCAAGGCATTTAATAATGTTTCCCAAGATCCTCAAGTTAAACGACCTATTGAGGAAGGCTCAGCCCCTTCTGCCAAAAAGCATGTCTCGGATTCTTCGAATGCTCGTTTCTTTTTTGTGCACTCATTGGAACCTTCAAAGCCTTTGAGTGCAAAAAATTTATTTTGGATCAATAAAGCACTTCAATCAATTGCTAGCTCTCCTAAGAGCGTAAAGAAACTCCAGCCTGGAGATCTTCTTGTAGAGATGTCCACTGTGGCCTACAGTTTTACACTTCTTAACACCACGATGGATACCTAAATACATCTCGAGGTGTTGTCTCCTCTCGGGACCTCATTGGGTGTACCGATGATGAACTTTTTGAACTGAGGAGTCAACACGTTACAGGTGTGCGGCGTATTCTTTTCAGGCGGAATGGGCAGTCCGTCCCATCGTGCAACATCATTTTAATATTTGACAGCCCTTTCCTGCCTACGTCCATCAAGGCAGGGTATCTTCACCTGGAGATACGACCGTACATCCCTAACCCTTTGAGATGTTTTAGGTGTCGGTCGTACGGCCATTTTCAGCAGTCTTGCAGGAGCACTCCTAGGTGTGGGCGCTGTGGTGCCACAGATCGTCATTTGCCAGACTGTGTGGCCGAGGCTTGCTTGAACTGCAGGGGTTCACGCGCAGCATCAGCCAAAGATTGCTCCAAATGAAAGGAGGAAAAGAAATCCAAAGGCTGAAAACGGTAGAGAATATTTCCTATCCTGAGGCCAGAAGGAGAGTAGTTCCTGTTTCATCTTATGGGCGATCATATGCATCAGTGGCGGTTGCCATTCAAACCAACAGTCAGATCCCTCCTAAATGTCCCTACAAGCTGGACGATATCATCGCAACTGGGCTGGAGGCACTTCAGTCTCGAGCTAGGGATCTGAAAGCGACCCCCACCACTTCGCCGAAGCATACTCAGGCCACTTCTGGCAAAAACACCAAAGCCAAGGATAAGAAGAGCGTTCTCCAAAATCTCAGCAAACAACTCAACACTGAGCGCCTCCCATTAACACACTTGGGACAAAGCATACTCCCATCTTGGCCCCTAGTCACACGCCCCCAAATCTGGGGGACCACTCGTCTGCAGAGAATATGGACGCTGACCTCGTTTCAGCAGTCAGTATAGTTCATTTCATTTCCTTTTTCATCTCACTTCTAACCATGGCATCAATACTCCAGTGGAACTGCCGAGGTTTTCCGACGAGTTTTGACGGCGTGAAACAGCTGCTTTCGTTGTACTCTCCGGTGTGCCTTTGTCTACAGGGGACAAAACTTAAACCATCAGACCTGCTTTCAGTTCGAGGCTACAGTGCTTTTCGGACAGATAACGTGTCAGGAGATATAGCCTGTGGGGGAGTCGCTGTTCTTGTCCCTCACAGGGTTCCGGTCTCTTCGTATCCACAACTGTGCTGGCCGTGGTGGTTCGTATTTTTGTGCCTCTTACTGTCTGCAGTGTCTATCTGCCGCCGGATGAGGATGTGAGCGTCTCTGTTCTGGAGAGCTTGGTTGATCAGCTGCCTTCACCACTTCCTCTACTGAGTGACTTCAATGCCCATCATCCTTTGTGGGGTAGTGTCAGCATCAGGACGAGAGGTCGTCGCATAGAGTCTCTTCTGTCCTCGTCCTCTTTGTACCTTTTTAACAACGGTGCTGACACGTACTTCCATGAGCCGACAAGATCCTTCAGTGCGATCGATTTGACCTTGGGATCACCATTGATTATTGCTGATTGGTCGTGGACGGTGTGTAACGACCTCCACGGGAGCTACCATTTTCCAATTGTGCTCTCGCATCATGCGAACGTGCCATCTTCTGCCTCCCGCCCTCCTCGATGGAGGATGGAGCGTGCCAGATGGGAGGTCTTCACATCGTCCGCAGTTATATCTTCTACCATGGTGACACAAGAGTCAGTCGACGCAGCCAAAGAATATAAACGCTTTTGACGCAGCTGTTCTCGATGCACGAATTGCATTATTCAGGCGGCTGATCTTTCTATACCAAAAACATCTACGACAGTGGCGTACGGTGGTATTTCATCATAGGCAAGCAATGTGATTTTAATAATAATATAATATAATATATGTATGCTCAGTTTGCTACTGTTTTTTTTTTATCTATGTGTGGGTGTGAGGGGACTGGGGGGGGCGAATATCCTGTTGAACCGGTTGTAAAAGCATTTAAAATTATTTTAATGTGTTGGACAAAGAAATTAATACTAAACTTTCGTAGGGAAAATTTTTTTTACCCACCCATTGCCCACCCTGTTTTCGAAGTCTAAGGCCGTCCCTGGTTTATCCCCTACTACTGAAAATATATAGTTATGAGTAGCCGATCGAAGTTTCCTGGCTTAAGAAGTTTCTAAGTGGAAAACGGCGATTAAAAAATAAGAGATCGCGTACAACAAAACAAGCTTTGAGTGCGAATTACTTACTCTTGAACCAGGTATCTTTCAATCAACAATTTTTAATGTTGCTACGAAAATTGAACATATCAACAAAAAAGAAAAAAAAATATTTAGAATTATCGTCAACAAAAACTATATTTATTTAGAAGACGAAATAAAAATTAAAGGTGTCCTATGGTTCTGATGAAAGTATACAGTGACAACGAAGTAAATTGGGGCTAATCTTAACAATTAGAAAACACTTCAAAAAATGCATAAATCTTTTAAGAGCACGATTACTGAAAAATATAAGTCACCATTTTTAGAGAAAATTAAACAATTCTTTTATATGTTACATTTTGCTAAATATCTTGTGAGATCAAACCATTCAATCGCATATTCATTACAAGTAGCTCCCATTTTTATTACATTTCCTTTGTAGTATACAAAAACGCTGGAAATACATTTTCTATATTTTTGTGAAATAGATAGCTGGCAAAAATGCATACACGTATAAAAACATCGTATTCACAGGAGAAAAAAATGTAGCAAAAGTTCTTATGTCAAGTTGTATTATTTTTTTACTTGTATATGAGTTCCAATCGTTTTCCTTTTAGGGCAAAGGAGTTAATAACGTGATTATATTCATAGAAATAACATTCCTTTTTAAGTTTAACTAGAAGATGCTTTTCGATAGATAACAAGGATGACTTTGACAGTCTGTCCTGTCCTTGAGCGTTTCTGAGATACGTTTTTATCCGCTTTAGGGATGAAAAAATCTTTTCGGCTGAAGAGCTTGTTGCTGGAATGGTAGTTACGAGCTTGCAAAATTTGGCTAGTTCCGGCATCGCCTCCTTCGTCTATCCCATTTGATTTCCAGAAAATCAAAATTTCAGTGACGTATTTACCACTGAAGTCATCTGTTGAATACAACACTTTTAGTTCGGATCGCAGATGAGCAAAATCGAAGTACTTGGTGTAATTTTTCTTTAAATTTTCAAAGAAACTCTCTGGAAAACAGTTTTTTAATTCCATTCGTTTGTCAGGATTTAGCAAATCTAGAAATTTCATGTTCCGCAAGTCTAAAAATCTTGAAGTCACGTGGCTCATTATATTGTCCAATATTTCCCAATAGAGCCGTCGATAATTTGTTTTGGGAACTCCGTAAGCATCTGCGTGCTTACGCTTTGTAAGAGCTTCATCTGCTTCGCTTTCTTCTAGTTTTGACCACAACATCTCGAACTCATTTCTTTTCTGTGACACTCCTTTATGAAACTCAGCGACATTCTTCATACAATACGTGATATCCAATTTCTTTTTCTGTAGTATTTCACATAACGTATGGATCAAAGGAAAGATGTCAGAGAAGAGACAGCAGGAAGCGGAAATCGAATTCACCCAAACACTTTGAAAACCCATTGGCTGTAACAATAGTATCAGAATCCCAGTGTTCAGGATTTTCAACAATATTTGTGAACAATGCTCTTGTACTTTCTAGATGTTCATACAAAGTTCCTACCAAGCGACTTTTAAAATTTCATCGAGTAGGAGTTGCATTGGGTAATCTTCTTTTCACTTCCGCATCCAAAGCATGAAATCTTTTCGTCGACTTTGAAAAGAAAATAGCCCATCCACTCAGTGTTATGAAGAAAATTATGGATTCTTTTATACTCTTAAGTGCTTGTGAGAGGACCAGGTTTAATCTGTGAGCATGGTAATGCACAAAAATAGCTTCCTGGAGCTTTTCTTTTACACGAGCTTGAAGTCCCGAATGTTCTCCAGCCATCACGGTAGCTCCATCGTATGTCTGAGCTATTAATTTTTTTGAGCACTCATAACTTTCTAAAAGGGTTTTGACGTTCTCTGCCAAAGAATTAGCTGAACGATCAGCACTCACATCAATAAAGCCAACGAATCTCTCTTCGGGAGTTTCGTCATTAGTCCCATAGCGAAACACTGTAGACAGCTGAGACCTGCAACTCACATCAGTTCTATCATTCAAATTAAAACTAATGGAGCTTCTTCAATTTCGTTTTTTATTTCTGCGATCATTACTTCTCCTATTGATTCAATCAAATCATTTTGTGTACGATTTGACATCCCTGAAAAGACGGGCGAATTGTCTAAATGATGTTTAAGCTGTTCGTCATAGCAACTAATTAAATTTGTCAATTCAACATAATTCCCAGGATTAACAGACTCCGTGGATTCATCATGCCCCCTAAAGGCCAAGTCCTGCTTGCCAAGGACACACGTAACGTCAATTACGCGTTTTAAAAGATCTCTAATTTTTTAACGAGTTCATTATGTCGAGAAACGTCCGTTTTTATTTGCTCGTCTATTTTAAACTCAAAATCCTTGTTTTGCAAAAAGTTTTTAATTTTATCACTGACGAAATGTGTATCTCTGAATACTCGTGCCGTTTGGATGAATTGTGAAAGTTATTGAAGTCGCCAAAACCACCGTTTATCCATACACTTCTTCTGTCTACTGAATATAATGTGTGTACGGCCAACAGTATAATTTTGGTCACTTTTGCAAGTTGCTAACCACTTTGTTTTTTCGTATTCTTCCCGATGAAGTGGCGAAAACATTGTTTAGCCTTCGTTTGGAGAGTTTCTAAAGAAGGTTTAGGTAGCTCAGCATTTATATTATCAATTTTCTCTTGAAAACTCCTTTGGCTGAAAGGCTTATCTCTTAAAAAATGAAGAACAACACAATCTAAAACTCAGCATTTATATTTGTTGTCATCGTGTTGTCCAAAGATGGCAGCGCAGACGCGAAAATGAAAGCAATATGAAATTGTTTCTCTCAGAAAAGAGAAATGCTTACATCTTCAAAAATTAAGTCAAACAGCGTTGAAAGGTGTTCTCTTACAGTAATTGTAATTACACCATACACGGAAACATACAGAAAATCATTGCACATTGTAGACATGTATTTTACTGCTTGGTTTGATAGCGAAAGAACAACAAATAATCACTTCAGATCAGACTTAACTTCAACTCACGGAACGAATGGGCAAACCTTAAGCAACTGCTGTGTTGCTTGCATAGCCCTCATGCAGGCGGCGGTGAGCTTAGTCACGTGGTCGTTCACAGCGGCGGCTGTGAAGCTTGAAACGAATGGAGGAATCCGAAGCAACTGCTGGATTGCTTGCACAGCCCTTAGTCCTGTGGCTGTTCGGCGCGCAGGAAGCTTGATCTTTACACGACGATGGCACTAAATTTCAATAAAGCTACGGCGGAAATTATTAAATAGTATTTAAGAAGTACATTTTCGGAAGCAATCACGCCCATGGGTCTAAATTTTAATAGCCATTCTAAATAAAAAATAATCTAATTATTGTAAAGCTTTCAATTACTCATTTCTAGTAAGGAGAACATTGCTTACATTGCTTCTATGGACTGCACGCCCCTGATCTACGAAGTTCTCAAGAAGTCCGAAGCCTTGGTGGACCACTGAAAGCGCAGCGGCTAGGAGAGCTCAACATAAGGACTGGTATACGTTTCGGCGTTATCCAACCGATGCCAATCTCGCTGCATTTCAACGAGCAAAATCCTATGTTTGGTTAGTACGTCGACGTAGCAAGAGGGAGTGTTGGATCCAGTATGTTTCATCTCTCGCTTCACGTGCCAGTTCGAAAAGTGTGTGGGACGAGATTCGTAAGATCCGGGGTAAGTACAGCTCTCACCAGATTTCCATTCTCGAGAGTAACGGCTGCACATATGCTGAAGTCGGGGAGATTGCGGATTGTTTGAGTGAGGCTTTTGCATCTGTGTCTAGTGATGTAGCTTATCCTTCCTCATTTGATAGGATTAAGTCACAAAACGAACGCCAGAAGATCTCGTTTTTGCCTTTTTACGACACTTGTTATACTTCCCCCTTCAGCATGGTTGAACTACGGGTGGTTCTGCATCGGTCCGGCGCTACATCTATTGGTACCGATGGCATCTACTATGACATGCTCCGTCATCTCTCGCAGTCGTCTCTCGAGAATCTTTTAATCCTGTACAATCGCATTTGGTTGGTGTACAGTTTCCCAGAATCTTGGCGAAAAGCTTTTGTTCTGCCTTTTCCCAAGCCTGGCAAGGATCCTAAGTCTCCCTCTAGTTATCGTCCAATTGCTCTCACTAGCTGTTTGGGTAAAGTTATCGAGCGCATGGTTAATTCCCAGTAAATTCATTTTTAGAACAAAATCACGTACCTTCACCATCACAAAGTAGCTTTCGCCGTCATCGTTCACCTCACGATCATCTCCTGCACCTTGAGACATCTGTGCGCGAGACGTTCGTGCGTAGGCAGCACCTGGTTTATGTTTTCTTTAACATCGAGAAAACGTAATATCATGCTTGGCGGTACGGGATTATCCGTGACCTCCACACATGCGGATTGCGAGGAAATCTTCCGACATTCATTGTAAATTTTCTTCGCAATCGGGTGTTCCTGGTGCGCCTGGGTACGACGCTCTCGGCACCGTTCCACCAAGTACAAGATGTTCCTCAAGATTGTATGTTATCTATCCCATTGTTCATCCTCTGAATTAATTGTCTTTTCACAAATCTTCCTCCTGCGGTTTCGGCTACTGTGTATGTCGATGACTTGCACATATTCTGCTCGTCATCAGGCATGGATTTTATTGAAAGGCAGTTGCAGTCTGCGATTCATCAGATCGTTAAAGCGGCACACAGTAATGGTTTCGTTCTGTCTCCCAACAAGACAGCATGTGTCCATTTCTGCCGGAGGCGTGACCTCCATCCTCACCCAGAGCTCTGTTTAGACCATGCAGCCATACCAGTATTGCCGGAGACCAAGTTCCTTGGACTGACCATCGACCGTGCGCTTACGTTCTGCTCGTACGCTCGGCGGCTCAAGATTTCTTGTCTACGTGTTCTGACTATTCTAAAGATCCTTTCGAGAGTCTTGTAGGATGCAGACAGGATTTCTATGTTTCGCATTTACCATTCTTTAATACGGTCGAAACTGGATTATGGTTGCGTCATGTATGGCTCTGCGCGTCTTTCTGTTCTCCGGCCTTTGGATACAGTTCACCATCAAGCGCTGCGTCTTTGTACGGGAGCATTTCGAACATCTCCGATTCCTAGCCTTTATGCTGACGCGAACGAACCATCGCTTGAATTACGCCGTCTGCAGCTGTCTGTTCAATTTTACTTTAAACTTCGATCTCTTCCAGATCATCCTTTGTACGATGCAGTTTTCTATCCCCAGCATGCTCGTTTATTTGAGAACCGGCCGTCATGCATTCCAACCTTCGGTCTTCGTATGGCGGCCGTAGCTTGTGATGTAGAGGCCGATTTGTCACTTGTTGGAGAGACCAGGGTCGTTGGGGACCCGTAATGGCAGCCTTTTGAGGTTGTCACTGATCTCAACTTTACTTCTTTTGATAAGTCTTCAACTCCTGCTTCCGTGTACCAGCAGCTCTTCGCAGAGCACCGTTCCCTCAATTCAGAATACACTACCATTTTTACTGATGGCTCCAAGATGCATGGTGTCGTTGGATCCGCGGCTGTCTGCGTAGATAACGTTTCTGTTGCGCGGATCCCAGCTGAGGCCACGGTGTTTTCGGCGGAGTTGCATGCTGTGTATCTCGCCCTTCTCCATGTTCAGTCGAGTTCTCATCATCGTGCTATGGTCTATACGGATTTCTTAAGTGTCTTGCAGTCTTTGTCATCTGCGGATTGCGTGGCCATCCTTTTCTCTTGGATGTGAGATGGTTGCTTCATCGTTTGCTCAAGGCCGGTTTTCAGGTTCAGTTTTGCTGAATTCCTGGGCATGTTGGAATCTCGGGTAACGAGTGCGCTAATGCGGCTGCTAGATCTGCTTCCTCTTTGGTCGTCACAACTTTGCCACTGTTTCACCGGGATTTCCGCTTTCCTGTTAACGATCATATCAAGCGAACGTGGCAGGGTCTGTGGGACCAACAGGTGGAAAATAAACTACGTCGTATTAAACCTATTCTTGGAATCTGAAATTCCTCATATCGTCGGTACCGTAGAGAGGAAGTTGTGCTTGCGCGTCTCCGCATTGGGCATTGTCGTTTCACTCACCGCTTCTTGCTCTGTGGCGACACTGCGCCGATGTGCGAGGCGTGCAATTGCCGACTCACTGTCACTCATCTTTTGTTCAGTGGCGGTGGAACCTCCAGTGCCGCCAGGGACCAGGCCCGGTCAATAATTTCAGTCAATATTTTTATTATTTTTTTATTTGGCATATGTGCGATTGATGTGATGTGCCTTAGAAAGTTCCTCTAGGTAAGTGGTTGTGTGGTCCTAATTCCAAACAAAGCTCCTTAGGCATTGCTTTTATTCTGTTTGTTTCGGGAAGCGGGAAGATAGAGAGGGTGCACCACGATTCGAAATTTCTGGCCCGGTCAGCGAATTTCACTTTCCGCCTCACCTGGTTTTGTTCGTTATGGTGATGTGCGTGTTCACTTCTTTCATTCTCTTTGTTACAGAGGACGCCGCTACGTTGCAGCGGTTCCTAGATGACCATTGCGATACTGTCGCTGTTTTTCATTTAAAAAACATAGACTTTTTTTAACTTATCTGGATTTTTGCCCTTCCATAATTCTCATTTTTCACTTTTACCGAATCAGCCATATTTTAATCATTATACCATGTTTTTAATACTGTTTGTTTGATTGTTTTTGTGTTTGGCGCCCTTTGGCCACATATGGCCCTTGCGCCATGAATTTTTTTTTTTTTTTTTTTGTAGGTTTAACGACCACCGTGAGCAACTCAATGGGATATAAGCAGTCGCCCGTCCCTAATTTAGGGTCACTGGTTCCAGGGAAGGGAGAGAGCCAGTGCCGTAAGACAAACACAACATCCATGCCTGACCGGGATTCGAACCCGGACCCTTACGGACGAATGATCAGAGGCCAGCGCCTTAGACCACTGCGCCACCGGGGCGGCTCCCCATAAAAATTCAACCACCAACCAACAAACCAGTCTGCAGCCGCACGGATGAAAATATTTGCCGAGGAAAATGGCAACCCAATTATAAAACAAACACTTGGTTATTGCATGTGGATCGACCATAAAGCTTTTCGACTTGGTTATAGCGAAACTCTCAATTTTACGTTTTTGTTAGTGTTTGCAAGTGGTAATAGTTTTAAGGGAGATAATATTTTTTTTTAATTTTGTCCGATAGGGGTCCGGGTTCGAATCCCGGTGAGGCATGGATGCTGTGTTTGTCTTACGGCTCTCTCTCTTCCTGGAACCAGTGACCACAAATTAAGGACATGCGACAGCTTATAGTTCAAGATTGGCGATATATCATGTATCGCCAATCTTGAACTATAAGCAGTCGCTAAAAATAAAAAGTTCAAGATTAGCGATATATCATTACGGTTGTATCGATATGGGCGATATATCGTATCATTTGATACATGTCGCCCATCCCTCGTTTCTAGCACTAAGATTTCTAGTAGGGGTGGGCAGATTTGGTCGTTTACGCGATCCGGATCTTTCAGATCGGGTCACTAAAATGATCCGTTCAAAAGACCCGATCCTTTCGTTTGTTTCACGATAAATCGGCTGATAGATAGCAGCACGTTAGTTCTTTGAATGGTGCGCACTTTCTCGCTCAGCCATAGCCAAGGGGATAGACCACAGGTCTGGACCCCCCCCCTCCCACACACACACCCCGTTGAGAGTGGATTGAGTACGAATTCGAAGCACTGACGGAAAAAAATCCCAACACCGCGAAAAAATAGTTGTAGAGGAATGAAATGGCGGCAATACATTTGTATAGGTAACATATTTAATCGATTAATATTTCAAGATCACAGCTTATTGTAAGCGCGAGAAGAGCCATTTTAAATGTGAAATGCTGGTACATTAATAACCGGTGTAACCGCCAGAATGTTGAATGCAAGCACGCAAACGTTCATGCATTGTGTCGTACAGGTGCTGGATCAGTTTGTGGGATGGAGTTCCATGCCTGTTGCACTTGGTCGGTCAATACAGGGACGGTTAATGCTGGTTGGGGGTAATGCTGGAGTTGTCGTCCAATGATGTCCCATACGTGCTCGATTGGTGAAAGATCTGGTGATCTGGCAGGCCACGGCAACATGTCGACACTCTTTTTTTTTTTTTTTGATTGGAGGTTTAACGACCACCGTGAGCAACTCAATGGGCTATAAGCAGTCGCCCGTCCCTAATTTAGGGTCACTGGTTCCAGGGAAGGGAGAGAGCCAGTGCCGTAAGACAAACACAACATCCATGCCTGAGCGGGATTCGAACCCGGACCCCTTACGGACGAATGATCACAGGCCAGCGCCTTAGACCACTGCGCCACCGGGGCGGCATGTCGACACTCTGTAGAGCATGTTGGGTTACAACAGCGGTATGCGGACGAGCGTTATCCTGTTGGAAAACACCCCCTGGAATGCTGTTCATGAATGGCAGCACAACAGGTTGAATCACCAGACCGACGTACAACTGTGCCGTCAGGGTACTTGGGATAACCACGAGAGTGCTCCTGCTGTCATAGGAAATTGCTCCCCAGACCATAACTCCAGGTGTAGGTCCAGTGTGTGTCGGCCGCAGACAGGTTGGTTGCAGGCGCTCACCTGGCCTCCTCCTAACCAACACACGGCCATCACTGGCACCCAGGCAGAACTGGCTTTCATCAGAAAACACAACAGATCTCCACTCCGTCCTCCAATGAGCTCTAGCTTGACACCACTGACGTTGCAAACGGCAGTGGCTTGGAGTAAGTGGAATGCACGCTACAGGGCGTCTGGCTCGGAGCTGTCCTTCAAGTAACCGATTTGTAACAGTTCGTTGTGTCACTGTGGTGTCAACTGCAGCTCGAATTGCTGCCGCAGACGCGGTACGATGCGCCACGGCAATACGCCGTACACAGCGGTCTTCCCTCTCAGTAGTGCCACGTGGCCGGCCGGAACCCGGTCTTCTTGAGGCAGTACCTTCCCTTGACCACCGCTGCCAACAATCATGCACAGTGGCTACATTCCTGCCAAGTCGTTCTGCAATATTGCGGAACGAAAATCCACCTTCTCGTAGCCCTATTACACGACCTCGTTCAAACTCCGTGAGCTGTTGATAATGGCTTCTTCGTCTTCTAAAAGACATTCTTGACTAACATCAACACCCTACGTCGAATCTCAACGATAACTAACACTCACGAACGTTACAGCGCGTGTTTACAGCAAACCTGCTTTGCATGTTCCGAGAGCGCCACACGTATGCGCCGAGCGCGAAATTTGCATAGACGTCATCTTACAGATGTACTCTCACCGCCTACCAACTGTCGTTTATCTAACACAACCCCTTCTTGGTGATGGGATTTTTTTCCCTTTAGTGCATATATACACTGGTGTGCAAAAATTAAGGACGACGAGGAGAAATTAGCATGACAGCTGGCCGAGCAGGCAGGACGGACCAAAAGACCACTCAGGAGATAGACTAGGGTCCGGTACGGTAGGGCATGTGCATATATGCAGCATGACGTGGGGGGTCGGAAGGGTATAGAGCACACTGGCGGTGTACGCTCAGCAATTCAGTGAAAGCTATTGCACGGTGTACATCGGTTTGAACGTCGAGTTGCTGCCACCGTGTGATATAGCCAACAGGCAATCCAGTAGACGACATCTGGATGATTTTACCCGATTTCGCGTCATTGGAAAGTTGGAAGAAGGTCGAAGTGTGACTAGTGTGGCCGAGGAGTTCGGGATCACTCACAGCATCGTTTCACGAGCTTGGAGAGCATTTCAAGCGACAGGAACAGCTATCCGAGAGTTTAGCAGTGGTCGTTCACGAGCAACCACGGCGGCGGACGACCGGTATATTGTCCTACAGGCGAGAAGATACAGACAGTGGGAGAAGTCGCAAGGCACAGACAACTGGACGTCCGTTATCGCGTTTTACCGTGGCCAGGAGGCTGCACAAAGGTAGTCTATTTGCACGACGACCAGTACGGTGTGTGCCATTAAGGCCTGCTCATCGGAGACGGCGGTTTCTGTGGTGCCAGGAACACAAGAACTGGACACATCAGCAATGGGGTCGAGTTCTCTTTACGGATGAGAGCCGATTTCGTCTGACGAGCGATTCTGGACGTATACATATCTGGAGAGAGCATGAAACACGCAATCACACCTCCAACATCATCGAAAGGGACCGGTTTGGAGGTGACGGAGTTCTCGTTTGAGGCGGTATCATGCTCGGTAGCCGTACTGACCTCCACATCTTCCAAGAAGGTTTAGTCACTGGTGTCCGCTATTGTACCGATTTTCTTCTGCCTCACGCGCGTCTGTTTATAGGTGCTGTTGGTCTTGAGTTCCTCTTCATTGGCGACAACGCTACACCTCATCGCACAGGGGCTGTCGCAGAGCTGTTGGAGAGTGAAGATATTCAACGCATGGATTGGCCCGCAAGGTCCCCGGACCTAAATCCAATCGAACACGTGTGGGACCTTCTCGGGAGACGCTTGGCAGCACGCCACCAGCCGCCAGCAACAATTCCGCAGCAGCGAATGGTGTCACAAGAGGAATGGGCCGCGATGCCTCAACAGCTCTGACAAACTCGTCCTCAGCATGGACAGACGTTGTACATCCTGCAACGCAGTCAGGGGTGATTATATCTCCTCCTAAAGACCAGATTTTTCTTGGGAGCCGCCTGTAACATGGAAGTTTCTGTCTTCTGTCCAGTTGTGCTCGAAGCTACCTTTTCAATAAAGTGTCTTTGTATCCTATGGATTCCTTGTTTCGACGGTTTTGCTCACTTGTCCCATATTCTTACATCTTGGGGATCTTATGGTATGATTTGAGTCGATGTGGAGCACTTCTGCACGACTTTACACTAGAAAATCCGTCTCGTCCTTAATTTTTGCACGCCAGTGTATAAATATAGGCTTTCACCAATGGACCAAATCCATGGACCCCCTCTTAAGAAATTTCTGGCTGCACCCCTGGTTCCGGTGTATTTCTTGATCGTGTGGGTGATAACGGGAACCTGTAATCATTTTTCTGTTGTCGTTTCGGACGCCCCCCCCCCCCCCTCGTGCACAGTTACGATAGATGAGTGTGCCGCCTATGGTAAACTGCCAAGGTTAGGATTTCAACATCAATAGCCAGCCACACTCTAAATTTTGTTGATTCCCGTTCTGGAGCTCACACTCAAGATGTGGAGAGCAGTTGGCGTCCCCTCAATGGCTAACTAACAGAAAGAAATAAAAAAAAATCATTTGGCAGACCGCATTCTGTTACACTGGTGTGCAAAAATTAAGGACGAAGAGGAGAAATTATCATAACAGCGGAACAAGCATGCAGAACGGACCGAAAGACCACTCAGGAGATAGACTAGGGTCTGCTACGGTAGGGCATGTGCATATATGCAGCACGACGTGGCAGGGGGGGGGGGTCGGAAGGGTATTGAGCACACGGGCTGTGTACGCTCAGCAATTCGGTGAAAGCTATTGCACGGTATACATCGGTTTGAACGACGTCGAGTTGCTGCCACCGTGTGATATGACCAACAGGCAATCCAGTAGACGACATCTGGATGACTTTATCCGATGTCGCGTCATTGGAAAGTTGGAAGAAGGTGAACGAAGTGAGACTAGTGTGGCCGAGGAGTTCGGGATCACTCACAGCATCTTTCACGAGCTTGGAGAGCATTTCATGCGACAGGAACAGCTATCCGAGAGTTTAACAGTGGTCGTTCACGAGCAAGCACGGCGGCTGACGACCAGTATATTGCCCTACAGGCGAGAAGATACAGACGGAAGACAGCGGGAGAAGTCGCAAGGCACATGCAACAGACAACTGGACGTCCGTTATCGCGTTTTACCGTGGCCAGAAGGCTGCACAAAGGGGGTCTATTTGCACGACGACCAGTATATTGTGTGCCATTAACGCTTGCTCATCGGAAACGGTGGTTTATGTGGTGCCAGGAACACAAGAACTGGACACATCAGCAATGGGGCGAGTTCTCTTTACGAATGAGAGCCGATTCAGTCTGACGAGCTATTCTGGACGTATACAGATCTGGAGAGAGCAGGGAACACCCAATCACACCTCCAACATCATCGAAAGGGACCGGTTTGGAGGTAGCGGAGTTCTGTTTGGGGCGGTATCATGCTTGGTAGCCGTTCTGACCTCCGCGTCTTCCACGCAGGTTCAGTCACTGGCTATTGTACCGAGGCTCTCCTGTCTCACGTGCGTCTGTTTAGATGTGCTGTGGGTCTTGAGTTCCTCTTCGTGGACGACAACGCTACACCTCATCGTACAGTGGCTGTTGGAGAGTAAAGATATTCAACGCATGGATTGGCCCGCAAGGTCCCCGGACCTAAATCCAATCGAACACGTGTGGGACCTTCTCGGGAGACGCTTGGCAGCACGTCACCAACGATTCCGGAGCTGCGATTGGTGTTACAAGAGGAATGGGCCGCGATGCCTCAACAGCTCCTTGACAACCTCGTCCTCAGCATGAACAGACGTTGTAAATCCTGTAACGCAGTCACGGATGATCATATCCCCTACTAAAGACTGGATTTTTCTTGGCAGCCGCCTGTCACATGGACGTTTCTGTCTGTTATCCTGTTGTGCTCGAAGCTACCTTTTCAATAAAGTGCCGTTGTATCCTATGGATTCCTTGTTTGGACGGTTTTGCTCTCTTGTCCCATATTCTTACATCTTGGGTATCTTATGGTATGATTTGAGTCGATGTGGACCACTTCTGCGCGACGTTAGACTAAAAAAACTGTCTCGTCCTTAATTTTTGCACGACAGTGTATTTATTCCAACGGAATTGTCTTTACTCAGAACACTGTTTTGAGATGTTGATTCTCATCATCAGACAGTTGTTCCCCGGCACGTAGTTTTCATATTTGATTTTTAATTCACATAATCAATTGATTTGTTCTGCCAGATAGACACCTTTGTATTCATGAGGAAACAAAGCGTTTCAGTTATAATAAATATTACGGAGTAGGGATACAATCAATATTCATAAAAGTACTTCTACAGGCCACATATACTCATGAGACAGGATGATTACACAACTCACGCTCGAGTCTCCAACCGACTGAACTGGAGTATATATGATCATATATAGAGGATTTTAGGAAGGGAGTGTCTGATCCCAGGTCTTAAACAACCCTTAGAAATAGGAAGCTAGGATATTTTGGCAAGATTGCCCGATAGAAAAGTGACACGGAAGCTAAGTAGAAAGGGGGAGGAAGACGCCCTTATTTATTACCGATGGGGCCAGTGCCCGGGGTCTGACGGCTTAACCTGCCCAACCGACGCGCGGGGCATATTTAGTGGATCGAGCGTTCGTACCTGCCTGGGATCGAACCTGAGGTCCTTTCCGTGGCAGTCACGAACGTTGCCCACTAGGCCACGCGCGGCCCATTGAACTGGAGTGATTTATTTTTTTTTTTTGATTGGAGGTTTAACGACCACCGTGAGCAACTCAATGGGCTATAAGTAGTCGCCCGTCCCTAATTTAGGGTCACTGGTTCCAGGGAAGGGAGAGAGCCAGTGCCGTAAGACAAATACAACATCCATGCCTCACCGGGATTCGAACCCGGACCCCAGACGGACGAATGATCAGAGGCCAGCGCCTTAGACCACTGCGCCACCGGGGCGGCGAACTGGAGTGATGAACACGAGCACTATAATGCGCTTTAAACATGAGTTCATTACTCATCCCGCAGTGGAAGACCGACGAACGAAATGAAAATACGTTTCAAAGTGATTTATGACTATTTTTATAAATAATTGTTTCCCTCTGAGGCAGTACAAATACTGCCTTTCTTATTTATTAATATACATCTGTTCTGTCAGAGTTCTAAGTTGGTGTCCCCATCTCGCGGGTGAACCCGTAAAAAAAAAAAAAAGTATAAAAAACATAGAATCTAAAAAATGCGATATATCTTCATTTCACTGCAAACTATTAGATAAAACCTAATATAAAATGGTTATAAGATGGTCCTGCCGCCCCGGTGGCGCAGTGGTCTAAGCGATGGCCTCTGATCATTCGTCCGAAAGGGGTTCGGATCCCGGTAAGGCACGGATGTTGTGTTTGTCTTACGGCACCGGTTCTCTCCCTTCCCTGGAACCAGTGATCCTAAAGTAGGGACGGGCGATTGCTTACAGCCCATTGAGTTGCTCACGGTGGTCGTTAAACCTCCAATCAAAAAAAAAAAAAAAAAAAAAAGATGGTCCTAGTTGCAGGAAAAAATGTTCGATCCAGTAACTAATCAATGGGAAATGAAATACCAGCCTCGACCGATGACAGAAGCGAACGAAACGACCGAAAGGAACGGCGAACGATTTGGATCCTCGGATCTTTTGGATTCTTGGCCTCCAAAGACCTTTAAGATACATAGACTGGAAAACCGTAAGTTAATCGGGCGACATTTGAAGTTCAGTGTTGTACGTCAAGAATCTGTCACATCTCGTCTAGGCTTCTCACCATTTTTTCTAATGTTTCCCTTGAAATAATAGAGGTGTTTTAGTATTTTAAGTGCAGGATAGTTAGCTAGTAACCTTTTGCACCTACTTTATCTCTAAACATTAAGTTAAGGTACTCAGTTTTTCCTAGAACCTTGTCACATTTACCGTGACTTGCAGTTTCAATCTAGGCTTCTCACTTCCTTTGCTGTTTTCCTGGAAATATAGAGTTGTTATAGTATTTTAAGTGCAAGATAGTTAGCTAGTAACCTTGTTCACCTATTTGATATCTAAATTTTAAATTGAGGGACTTAGTTTTTACTAGATCCTTGAGTCATTCACCAGAGTATGTATCGTTCCAAAGTGTAGGGTTCTGGTTAAACCTACAGATGGTTTGCTAACTCGTGTTTCTTTTCTGATACTTTTCATCCTCGATATTTGTAATTGTCTAAACTTTAAAGAGCTGCTTACGACAGTTGTTGCAAATTTTTCTGGAATACTGTAGGTTATGTAATCGGAGGGATATTCATAACTGAACCACGTTTAAAAGGGTGTTCAATATAACTACATTATTTAGATAATTGTCTTTGAATTATTAATAACCCACCTATAATTATGACAGTGTTCATATTAATATCTCCTGATTCACAAGAAAACCACTTCGAATGTGAAACATAAAATGATAATGATACTAAACACAGTTGATGAGAAAAGTGAAAGTTGAAACACAAAGGGTGCACAGATATTTAAAAGATAAAAAAAAAAAAAAAAAGAATAGAAAGAAATAAGAGACAAATGAACAAGGAAACATTTGAAAGTAACCAAACATGAGTACCTTACAGTGAAGATTTGCACTTCTGGCTCCTCTCAAGCTATGACCCCAGTGGCATAGCCAGAAATTCCTTAAGAGGGGGTCATAGGTTTGATTTATTGATAAAAGCAAAAGCCCCAGGTATACATATATATCGCTTTAATTTCATACGGAATCTCCCCTCAAGGGGAGGGGGTCCCAGTCCCGAGGACCACCCCCTTGGCCACGCCTATGTATGACCCTGTCAACATATGTATGGACAATTTGATTTTTGAAGAAATATTCTCATAATACATGAAAATACATTAGAACTATTAACACAGCAATTATACGTCTCTAAATTGCCTCTATTTCCTGTTAATTCCAAAAATAGATTTGATTCTCTTTGGCCACCCCATTTCTAGTCACTGCACATTTTTGGTATTCTAAAACTTCATGTTCTGTTACTCATTTTACAGAGCAGTAAACATTTTAGGATCATCAGTTACTTTGATATTCCATAAATAAGCTATCAGTCAAATGTTTTCTTTACATGATTTAGTTGCTATTCTGTAATCCATGTATATGTTCTGAGATTAAACATTGTTTTCATGCATTTTAACTCTCTCTCATGAATAATCGGCCTTTTCTGTCTAATATTAATTATAGCATATATGTTCTAATTAAACTTTCTCCTTTTGGTTCCCTGTTGATATTTAAAGTCCTTCTTGTTACCTTTTTTTCCCTTTACATCATATCTTACTTTTTTTTTTTGGTAAAATCAGTGAGATGTAACTAAAAGGTCATTCCTTGCACAGTGGGTGTGGCATGTGTGTTTTGTCTATTGAGCTTATGATCTGCCTCTGCTTTATCAGCATATTGTAATTTCTTTAAAGCCGAGGTATTTGTGGTAGCTGAAACATTCAAATATTTATTGTGGTTTATTTGCTCACAGTTCATGTTCTGATTAGCTCAGTGTAATTAGCCTGTACTGTTTTGCACATCAATGTAAATCTCATTTACCCAATATTTTGATAGTTGTTACAGATTTCTTGTATTATATATGTATTTCTTTTTATATTCTTTGGTATTCTTGTTGTGTATCCATGCATCCCCCACCCTTCATTTTTTGTTTTCCCATTAGGACTGAAGGAGTAAGCCTTTTAAGAGAAAAGACACTCATACCTGGTGTGGCACCCATTGTATCTGAAGGAAAGCATTTTGCTGCCGCTAGTGAAGTTTCTGAAGATGAGATTTAACTATTTGAGATAAGTGTTTTGTATTGGATGTACATATAAATTTCCATACAAACATTTGCCTTTAATGGTTTGAATTACAGCAGTAAGCTAAGTTCCAGCTACAAATACTGTTGGGTAAGTTTTTCTTTTCTCGCATATATAAAAATGACTTCAAGAAGTTTAATATGTATGTGGGCATCAACTCATAATAATATTTCTTCAAGTTCTAACTAGCTCATTCTCTTTTGTCTTGTGTAACTAGAGGTATATTGAACCCCCATTAGGAAATGATAGTACTGACGTATTTTTTACAGCTTACAATGTACACGAGTGTGAAATGCAGCTCACAGCTAGGCTTTTTGATGACAGAAATGGGGGAAATCTTGAATTCAGCTGAAGTAAAAATATAACAGCATAAAATTATAAAAATATCAATTGCAATATATGAAAATGTATAGTTATGATAAATAAATTACTTGAGAGTGAAAACTTTATTACTTAACTAATCAGACGAAATAGGCGGTCATAAGAAATTCTAGCTTAAAATGTCAGCATAATTTTTGGAAATCAGATTTTGCTACTGGAGATGTTACATGCATAACGTGAACTAAAGATGATTTAGTATCCGATGGCAGAAAATTTGCGCTTCTATATTTCCAACGCACTTCTGGTTAGTTATCCATTAAATGTAGGTTAAATGTGCATTAGCATATGGGCTGCTGTGAGCAGTGCTCTCTGTCATTAGAGCTAAAATTAATCACCTTGTTGTGTTGATTAACCACACCTTATGTGATCAGTAACTTTTACAAAATTCTAGCGGATAATGCTTACCTTGGCATTCCTTTCTAGCGATGGGAACATTTCACGCACATGTTTTCCGGTCTTTGTTGATGTTATTGTCCTAAAGTCCGTTGTATGCGATGACTGGCTTTACTTCTCACACTTTTCGCTGGGTATACTCATTGGATCTTGCCTTAGGATTCCAAACACATCAATTTTTACCATTCTTTATACTCGAAATTTTGGCCCATCCTCTGGGCATCCTCAGGAGCGTGGCGACTTTACCACCAATGTTCGCGATTAACTTCGCGCTAATGGAGTCTGATACTCCTTGTTGCCATTCGTCGGATATACTTTCCTGGATATATTTCGTTATCAAGCCCGGCTGGCGCCATCTATGTTTCATTAAAACAATTTTTTTTTTTTTGATTTCTTCTCCTATCCTGGTTTTCTTGTCTTTTTTGCCAGTTTTTCTTTTGTTGTTTTTCTTGTCTTATTAGTTCTTTCCACAGGCCCAATAATGTGCTAGGGTCATTCTGGTTACATACCCTTGCTTTATTTTATAGATTAATATTGTTTCTTCCCTCCTCATTTGTCTTTCCGATTTTTTATTCTTTTTTAGCATTTTAATTTCATCGAATTTTGGGAATGTCCGGTTTTCCATGCAGAATTGCACTAACGCAGTTTTGGCTTCTTTTTTTTTGCCAATTAGATATGTGTTGTTTAAGTTTTTTTTTTAATCTGTTTTTCGTACTTCCAACGTACGATATTGGGGGTATGTATGCAATTAGAATTTCGTAGGTTCCTGATTCTTCTAGCATTTTTTCCTTTTTTTTTTTGTTGACAGTCATACTTTTCACGGTGTGCACTGAGCTTCCTAGTTGTAAGTCATATTTAGCACAGTGCCTATTGATTTCATTACTCACTCCTTCCAAGTATGGGAAAGCTCCAATGTATTTCAATTTTTTCTTCATCTTTCTTTGGTTGTGCACTTCTTGGCCTTCTTTACTCTGAGTCATATGCTTTTTACTCTCATGTATCCATTTATTAATGAGCTTGCTCGGGTACCCATACTCTTGTGCTATTTTCGAGATAAACTCTAGCTCTTGATTTTTTAGCCTGTTGTTAGATGTGTGTGTGTACGCTCGCCGTATCAAGTTTACTATGTTGTTTTTTTTATGTATCACTGGATGGTGCGACGAGTATGGTATCAGTACAGATATGTAAGTTGCTTTTCTGAACACCGAGTATTCAAAACTATTTTTTTTTTCTTTAGTTGGATGTCCAGGAAGGATAGGCAATTATCCTCTTCAAATTCAATAGTTAGCTCTATGGTGTTACAGATTTTGCTAAACTGTTGTGCTAGATCTTGTAGCTCGGCTTTGTTAAGTTTAGACATTATAATAATGTCGTCTACATATCGAGCATAAAGTATCTCAGTCGTTACGAAGACGCTTTTTAGATTTTTATGTGATCAGATTTTCCTATTCTTGAACATATGTTGTGCTAGCAACAAACTGCAGGATTTATCCTTAATTAATTCTTTATTAATAAATATAACCTTGCTCATAAATGGTATAAATATATTTCAAAAACCAAATTAAAAATCCTAATTATATACTCACGTCAGTTTTATTTACTACTTGAAAGCTATTAACTTATTACATTATGAATGTGCGTCTGTTAATAGTGATGTGTATTAGAAGTATAATATTTTGAATGCAGTTGGATTTCTTTTAAAAGAGATCTTACAGTAGGAATTATTTCTGCTGCTTATGTAAATCTGTTTTTATCAAGACATTTTATCTAGTCAGATTTCCTTTACTATCAGCAGGACTTGTAAATCCTATTTCCACAAACTAATAAATTGTATACTTTCTTGCTATATTTTAAAACTGCATCCTTTAAAAAGATAAAAAGTTCCCTTCTTATTAAGCTAGGCCTGTAGTTTTAAATTTATTTACATTCATACCTTTGAAGCCCACCACAGTTCTAACCAAACCAGTTGGTGCTTAAAGCAGTTATAAAAAATAAAATGAAGACACAGTAACATCATATTTCGAGTCCGATTTTTTTAAATTTCTTTGAACAAGCTCGCAGATTCCCCGTTTTTCTATAAAGGTTTGGAAATAAAATCTAGATATTTCATGATTTTTTTTTTAAATAATAATTTTCAATGAGAATATCCCCCCCCTCGCTTTGCTTATTTGCTTAAGAACAATCATAATTGTTCTTCAAGTAAAACATACGTGGAACATAGTTGTTTACTTTAATTTTCCTCCTGACAACATGGTAGAAAGAAGTGTTACCTCCCTTTAAAGTGCGATATTTTAAAAAATTCACTCATAATACAAATTCTCTGAAGCTCGATCGTTACAATTTCTATGATAAACAATATTTTACGATAATCCGCTAAGACAGGGAAAGATTTTAAACGCTTTATAAAATTATGTTTGGTGTAAACACATTTTAAATCGTCAGTTCATATACGTCTCAGTCGTTACGAAGACGCTTTTTTATATCTCCTTTTCTCCAAGAAAATCTAAGTTTTTGTACTGAAATTTCTTTCATGTAAACCTAAGAGTCTCTTAAACCTATTCCACTGCTTTTCCATTTCGCTTATAATTTAAGACAATGTAAAATCTTACGAAAAGGAACAGGGTCTCACTAATGCTTTCCTATGGAAAATCGTCTGCTTTTGCATCTTGAGGGTAACCACGCCAAAGCTGGCGGTACTACTTTCACCGCGGAAGCGTACAAACCCGGCTTCACTTTGCTAGCATGGGAAGAGTTAGCGACAGCACCTCCTCTTATTCCTACCTCCATGGTATACTCTAACCTCCTTGGCTGGAGCTACAGAATGGATCTTTCCGTTCACACTAGCGTCTGCCGAGAGGGATATGATCAGCTCACGAACAGTCATTCCGTTATCTCATTGGTGGGTGCTGTCACGGCATTGAGACGGCACCCACCAATGAGATAACGGAATGTTTATTATCACCAATGAGATAATAAACAAATTTTCTAGTGTATTTTTGCTCTCTTTTTAGGTTTCTCTCTGTTTTCTCCTGCTGTCCGTCTTCTGCTTCAACATCTTGAAAGGACTTGGTAAGATAAACAGAGTAGATGGCAAACCCAGCAAGGTAAGTTGTGTGTGTGTGTGTTTTTTATCTGCTTCATTTTTCTATTATTTTTTTGCTTCATTTTTATATTTGGCTCTATGGATACTGCGAACCCGGTCTCACTTGAACGAACACATCTCTTAGACAGCTGCATCACAGGGGTCTTATCTTTAGAAAGGCCTACTGCTGCCTATGTTTATGTGATACATGAACCTCATATATTGCAAAGAGATTGACAGTCATAACTTGAGTAATAACTTCTGGTATGTTGGAAAGCGTATCATAATTAATGCATTGCATGATTTTACTAACTTGTTTAATAATATTTTTAGAAATCTAAGCAAATTATGTAAGTGATATTCCAAGTGCAAATTCTCATAGTCTTTTATGTTTACTTTTCAGGTTAAAAGTCATAATGCTTCTAAAGCACATCAACAAGCATGTTCTGGATACAAAGCACAGACCAAACCATCTGAGGCTCCTCTTGCTATAGCTGTATCTAAGATGACCCAAGAATTAGAATAATCCATGAAGGTGTTATTTCTTATTTCATACACAATTGCAAAAGGCAACTTTTCATTTAATGATTTCAAAAGTTTATGTGCACTTCAGAAAAATTAGGAACTCAGTTGAGTGATACATACATTAATGATCAGGCAGCAAAAATATTTGTAAGCCACATAGCAAAAGAAATTCAAAACAACCTTGTAAAGGATATTAGCGAATCTAATTTTCTTGCAATAATGCCAGATGCCTCAACCGACAAAAGTATGTTAGAAAGTGAAATTGTGTACATCCAGTATATGGATGGGCCAAATCAAAAAGTTTATTTTCTTGGTCTTCAGCCTCTTTGGAAAGCCGATGCATCTGGCACAATGGAGGCCATAGAAACAATGATGAATGAAAAAGGCATTGCTAATTGGAAAGAAAGATTAGTTGCTTTGATGGAGCATTAGTGAACATGGGATCAATTAAAGGTGTTGCCAAACAACTGAAAGATAAAGTTGATGGTTTAGTTGTGGTTCACTGTTTGAACCACAGATTAGAACTTGCCTTGAATGATGCCTGCAATGATGTAAGCTACTTGACAACTTTTGAGGATTTAATAAAGGGACTGTAAAAACTGTATAATAAAAGTATGAAGTTATTACAAAAAAATGTAAAGGAAGTGGCTGACTTTCTTAATGAGTGCCGCCCAATAAAACAGCACCCGATGGGTCATGTCAAAGTATAGAGCAGTTTCTACACTGAGTAACAATATACACATAATTTGTAGCCATTTGCAGCACATATGTGCAGACAAAAATGAAGCAAGTAAACTGAAGGCTAAAGCTAAAGGGTTCTTGAAACATTTGACAAGTGCGTGCTTTGTGAAATTCTTCTTATTTTTTTTTATGTGTGATTTTAGTAAATTGCAAAGCGATACATTCCTGTTTCTACAAAGAGAAAAATTGGTATTACATCATGGAGTTAATGAAATGAACACGTGCACATCAAGATTACAAAATTTCCTATGTTTGAAAGGTGTCCGTGAAGCTGAACTTGATGGTTTGATCTCTGATAGTACATTCTGTGATATTAAATTGGTTTCTGAGCAAAGCCGAAATGAACTTGGTTGTTTTGAAGAGGATAGGAGAAAACTGCTTGTTGCAGTTAAAAGCTATATCAAAGAAATATTATTTTCTGTAACTGACAGTCTTATTGTTCCCTTGGCAAAAATTTTAAACCCCTCACTTTCCAGACAACAACACTGAAATCAATGGAATATGGGAATGAAGAACTCTTGCAGGTGTGTCGTTTACTGCCCAAGTCTGTTTTACATAATGGGAATGAAGATTCAGTGATGACGGAATATTGTAGGCTAAAAAGCAATGCAACGAGTATAATGACATCGATTGGAAAAAGAGTACCATTTGAGGCTTTGTTTAGTCAACTCTATGCTGAAGAAGATGCAACACATTTTTACAGCAACATTTAAAAGTTAATGGAGTTGATGCAGTTAGTGCCATGCAGTACTGCTGCTTGTGAACGAGGATTTTCTGCTACGAACAGAATAAAATCATGTTTCAGGGCAAACATGAACCACCATACTTTTAATGATTTGATGATGATTAGGTGCAATGGACCACCCATTGAACAATATGAACCATGTGGTGCTATCAAACTATGATGGACAGATACGTCTGATGGGAAAGTCTGGCATAGTGCCTACAAATGTTAAATGAAAATCCTAAGTTCCTACCCTACCTAAATAATATTTTATTCTTTCAGTTTTATATATATAAAGCCCTATGCAAGTTTTTTTAAATCATACTGTGTAAATAAAAATGTATATCCTAAACTAGCATTCAAACTGTGTAAAAAAATAAATAATAAAACCCAAACTAGCATTGTGTTAATACAATATCGATCAATTTTAATAAAGCTAATATTCATTTAAGTTTATGTTATTTGAATTGTTTAATGGATCCAAACCGTAAATTAGACAGGAATATCATCAAAAAACACCAAATTTGTAAAAATATTTACAAAAAAAAATTGTCCAAGCTCGTGCTTCAAATGTAAAGAACTTGCAAATAAGCCCAGGCCTGTATCTAATATGCAGCTTTGTTTTTAAAATGTCATAAATAGGCTTGCATCAATCAAAACATTTGTGAGTATGCATTATATATCTTTTCATTAATATTAGTTCATTTAGAACCTAATTAGTTTATATTTCGGCGGGTAGGATTTTTCAAATGGCTGGTAAAAAGTAGACCTTACCAGCCAAGGTCGCTGGTAAAAAATTGGGCACATTCGGGAAGGTTGCTCGGGTCTCCCAGCTGCTTTTCTCTGACGATTGGTCTGGGATTCCTGGGTGTGATTTAGTGTATTTATGTTTTAATTTTAATATATTTCTTTCAGTTTTAAAGGTACCCTTGGTTAGGGCAAAGAGTTCTTCCACTTCTATGTCTAATTACTTTAAAGTATTTTACATATTCAATTCAATCATTCTTCAGTGTTTTATATGTTTACAAAACACTATTTATATATCATCATCATTTTCAACCATTATCAATCCACTGCTGGACGAAGGTCTCCTTAATTTTCCTCCACAACGGTCTGTCTTGTGCCAGTCTCCTCCATGTCACTCCCGCATACTTTCAAATTTCATCCACCCATCTTCCATGAGGTCTTCTTTTGGGTCTTTTCCTGTCCCTTGGAATCCAATCTAAAATTTCGGCTGTCCATCGATGGTCTGTTCTTCTGGCAGTATGTCCAGCCCATTGCCATTTCAGGGATTTAACTCTGATCATGATGTCTTCCACTCTTGTCATTTTTCGGATCCACGAGTTCCTCTTCTTATCTCTCCTGGTTACACCAAGCATGCACCTCTCCATGCTGCTTTGAGTTGTCTGCAGCCTTTGTCTCTTTTAGTTAAGGTCCACGTCTCTGCACCATATGTAAGCACTGGAAGGATGCATTGATCAAACACTTTTCTTTTAAGACATAATGGCATATTGCTCTTGAAAATTATGCTGTTTCTTCCAAAAGCGCTCCGGGCAAGTTCTGTACGCCAATTAATTTAATTTCTTCATCAATGTGATCCTCACTTGATATCTGCTGTCCAAGATAAACGTACGTGTCTGTTATCTCCAGCTTTTCTCCATCAATCGATAAATCTTCATTTCTTGTAAAAGCATTGAACATCACTTTTGTCTTCTGAAAGTTCATTTTTATTCCCACTTCTTTACTCTTGTCCGCAAGTTCCTGGATCATACTCTGAAGCTCTGGTGGGGTAGTTGCAAAAATGACTACGTCATCAGCAAAAGGAAGGTGGGTTAGATAATCTCCATTAATCTTTATCCCTTTGTTTTCCCAGTTCAGTGATTGAAAGACATTTTCCAATGTGGCATTAAAGAGCTTCGGAGATATGGTGTCACCTTGTCTCACTCCCTTTCCAATTTTTATGTGTGTTGTATTTTCAAACAGCCGAATCTTTGCACTTGCGTTTTCATAGATGTTATTGATAACATAAATGTACGCATCTTCAATACCGCAGGATTTCAGAGCCATTGTAACTGCTGATGGTTTCACCGAATCAAAGGCCTTTTCATAATCAATAAAAGCCATACACAATGGAAGTTCATATTCCCTCGCTCTTTTAATTAGTTCTCTCAGTATGTGGATATGATCTATTGTGCTGTAGCCACTCCTGAATCCAGCTTGTTCTCTCGGTTGAGCCATGTCCAGTGTTACCTTCAAGCGGTGTGAAAGAACTTTAGTGAAGATTTTATAAACCACTGATAGGAGGCTGATAGGTCTGTAGTTCCTGAGATCCTCAATGTCACCTTTTTTATGTAGCAGGATCATTGTAGCGTTGTTCCAATCCTCAGGAATCTTCCCTTCATTAAGGCATCGAGTGAAAATTTGGACGAGTATTGTTTCGATTTCTCCACTTGCTGCTTGTATGATGTCTACAGTAATTCCATCTTCTCCTGGAGCTTTTCCCCGCTTCATGTTCTTGACTGCATGTGCAACTTCTGCTGGGAGGACTGGAAGAACTCTGTTATCTTTCATGATGTCTGGAGTACATGTATCATCCCTTTCATATAATTTGGAGTAGAAATCTTTCACTCTTGCCAAAATTTCGCCTCTATTTCTTGTTACAGAACCATCTTCTTTTCTCAGTGCCATAATCTGTTTTCTTCCATTACTGAGATGTCCCTTTGCTATCTTTAGGCTTTGGTTGTTTTCAATTGTTTTCCTTACTAGTTCACAATTGAATTTCCTTACGTCTTCAGTGATACTTTTTCGTACTGTCTTGCATAGCTCTATATATTCCACTTTGGAAATCACATCATCTTTAGTTGTCCTCATCTCTCTTCTTTTTTGCATCAACATTTTTGTTTTTCCTGATAATTTGTTCACATGCAACTTGTTCTTAGACCCAGCTAATTTTGTTGCTGTTTCCATAAGAGCTTTGGTTACTTTTCTGTTAACTTCAGAAATATCCACTTCTTCCGATGTTAGGCCTTCTAAAGCAGAGAATCTGTTCTTCAGTTCCAACTTGAAGGTATTATGGTGTTTTTTAAGGTTGGTTATGTCAATACATTTTGTTTGTCTTATGAGCCTGCCACGTTCAAGTTTAGAGTTGAGGTGCATCTTACATCTCACCAATCTATGGTCACTACCTGTGTTGAACTTGTTTAGCACACTGCAGTCTTCTATGATGAATTTTTTCTTACATATAATATTATCAATTTCACTTGTCGTCCCATTTGGATGTCTCCGTGTCCATTTCCTGTGTGGCTTTTTCTTGAAAAAGGAGTTCAAGATGAAAAATCCTGCTGTCTCTGCAAACTCAACGCGAGTATTTCCATGCTGATTTCTGTTGCCGTGACCGAATTTACCTATTGAAGTTTCATTCTGTTGCCGATGCCCTATTTTTGCATTGAAATCTCCCATAATTATCTTCAAGTGCTGCTTACCTTTATTATTTAGATGACGAATTTCCGCATAAAATTCTTCAATTTCTTCTTCAGGACGACTTGTGGTGGGTGCATAAGTTTGAATAATCTGAGCCTGGTATCTTCTCGAGAGTTGGATAACGAGTCGTGCAGCTCTGTCAGAGGAACTTTCAACTTCTACAACTTTATCCTTCAGTTTCTTGTTTATTATAAATCCAACACCACTAGTTCTGCCAGTATCAGTCCCACAATAATAGAAGAGATGTCCACTTTTCAGTTCAATGAGATCTTCTCCTTTTCTCTTTACCTCACTTAGCCCGACGATGTCCCACTTGATCTTTTGTATTTCCTCTTCCAATTCAATAAGCCTTGAATCAGAAGATAGGGAGCGTCCATTGTACGTAGCCAAGGTCAGCATCAGATGGCAGCCTAGTCCGGTCCTCCGGGGATTCTTAGCACCCTCTGCCTTCATGTCGCACTGGCCGCTGCCTTGGCCAGGTACATTCCAGCTGCCGGAGACTGAGGGCCAAGATTTAAGTTGTGGAGTCATTTTGGAGGGGTTTGGCCATAACTCACCACGCTGGCCAAGCGGGTTGGTGAGTGTAGGGTAGTATTTCCTCTAATCCCGATGGTATAGTTATACCGCTATTGGCGGTCGTCAGAGCACCTTTAGTGACAGCAGGATGCACCACGAGAAGGCAGGGTTGACATTTGTCAAGGAGAGGCTGTGATGTTACGCATCACCTGACCTTACATCCGATTTATAAATATATATATCTCATCATCATCATTGTCAACTATTATCAATCCACTGCCGGATGAAGGTCTCCCCAAGTTTCTTTCACAACCGTCTGTCTTGTGCCAGTCTCCTCCATGTTACTCCCGCATACTTTCGAATTTCATCCACCCATCTCCCATGTGGTCTTTTTCTGGGTCTTTTTCTGTCCCTCAGAATCCAATCTAAAATTTTGGCTGTCCATCAATGGTCTGTCCTTCTGGCAGTATGTCCAGCCCATTGCCATTTCAGGAATTTAACTCCGATTATGATGTCTTCAACTCTTGTCATTTTTCGGATCCACGAGTTCCTCTTCTTATCTCTCCTGGTTACACCAAGCATGCACCTCTCCATGCTTTTTTGAGTTGTCTGCAGCCTTTGTATGTCTCTTTTAGTTAAGGTCCACGTCTCTGCACCATACGTAAGCACTGAAAGGATGCATTGATCAAACACTTTTCTTTTAAGACATAATGGCATATTGCTCTTGAAAATTATGCTGTTTCTTCCAAAAGC
Source organism: Macrothele yani (assembly GCA_039090855.1). Classification (NCBI taxonomy): domain Eukaryota; kingdom Metazoa; phylum Arthropoda; class Arachnida; order Araneae; family Macrothelidae; genus Macrothele; species Macrothele yani. The sequence continues at coordinate 121,939,973 of CM077009.1, read as the reverse complement.
TCTCCAGGCAAGTTTTGTACGCCAATTAATTTCTTCACCAATGTGACCCTCCCTTGGTATCTGCTGTCCAAGATAAACGTACGTGTCTGTTATCTCCAGCTTTTCTCCATCAATCGATAAATCTTCATTTCTTGAAAAAGCATTGAACATCACTTTTGTCTTCCGAAAGTTCATTTTTAATCCCACTTCTTTACTCTTGTCAGCAAGATCCTGGATCATACTTTGCAGCTCTGATGGGGTAGTTGCAAAAATGACTACATCGTCAGCAAAACGAAGGTGGGTTAGATAATCTCCATGAATCTTTATCCTTTTGTTTTCCCAGCTCAGCGACTGAAAGACACCCTCCAATGTGGCATTAAAGAGATTCGGAGATATGGTGTCACCTTGTCTCACTCCCTTTCCAATTTTTATGTGTGTTGTATTTTCAAACAGCCGAATCTTTGCACTTGCATTTTCATAGATGTTATTAATAATATTAATGTATGCATCTTCAATACCGCAAGATTTCAGAGCCATTGTAACTGCTGATGGTTTCACTGAATCAAAGGCTTTTTCCTAATCGATAAAAGCCATGCACAATGGAAGTTCATATTCCCTCGCTCTTTCAATTATGTCTTAAAAGAAAAGTGTTTGATCAATGCATCCTTCCAGTGCTTACGTATGGTGCAGAGACGTGGACCTTAACTAAAAGAGACATACAAAGGCTGCAGATAACTCAAAGAAGCATGAAGAGGTGCATGCTTGGTGTAACCAGGAGAGATAAGAAGAGGAACTCGTGGATCCGAAAAATGACAAGAGTGGAAGACATCATGATCAGAGTTAAATTCCTGAAATGGCAATGGGCTGGACATACTGCCAGAAGGACAGACCATAGATGGACAGCCAAACATTTATATTGCATTCCAAGGGACAGGAAAAGACCCAGATTAAGACCACATGGGAGATGGGTGGATGAAATTCGAAAGTATGCATAAGTGACATGGAGGAGACTGGCACAAGACAGACCGTCATGGAGGAAACTTGGGGAGACCTTCATCCAGCAGTGGATTGATAATGGTTGACAATGATGATGATGAATGATGATTCTATATATAGAGAGAGAGAAAGGGAGATGGAGAAGTGTGTTGACAGTTTTGCTTTTAATTGGCTTTATCAGAGTCCAGCGATTTTGCTAGACTCCATCAGCTTTGCATCTCATTTTCTCAAAAAGTACTTTTTGCTACTTATACACCCCTTTGCTTCTGACCCCCTCAATTCAGATTGAAACATGCAGATGCTATAAAATGAAGGAAGGATGGATGGAGGGGGATCACACAGGTGGCTTGGTAGTATAGAATAAGGCACAACAATGCCCTGGACAGCACTGCAGCCTAACTCGGTACTTTTATAGTATTTCAACTGGAGTTTGCATTGAGTCTGGTACACATGGAACACGGAAACAATAGTGAATAAACGGAAGCGACCATTTATTGAATACATCATACAGTTTGCACTGTTTCAAGCTTTTTAATATTGACACACTTTTATCTCCTCTGATGGGCAGATTTTGAAATACATCTCACATTTGCAAAGATTTTGAAAAATCATGATGTATTATATTAAAATACTGTATCCCAGTTTACAGTAAAACACTTCTATCCTATTATGTGCTAAGCTTTTAGAAGGTCTGATGTCCTGAGATTATTTCCTCTAAATGTTTTGAGAAATATAAATATGCACTTTTGAAGCGAGATATACAGAGCCCATTTAAGGAGATGGGGCTGGACAGTATTTTTGGGCTCCAGTATTAGTGGCACATCTAGAATTTCACTATGGGTGGATGAATAAAAACACCTGGGAGAAAACATTCCCAAAATATGATGAGGAAGCCATAAAAATGTCCCTGCCATATTGAAGTGTGTATCCTATGATTCATGGACGAATCTGTGGTAGCAAGAAAATGTAAAAATGTAGGTTGAAAAATGGATGCCAGTTCAGTTCTGCTTTACCCCCCCCCACACACACACCACCACCACCACCACCAGGGTTGGGTTCAGCTTGTTGGTTTATCGAAAAAATGAGCAAAATAATATGATCCAAATATCATGATTCAAACGAATTCTTCATGCATGAAAATTTCCTCCAATTACAGATGTGTATAAAAAAACTAATGCTTTCAAAATATTTGAGGATGGACTGGGGGAGGAATATATTTTTTGTGGAATCCTCCTAGAAAAGCAGAAAGAAATGGACTTTTGTTTTTCACAAGGCAGTTTCTTATAAATAGTTTTTGCTGTGCTATATTAAAAAAAAAAAAGGAAAAAAACTGTGGAACTCTCAATTTTTCAAGCATCCTACATAATTCTGGGGCTTCTTGGAAATGCGGGGCCCGGGTCTGCAGCCACCCCCCTACATCTTAAATGGGCCTGGGAGATATATTACAAAGAATTAAAAAAAACTCAGTACAAAAATGTTTTTAACATAGCTTTAAAATTTCCTTAAAAATTTAACAATTATATCAATTTTGAATGGACACACAATTTTAGAAGACTGTCATAAGCATTCAGAAATTAAATATGTTTGGTTAGCGAAAGAAACAAATAAAAATTCTGTGTCACAGTTATACTCTCACATCCATGCTTCATTTATCAGCTATCTCCAAAGCATAATTATCAAACCAAAAATTAATTTACCAAAAAACTCTTTCATAACAAAGTAACATTTACAGAAAACAGCTATCCATAGTGAAGAGAACTTTTCGAAAATGTCATAAGTTGAGAAACAATTCTCAATGACTTGCTTAACATAACACAAATGGAAGTTTTTCTTTTATTCAAGTAAATGATGCACATTCTATTAAATTTAAAGTGATGATAAATAACAAAACTTCATTTACCACAAAATGTGTTTACTCTAAACACTTCTGTTGATGGAGTCAATTAACATGGAAGAAAATCATTAATTGGACATCACCCAATTTGAACAGCACAATGTTTCAAAACTTTGTTATATTTCATATTTACAATACTTCTGTAATACAGTAGACATCACTTAATATATTTTTCAGGAAGGTGCAGTTTGCTAAAAACAACCAAGTGATAAAATCGACCAATGATACATAAATTCAGCAGTTACAGGAAGGTTTATTACAAAATCACATCAATATGTTTGAAAGTTGTATTTTTCACTTTCTTTTCCACAAAACTAAGTAACTAACATGAAGGATATGTTACAGTTCCTGTTAAACAATTCTGTAACAACACAGTGCTATATCAAAATTGTCTTTCTTTTCTTTTCAACCTTATTTTAACATTCAAGTTTTTAATTGTCTTTCCCACTACAGAGAAAAGGCAATCCCAGTTTCAATGAGGTGCTCTACTACATGCAGCACAGATTACTTCCATATGTTGTCCTTTTCCACATCAGAAGTGGACTTTCCTTCCATATCTAATAATTCCTGTACACTAAAATTGTTCATAACTCATTCTGAATAATTCCATTTTTTGAAAACCTTTGCACCATGTCATGCAATAGCCTAACATTTTTTTGATTCATTCTCTCAAGCCTTTTTATCATGAATGAACACAATAAAATCTCATTACAAGAAGAGTACACAAGTACATATATTTCACCCACTTAAAATTTGAGAATATTCCCAATATGAACAGTTTATTACATATTAATTTTTTTATTAATATTCTCAAATCCATTTATTTCAAATAATTTTTAAATAATAATGATGATTGCATACATGGGCAGATTGGTCCACCACTCTAAAAATGGCCCAGTTTCTAGTGTCCTCTTTGTCTGGATTCTGTGAAAAGAATGAGTAATTATTTTGGTATTTATGAATAAGAATTATTAACTTCATTTGAGTTTTATGTTATCTATATAAAATGTTATTGTTTTTGTTTTTTTTAATTGGAGTTTCATTCTATGTATCTATGTCTGGTGTTTGCTCTACAATGACAAATCAAAATTCGCTCTACTTCGGTGAAAAATTTGCCACCGGGCCAAACAGGCTGTTATAAGTAAATTAAGCCAACTGCGGTTAAGCATAGGTTTTTGGACTTGGAGCCAAAGGGACATTGGTAGACCCTACCCTCCTTCAGTAATTTTGAAGCGAGCACTGGTAACACTTTTGATGGTTCATCATCCCCACACACTTTTCCACGTACAGACCTATAGAGCACAAAGCAATTATCTGGCAGAGACTTTCCAAAATCCATGTTCCACTCACATTTATCTTAAAGGAAACAACACACCGGTACTGGTCTGTGGATCAAATACACTGATGTTCAAAATTAAGAGAATTTGCACATTTTGTCGATTTTCACAACAGCTACGACGGCCAATGAAGATCGTTATTTGGCACTTTCAGCGAGGCGCCACAGGACTGGCACAGCTATCTCGTGAGCTGCATGCCGCCACTGGAACCCGAGTTTCAAGGGTTATTGTTTCCCGAAGGCTTCAAGAGAGAGGGCTTTTTGCCAGAAGACCCGCTGTTTGCATCCCACTCACTTCAGCACATAGGAGAGTGTGTTCAGCATGGTGCAGATAACATCAGCCTTGGACCAGACTTCAGTGGGGTAATGTTCTAATCACAGACGAGTCGCGATTTAGCCTGGACACTGATTCTCGACGTACTTTCATCTGGAGAGAGCCTGGGAGCTGATACCTTTCCTCCAACATCCGAGAAAGGGACCGCCATGGCAGCGGAGGTGTCGTGGTCTGACTGCTGAGAGGTATAGGGATCAGATCTTACAGCCCTGTGTTCGACTTTTCATGGGCGCAGTTGGTCCTCGGTTCCTTTTCATGGACAACAATGCCATCCACATAGGGCTCATAGGGCTCACCTGGTCGACGATTATCTTGAAAGTGAGGATATTTGCCAGATGGATTGGCCAGCCAGATCACCAGCCATAAACCCTATCGAACATGTTTGGAACGCTCTTGAGTGTGCAATTGCAGCTTGCCACCCCCTCCGATAACCATCCAGGAGCTGAAAACTGCATTGCTGCAGGAGTGGGACCAAAACCCCCTGGAGAGAAAGCCCCAGCGCGCGAACTACGAAGGGGTGTGACGTCACGGTCAAAGGGCCATCACAATCTCTCTCTAGGTCAAAGGTCAAACGTAAAGGGAATGCCGATTTCAGCTTCGCGTTCATGCGGCATTGGTCAGTATTGAGCTTTCGGTAGTAGTGCACGTAAGCATTTTTATACAACATGCCTGGAAAATATTGAGTGCCTTTATATAGATTTAATTACAAAGCACATCCAAAAGCCACTGTTTTCAGCTTTCCTGAAAGTGAAAGCTTTCGAAGAAAGGCGGATTTCTTCCATACGAATGAAGAATTTTAAACCCACCGTGAATTCAAAGGTTAAAGTTTTCATGACAGCATTTTCTGCTTTCGTTGTAAATACAATTTTAATTTAGTGAATTGTTAGTTGTTTTTTTTTACTGACGGAGTAAAATTCAAGGGCTAACCTTCCGATTATCAGCTCATTATTGTCGTTTAAATACTGGTATTAATTACCATTCAACATTTCCTTTTCATAAAGTAATAGTTATTTTTCTTTACAAAATTCGTAGTTAGTAGTGTTCAAACTGAAAAAAAAAAAAAAAAAAAAAGATGTACATATATTATTAGCGCATCAAGTACTAAGGTTAACCAGGCTAAAGAAACTGGCAATAAATTACGTTAAACAACATTTCATTTCCGTAAAACAAATGTCATTTTTCTTCATAAAATTGCTGTGTATAAGAGTCCTAATTAAAACAAGAATTCGCACGAAATGTACACTTGATGCGCTGATAATCTGAAGGCTAGCCTAAAGAAAAGTTTATTGAATGTCCAACAAATGTATCCGAAAGTTTGGAATTCATATATTCCTTGTTCATTTGACAAAGAGCTGCCCCGGTGGCGCAGTGGTCTAAGGCGATGGCCTATGTTCATTCGTCCGTAAGGGGTCCGGGTTCGAATCCCGGTCAGGCATGGATGTTGTGTTTGTCTTACGGCACTGGCTCTCCCCCTTCCCTGGAACCAGTGACCCTAAATTAGGGACGGGCGACTGCTTATAGCCCATTGAGTTGCTCACGGTGGTCGTTAAACCTCCAATCAAAAAAAAAAAAATTGACAAAGAACTTTTTCCTAAATGATTTTAATTTATAATTTTTTTTTTTTTTTTTACCTTCTAGAAATAGTTGCAAGATTTGAGCACACATCTTACCGTATTTTCAGTAAATATACTCACTAAATCGGAAATTTTCCTTTCGCGTTCGTTACGTAATTATGGAAAAGTCTTTTCTTTTTTTCTTTCATTTTAATAAATCGAACGTGAAGGGAATTTCTAAAAGTTTTAAGTGAAATGATTATGTTCATACAGTCCTACCAATTTGCCATTAACGCAAGTTGCCATTAAAAAGATTGCAGTTGCAAAAATGCTTAACGTAAAATGCTGGGGTTTTCACGTTATGCGTGAAAAACTTATTTTTTTGCTCCTTTAGCCAAATTGAAAACTAAAGGAAAAATGTCATGAAATCATTTCCCAGCACAAGAGCAAAACTTTGGAATTCCCAGATTTACGGATATCATCGCTGGAAACTGAGAAAAAAAAATGAAAGCTAAGGATGTAATCTTTTGATGTTATCTAAAGACAAAAAATAAAGAGAAAAAAAAAACGGTCGATTTACTGTTGTGTGCGCAAATTGTCTAGTGTTGCACTCGAGAAATTATTTCTTTGCGTAAACACCGCGGTACTTTGTCGGCGTTTTCAGGAGCGGAGAGCTTGAAGCTCGAGTCGGTCGGCCCACTAGCTCTGACTTCACAGACCAGTTGGGAGGCTTTCTTAATCTTTAGGGGGTTTTGGTGGGACCGACTGCCACAGGGACTCATCAACTGCCTCATTTTCAGTATGACATCGCGCTGTGAGAGTTGTATGATTGCGAGAGGGGACCATACCCCATATTAGAGTCATTTTATGTTCGCTCTTGCAACGTGGATTTTGGACATTCCTGTGCTGATGAGCCTTACTGACGATCATGAGTGCGTACCATGACTGTTGTATGGTATAATTTTTTCTCTTATATAACTGTGTATCCATACCAAATTTCATTAAAATGTGTCCATTAGTTTTTCAGAAATTCGACAAAATGTGCAAACTCTCTTAATTTTGAACACCAGTGTAGTTGTTCATTAGTCAAAATAATGGGCACACTTAAAACAGACGTTTATTGAAGGAGATGGTGCAAATACAGCTGCACAGTAGATGATCAATGACCAAAATATATAATTATCTGATACAACACCCCCTTTTGAGCATGGTTTGATATGCTACATGCAATTATGAGTGGATTGATTTTTAAAATTCTTTCACCCTTAAACTGAAGCTAAAATTTGTTCACAACTGAATTAGTCTTATATTTCAACAGCTCTACTTCACCCAGGAGTTAACAATTTTTTTATGAGGTATTATTACCCTGTGGGTAACTGTTTCTGTAGTGGACCACAAGACAAAAATTCCTAGCCTGGTTTTGACGACCCAATCCACCCGATTGCATAAGCATAACAGATTGTGATTATTTGGATATGATTACTGATGAAACTGGAAAAGCTTGACAAGGAACGGAACAACCGAACTAGCAAAACAGACAATGCCTCCTACCAGCTGCACAAGAACATTTTCACCGAGAAAGACATTAGCCATAGACCAAAACTTGCTGTACACAATGTGGTATTTAAACCTAATCCTTTTTTTAGCAGTTAAAGTTGGATGTAAAGTGAAAATGCTCTTCAGATTAGAAGCTGTAGCCACAGGAGAGATAATATTCCCCCACCCCCTCCTCCCAAAAAATGTGGTTTCACTGGCATAACAGAAAGAGCCCTGCAGATATTTCAAATGCACTGACCACTTCTTCAGCAGTAAAACCTGTTAATGAAGGCATATTGAAATAGTATGGACGTAAACGCTCAGCCAGTGTGCTTAGGAGGAAGATAGCCCTCTTCCTAAATAGTATGGATGCAGGCGGGTTTTTTTTTTTTTTTTTTAGGTTTAACGACCACTGTGAGCAACTCAATCGGCTATAAGCTATCACCCGTCCCTAATTTAGGGCCACTGGTTCCAGATAAGGGAGAGAACCAGTGCCGCAAGACAAACACAACATCCATGCCTTACCGGAATTCAAACCCGGACCCCTTTCGTTCGAATATTCAGAAGCCATCCCTTTGACCACTGCGCCACCAGGGCGGCGATGCAGGCGTTCAGCCAATGTGCTTCTCAGGAGGAAGAAGCAATAAGGTGCAGAATTTCAATCTCAAAGTACAGAACCTAAAATAATACTTTAATATCAGTTATTCGCAATAATTAAGGGAAATGTATGACTAAAACTGAAAGCAAAAATTCAATCTTAAAGGTTTTGAAACATTTTGTATTTCATTTTAGATATATTAAACCATATAACATTATTTTTACCTCTTTACATTTTACTCTGTATTATATACATTTATCCTAAAAATCGTGGAGGACGCTTACAATAAAATATATTTCTCCTGTGAAACCATGAGGTAATATTTCATTTGAGGTTTCACTTTTTTATTGTTCTGGAGGATGTTCATAAAATAAAAAAATATATAAGATCAAAAGACAAACAGATTCTTTTCAAAAGCAACAAGCAAATCAAAGGAAGAGGAAGTCGCACCAAACTTACACTTCTCCAATGTGCTTCCAGTGGGACTACTAAGTAGATCATCAGAGAGAAATAACAAAAACTTCCAAAGTTGCCAAAAAACAATAGGGTGCAGAACCCTATTGTTCGTCCAATGATGTAAACTGAAGCAGCCCATTAACGACAACCAGTGTACTCAGCACTAACTGTACCCTGCTGCAGGTGCTTATCAACTGATTATGTGAATGAATGGGAAGGTATTCACTTCTGTTTTATTGAACAGCACTTATATATATATAAACAGCACTTGAAGATCACTATGGGTGATTTCAATGCAAAAATAGGGCAACAGCTACAGAATGAAACTTCGGTTGGTAAATTTGGTTACAGGAACAGAAATCAACATGGAAATACTATCGTACAGTTGCAGGAGCAGAAAGGTTTTTCATCAAGATCTTCTTTTTCAAGAAAAAACCACACAGGAAATGGACATGGAGACATCCGAATGGATGACAAGTGAAATTGATTTTATTATGTGTAACAAAAAATTTGTCATCGAAGACTGCAGTGTTCTAAACAAGTTCAACACAGGTAGTGACCACAGAATGGTGAGATGTAAGATGCACCTCAACACTAAACTCGAACATGGCAAGCTCAAAAGACAAACAAAATGTACTGCCATAACCAATATTAAAAAACATAATACCTTCAAGTTGGAACTGAGGAACAGATTCTCTGCTTTAGAAGGCCAAACATCAGAAGAAGTGGATATTTCTGAAATTAACAGAGAACTCATCAAGGCTCTTATGGAAACAGCAACAAAAATAGGTAGTCCTAAGAACAAGTTACATATGAAGAAAATTTCAGAAAAAATAAAAATTTTGATGCAAAAGAGAAGGGAGACTAGGACAAATAAAGAAGACGTAACTTCCAAAGTGGAATATATAGAGCTATGAAATACAGTACGGAAAAGTATCACTGAAGACGTAAGGAAATTCAACTGTGAACTAGTGAGGAAAGCAATTGAAAACAACTTAAATCCTGAAGACAGCAAAGGGACGTCGTAAGGGAAGAAAACAGATTATGGCACTGAGAAAAAAAGATAGTACTGTAACAAGAAATAGAGGCAAAATTTTTACAAAGGTGAAAGATTTCTATTCAAAACTGTAAGGATGAAAGATTTCTATGAAAGGGATGATACATCTGTTCCAGACATTATGATAGGCACCAGTACCAAAGTCCCTGCAGAAGTTGCATATGCAATTAAGAACATGAAATGGGGAAGAGCTCCAGAAGATGGAATTACTGTGGACATCATACAAAAAGCAAGTGGAGAAATTGAAACTACACTCGCCCAAGTTTTCACCAGATGTCTTAATGAAGGGAAGATTCCTGAGGATTGGAACAATGCTACAATGATCCTGCTGCATAAAAAAGGTGATGTTGAAAATCTCAGGAACCACAGGCCAATCAGTCTGCATAGCTCTATATATTCAGTCATTTACAAAATCTTAACTAAGGTTCTTTCACATTGCTTTAAGATAACACTAGATATGGCTCAACCAAGAGAACCAGCTGGATTCAGGAGTGGCTACAGCACTGTAGATCATATCCATGTACTGAGAGAACTAAATTGAAAGAACAAGAGAATATTAACTCTCATTATGCATGGCTTTTATTGATTATGAAAAGGCCTTTGATTCCACGAAAGCATCAGCAGTTACAATGGCTTTGAAATCCTGTGGTATTGAAGATGCATACATTAGAATTATTAATAACGTCTATGCAAATGCAAATTAAAAGATTTGGATATTTGAGGATACAGCACACATAAAAATAAGAAAGGGAGTGAGACAAGGTGACACCATATCTCCCAAGCTCTTTATTGCCACATTGTAAAATGTCTTTCAATCATTGAAATGGGAAAACAAAGGGACAAAAAAGATTAATGGAGATTATCTAACTCACCTTCATTTTGCTGATGATGTAGTCATTTTTGCAACTACTCCATCAGTGCTGCAAAGTATGATCCAGGAACTTGTTGACGAGAATAAAGAAGTGGAATAAAAAATGAACTTTCAGAAGGCAAAAGTGATGTACAATGCTTTTACAAGAAACAAAGATTTATCGATTGATGGAGTAAAGCTTGAGACAACCGATACCTACATTTATCTTGGGCAGCAGACATCAAGTGAGGGTCACATTGATTAAGAAATTAATCGGCATATAAAACTTGGATGGAGAGCTTTTGCAAGAAACAGTACGATTTTAAAGAGCAATATGCCTTTACTTCTTAAAAGAAAAGTGTTTAATCAATGCATCCTGCCAGTGCTTACGTATGGAGCAAAGACATGGACCTTAACTAAAAAAGACATACAAAGACTGCAGACAACTCAACGAAGCATGGAGAGATGCATGCTTGGTGTAACCAGAAAAGATAATTAGAGGAACTTATGGATAAAGAAAATGACAGGAGTGGACGACATCATGGCCAGAGCGAAATCACTGAAATAGCAATGGGCTGGACATGTTGCCAGAACAGACCACCGATGGACAACCGAAATTTTAGGTTGGATTCTGAGGGACAGAAAAAGGCCTAGAAGAAGACTCTGTGGAAGATGGATGGATGAAATTCGAAAGCGTGCTGGAGTGACATGGAAGAGACAGGCTCAAGAAACTTGGGCAGACCTTCATCCAGCAGTGGATTGATAATGGTTGACAATGATGGTATATATATATTGATCTGTATCTTGCCTTTCTGGCTGAAGGCACTACAGCAATAAGTACAAACTCTTGGGGCAAAAAAAAAAGTATAATCTAAAATATTTTTATGGATTGGGGTTGCTTCACACTGGGTGTTTATGCATAATGCTAGGACTGATGGGCACAAAATAGTACTTAGGAAGGGCTCCAGCCAGTGAGACCACTCCTCCCAGCAGCTGTACCTCTGTATGGATGCATTGCCCAATGGGAGATTAAACATGGCCAAAACTATGGGTTACTAGGCCACTACCCAAGATGCAGACCTTGAAAGTGTCAAATAAAACATTCAGATGCGAAGTATGAGACATGATACATCCATGTACCATTTCAGTCTCTTATGATACCCCTTGAAAAGCACACATGACAGATGGATTGGTTTAATAATTGAATACAGGTAGTTGTGAAGTGGGTTTCTAATGAGAAGCAACAGAATGAATATTGTTCCCATTCCAGAAATTCTCAGATATGCTAAAATATGATTGTACTCCTTGTACAAGCAAAATGGGTATTAAAGTGTATGAGAAATGGACTGTATAATTTCAGTGTGTCATGTGTGCCAGATTTCTTTTTTCTTTTTTTTTTTTTTTTGATTGGAAGTTTAACAACAACCGTGAGCAACTCAATGGGCTGTAAAGCAGTCGCCCATCCCTAATTTAGGGCCACTGGTTCCAGGTAAGGGAGACAGCCAGTGCCGTAAGACAAACACAACATCCATGCCTCACAGGGATTCGAACCCGGACCCCTTTCAGACGAATGATCAGAGGCCATCGCTTAGACCACTGTGCCACCGGGGTGGCCCAGATTTTGCATTAGGACCACACTTTTTGTAAAACTCAGTTCAGTATTATGCAGTTTAATAAGAAGTGAAAATTATTATTACTATGTACACGAAATCTTGAGCAACTGTATAAGTTACTTGTTTTGTTTTTTTCTAATATTAAAAGAAATCCGTCTTGTTGCACGATGATATTTATTCAGCTAAAAAATGAAATCTATATACAGTTTAAAAACACATGAGCACTTTCGGTGTCACATTGACACCTTCATCAGATGTAATTTCATTTGTATTTTTTTTTCAGATGTATTTTTTTTTCTTTTCTTCAAAGGCCATTCCATAAAAACAGAGTAATTTTTTTTAAGTTGGCAACAGTTCCAAAGTGGAAAAAATACCCACATAAACGACTAACCAAATTAAGGAAAGTTTCTATAGCAACAGTTATTAGCCATGGCAGATGATTCTGGTTTTGTTATTGCACAGCTGTTTAGCATATGTCTGCATTTCGCCATACAGATACGAAGGTGAGTGATTCAAAGTTAAGAAATAAAATGCGCTGTGCAATAAAATTTTGCTATTCTTTGCATAAGATGGCTCCAGAAACAGTTCATTTAATGAAGAAAGCTTACAAAGATAAATGTTTGGGTGAGGCAACAATTTTTTAGATGGTACCATGATTTCAAAAAAGCGTGTTTGTCGGCAAACTCGTTCCTAGGCCTGGTCGACCTGAAAGTATTGTTACGGAGCATATTGTCAACACTGTTTGGGCAATCCTGCAAGAAGATAGATGAATGACATGTGCCGACATAGCGGCATCAACTAATATTACAAAAATGCCGGCATTCCGCATTCTATGTGACAAATTACTGCTGCATTGTGTGCGTTCCAGATGATGTGAGAATCCTCATCACCTGATGTGAGAACAATTCTTAGATAAAGTTCAAGTGTCTCACAAGTGGAAGCAAAGGATCCAAACTATCTAAACACAGTAATAACTGCCAATGAAATATGTGCCTACTATTTCGACCCCCTCACAAAGCGCGCAATGAGTGTCTAGAAACACACAGGCTTGCTTCCTATAGAAAAAGGTCCGCCAAACCAAATCAGCTGGGAAGGTCATGATGGTAATTTTCTTTTATCATAAAGGTGTAGTCTACCAGCATGTCATTCCTCCACAAATAACAGCCAGTGCTGGGTATTACATTTCAGCCTTGAAGCGTCTGCGACAACACATATAGAAAAATGCTGACAAAGAGAAATGTTTGAGTGAGTTAATGATTTTTAGATGGCACCATGATTTCAAAAAAGGACGTTTGTTGGCAGAACTTAGGCCTGGTTGACCTGAAAGTATTGTTACAGAGTGTATTTTGTTAACACTGTTCGGGCAATCCTGCAAGAAGATAGACGAATGACATGTGAAGACATAGCAGCATCAACTAATATTTCAAAAACATCAGCATTTCACATTCTACACAAGAAATTACTCCTGTATCATGTGTGTTCCAGATGGGTACCTCATCACTTGATTAGAGAACAATTGTTAGCCAGAATTCAGGTATGTCACGAGTCGAAACAAATGATTGCAAAGGATCCAAACTTTCTAAACACAGTAATAACTACCAATGAAACATGGGTCCACTATTTTGACCCAACCCCCCCCCCTCTCTCTCTCTCACACACACACACACACACAAAGCACACGAGCGTCTGTAAACACACAGGCTCGCCTCCTCCGAAAAAGATCCGCCAAACCAAATCAGCTGGGAAGGTGATGGCGATACTTTTCTTTGATCATAAAGGTGTTGTCTACCAGCATGCCATTCCCTGACAAATTAGTGTCAATGGTGAGTATTACATTGCAGTCTTGAAGCATCTGCGATGACACATCAATTAAGCGACCGGAACTGGTGAGCAAGTGGACATTACACCATGATAATGCCGGCTCACATGTGGCTGCTTGTGTTCAAGTTCCTTACAAAATGCAGTATTGAAATCATGCCACAGCCTGCCTACAGTCCTGACCTCGCCCTGTGCGAATACTGGTTGTTTCCAACAATGAAGTTCCATACATTCAACACAGATGCCGAAATGATTCAAGCTGTACGGTGGTTGATAAAGCGACTTCCACAAAATGCCCTCACCACATACTTTGAAAAGTGGACTGAACGATGGGACCATTGCATATCATCCGAGGGAAGATACTTTGAGAAAGAATAACATATATTTTGCTGTACCTATATTTCTTCATTTTGCGTGATTTTGCTCTGTTTTTATGGAACGGCCATTGCAATTTACTTTTTAATGTACTCACTGTGTATGTGCATTATCATTTGATTTTATGATTTTCTTTCCACTTTCATGCTTTGGAAGTGCGTTGATCAAAAGCTCTAATTCACTAAACAAAGAAGTCTGACCGCCTACCTCCCAGTCATCAAGGAAGTACGGGTCCTTCATTCCATGATGCAACAGATGAATTAGACATCCTACTGCATGTTAACATATAATACCTAATCTGTTTTCTTTTATTTTCCTTGGCCTCAAGGTAAATAATTGAGGTAGCACTTCTAAGCTTGAAAACTGAAAAATATTACATCGAAGGCAATGCATTAGAAGTTGGACACAGACTCTTCTGAAAATTAAATTCTCATTCTGATTATCAGGACACTACAATACTTATGAAAAGCTAAGCACACAACATTCTTGTTCAAATCTTCTGTTCTTGGTGTTACCACAGCAGTGTAATGTCATCCTCACAGCTACATGGCAAATCCCACTACTAAATGCTGCAGCATCAGTCAGTGGCAACTCCAAATGTTTATTCTGGGGACTGATATGTACCTGGCATTGCTCCAAAGAAATCAGTACACTCATATTTATGTTGTGGAGTTATGAAACATGATATTGGCAGTTAGGTCTCTCCAGGATAATAATAATATTGCTTTGTGAAAGCATATCAGTATTCTAATACCAGAAACGAAAAACGCATTACACTTTTGGAATAGCTACAAAATTTATTTCCAAAAGCTGCTGATACAAGAAAATAGAAAATCCTAAAATTAATGAATAAAATCCATTGGTAGTTTTGTTCAAAATCAAGTACAGCCAACTTCCAAAAGACTATATGCTTTTTCAAATACCTGAACAGTATGGAAGCTGCTGGTGTTTGTTTTTATTTTGGGCATTTCAAATAATGTTATCAGAACACCCACACACATGTACATGTTGTGTGCAAATATTTGTGTTGTTTATGCAAGCCCACACACATGTCTTCGCACATTTGTGAATGTATTTCAACAACTTCTACAAAAGCCTACCAAAAACTATATGTAAGCTCTGAGACTGTGAATATATATTCACTTCTACAGAAGCCTATGAGAATCTATATGTAAGCTCTGAATATACAGGGTCTCCATAAAGTCTTTCCCACATTACAAAAGTTAATATAAACAAATCTATGTAAGTTAAAATGGTTGGCAACATAATATAGCAGCACTCAAAGTTTTTTATCTGTTCTTCAGGTGAGCGCTGCTGTTGAATAAGAGAAGCATTTCATCGAAAATGGCTTCCATGCAAGAAGAAGTGGCGTGTAGTTTTGTGGTTCCACGAGACCAAATCTGCAGTTACTGTCCAGCGTTATTTCAGAAAATGGTACAGACGTCAGTAGAGATGTATAAAAATAAAATGTATGTGCATACACAACCACTGAAACAGAAAACTTGCTGTGAACCACAATAACAATAGAATAAGATAACTTAAAGAAAATTTAATAAAACAGTAAATAATTATTAGAACATTAAAGATTCCAATGAGGACAAAATAAGTACATTAAAATTGAAGGTGTAGCAATGAGTGTGAAATGGACCTTCATGGCAAAATATTAAAATATCGGACAATGTAGCTCACTAAAACCAGGGATTAACTAAAGAAAAATTTTATATCTAAAAAAGTAATTCCGTTAATGAACCTTCAAAAATTATAAAGAGCAGTGTTAGAATTAAAAATAAATCTTCTACTGGACCAGCGGACCACTGGAATTAGCAAACAACCACTGGTCCCCAAAATGCCCACTGGTCCATAAAAAAAAATAATAACAACAATAAAATCTTAGACATTTACAATATATGTAGAAAATAACATACCATTTCAACGGAACTATCTTTAATATTTGTTTTTAAACCTACTGTTAGTTTGCAGCCTGAAAAGAAAACCATGCAGAAAGGTAAAAGAAATAGAAATTAATATTTTAACTTGTGACAAAAAAAACAACAACACAAAAACTAGACATCCGGGCCAGTAAAATCAATAATTCAGTGGTCCGGAGGGAATTTTACTGGCCAGTGGACCACTGGATAATTCAAATGCTGAATAGCATTTTCAACAACTTAATTCAAAAATTGCAAATACACGAGGAAAAGATTTTAATTTATAACCGGCAACTGCAAGAGGAACCTGGCAATAAAATTTAAATTATTTCTGTGCAAATGAAACTTTTGATACAGTTCCTATATCCTGAGAACAGGTCTTGATACAATTTAGAGGCCAGATGCATCTGTAAAAACCAAAGAACTCAGAAGATGTTAAAAGCAATTGAACCTTCTACAAGTTAAAATAGAATTAAGAATTTAAATCTGAGTGATGTCTTGAGTAGATGTTTTAATTGCCATAAACAGCATTTTTATTTCTTTTTAATCTACAAGTAAAAACTATCTGCAAAATCTGCTAATAATTTTGAAACTATCCACATACATCTACATATCTGCCAGCTTTTAGAAACTGAAATCCGTAAAAAAAAACAAAAAAACAATATATTTGATGAAAATTATAATCGATATAATTCAATGAAATCCCTTGTCGTGCATACTGTTTTAAATGTACCGAACACATCGATTAAAAAACAATGTTACCTAAATGAAGTATCAAATTTTAATTGATATGACTACAGATATTTGAATTTATTGGCATGTTTAGTTATTTTAAAATACATTGACAGAAAAAAAAATCCCAACACCAAGAAGGGGTTGTGTTAGATAAATGACAGTTGGTAGGCGGTGAGAGTACATCTGTAAAATGACGTCTATGCAAATTTCGCGCTCGGCGCATATGTGTGGCACTAGTAGCGCCCCTCGGAACATGCAAAGCAGGTTTGCTGTAAATACGCGCTGTAACGTTCGTGTGCTTTAGTTATCGTTGAGATTCGACGTAGGGTGTTGATGTTAGTCAAGAATGCCCTTAAGACGACAAAGAAGCCATTATCAACAGCTCACGGAGTTTGAACGAGGTCGTGTAATAGGGCTACGAGAAGGTGGATTTTCTTTCCGCAATATTGCAGAACGACTTGGCAGGAATGTAGCCACTGTGCACGATTGTTGGCAGCGGTGGTCAAGGGAAGATACTGCCTCAAGAAGGCCGGGTTCCGGCCGGCCACGTGACACTACGGAGAGGGAAGACTGCCGTGTATGGCGTATGACCGTGGCGCATCGTACCGCGTCTGTGGCAGCAATTCGAGCTGCAGTTGCCACCACAGTGACACCACGAACTGTTACAAATCGGTTACTTGAAGGACAGCTCCGAGCCAGATGCCCTGTAGCATGCATTCCACTTACTTCAAACCACTGCCGTTTGCGAAGTCAGTGGTGTCAAGCTAGAGCTCATTGGAGGACGGAGTGGAGATCTGTTGTGTTTTCTGATAAAAGCCAGTTCTGCCTGGGTGCCAGTGATGGTCATGTGTTGGTTAGAAGGAGGCCAGGTGAGCGTCTGCAACCAACCTGTCTGCGGCCGAGAAACACTGGACCTACACCTGGAGTTATGGTCTGGGGAGCAATTTCCTATGACAGCAGGAGCACTCTCGTGGTTATCCCACGCACCCTGACGGCACAGTTGTACGTCGGTCTGGTGATTCAACCTGTTGTGCTGCCATTCATGAACAGCATTCCAGGGGGTGTTTTCCAACAGGATAACGCTCACCCGCATACCGCTGTTGTAACCCAACATGCTCTACAGAGTGTCGACATGTTGCCGTGGCTTGCTAGATCACCAGATCTTTCACCAATCGGGCACGTATGGGACATCATTGGACGACAACTCCAGCGTCACCCCCAACCAGCATTAACCGTCCCTGTATTGACCGACCAAGTGCAACAGGCATGGAACTCCATACCACAAACTGACATCCAGCACCTGTATGACACAATGCATGAACGTTTGCGTGCTTGCATTCAACATTATGGCGGTTACACCGGTTATTAATGTACCAGCATTTCACATTTAAAATGGCTCTTCTCGCGCTTACAATAAGCTGTGATCTTGAAACCTTAATCGATTAAATATGTTACCTATACAAATGTATTGCCGCCATTTCATTCCTCTACAACTATTTTTTCGTGGTGTTGGGATTTTTTTTTTTTTCCGTTAGTGTAGAATCCGTACATAATTTTTCATTACTATGCTATCATTGTGATTTATAAAAATATAAAATTTTATTTAAGTTTGCATCTAGGGAAGGATGTTCCACCGTTTGACCTCCCAAATCCAACAGGATCGTATCCCACGCTGTCATGGAACAAACTAAAATGTTTTAAAAAATGAACCATTTTCATGCTAGGTTTATCTTACGGAGAGATGGACAATGAGACAGTCAAATAAAAAAATGAAATAAAAGAGTGACACTAATTGGTAAATTAGGCTCAACTAAAAACGAAGTGAACAAACATTTGGCATGAATCGCATATCCAGTTCATTATAACTTTTAACAAAGGAAGTTAGTTTCATATTCCCCCCCCCCCACACACACACACAGTCAACATTAGATTTCTGCTTGGCACTAGAAATAAGATTAGTAATATCATTCCTTCCACTGTGTGAAATGCTGAAATTACATCAACACATAGTGCAAAATGCATATTTTTCATTATTTGAAAATTTTGCAATGCACAGGAATTCCGCAGAATACGCATCACAGAATGTTTGATAGTACTCCCCCCCCCCTTTATATATTGCTGCTCATAGCGAATCACTAATACCAAATTTATTGACACTTGGGAAAAAATGCAGGTAAAACTGGTATAGTAAAACAGTAACAGCTTAAAGTGATGCACTTTGCAGAGGAAAAAAATATTACCTCAACATATTAATTTCGTTGAATCAAGCCAAGACATTTTATGCACGTTATTAAGCGACAAACAAAGCACGGCTGGAAAACAAAGAGATTAGAACTTACTAACGGTCTAGCAAAATAAATCATTGCTGGAGAAGCACTGGCCCGAATGAACATTGGACTTATTTTTTTTAACTTCTTACTTCATCAGGTCCAATTTGTCAGAGAATAAGTTACAAAACCATGCCGCAATGCATTTTTAATTTCACAAAACTGGCAGCTTTTGCTTAATTTCGTCCTGTTAGGTATCGATCTGGGCTTAAAAATTCCAAAGATTTAAAATCCGTTTGATTTTTTTTTCTATGATAACTATGTTCTGAGATAGCAATTCAAAATGAGAGTAATAAAGACACATGCAAGACACACCCCACGCTGACCTTGCGACCTGGGGAACGAACAATGCATTATCTGAAAAGGAGAAAGGGGGGCAAACGGCGCGCGAGAAAGAGAACCAAGCTTAAGGTTAAACAAGCCCAGCTGGTTGGTGCAGTTCAGTTTACATGTGGCGCAAGTTTTAATGTTTGAAACAACGCAAAACAATAAACCTAAAATGTGGAAAAACTGTGGCAAATGCCCACATAAACAGATGTAACTGAAAAAGTATTCGTAACTTACATCGGCACTTTACTTTGAATGGATTAAGTAAAAAAGTTTTAATAGTGGATGCAAAATCATCAGAAAAAAAAATCTCGAAGAATCACCAAATCTGTAAAATTAACATTTTGCCTGTAAAACAAGTCACATTTCCGTAAATTTTACGGGTAAATCGTAAAACTTGGCAGGTATGCATCTACATTCTGCTACTCTGACGATCACCACTGGACCTAAAAAGCATAAAGGCTTGGTCAGAAAAATTTAAAGCAACACTCGGTGTTGCTGATCACCACCCCGAGAGGGCCGACCACCGGTTAAACAAGAGACAGCTGCAGCTGTTTAGGAGACATTTCTGTGAAGCCCCAGGTAATCCATTCATCGTGCTTCACTGGAAACTGGGATTCCCTGTGCCATGGTTCACAAAATTTTATACAAACATCTTCACCTGTATGCTTATAAGATACAGATCTTTCACACTCTTCAGCCTGATCACTGCCCTTGTGGTGCTGAATTTGCGACAGAGATGTTGCAGCGCATAATTCATGATAGTGATTAGCTGCACCATGTTTGTTTCTCAAATGAAGCCACATTCCGCATATATGGTACAGTAAATAGGCACAATGTGCGAGAATCTAAGGATCAGAAAATCCCCATAATGTCATCGAACAATAGAAGGCTAGCCCGAAAGTGAACGTATGGTGTGGTCTGATGCACGATAGAATCATCAGACCCCCCCCCCCTTTTTTTTTTTTTTTTTTTACAGAGACCACGATAGCATGTAAAGTGTACCTGGACAGGCTGGAACTTTTTGTAGTATCTCAGTTGCATGCACTCCAACTCTCGGTTATTTTCCAACAAGACAGTGCCCCACTACATGGGTCAATAATGGTTTGCGAGTTCCTAAATGTTACATTTCTGGAGAGATCGATTGGCCATGGCATGGCTGCCTTGATCACCCGAAATAATCCCTCTAGACCTTTTTCTGTGGGGTTATGTGAAAGACAAAGTTTACTTTACAGTGTTTCGGATATTGAAACATTGAAGAGAAGAATAATGGACATAATTTGTTTTGTCTCTGCTGAGATGTTAAACGAAACGTGATGTGAAATCGAATATCGCTCAGATGTAATCCGAGCTACAAATGGTGCCTATATGGAGATGTACTGACACCGGAAGAAAAAAAAAACAAAAAACTTTACTTGTGCACCATCATTGTCGTACATTCCCTTCATTATACCTGCAACACAATTTTTTATATTAATTTTTGTAATGTGGGAAACACTTTATGGACACTTGTGTATATTCACATCTTCTACAAAAGCCTATCAAATACTATATGTAAGCTGTGAATATAAATTCACAACTTTTACAAAAGCCTATCAAATACTATATGCAAGCTGTGAATATAAATTCACAACTTCTACAAAAACATATGTAAGCTATGAATATATACTCATAATTTCTACAAAAGCTTACCAAAAATTACAGAAAATGTTTCTGACCAAAGAAAAACTAAAGCCCTCTCGACTGTATAGAATCAACCTACAAAAAAAATAAAATAAAAAATATTGTCAATTATAGATATTATCCTAATTTGTTCTTAAACAGAATTATACATAATATACCAGGAATACTTACGGAATTACTACAAGAACAGAATCTAGAATGTTTCACATTCATTAACTCTGTACATTCAATCACCTCTCACTGTACAACAGATACTGTTTTAATTTATTTGCTATGTGAAAGTTATTAATGGCTGCTATGACACCATAATATCCGCCTACAGAATTTATTGACTGTCTTATTTTGACACGACACAAGTTCATCAGAGATGATGGCTTACTAACTTCCTGCAAGACTTCATTCCACCTTTGATCATTGTACTCTGTCATAAAGATTTCTTGACATTTTGCAGCAACAGCATCGAAAGAACTCTGAACTGGTCCTGTGACTGCAGTGAATGGAAGCAGAAGCTCCAAAATATCAAGAATCCCATGCTGACTCCTTAAGTTCATAAACAAAGTCAATAAATGAACCAAGTACGGCTGACTATTAATGCTTTCCTTCTGAAAAAGAATATGTGGATCACAACCACACATTAGCAAATTCTTAATGACATAATACTTGTAGGTTCGAACTTGACACTTGTTGGGAGGAACATCGTCACGGTAGCCAATATTATTGCCATGCCTAGACAAAAACATTGCATCCCAACTTTCAATCACTAATGCACTAAAGATTGGAGGGTAGGAGAAGCTCAGTGGTGAACCATAATGATCATTACAACTGCAACATACTGGATTAACACTGGCTCCATGCTCTGACAACTTTTTTATGGACACTATGTCTCCAAAACTTGCAGCCAATGACAAAGCAGTTTCACAATTAGGAAATGGCAGAACACCATTTTTTGGTAAAATTTGATACAATGTATCAAATTGATTCATTCTTCTGTGATGTAAGCTATTTACTGGAAAACCATATGAAAGAAGAAGGTTTAAACACTCATGGTTTCTGTACTCGACAGCCATCTGAAGTAGACATCTGTAATCAGGAGAAGTATAGTCTGCAGCATGCAGCAGGAGTTGGAGATCTGTTTTGTCTAATAATAATTTTACACAAGCAAGATCACCATTTGAAACAGCCCAATGAAGGGGTGTGTCAGAATCACCTATCATTGATTTATGCATAAAGAAATTTGGATTGGCATTGTAATCAAGGAGAATTTTAACACATTCTATATGATCATTCTTGGCAGCAGCAATGAGTGGAGTCTTTGCTAATTTATATTGCCAGCTAAAGTTGGAAATAGCATTGCAGTCACTGAGTATATCTTCACATTCCAAATATCCTCTCTTAGCAGCAGCAATAACTGCACGCTCTGATAATTCACATGTGTTAAACTTTAGATTAGTAATATAATCACGAAGAAATTTTACACATTCTGAAAGATCATGCTCAACAGCACAAAGCAACTGTTTTTGTACACATTTACTCACATACAAGTTGGGACATACATTGCAATCAAGGAGTACTTTTACACATGCTGTATGACCAGTCTGAGCAGCAGCCATGAGCAGAATCTGAAAGAATTTGGTGTCCAAATTTGGATTAAAATTGCGGTCAATGAGTGCTTCTAAACATTCCACATAGCCATTCATTGCAGCAATAACAAGTAACAACTTAAGTAATTGATCCTTGTCCCAGATTTGATTTACGTTGTAATCAAACAGTATTTTTATACATTCTGAGTGACCATTTCTAGCAGCTGCTAGGATCAGGAATAATTGCAATTTCTTTGTTTTCATGTATGAATCAGTGTTGCAGGATATGAATATATTTAAGCACTCCACATGTCCATCCTTTGCAGCAGCAATGAATAGAAAATAACCTGCTAATAATGTGTTCATGTACAAGTTTCGATTTGTATTGTAATCAAGAACCATTTTTAGACACTCCAGGTAACCATTCTTGGCAGCAGCAAGGAGAGAAACATCTTGTATTTTCATGCTCAAGTCTGGTTTACCACAGCAATCACACAATATTTTTACACATTCTCTACGACAATCTTTTGAAGCAACCAAGAGTGGTCTCTCTGGAAATTTATTTGTGCACAAGTTTGCATCTGCACCGTAATCAAGCAGCAGTCTCACACATTCTGAGTGACCATACTTAGCAGCAGCTTGGAGTGGAGTCATTAGTAATTTGTCAGTGTTCAAGTTTGGATCAGCTTCATAATCTAGTAGTAGTTTCACACATTCGCTATGGCCATTTCCTGCAGCAGCGATAAGCGGAGTTTCTGGATGTTGGGCAACTTGCATATGTGGATTAGCCTCGTACTGAAGAAGTATTTGCAAGCATTCTTTGTTACCATTCATAGCAGCAACCATGAGTGAAGTGCCCAAGCACTCAAGTCTCAAATCAGTAACTTCCATCTGTTGCAAGAAGTTCCTTCAAACACTTACTATGACCACATTTTGCTGGTAGATAAACAGGTGTTCTCCTATCCTTATTTTGGACTTGCACACATGCATTCCCCTAAAGAAGACATTCCAATATTTCATTGTGACCTCTTACGCTTGCTTTATGCACAGGATTTTGTCCAAACATATCACCAAGATTAGGGTCAATCAAGCCTAGCAACATCCAGATTACCTTTCATTGGGGCTATCTACAATGGAGTGTTTCCAGAAGTCTCTCTCAAGTTTATATTGGCTTTATATTTCAAAAGTAAACTGTCTTTTCTGCTACTTCTTCATTCTTTTCTTTGCATGCTAAGAGCAAAGGAGTTTCACCACAACAGTTCTTCAGATTAAGTTCGGTAGAATCATGTTTTAGTTCTTCTTCCAAAGCATGCATATCAGTAGGATGTGCTGCTGCTTGATGTAGAACAACTGCTACCAACCCCTCCTACTATGGAAGTACTTTAAATCATGTGTGATAAATCTTGCTAGTAAGCGACCTGACATCACATCAAGACCTCTTAGGCTTCAAAACTCTCTAAGAAAGTAGAACACAAAATCAATGGCTATGAAAACCACATAGGCACAGCAAATGGGCTCTTTTATTGCAAAATAAGGAATGGCAAAATTCTGAGCACTGCTCCACTTTGAAATAACATTTTCGAGACCTTCACCATAAACAGCAAATGAAAACGGATTGCAGACAAAACTTCTACTAGTTCAAAAGGATTCCACTTGAAAACTTCAATAAATTTCAACAGAAAGTTCTTACCTTTAAGAGGCCAGCTCCTCATCACTTTTTTTTTTTTAAATAAGACGATGAGGCTTATAGACAAAGCTTTGTGCCTCACAGCAACTAGTTGGCCATGCGGAAATAGCTAAAATATTTCCTGATCATTAAGACACGAAGATGCACGACCAGCCACAGAGGAGAACCTCCTTGCGACCAGCACGTGAAGTCACAGTAGCAGCACAAAAGTCCATCAAAGGGGCACGCTCATGAGAAGGAAGGTTAGAAATGGAGCGTCCTCACGGAGAAACGTCTTGAGAGAGTAATAAATTTCTCCAAGGCCCGAACTTTACGTTTTGCCACGGAAGCGTCCCGAAAGTCCAACAAATAATACATTTGAGCAGACACGGAAGTTGAGGAAGGAGGGGTTGTGGGGCCGCCCCAGTGGCGCAGTGGTCTAAGGCGCTGGTCTCTGATCATTCGTCCGTAAGGGGTCCGGGTTCAAATCCCGGTGAGGCATGGATGTTGTGTTTGTCTTACGGTACTGGCTCTCTCCCTTCCCTGGAACCAGTGACCCTAAATTAGGGACGGGCGACTGCTTATAGCCCAATGAGTTGCTCACGGTGGTCGTTAAACCTCCAATTAAAATTAAATTAAATTAAAGGAGGGGTTGTCACTCCAAAACAAACCCTCCGATATGCACTGTACGCAGGACAGGAGAGGAGGAAGTGAGACGCGGTCTCAGGCCCGGAGCCACAGAAGCACATCGGGGAAGAACGTTTTCGAATCAGAAAGAGGTAGCTGTTTAAAGGTGCCGTGTCCGTGCGTAATTTTTGAATTATGATTGCTGAGGAACTTCGATAACAGTGTTCGCTAGGCCATCTCTGACGAAAGCTGATAAACTAATATAGCTCTGCCCATACCGACGAAAGCCAGGCTGAATCAGAAGCCGAGATGAGCATGTTACCACTGTGCCGAACAGCGTCAGAGGCTGTAACTGGGGTGGGGGGACCAAGGCCAGGCCCTCAGCATGGCCCCGTCGGGCGGCAGCGTCAGCGGCCTCATTCGCTGGAAGACCAACATGAGCCGGGCACCAAACGAGCACAATGTCCTCGTAAAAAGAACGGAGGCGTTGAAGAGAATGATGCAGAAGAACGATAATGTCCTGAGATTTGCGATTTAATGCCAACAAGGCTCGTAGAACAGAACGACTATCCGTAAGTAGCAAGAGGCCAACGCACGGGCCGAGAGCAAATTCAAGCGCTGATATTAGGGCCCACGCTTCAGCCGAGAACACTTAGGAAATAGTCGAGAAGGAGAACGAACGGCTGGATTTGTTCCGTGGAAAAAATGCCCGATCGCCATCGAGGAGTTAATCTTCGATTGATTGATTGATTGATTGATTGATTGATTGATTGGAGGTTTAACGACCACCGTGAGCAACTCAATGGGCTATAAGCAGTCGCCCATCCCTAATTTAGGGCCACTGGCTCCAGGGAAGGGAGAGAGCTAGTGCCGTAAAACACAGCAACATTACATAATCTCACTAACATAGCTACCCGAAAACTGAATCATTAATTAACAACGCTAATTTAAAACATAAGTAAGCAGAAATCCATATCTATTAAAGTCCAAGAACATTTCAAAAACACTGCAAGTAAAAAGGAAACCAACATCAAGGAATACATCTGAAACATCTCTACACATCAAAGACACCATCGTCAACCACATTATGTTTCTTTATGTAAGCTTTAACATCCTCTATACGTTTATAGTATGTTTCGTAATAAGTGTCTAAAAGTTCAGGAACAGGATTTTTCGTAATTATCCAATTCAACACGGCATCCAAACGATGTACAATAGCATTTAACTTATACATATTTAACTCGTAAAACTCCGGAGTGAGTGGACATATCTTTTTATTAGGCACAAAAATTTTTTTCAGTTTGAAAAGATCCAAAGTTTCGTCATAATCTGGGCAAGATGCAATGAGTTCCATGACAAGACGATACCGTGATGGTTTATCTCTATCTTCGGCAAAATCAGGATCCAGGAGAAAAGAAAGATCTACACGAGGGATAAATTCCGGTTGAAGATAGTCTCTAGCTTTGCTCCGTTTTAACGGATCACCACTTGAATCAGTGCTGGATCGTTTAAATATCGAAGCTGTACATGAGTTCTCTGCGAAATTCTGTAATGCTACTGAACATTTCTGTAAGTTAGCAATGCCCAAAGTACCAACATTTGCTGTTGTCTGAATCCCAGGATCCAAAGAAGTCGGCATTTCAATCAATGTCTTCTCTCTCGGCTCGACTGGATCCACCACTTGGGTTTCACAAGTCTCAGCCACGGCAGGAACCAAGTCAGCGACATGTGTAATACCATGTTCTAAATCCGATCTATCTTCAGGTACAACAATTCTTTCCTCATGGGAATCAGAGAGACTGTTCCTCAAGGGAGGTCTATGTACATACGTGCATTTAGCACGAATGTGCCCTCTTTCATTGCAAGCATAACAAAAAATTCCTGTATAAATATTAAACATGAACCCATGAGAATCCAATACAATTTCAACCTCTTTAGGACAAGTTTGAAGAGCTGATTCATTCGGGAAGATAACCCGGAGGGTCCGCTTCAACCCACCAACATGACAATAATTTGAAGATTGCGGGGCTTCTATAACTCTATGAACTGAACCCACCACCCGGCTAAACTGAGAAAGAAGAACTATCAACGCAGAATCCGGTACCTCAAGTGGCACCGGAGACAAAGTTACCGTGATCGGTCGTTCACTTGCATAAGCAGGTTACAAAATTTGATTATTTATAGAAATCCCTTGCTTTAACACAAGTTTACAATCTGCACTATTTATAAACAACACTGATATACCTCGTTTACTACGACCGATTCCTTTAATTGCCTCTCTCGGCACTCGTTCTTCTAAAGCTTTTAAATATACCGGTAACGAAGTCTGTGGTAACGCATGGAAAATAATAGTTTTCTCAGAAAGATCATGAAAATCTTGACATACCTTGGAATCCCTTTCGAAAGAGAGACGAAAGGGATTGCCCTGGCACTCAATCTCTGACGCACAACGCTGATCACTCGTATTAGCAGAATTCTCCTTATCAACCACAGACGCCCAACTGCAAGTTTCCGTCTCTATAAAAACACTCTTCTGCGTTCCTATCGCAGAAGAAACTCCTTCAGCAGCAACGCACGAAGACATGCTCTGTTGATTTCCAGGACCGGTTTGACCTGTTGGATACTTATCTCTTGAGAAACTCGGGTCAATCACCATGGCAACCCTCTCACAGGTCAGCGGAGAAACACTCGGCGAACTTGACGACGACTTCTTATCAGTAGATCTCGCTCCACGTGGATAAACATCCTTTCGATGGTCACGTGTAACATGGCTGGCAGATATCGCCATTTTCAGAACTCGTCAACGGCAAGCACAAAAACACAATAAAACTCTTCGTATGAATAAACTATAGAACTTAACGCTCTCAAACTTCACCAAAAGAAGCATGGAACATTCACACATCCGTCACGCTACTGCAAACCATCCTACGAACGATATTTCAACATAAACACAAGCAAAACTTGGAAGCTTGAAAACACGACACACGACGAAAGCCATTTAGCTATGGAGAGGGAGTTAATCTTCGAAGCGTCAGTAGCAATGATGTGGTGCGACGCTGAGAACTGGGCCAACAACACCCCAAAGCAATGTCTGAGAAGCATCGGATGCAGATATCGTTGCTGAAAAGGGAGACCCGAGCAAATAATGGAGTAGCAGGGTGCAGACGAAACAGGAGGGGCCGGCAGAGCTTGAAGAAGATCGCTGTTGACGAAAAACGTCTCCTGTCGGAAGCGACTGAGCACGATTCCAAGGGGAAAGCCATGGGATCTCCAAGCGTAGAATGACAAGGCGTCCTCTTCCAGAAGAAAATTAGCGATAGGCGAACGCTGACCCATCGACAAGGGCGGTGCAAAAATCGGACTGTCAGGAGGGTGATTCGAGAACGCACGCTAGCGATTCCACATTCGGCACGCAAGACCGCCACAGGCGTCGAACGAGGGAGGTGGATGGCTGCACGGAGTGCATGGTTGAGCAGAACTTCTAGAGCGTCGTAGCCATAGGTGGGAGAGGCGAACAGGACCGGAGCCGCATATTCCAGAATAGGCCGAATCACAGCAACAACAAAGGCGAGAGCGTTGGGGAAGCCAAGACCCCACCGGTGATGACAAACAACTTTGACAGCAGACAAAGCTCGGAAGATTGACTTCTTGACGTGCGTGAGGGGTGAAGAACAGGTCAGGGAAGAGTTAAACCAGACCCCTAAAATCTTGATGGAGGACTGCCAAGTCACTGAGTCAGAGCCCAGCAGGAAAGGAGGGGCAGGCGACCGGCGCTTACGAGAAAAGTCAACCGCGAAGCTTTTAGAAGGAGAGAGACGTAAATCCCAGGATGATGCCCACTGAACAATGGAATCCAAAGAGGATTGCATATAGCTAAGTGCCGCCGCCCGGTTGGGACTATAGGAAACAATGAAAATATCGTCTGCAATAAAAATTGAAACCAATGAAAATATCGTCTGCAAATAAGAACCGTTCTTCCTGCCAATATAATGACCAAGCGAAGAGGCAGCCGGATGACTTGGCATAGCGAAGGAGGCAACGTTTCTTGTGAAGCCGCTGAGCCCAATCAGAGTTCCACCAGGGAGACCAACGTCGACGCTGACCGCTGAGCCGACTAGAAGCGTGGAGAATCAGGGAAATGCGGTCCAGGATCATAGCGGCACCGTCAGGAGTGGAAGGAAGTTCACCACGGATAATCTTCTGGATAGAAGGCCAAGCCACTGACCAAGCAACTGGTTGTAGACCCAGAGCAGGAGGGGAGGGGAGCCAAACATCTCTGCCTCCAATGCTGTTATGACAGGATGATGGGTGCTACCGTAGAGGACACTATCCACAGACCAGGAGCAGTACGGAACCAGCTGAGGAGGGCACATGGTGAGGTCCAAAACAGAACAACTTGACCCCCTGCAAAAGGTAGAAGACCTCGAGTTTAGGAGACAAAAATCCTGCGAGCAAAGCCAGTCCACGAATTCAGTACCTCCCGGGCTCGGAGAAGCAGAACCCCAGCTAGGGTGATGAATGTTGAAATCCCCAACCACCATACAACAATCAGTGAGCAGTTGTTCCATCCGTCCAAGCAAGAGCGCCGAGAGGGGAGGAGAGGGAATGTATAAATTAATAATCCTGAGCGTGGGGTCGCCAGAGAAAATATTCGTCGCAAGAGGCTGCTCGTTCGAATCCGAGCTGAAGATGTTCACCAATCTGGAAGAGATATCCGACCTAATTGCAGTTAAGAGGCCACCCCCCCCCCGATCCCTCTTATACACCATACGGGCTGGGAGGGAAAAAGAGAGACCAGGAGATAGCCAGGATTCTTGGATAGTTAAGATCGTGGCTGTAGCAAAAATAGAACTGTCGGTGAAATAAGGTCTTTTGGAGCGTTGAGACTGCGCAGTCCATTGGACCAGCGACCAACTATTCATGAAGAGAAAAGTGATCCGCTAGGCCAGATGCCGTCTTGAACCGCATGGAACAGAGGCCACAAAGAAACTTACCGTCGTCACGATGAGCTTTCAGGTGTGACAGCAAGGCTGGACGAGAAGAGAAGGGCATGGCGCATGGAGGACATGAAAAGGTTCTGGAGTGAGAAAGTTTGACGGATTCCGCAGCAGACTCCACATACGGAACCACAGATTCTTTGCATGACAGGAATTCATCGGCGCTTAGGCCAGTGTCAGGAGGTTGCTCAGTAGGCATTGAAGAAGCTGGGCACCCTGCAACTGCAGTAGGAGGATTCTGCAAAATTTCAGCCTGTGGCACCTGTGCAACGGATGATGTGGGGCCAACATGTAGGGAAGGAGGTGAAAGAAGATTCATCAAAGAGTCCAATCTACTGGTGAGTTCAGAGATAATGTCCAGAAGCTGGGGGAAGGCAGAGGAGCAAGCACACGGAGGTTGAGTCTGAGTCGCCGCATATGAGGCCTGGTGGACTTGACGCACAGAGTCCCGAGCTTCTGGATAGCTGAGATGCTTCGAAGCCATACTATCTAGGATCTGCTTTTCTTGGAGGTAAATTGGGCAATTTGTGGCAGAAGCAGGATGAGAGCCCTTGCATAATACGCACTGGAAGCTCGACGCCGAGCATACCGAAGAGCCGTGTCCTTCACCACAACGAGAACAGCGAGCGGCACTACGACAGGTTGACAGCAGATGTCCATAATGCTGACAATTTTTACACTGCCTAGGCGAATCCAAGAAGGGTCTGACCGCACATCTGGAATACCACAGATAGATAGTGTCACGGTTAGTAAAGCCCAGTTCTTCCACTAGGACCGAAGAAGTAGGGACCCTCGAGGAATTTACGGAAAGTCGGAACCGAACAACACGAAGACAGTTCACACCACGGTCTAACAATTCCGAAGCAATTTCATCAACAGGGGCTTCAATGTCCACATCTCGAACTAAAAACTTCGTTGTCATAAGCTTAGTGAGGACTTGAGTTTTGACAGGTACCTGAAGAAAATTAGAAAGTTGACAAATTTCCAGCAAGCAAATGAGATTCGAGGAACGCACCAATAAGACACCCGAACGTAAAACCTGAACGTCTGAAATCGAGTCATACATTGAAATATTGTCCACGAAGAATCTCTTCAACAACATGGGATGGACTCTGGGTAGCTTCCCAGAAGTCACGGAAATAAGTATTTCACCACGAGTCACTCCGCTCGCAAATGCCCTACGCAGCAATTCCTGAGGAGACCATTGAATCGAACAAACAAAATCATTAACTGGAACTAGCAAACCACCCAGCTGAGGAAGCTCATCACCCGGTGAAGAACGCATTCTTTTATCCGGAGTCGAGGAATCAGAGTCCCCCATCCCCGCCGGACCCACCGTAGGGAAGGAGGTGAAAGAAGATTCGTCAAAGAGTCCAACCGGCGGCAGCTAGGGCCCACCCCGAATCAACAGACCACAACAGACAAGAGCATGCAAAGACAAATATCCTACCGTGGATATGGGAAGAACCAACCGCCTGCAAAACTTTAGCAGGCAAAGAAACGAAAGTAGAAGTGGAAACAGCAAGCCGCTGTTTCAAAAATGCAACGGAACAAGAACGCTTTCGCCAACGACGACACACCCAAAAAACTCAGTATCCTACGGGGTTCACCGATTAGAAATATCAGAGTCAACTTCACACCCATCCAACCGTTGCCAATCAAAAAAACTAACCACATTCCACACAGTATCCTACGGGGTTCACCGTTTAGAAAGAGGAAAGCCAACTTCACACAAGCCAACTGTTGCCAGACACATCCTCTCACATATAAAACACCCAAGGAGGTTATATTACTGGAGACACCACTGGCTCTGCCGCCATAGTATAGCGTCTAAAAGGGGAAGTGTGCCGTGCGAACTCAAAAACTGCGTTCGAAATATGTCCCACGCCGCATCGCGGCGCTGCAGACGGTATCTGTGTCAGAGAATGTGTGTAGCGATGTGCATGTAACCCAAACAACTGGGGTTGAATTAGGATGTAAGTGTACGATTTTCTTAAGTGTGCGATTATGGAAACACCGTTTACGGTTCAGTGAAATGTCTTAAGTCTGCCGTAGAGTGCAGCGTCGTCGTCAATTTAAATTACAATAGAATTCTACATGATTTAAATTGATATGAAACCTCCTCGAAGAATGCCTACTAAAACGATAAGAAATGGCGTGGATGTGCCAAGTAAAGACGTGCTGTTTAGAAAATTTAAATATATCACTCAGTAGCGGCTAGCGGTAAGCTGAGATGGAGGGGCTGCATTCAAATTTTGTAGATATCACTTCGAAAGCTAAGTTACTGAACCTGCTGATGCTGTCCCTTTAATAATAATTTATATATGTACTCGTAGAAATTAATATTTAGTTTTTATATTTAGCAACTGATGGGGAAATCCTAGAGATAACCGATACCTGAATTAGGGAACAGATATCAAGGAGTGGCCATATTTATGAAGAAAATAATCGGCGTATAAAACTTGGTTTGTTGCATTATTTCTTAAAAGAAAAGTGTTTGGCATATTTTGTAGTCACAGATCATTTTAATGTGAACTTCGGAATCATAGTGCTATCCAGTATTTTCGTGTATATTTCCTCATTGTTTACCTTGTGGAGAGGTACCCATGCATACAGCATACACCGGTACTGCCGGTACTGGGTACTGGCCTCCCGATAATAAATAAGGGCGTCTTCCTCTCCCTTCCTACTTCGCCTCTGTGTCACTTCGTATCGGGCGCTCTAGCCTAAATCTCCTAGTTTCCTATTTCTAAGGGTTGTTTAAGACCTGGGGTCAGACACTCCCTTCCTAAAATCCTCTACATATGATCATTTGATCATCACCCACGCATACACCATTGCACATCAAAGAAATTAGTTCCACATACATTCCATGCAGGACCCTTATCCTAACGATCTTAAACATGATGCTAACGATCCTAACATGACGCTCATTAGTCAGTGCATCCTTCCAGTTGTTACGCATAGAGCAGAGACATGGATCTCAACTAAAACAGACATACCGAGGTTGCAGACAACAGAAAAAAAGGATTGAGAGATGCATGTTTGATGTAACCAGGAACAGGAAAGATACAAAGAGGAACTCGCGGATCGGGAAAATTACAAGGATGGAAGATTGCAATGATCAGAATCCCTGAAATTGCAATGGGATGGACATATTTCCAGAAGAAAGAGCCAGCGAGAAATATTAAACTGCATAGCAAGGGATATAAAAAAAAAGGACCCAGAAGATGATGTGGGAGATGGGTGGATGAAATTCGAGAGCAAGAAGAAAACTGGCTCTAAACAGACTTTTGTGGAAGAAACTTGGAGACTGTTATCCAGCAGTGGATTGAGATAGTGGTTGTAAATAATATATAAATGTAGATACTGTAAGAGCAACACACACTCAGTTAAGGGAACCAGTTTTAAAGATAAAAGAAAAATGCGTGTGCCAGTGACAGCGGACACGCACCCAACGTCATATACGCATTTTCAGGTGTCAATTATGACCCCTAGTAGAAATATAATAAATATTTTTCTTCTGATACGCTCCCTTTGGAATTTTGACTTACAGGCATTCTCTTTAATAAATACGAATTGCAAACATATTCCCAGTTTTAATTTTCAAACTATGATTACAATTTAGTGTAGAACAATTTGTTTTCAAAATTTACCAACTTCGCAAATTTTCTAAACAATTGTGTTTGATTAGCACTACCTCAACTGAAATGTTCAGCTTATTTTTTTTTGGGGGGGGGGGGGGGTATGCATATGCAGCAGAAAAGCAAAATATGGCCAATGGAGCAACTTCAATGTTTTTTGATGAATAGAAATGTACATGAGTTTAAAAGCGAAAATTTTGGCTGTGCCTGGTAAGTGAAAATATTAATTTTGTGCAAGTATTTCGCTGCAGAAATTAGTCATTTTTTTTTCATTTTTCAATTTATCCATTACTGAATTTTATTCTTAATCGCAATTTGTTCACATGCCCATTTTGACTAGAAGTAAAACTTTTTGGCAAAAATCTCGGCAACTGAGTATTTGTTGTTAGCAAACACGAATAATCTCCAGTAGCTAGAATTATCATGTTGAATAAAAGCAGGAACAAACTAAAAGTTGAAGGCCCGGCGATGCATTTGCAGCCAACGAAAGACTGCATTGTAGCTACGTCACTCGCAAATAACTCCGAGGACCACTTATATCTGCTGTACCAGCGAGAGCTGCAGCCCCCAGGGACGTTTTATTCAAAGGAAATGAACTGATGTGGGAATAGGCAGTTTCCCACATAAGTTGGTTTCAATAGCAGTCAGAGCAGCGCGCAAGCGTTCTTTTCGCTCCCAGTGGCGTTGTGCAGGAAAAACTTCCAGCCGAGTTCAGTAAACTTCTCTCTTGATGTGGCATGAAAAAAACCTGCTTTGGATTATTGCAGGAGCCGCTCCTGCTGTATATACAAAAATTGCAAGACTTTTTTGTATGGGACATTATATTGAATGCTTAAGTGTCAGCGTCGGCGATGTTGTGGCCAGTGACCATCAGGTACAGTGGCATAACTGTTGCTGTGTTTCAAAATTGGGGGGGGGGGGTCTGATCACATAATGTATATACGCCAGCGACGTTGGTAACCATGCTTAATCGACATCACTGTTTTATTAAGTACACATTATACACGTGTTTGCATTCTATGAAAAATTACAATCTTATATTATTAAACAATTTAGTTGGTTCACATAAAAAGTTCATATCATTATATTCCCGAAACATTTGGGGGATCATTTACATTGGGGATCCCAGACTCTATGAAAATCTGGGGGTCCTGATTCCCCCAGTGGTTAGGCCTATGATCAGGTATAAGTAATACCGTCGTTCAACAAATTTAATGCTGCCAGTCAGATACAGAGCCCTCCTTAAAAACAATTTAGGGACAGCGGGCAAAATTTGCTGTTTGAAGTAAATACGTAGGGGCATGTAAATATAAAGTGCTTCCATGTATCTACTTTTCAAACAGTTATACAGAAACAGCTGATATATAGCATAGAAGGGGAAGTGTGCCGAGCACCCAGCGTATGTATATATTAGCGTGGATATAACAGATATATATAAACGTTGGGTAAGCTTTTCGTATTATTAAGAGGCTTAACAAAAATTATTTTTGTCTGTTACTGACTGGTTTAAAAAACGGTGTGTACCACCTTATTTAAGCACACGCATTTATAATGACATTCCTCTCTGACTGAAGCATAATTTTGGTCATAATGCATGCATCAGAAAATATTTACCAGTAATTGTTCAGAAAAACGAAAAAAAAAAAAAGGGCTGATTTAGAGGGATTTTTTTATACCGGTAGATAAATTTTACTATTAAATGAAGAAATATTGTGGGGGAGCAAATAATTGACCAAGACATTTATTTGTTCTTAATTTCTGAAATTGGAATTATTGCAGTCTCATACTGATATCCCCTCAGTAAATCCAGAAAGGTTTGTCGTCCAAGTAAGGTGCGCGCAGTGACACATTGTGCACAATGTAAACATGTAACACCGTTGTGTAATGCCCCTAGTAGTTGGGAATAGGTAATACAGATATAATTTACACCAACTGAAACAAATGTTGAAGCACATGTGGAAAAACTGACCTCTGACGTGGACCGGTGTGGAATATTGAACTCTCATCAGCACGGGGACCAAAAGCTTGCTGATGAGAGTTAATTATAAATGGCTTTAGGAATTTCCATACAGAAGCCACGTGTAGTTTGTAATAAAGCAATGTTTTAATCTTACATTGCTTGTAGCATTATTTAT
Source organism: Macrothele yani (assembly GCA_039090855.1). Lineage (NCBI taxonomy): Eukaryota > Metazoa > Arthropoda > Arachnida > Araneae > Macrothelidae > Macrothele > Macrothele yani. The sequence goes on along the minus strand of CM077009.1, from coordinate 121,903,929 downwards.
TACAATATTACTAAACCTCAGCACATTGGTTAAGCTTTATTCAATTTATACAGTGAGGCAAAAGTAAGCATCCCATTTTAAATGTTTTTTTTTTCGTTTTTATTTTTTACAAAGTAGAAGCTTGATTATTTCATTGTGGGCTGTTATATGTCAAAGGCTAGAGCAGCAGTTGTTGAAATTTTTTATCAAAAACCGTTTCTCAATTGTATAGCGACAGAGAAATTTATCAGCAACAGAACTTGGGAGGGGGATTTAAAAAGTAACATTACACAAAAAATAAATAACACACAACTTGATTTTTAGGCATCTTAGAAAATGCAATTGAATCAAAGAGCAAGAATTTGTGAATGCAACTATTAGATGTTTTCACACACAATTAAATTTCCAGAAATAAATTTTATACCTGTTTAGTTTATTTTTTTATTACTTTTACACCACCTTGTAAAGAGTAAATTAGTCACACTTAATCACTCATGGCATTTTACAAGTTTTCTTCAAAATACTGAATTTTGTAATATATAATTCCATCATGGAAGCCCTAGTAAGCAATGCTGAAAATGCCAAAGCTAAATGTTGATTGAAAAAAAAAGTGTGTTTATATCAGATTACCACCAGTGGTTTTGGGATTTGAACATTAAAAATAAAAAAAGATGAAGGGGTGGGGCAGCTTGCTAAAGAATCCCACAGTTCTAAACATTTTTAATGAAAAATAGTAACTCTGCAATATTATTACCACCACACATGTTCCTTAAAATCTTTTTGTATATTAATATCTTATCTGCTGAACTATTCAGTTACTTGATGGGAGGGGAGGGGATTAATTTTTTTAAAATAAATACGTTTAAAGAAATGAATTTTGAATCTCTAAATAACTTACCAGTTTTTGTAACTTTCTTTTTCTAAGTTTGTTAACAACCTGGACATTTCTTGACCTCAATATAGGCTGGAAAAATTCTTAATGAGTTTGGGTTAAGTTTCTAGGATCACTTATTTGCATATGCATTAGGCTTACTGTCTGCTATGTGCATACATATCATATTTAATGAAGGAAAAGTTAACTAGCCACTGCTACATACTCCCAAAATTATCCATTCTTTTTAATACAGTCATATGCTTATATATGGTAATATATAGTAGATCAGTAAACACAGCAGTGGCTGCTCTGCTTGCTACGAGTTGAACATTGGTAATGTGACTAAGTTCAAGCCCCTGGGTTTGAATGACGGAACCTGTTCTGTTGCAAAGTTCTTATTAGCTGTTAAGGTAGTTTTGAAGAAGCGCGTTGAGGGTTTGAGCTGTAGCATTACTGTGGAGTCGGTATATATTTACTGACTCCACAGTAATTATAAGTGAGAGCTATTGACTGACTCCACATATATTTTCTCTCTCCACAGTAATAAAAAACCTGTCTCTCACTTGCTTCCTCATAAAAAGAACCTCAACACCCAAATCCAGGAACTTCAAATTTATTTGCAACGTCTCAGCTTAAGGTACTTCATTTTTCTCTATTATCATTGTGAATCTTATTAAGTCCCTTTATATAGAAATGCAACCGAGTCAGTAAATAAAATTTTGCAATCTTACATGTCACATCTTTACTGTGTTCTGCACAACCAATGAATTTAATTTTCTTTATCATCAAGATAACTAGAATATCAACGATACTATCTCTGTGTAGTTTTTCGGTGCTGAAATAATGTGTAACAATACCTTCCAGTTGACTGAGAAGAACTAGGAGTTCCTTTGATGGATATAATAAGCCACCTTTATCAAATTCTCGTATCAGTGTTCCAGAAAACCTGGCATTTTCTTCAATACTGCATGTTAAACACATTTTGGTGCAGTCTTTGCATTTAGTTATTGCAACACATTTCCTAGCTACATAACATGCAACATAAACTAGCAACTGGTTATGGGAATTATGTGGGAAAAGGGAAGCACAATCAGAATATGCAGCACTATTCAAGGTATCTTTCACATTATCTAGCATTTCACCACTTAAAAGTTCATTTAAATTTAACAAAACATTAGGTTTGCAACTGATGGTGTCACTTGGCCCAATAAGGGAATTGACGATTTCTGTTGTGCAGCTAGTACCACATTTTACAGACTTGGCCAGATTATAAAAACTTAAACACTGAATGGTCACTAAAAATTCTGCTGCAGTGGGGTGGTCATTGCAGCCTGACAGTTGCCGAATAATGCCAAAAATGTTTTCTATTGAGTCTTGACTCAAGCGCGATGTCATTACATACTTGTAGTTCAAGGTTTCTGTTAGATATTTTAGTAGAGAGATGGTACTGCTCATAGTGACTCGTAATCCTGCAGCTGTGCTAGCACTTAAAAACCCAATCTTCTTATCTCCTGCAAAAGCTTCCGATTTATCTAAATATAACAGAAAATCATTAAGTACTTTGCATCCTTCAGAATCTATGCGGAGACTACTTGATGGACTTCTAGAGGTCATTATAGTTATTAACTGCATCATTAACTTTATGAAACATGCAGTTACATTAGTACTTCCAAACTGTATTTCAATATGATGCTTATAGAGAAAAAGGCCTTTTAATACTTCGTTGCTAAAAAGCTGCAAAGCATAGCTTGCCCTCATTTTCTCAAAGTTATTCGGGTGAATATGAACGCGTGTAATTTTTGGCATGGCTTTTAGAGTAGTTATGTCAGAGTCCTTCCTCCATGCTGCTTCAACATGCTCTGGTCTTGCTTCTCCTTCGGGCAGAAGAAAACCTCTGGTAACAAATGCGTTCCGTACACATTTTATTAAGTGAGGAAACTCTGATATGAAATATAAACTTCTAGAACAATCTGTAGGATGCATAATGCTGTATTTAGTTCCAGAAGTTTCTGCTGATATACCAAATGTCTTCCACATATTCCTGTTCCAAGAAGCCCCATCACACGTAATGAAATCAACAAACAGACCTGCATTTTCAGTGAGAATAACAGCTTCAATAATTAATTTTGCAAGCAAAGTTCCACTTATATTGTTACTTGTGGCAAAAACACCAATTATTTGGGTCCAATCTCCATTTAATGGCTGAAACACCATTACCAGTCCGTGATTAGATGGGGTATGCTTAACAGTTTCTGAAGTGTATGGCCCAATATCAACAAACCCTAATATTTCCCCAGATGATTTTGCTTGCAGTTTTTCTGTAAGATTCACTTCATCTATTAATATACCATCATGTCTTGCAAAAGGCTCCATTTCACTTGTTTTCTTTGAAATAGTTTCAAACGTCAGTGCATTGAATCCAAAACCACTGTTGTAATTTGAAATATACTTTCTAATAGTTGTTCTATTAGGTAGGATCATGTTTATGTGCTTCCGTATGTGTTCGTACAATTTTGGACTTTTTATGTGCATCAGTAAGCATTCAAGTAACCATTCCTTGGTATATGACATACCTCTTGCAGATTTCCTTTTTGCTGCCTTATAACAATGAATAACCATTTGCTGCTGCTTAATGGCTAATTCAGCTATTTTTTCATTAATGGAAAGTTCTGTAAAATTCTTATTTTTGTTTTGGATTTTTTTTATGTAATCAGAGAGCGAAATAACTCGTTTCTTCAGCCTGTTGATTTTCCGAACTTTATTCTGATACTTACTTTTAAATGTAGCCTTTTTTCTATGATAAGCTATTTTGTGCAAAAGTAAGCGCCGCAGATACTTACATTTGAGGCAAGTCGCTGTTGTTCCTTTCCTTACACATTTTTTGCTGTACAAATTATTCTAAAAAATAACTCCACTTTCAAGGTACTTCCTGTTATTTTCAAACTCTGAAATGGAGCCTGCACCATGACATATTGTTAGCCTATCAGTGTCTCGAATAATGGATACTAATTCATCTTTAGAAGTAATATTAGAAACTGTGTTCATTTTTAATCCACGTAAATACACTTCACAAGTAAACTCTGGTTCACTTTCGGTTACAACAACCAATTTTACAGTTGTCAATGAATTTGACAATTCACATTTGAATGAATGAACATGGAAAATTATGCACTTTGAATTATTAGCAGGAATTTGCTTACCCCAAAATTCTGAAGGAAGGTTGATATTCAGAAGGCAGTTCAGGGTAACTCTATGGGAAGTAAATTCCAAGCTATTTAAATTACCATCAATCTTATCATCGGTTTCCCTAACTTTCCTCTTTTTTGCCAGAGGTTTTGATAAACAATGGGGAAGGTTTGGAAATATTGTTGGAATTGCATCTTGTGTCAAGGTGGGCCGATCTCTGGGTATTAACACAGTCTCCTCGTTTATTTTATGCACAAAATTTCGAACCACAAATCTCTCATCAAAATGCAGTTCACATACAGCACTACATTTGTCTAAGTTTTTATCTGCACGGGGAATCAATCTTTGCCATTGCTGTAAAAGTTTATCCTTTTTGGGTACTCCAAAAAGCGACAGCTTACTGTTTTTGAACTGAGTATTGCAACCTGGCACAAAACAATGGTTATTTCTCTTCCGCATAATGAGTAAGTATAACTTATATACAATATTTAGGTAATCCACATTCCTTCTAAATCCTAAAACATAACACGTCTTCGTCTAAATCATCGCTCTTTTCACAGTAAGCAACACGAATTTAGTTTCCCGCTTCGCTCACATTAAGAAAGAGGGAAGGGAAGGCGATCGCAGTGCCATCTACGAAGGAGACAAATTTCGGTATCCACGCCAATCATTACGCATGCTAGGCGCTCGGCACACTTTACCTTCTAGACGCTATAGCCATATGTCACAGCTAATCTGTGGTGTGTGTGTGTAGCCGCCCCGGTGGCGCAGTGGTCTAAGGCGCTGGCCTCTGATCATTCGTCCGTAAGGGGTCCGGGTTCGAATCTCGGTCAGGCATGGATGTTGTGTTTGTCTTACGGCACTGGCTCTCTCCTTTCCCTGGAACCAGTGACCCTAAATTAGGGATGGGCGACTGCTTATAGCCCATTGAGTTGCTCACGGTGGTCGTTAAACCTCCAATCAAAAAAAAAATATCTGTGGTGTGACGTCACAAGCAGGCAAAAACGAACTAAATTATATCGCTGATAAACCAGTAAGCTTGTATATCATTGATAAAGATTTTTGAATTACTCATTTTATCTGTTTATACGCTTAGAAGCTTTTGTTCCATTGGTGGCAAAGACTAGCGTGTCGCGACAGCGATATCCACATGTATCGAGTTATCTCATTGGCAGCAATAAAACCGGCACCCACTAATTGGCGACCGGCACTGAAACAGCACTTGTAGTTCGTATACGTCGTCGAAGTCGTGACACAGGTTGTTTACATCTAAGTTAACATTAGTTTCTTTATTGGCGGCTGTCGGCACAAATCGAACAATATAACCTGTTTGCAGTATACATCCAAATATAAAAATGGCTATTCTTCCACAAACGGGCGCATTCCTCACAGCTAAGACAGCGGAACGCTAGGACAGCTCGGCGAGCAATCTACTGTTTTCGATGTGGCAATGCATCCGTTGTTGTTTACATTCGAATGCAAACATTATGGGTGGTATCTTTGCATTCTGTTCTTATTTTTTTTATTCATCATGATGACTAACGTTGTGTTATTTTTGTACTAAATGAAAACTATAACTGAGATGTTGAAAAAGAACTTAAAAAATGAACGATCTTACCGCTATATACATTGGGAGACTGATAAAAAATTATACTTTCGTATTTACAGTAAGTATTTTAATTCGTACTGAGAAATATATAGCAAAAGACATATAAAGAAGAAAAGCAGCGATATTTATTGCCATTCGTGAGTCCTTATTATTTCAAGGGTGGGTACCGAACCATATCTTGCACACCATGATATGCATGTTTTTGTATCTCGTACGACATCGTTAACGAGACTATACAAATTCCATTGAGGCATTATAAAATACAACAGACCAATTCAACGACAACTTCATGGAATTATTTTTTTATAATAAGACGATGAGGCTTATAGACTAAGCTTTGTGCCTCACAGCAACTAGTTGGCTATGCGGAAATAGCTAAAATAACTCCTGATCACTAAGACTCTTGAAGATGCACGACCAGCCACGGAAGAGAACCTCCTTGCGACCAGCACGTGAAGTCACAGTAGCAGCACAAAAGTCCATCAAAGGGGCACGCTCATGAGAAGGAAGGTTAGAAATGGGGCGTCCCCACAGAGAAACGTCTTGAGAGAGTAATAAATTTCTCCAAGGCCCGAACTTTACGTTTTGCCACGGAAGCGTCCCGAAAGTCCAACAAAGAATACATTTGAGCAGAGACGGAGGTTGAGGAATGAGGGGTTGTCACTCCAAAACAAACCCTCCGATATGCCCTGTACTCAGGGCAGGAGAGGAGAAGTGAAAAACAGTCTCAGGCCCGGAACCACAGAAGCACATCGGGGAAGAACGTTTTCGAATCAGAAAGAGGTAGCTGTTTAAAGGTGCCGTGTCCGTGCGTAATTTTTGAATTATGATTGCTGAGGAACTTCGATAACAGTGTTCGCTAGGCCATCTCTGACGGAAGCTGATGAACGGATACAGTTCTGCCCACCCGGACGAAAGCCAGGCTGAATCAGAAGCGGAGATAAGCATGTTACCACTGTGCCGAGCAGCGTCAGAGGCTGTAACTGGGGGAACAAGGCCAGGCCCTCAGCATGGCCCCGTCGGGCGGCAGCGTCAGCGGCCTCATTCGCTGGAAGACCAACATGAGCCGGCCACCAAACGAGCACAATGTCCTCGTAGAAAGAACGCAGGCGTTGAAGAGAATCATGCAGAAGAACGATAATGTCTTGAGATTTGCGATTTAATGCCAACAAGGCCTGTAGAACAGAACGATAATGTCTTGAGATTTGCGATTTAATGCCAACAAGGCCTGTAGAACAGAACGACTATCCGTAAGCAGCAAAAGGCCACCGCACGGGCCGGGAGCAAATTCAAGCGCTGATATTAGGGCCCATGCTTCAGCCGAGAACACTGAGGAAATAGTCTAGAAGGAGAACGAACGGCTGGATTTGTTCCGTGGTAAAAAACGCCCGATCGCCACCGAGGAGTTAATCTTCGAAGCGTCAGTAGCAATGATGTGGTGCGACGTTGAGAAATGGGCCAACAACACCCCAAAGCAATGTCTGATAAGCATCGGATGCAGATATCGTTGCTGAAAAGTGAGACCCGAGCAAATAATCGAGTACCAGGGTGCAGACGAAACAGGAGGGGCCGGCAGAGCCTGAAGAAGATCGCTGTTGACGAAAAACTGCTCCTGTCGGAAGCGACTGAGCACGATTCCAAGGGGAAACCCATGGGATTTCCAAGCGTAGAATGACAAGGCGTCCTCTTCCAGAAGAAGATGAGCGATAGGCGAACGCTGACCCATCGACAAGTGGCCGTACAAAAATCGGACTGTCAGGAGGGTGATTCGAGAACGCACGCTAGCGATTCCACATTCGGCACGCAAGACCGCCACAGGCGTCGAACGAGGGAGGTGAATGGCTGCACGGAGTGCATGGTTGAACAGAACTTCTAGAGCGTCGTAGAGATAGGTGGGGGAGGCGAACAGGACCTGCGCCGCATATTCCAGAATAGGCCGAATCACAGCAACAACAAAGGCGAGAGCGTTGGGGAAGCCAAGACCCCACCGGTGATGACAAACAACTTTAACAGCAGACAAAGCTCGGAAGATTGACTTCTTGACGTGCGTGAGGTGTGAAGACCAGGTCAGGGAAGAGTTAAACCAGACCCCTAAAATCTTGATGGAGGACTGCCAAGTCACTGAGTCAGAGCCCAGCAGGAAAGGAGGGGCAGGCGACCGGCGCTTACGAGAAAAGTCAACCGCGAAGCTTTTAGAAGGAGAGAGACGTAAGTCCCTGGAAGATGCCCACTGAACAATGGAATCCAAAGAGGATTGCATATAGCTAAGTGCCGCCGCCCGGTTGGGACTATAGGAAACAATGAAAATATCGTCTGCAAATAAGAACATATTCGCATTCGGATGACAACAATCAACCACATCATCAATGTATAAGTTAAAAAGGATAGGTGAAATCGAGCTACCCTGAGGAACACCTCGACACTGCGGAAAGGAGGAAGACACCGTTCCCCGCCAACGAACGCGAAATCTGCGCCAAGCAAGGTAGTCAGCCAGCCAACGGAGAAGACGACCACGAACACCCAGAGACGCCAATTTCCCAAGGAGAGCAGGATGACAGACCGATTCATATGCCGCCTGAAGGTCCAAAGGCACCAGAAAAACATAATTATGTCTAGCTCGAGGCACCAGTAGATGATGTTGGATCGACAGAAGGCACGCCGATGTGGAACGTCCTGGCAAAAATGCGAATTGCAGCTTGCTGATCCGTTGATGAGAGATAATGAAGTCTGTTAGGCGAGAGACCAGGACTTTCTCCAAGATCTACGAAAAAACTGAAGTGAGAGTGATCATTCGGTACGATGATAAGTCCAGAGCAGGTTTGTTAGGCTTCTTTATCGGAATCACCCAGGACTCTTTCCAGCAAGAAGGATGAACGTCGGTTGACCAAAAGTGGTTAAGGAAGTCAACCAGCCAAGAGCCGCCCCGGTGGCGCAGTGGTCTAAGGCGCTGGCCTCTGATCATTCGTCCGTAAGGGGTCCGGGTTCGAATCCCGGTCAGGTATGGATGTTTTGTTTGTCTTACGGCACTGGCTCTCTCCCTTCCCTGGAACCAGTGACCCTAAATTAGGGACGGGCGACTGCTTATAGCCCATTGAGTTGCTCACGGTGGTCGTTAAACCTCCAATCAAAAAAAAAATCAACCAGCCAAGACGAATTCCACCTCCAGATACGTCTCACCAGTTCGTAAGTACATCCATCAGGGTCGGGTGCAGAGCGTCGGGGCGATCCATTAATAGCCCTGGCGACTTCACTGGCAGTAAGTAACGCATCCATCTCAAGAGAAGAGTCGTCATGGTCAATAGAAAAGGAGTGCACCGAACAGCCAGAGGTTGTGGAAAAGAGTTCACCAAACGCCGAAGCCTGCTCCGCCGGATCAGCAACTAGGAAATCGCCAATCCGAAAGAGTAGGTGATCCGGGCTTGAACCAACATGAGATTTCAGAAGGCGCAAGAAAGAGAAAACGAAGCCTGGCCTCGAGGTGTCGTTGCATTGTGCCTTACAGTAGGCACGTCTCTTAAGAATGAGGTGGCAAAGATTCCGTTCTTCCTGCCGATATAATGACCTAGCGAATAGGCAGCCGGATGACTTGACATAGCGAAGGAGGCAACGTTTCTTGTGAAGCCGCTGAGCCCAATCAGAGTCCCACCAGGGAGACCAACGTCGACGCTGACCGCTGAGCCGACTAGAAGCGTGGAGAATCAGGGAAATGCGGTCCAGGATCATAGCGGCACCGTCAGGAGTGGAAGGAAGTTCACCACGGATAATCTTCTGGATAGAAGGCCAAGCCACTGACCAAGCAACTGGTTGTAGACCCAGAGCAGGAGGGGAGGGGAGCCAAACATCCCTGCCTCCAATTTTGTTATGACAGGATAATGGGTGCTACCGTAGAGGTCACTATCCACAGACCAGGAGCAGTACGGAACTAGCTGAGGAGAGCACATGGTGAGGTCCAAAACAGAACAACTTGACCCCCTGCAAAAGGTAGAAGACCTCGAGTTTAGGAGACAAAAATCCTGCGAGCAAAGCCAGTCCACGAATTCAGTACCTCCCGGGCTCGGAGAAGCAGAACCCCAGCTAGGGTGATGAATATTGAAATCCCCAACCACCATACAACAATCAGTGAGCAGTTGTACCATCCGTCCAAGCAAGAGCGCCTAGAGGGGAAGAGAGGGGATGTATGAATTAATAATCCTAAGTGTGGTGCCGACAGAGAAGATATCCGTCGTAAGAAGCTGCTCGTTCGAATCCGAGCTGAAGATGTCCACCAATCTGGAAGAGATATCCGACCTAATTGCAGTTAAGAGGTCACTCCCCCTACCCCCCCCCGATCACTCCTATGCACCGTACGGGCTGGGAGGGAAAAAGAGAGACCAGGAGATAGCCAGGATTCTTTGATAGTCAAAATCATGGCTGTAGAAAAAATAGAACTGTCGGTGACCTAAGGTCTTTTGGAGCGAAGGGACTGCGCATTCCATTGGACCAGCGACCAACTATTCATGAAGAGAAAAGTGATCCGCTAGGCCAGATGCCGTCTTGAACCGCATGGAACAGAGGCCACAAAGAAACTTACCGTCGTCACGATGAGCTTTCAGGTGTGACAGCAAGGCTGGACGAGAAGGGAAAGGCATGGCGCATGGAGGACACGAGAAGGTTCTGGAGTGAGAAAGTTTGACGGATTCCGCAGCAGACTCCACATACGGAACCACAGATTCTTCGCATGATAGTAATTCATCGTCGCTTAGGCCAGTGTCAGGAAGTTTCTCAGTAGGCACTGAAGAAGCTGGGAACGCTGCCACTGTAGTAGGAGGATTCTGCAAAGTTTCAGCCTGTGGCACCTGTGCAACGGATGATGTGGGGCCAGCATGTAGGGAAGGAGGTGAAAGAAGATTCGTCAAAGAGTCTAATTTACTGGTGAGTTTAGAGATAATGTCCAGAAGCTGAGGGAAGGCAGAGGAGCAAGCACACGGAGGTTGAGCCTGAGTCGCCGCCTCCGCCGCATATGAGGCCTGGTGGACTTCACGCGCAGAGTCCCGAGCTTCTGGATAGCTGACGTGCTTCGAAGCCATAATATCTAGGATCTGCTTTTCTTGGAGGTAAATTGGGCAATTCGTGTCAGAAGCAGGATGAGAGCCCTTGCATAATACGCACTGGAAGCTCGACGCCGAGCATACCGAAGAGTCGTGTCCTTCACCACAACGAGAACAGCGAGCGGCACTACGACAGGTTGACAGCAGATGTCCATAACGCTGACAGTTTTTACACTGCCTAGGCGAATCCAAGAAGGGTCTGACCGCACATCTGGAATACCACAGATAGATAGTGTCACGGTTAGTAAAGCCCAGTTCCTCCACTAGGACCGAAGAAGTAGGGACCCTCGAAGAATTTACCGAACATCGGAACCGAACAACACGAAGACAGTTCACACCACGGTCCAACAATTCCGAAGCAATTTCATCAACAGGGGCTTCTGTGTCCACATCTCGAACTAAAAACTTCGTTGTCATAAGCTTTGTAAGAACCTGAGTTTTGACAGGTACCTGAAGAAAATTAGAAAGTTGACAAATTTCCAGCAAGCAAATGAGATTCGAGGAACGCACCAATAAGTCACCCGAACGTAAAAACTGAACGTCTGAAATCGAGTCATGCATTGAAATATTGTTCACGAAGAACCTCTTCAACAACATGGGACGGACTCTGGGTAGCTTCCCAGAAGTCGCGGAAATAAGTATTTCACCACGAGTCACTCCGCTCGCAAATGCCCTACGCAGCAATTCCTGAGGAGACCATTGAATCGAACAAACAAAATTATTAACTGGAACTAGCAAACCACCCAGCTGAGGAAGCTCATCACCCGGTGAAGAACGCATTCTTTTATCCGGAGTCGAGGAATCAGAGTCCCCCTTCCCCGCCGGACCCACCGGCGGCAGCTAGGGCCTACCCCGAATCAACAGACCACTACAGACAAGAGCATGCAAAGACAATTATCCTACCTCGGAAATGGGAAGAACCAACCGCCTGAAAAACTTTAGCAGGAAAAGAAACGGAAATAGAAGAGGAAACAGCAAGCCGCTGTCTCAAAAATTCAACGAAACAAGAACGCTTTCGCCAACGACGACACACCCAAAAAACCGAGAGCTGTGACCTATGGCGGCAGAGCCAGTGATGTCTCCAGTAATATAAGATCCTTGGTATCACTAGTCTACGCCATTGTCGCCTAATAAAAACAGACCCGACCGCCGATCGTATTATGTACATGTTAAATTCAAATGGTCTTCTTCATTCAATTTTTTCCATTCCAGGTTTTTCGGAGGACTTTGCTTCAAAAATTTACCTTTAGATTTGCCTTCTCAATTCTACACACAAAAATATTCAAGTCAAATTAATTAACAAATAACATCGCTCGCGATAGTATAAGCAAGTCCATAAGTGAACCAAAGCCGATCATTTTGAAGTGAACTACGACACTAGCGTCTCGCGACAGCGATATCCACATGTATCGAGTTATCTCATTGGCAGCAATAAAACCGGCACTCACCAATTGGCGACCGGCACTGAAACGGCACTTGTTGTTTACAGTGGAACGCTAGAACAGCTCCGCGAGCAATCTACTGTAAATATTAAGCTGTCCGTCCATATTACCCTTCGATAGTATTAAAATTCCATGAAGTTGTTGTTGAATTGGTTTGTTGTATTTTATAATGCCTCAATGGAATTTGTAGTCTCGTTAACGATGTCGTACGAGATAGAAAAACATGCATATCATGGTGTGAAAGATATGGTTCGCTACCCACCCTTGAAATAATAAGGAATCACGAATGGCAATAAATATCGCTGCTTTTCTTCTTTAATTGTCTTTTGCTATATATTTCTCAGTACGAATTTAAATACTTACTGTAAATACTAAAGTATAATTCTTTATCAGTCTCCCAACGTATGTAGCGGTAAGATCGTTATTTTTTTTAGTTTTTTTTCAACATCTCAGTTATAGTTTTCACTTAGTACACGAAATATTTTTTTTTGATGAAACCAATGTCAGTCATCATGATGAATAAACAAATAAGAACAGAATGCAAAGATAACCACCCATAATGTATGCATTCGAATGTAAACAACAACAGATGCATTGCCAGATCGAAAACAGTAGCTGTTCTAGTGTTCTGCTGTCTTAGCTGCGAGAAATGAGGAATGCACCCGTTTGTGGAAGAATAGCCATTTTTATATTTGGATGTGTACTGCAAACAGGTTAAATTGTTCGATTTGTGCCGACAGCCGCCAATGAAGAAACTAATGTTAACTAAGATGTAAACAACCTGTGTCACGCCTTCGACGACGTATACGAACTACAAGTGCTGTTTCAGTGCCGGTCGCCAGTTGGTGGGTGCCGGTTTTATTGCTGCCAATGAGATAACTCGATACATGTGGATATCGCTGTCGCGAGACGCTAGTAACTACGACCGTTTGCTTTTGGACAAGAAACTGCCTTATTGCGCCATCTAACGACTTGAATTCTAACAAAAAATTTCTAAATGTCAGAGTTAAAACGGGAGCGGTATTGGTTAATGTACCAAAGCAGAAATCACCCAGACCCTGCCTGCGAGATCACAGTGACCAATCACAGTTGGAGCGTGAACCTAGGCCTCAGCCGTTTTGGCTAACAGTAATCATGTTAATATCAAACTGGATGATTTGTGCTTCATAAAAGAGTGAAGTTTTTAATTTTAACGTTATATTTGTTTTGAACTTGCACGGACGTTTCATCAATTTGAGTTTGAAATAGAAATGGGTAGGTGCCTTAAAATAATTACGAATTTTTTAAATTCAGCAGCGTTTCCTCACACATCGGCGGCAAATTTTGATGAACAATTAGAAATACTTATTACGAAAAATTGCGATTCAGCGAAAACAACATGCATTGCAATAGCTTTGGAAACCACCAGCTTTCCAACACTTAATGGCTGTCGCTCACGGTAGTTGGCTACAAGCAAAGTAGTACTGCCCGATTAACTCTATATTTGTTTTGAACTTTCACGAACGTTTCATGGCGTCAGCCTCCAGTTATCTCTTTCTAACGTCCTTGGGTATAACTGACTGACACATACAACATGCATTCTAATATGAAAAATTACTCCCCTTTTGCATCATTTTATAATGTAAAATTTTTAACCAAATTGTGGAGAATTCCCTTGATTTAATTTAATTAAGAATTGTACAATTAAGCCAGAGCATTACGCTCCTCCTAAATAAATATTTTCACACGAGAAATTGCGCAAACAGCAAAGCATGACCATAACGAACCTTTTAAGTGCGGAAAATTAACCTTTAAGTCCGTAGTCAGGTGAGGCCCAGGCTGGGCTGCGCCCGACCTGTGTTTCTTTTTGCCTGTACTAGCGACTCGCACAACAGTATAGTGTCCGTCCTCTTTCACATCTTTTGCCCGACCAATTTACATCCTTCGCCCGATCTCAATCATCAGCCGTCCCTTCCAGCATGCTTGTCTGGCTACGGGCCTGGTGGAATGCCTTCAAATAAAGAAGAAAGTAGGTAGTTGTGTAATCAAAATGATTTGGGGACAGTGAATTACTCAAAAATATACGTATATTAAAATTCTATATAGCAGGTCATGAATATATTTAATATGTCCCGAAATGTGTAACTTCATTTTTATTTTTTGATTGGAGGTTTAACGACCACCGTGAGCAACTCAATGGGCTACAAGCAGTCGCCCGTCCCTAATTTAGGGTCACTGGTTCCAGGGAAAGGAGAGAGCCAGTGCCGTAAGACAAACACAACATCCATGCCTGACCGGGATTCGAACCCGGACCCCGTTCGGACGAATGATCAGAGGCCATCGCTTAGACCACTGCGCCACCGGGGCGGCCTAACTTCATTGATCATATCGGGATTATGGTAGAGGACTGATAAATTATACCATCATTGTTATTTATTAGTCATATGATATTATTCATCGCTTTTGCAAGGAAAAATAAAACAATTCTGGCGATTATGGAGAAAATTTATGCGATTTAATTCTCTATGACAGCACACCGACCTGCCACCAGCAGCGGCTAATCGTTGTCGTTGTCATCGCTAAAAGCGCAACCTGGTGAGCTTTCCGGCGTAAATGATTCCTGGTTTTGAAGGCAGAAATCGCAGGCTTCTCTCACGTGCGTGATCCCCATAGGCTACGGTTCAGTTCTGACTGTTGACTTTGACTAATGGTGCAGTGTTGCCAATTTAGTTGATTTTCAACCAGATTTAGTTGATTTTCAACCAGATTTAGTTGATTTTACCCAGCACTTGGAAAATTTCTGATTTAGTTGATAGTTGCAAAATCTAGTTGACTGCCGAAAAATTTATTTGATTTCTAGTTGTTTTCATTATTCTTGTTTATTATTGTCATTTTTCATTATTTTCTATTTTGAAGTCGTAATCAACCGTAATCACGTTACCAGAAACAAAGTTTTTTTCCTATGTTGATACAATGCTTACTTTTAAGCCAAATTTCTTTTTTTTTCTTTTTTTTCAGTGAAGGTTTAACGACCGCCGTAAGCAACTCAATGGGCTATAAGCAGTCGCTCGTCCCTAATTTAGGGTCACTGGTTCCAGGGAAGGGGAGAGTCAGTGCTGTAAGACAAACACAACATCCATGCCTCACCGGGATTCGAACCCGGACCCCGTTCGGACGAATGATCAGAGGCCATCGCTTAGACCACTGCGCCACCGGGGCGGCAAAGCCAAATTTCCTCGCAACAAGTAGTGATAGCATTTACTTCCTGGAAATTTCGTATGGGAGAGCTGCATGCAGAACTTTTGTTATGTGAAGTACATAGGAAAGAAATATACATGACTGCTGCGGTGAGTAGTGTTGCTTTTTTAGTTTACTTTCAGAAAGAATGTGAAAAGTAGAGTAATTACTTAGTTGACTGTTGAACCGTTTTGTTGATCGACAAGAAACAATAGTTGATTATTTCCTTTTTTCATTGGACCTTCTTATTATAAATACATCTACACTGGAGGAAAGTGAAAAAAGAACACCAAAAAGGAGATGTCTGATACCAACGAAATTTATACAGCATAATAACGGAATACAAAGGATAACGTGATCAAAACATTATGGCAAAATACAGCTGTATTTGCTGGTAAACTGTAAAATAACATTTCCATGTAACATGGTTAGTACGAGGTTGAACCGCCATGAACTGCGTCACACTGTGCGATTCTGGCATGGAGTCTGTCGTACAGATGTTGGATGTAAATTTGGGGTATTGAGTTCCAAGCATCCTCAACCTGGACGCGTAAATCGGGGATGGTCGTGGCTCGCAGTGGAGACCGGATAAGTCATTGCCCCATAAAATCCCACACGTGTTCAATGGGGGACAAATCCGGTGAACGTGCAGGCCATGGAAGTTGTCTCACACCCTGAAGTGCATATTGCGTTGCTCGTGCTGTGTGTGGGCGTGCGTTATCTTGCTGGAAAACACCACGATGGACCGACCTTACATGTGGCACAACAACGGGCTGAATGATGTTGTTGATGTATTAGGTGCTGTTTAACGTACCCGGTACAAACACTAGTTGTGTACGGGAGTGATAGCTGATCGCTCCCCACACCAGGAGACCAGGTGTAGGCCCTGTGTGTCGCTGGCGGATGCAAGAAGGGTGGAGACGCTCCCCTGTGCGTCTGCGAACACGTATACGGCCATAGGAGGCTCCCAAGCAGAATCTGCTTTCATCGCTGAACACAACATATCGCCAATGCGTTCTCCATTGCAGACGTTGGAGACACCACTGTAGCCGTTCCTGACGGTGGGCTGGAGTCAGAGGTACACATGCCAGAGGCACACGTGCACGTAGTCCTGCATCCAGTAGACGGTTGCGGAATATTTGCACAGTCACCTCAGGTGCAACGGCAGCTCGGTATTGCGTCGCAGTGGATGCTCTGCTTAACAACGCCGCTCTTCTTATGCGTCGATGGGTCCGCTCATCAGTCCGTCTGTGACTCCCGGTTCCACGTCTTCTCGTGTGGGAATGTTCCTCGGACCATCTACACCACCACCGATACTTCCCGTCCAATTCGCTCCGCAATACGACGATACGACCACCCGGCCTCGCGGAGTCCGACTAGACGACCTCTCTCAAAGTCCGATAACTGCTGAAATCGTACACGTCTTCCATGTCCAGGCATTGCAGCTTCTTCAGGGTCTTCGCACGTGTCCGTACGCCGACGACTGATTACATTCACTTCGCCGTACTCCTTAAATACCACCGACGATAATTTGCATATTATGCCGTGCTGTGGCGTAAGCGCTCACCGGTTGGACCCGAAATTAACATCACACCTAGGTAAACTCGACCCCATTAACATATGTAAATTTCATGATCGTCCGCCAATTCCTTCTTGGTGTTCTTTTTTCACTTTCAGCCAGTGTATGTATCGTCGTTAAATTTGAAAGTGCGCATATGGTGCAAATTCTTTTTAGTGCACACAAAGACACAGGATTTGAAATCCAATATGTTTTATATTATGATCGACGGAAATTCTCAGAAGTAAACTTTATTATCGTCCTAAAGTTAAAGTTTTAGACAGTATCATTAAATTTTAAATCATTGGAGCTTGCGTTCCTCTGCAATATGATGAGAAATAGGAACTACAGAAGTGAAGACATATTTTAATTTTGAGCCATCAAAATGAATATAGATCATAGCTGTGAAGATTTGAATTGTACGATATTCTCTATCTTGTGCAATTGTTGATTATGAATGCAAACTGCAGCAGTTCTTAAAAGTTTTAAGTATGTATCTGAGTGCTTAGAGCGGCAGCGCACCCCACAAAAGAAAGATTACAGTGCAAGCAAAAAAAAAGTGCAGGTCTGTGATCTTCATTTTTGGATTTACTTTTCTTTCTTACCTGGAGCATCTAAACTTGGTGGTTACATTTACAGAAAACGAGCAAAGACACCCCACCAGCGGAGTAGCAAAAGACGTCAAATACTAAAATGTATACAAAGTACTTAATTTAATGTATACAGGTACTTAATTCAACTGGACTTTGAGTCACAGGCTATACTGACTACAGGAAGTTGCTGTACAGTTATATTGACAACACTGTCCAGGGACGGCTAGCATTAAAACTTTCGTGCAATTAAATTCTACAGTTATGTTCAAAGTAAACCATGTCAACAGCATGATTGTCTATCTAAAAAAATTGGAGTAATGGTCAGCTAAGAAAATAATAAATATATGCAATATGCTGTGGCGCTGTAATAGCAAAGGTATGTACATTTTATTTAACTCAGTTTTGTTTTTATTTATATCAAAAGGGAGTTTGCTTTGAATGTATTACCTTTCCTCTTTACACACTTTGCTTTTAGTTGTTTTTTTAGTTGATTTTCATTTTGGGTTAGCGAATTTTTAGTTGAATTTTTCTGTTTGAGTTAGTTGATTTTTGGTTATGGGAGTTGGCAACCCTGAATGGGAATTGCGTTGCCGATCCCGAACGCATGTCCAGAAAATGCTCCACGGCAATCTTATACGGATTCCACGCAGTGCTGTGATTGGGTGTTCACATAGGGAGACGATTTGATCGGAAGCAACCCGAAGCAAGAGCTCCCCGAAGTATCATACTCTCAAAAGCAGACACGTAATTGTGTACTACAGTTCAAAACATTCTTCAATGATAAAAGTGCATGACAGATTTAAAACAACAAGTAACAAATCGAAGGAACATATCATGTAATATATACAAATGCCGGTCCTCCATGGAAGCCGGAAAGAAAATATAATGTTAAAAGACATGTGTTCCGTGACAGGTACTTGATCACAGGTGCAAAGAAGATACAGCAGATGCACCAACAAAAAATTACAGAAAAAATCATACCATGCGCAGTGAAGACAAAAGATATGTACAAAAAATTGTCCCCCGTCTGGAAGGAGAGCACAGCAAAGTAAAAGGTAAGGTATGACTCGAGGAAGCACACATGACAAGCATAAGAAAGACAGAGTAATAGATTCAAAGGACGCAATAACAATCAACAGGTCATACAACACTAACGGAGAAACACAAGCAATGTACAAATACCATATTGCAATGTACACGGTTACATACAGGTGCCGCGCTGACATGACTCGTGCGTAAAATTTGCAAGAGCACAATACTAAGGAAAAGGAACAGGTGATCCGGTCAAGCACAAGCAGAAAGTAACATCACTGATAAAGTCACTACAAAAGGTATCTACAATCGTACCCGCAGGGTTGAAACCAACCGTCCGAGATGAGGCAGCACCACTGTTGCTTGACATCACAAGAAAGTACAACCTACTCCAGTAGGAAGAGCACATAGGTACAATAAAACACAAATGACAAAAACAAATTCATACAAAGCAAATGCCTAAGAGCATTTAAGATTCCAACATTGTTGGGTGGATTCGTAGCAATCGTAATTCAAAACGTGCAGTATAGCGGCAGGAATTGATAAAAAAGAGACAAAAAACTTTGGTATGATATCATGCACTATGTACAACCTCCGGAACTTAAGATAGTCCGGAGATGATCAAAAGCTACTACAAGATTTCAGTAGTAAGCACATATCAACAAATGCCAAGGCTTCCAGTAACGGTATATACAAAAAAAAAAAAAAAAAAAAAAAAAAACACGTACAATTGGTAAGTGATTTGCAAAAACACTCTTCACCAGGTAGGATAGTGCACCGATTAATGACCAGTATCTACACAGGCAGGCACATGAAAGAAAATATACCACTGAATTATGCTTTCCAAAAAGAACCCCCGATAAATCATCATACCATACAACACTTGGGGAAAAGCCAATCTATGTACAGTAGCCAAACACAGTAGAACACAAGATGCAAACAGTACCGCGCAAACAAAATACATTTCAAAAAAACACAGCGCGCAAACAGAAAGATAAGCGAGGTGGACTTCCTGCCCACGTACAGAACAGAATATAACTTCACTGTGCACACTGAATAAACATCACAGGCATAGGAGATACGTATACACCGTTATAGCATAATTCAACGAACCCATTAGAATCAGC
Source organism: Macrothele yani (assembly GCA_039090855.1). NCBI lineage: Eukaryota > Metazoa > Arthropoda > Arachnida > Araneae > Macrothelidae > Macrothele > Macrothele yani. The sequence goes on along the minus strand of CM077009.1, from coordinate 121,884,226 downwards.
ACCACAAAAAAATAACACCACATGGGAGAACTTCCTACGCCAGTAGGAAGAAAGCAATATATATATACACCGAAGCGACACAAAGAAAAGTAATTAAACAACCCGTGAGCGAATTGTGCACTAGAATCATACCAATGAGTAAGAATCAACAAAAAGGAACCGCAACACAAGCCGGATGCGGGAAAGAAATTCTTGTCCGAACGAAATCATCCACTCAAAGAAAGAGGGAACCTTCCTAAAAGGAAAGACGAAGCACATCATCATGAAAGCTAAACCAGCCAGCATCTTGAGCCCACACGGTGTGAAAGCGGGCCAAGGAATTCGAGGAGCAGGCTTCATCATGTTCCATGCGGGGGCGACCTGTGAGGCGGCTCTTGACGTAAATACGAAGCGTGTCACCCGCTGCAAAGATACAGGTAGAAGTTGCCACAGGACGAGTATACAAATGATAGGGGTAAATAACCTGTTTCACCAAGACAAACAAATACGCGCAAACATCTGGAAGTCGGGCACAGGGGTGTTTTGCAAGGATACGCCAAGCATACGCCGTGAATGGAAGATCACGATAGGTGATACGATTCGCAATTTGAAAAGCTGTATGGAGAATCGGCAGGAGGACAGGGCAGTAACAATACATGTGATCAACGTCTCCAGTAGATTCACAGAACGGGCAAAGTGCAGAGGAAGAAAGAGACATGCGCGAAAGAACGAGAGAAACAGGAAGACGACGGTGAAGACACCGCCAGTGAACATTAAGCTCCAACGGAGAAGAAAGAGGAGAAGCGGAAACACACCAGATGGCTGTAGAGAGAGTGGACGGAGCAGCAGGAAGAGGATGCGTAACAGCAAGCCGGGTGCGAAAAAAGTGGTACAAAGAAGCAGTAGAGATAGAAAGAAGAGGGAGAGGAACACCCAGAAGGAGAAGGAAGAAAGGAACTGGAAGGCTCGATCCAGAGACAGGGATAAGGCCAGTGGTAGGAACCAGAGAAGGGTAGATCGAAGCAAGGGAAGAACGGAGAAGAGCATAATCAGCTGCAAGAGAGGGAGTAGGATCAGAGAACAGGGAGGAGAGGGGTCTCCAGGTCAGGTCAAAATGAACCAGGGCACGTACAGTTAAGATACCAGAACGAATCCATGAAGGAAGGAGAAAGAAAGGTTGGTGGGAGGGGTGGACAAGGGACGAAAAGAAGCGGGGTTCCTCCAAAAGATTAAGAGTAGTGGTTGGGATAGCCCGAGAAAGCGGGAGAGAGCGAAAGAACGTCAGAGCTTCAGAAATCAAAGACGGAAAGTTAGCAGAAGGAGCAGTAAAGGAATCCATCCTAAGAAAAAGGAGAAAGGAAAAGGATGGATCATGCAAAGAGAGAAGAACATTCAGAGTAGAAAGAAGAGAGGGAGAAGGGGCAACCAACAGACGAAAAAATGAAACAATGCGATGGGCACGATAGTATCGGTGAATATCCGTGAGGTTAATACCTCCCAAAGAGGAAGAGAGATGGAGTGTCGCCGCCGCGGTACAATGCTTCGAGGTCCATATCACCGACGTGAATAAGCTCTGTACGATATCAAGGCGGTACTTTGGCATTAAGACGAAGGACCATGAGAACGTGATTTGAGATAATAAGTAGCGGTGCACAATCGCAGCACGTTGGTGGTATGAAGTATAGTAATGAGCTGACCTCCAAAAGCCCGCAGTTCGTTGAAGACCAGGAAGTACGGAACCCCAGGAGGTAGAGGCTGCCGTAAACGTGCATCCAATGTGAGCACCCAGAATTTTCTGGACCGAGGAGGACCACACCGCACCCCACGGGGCATCAGTGCGGCCCACCCACGACCAGCACCATAACCCTGTGATTTTCTCTAAATTTAAGGAAGCACCAAACAGAGCAGCGTATGATTGGTATGCCTGATGTAACACAAACAACTGAGCATCATGACGAAGACAGAACATGGCATCATCCTCATACGCAGTGTACACATAGCGATGATGCCGTGTACTTGCAAGTGTAGGAGGCATGGTTGAGAGAAGTGATCTGCGTGCTGAAAGAAGGAAAGGCTCAAACGCTAAAGCAAAGGGTTGTCCCAAGAGGGGACAACCCTGCCGGATCCCTCGTTGAAACGGAACTGGAGCAGTAACAAAGAAGGCCGTCCGGACGTGAAAAACGGCGCCCCGGTAGAGGCCAAGAAGAATAGACACGAAGTGAGGAGGAAAGCCAAAGGATAGAAGGCCAGCAGAAAGATAGTAATGAGAAACATTATCGAAAGCGGATTTCTGATCAATATTAAGAATTGCAAGAGGTTCTGAATGTTTGCGGGCAAGAAAGATGAGAAGGAGAAGAAAGGAGATATTATTAGCAATAGACCGACCAGTCACAGTGTATGACTGGTCGTTAGAAACAATGAAGGGAAGAATATCGTTTAGCCTGCGAGAAAGGAGTTTAGTGTAAAATTTGTAGTCAAAATTTAGTATAGAGATGGAGCGCCAATTCTTCAAGTCCAGAAGGTCCCCTTTTTTTGGGAGAAGTATGACATGTGCGACTGTGAAGTCCGGCGGTAGCACAGCAGAAGAAAGAGCGCATGAGAAGCAAGCAGAGAGAAAAGGTAAAAGAGAAGGAAGAAAAGCTCGGTAGAAGGAGAGAGGAATACCGTCAGGTCCCGGGGAAGCATGAGGGTTGAGTGACGCGAACGCCTCTCGAAGTTCAGGTAAAGAGAAATCAGAAAGTAGAAGCGGACAGAGACGAGACGGGACCTGAGGTAAAGAAGAAAGAAGGGGAGAGGAAGAAAAGGAAACAGAAGGCTGCGCCACCATGCGGTACTTCTCCGTGAAGAAGCTACGAACTGTGGAGCAAACGATCGACTGATTTCCAGTAACGGTGCCATCCTCGAGACGCAGGAATTGAACAGAAGAAGAGGCTCGCTTCTTGGATTCAAGTCGAGCAAGGTATTCATACGACTTCGATGACAGTGAAATATGCCGTTAGCGCATCCGCCTTACAGCCTGTTGAGCAAGCGGCTTGAGCAGTGCCTGTAAATCTCCCTGATATGCAGAGTAAAGTGGGTCCGTTATCGGCATCGTTGTTAAAATACCACGGAGATTATCAATCTTCTGAGCTCGCTCCGTGTGTACGGCAAAGGAATAACTCCGGATGAAGAGCCGAAGGTCTCTCTTTACCTGCAGCCAGAGATGTAGTGCGCTAGAGGTAGTATCCAACAAGTTGCGACGGCTGGCGAGGAACTGTTCAACAGCAGTGCAAAAGGCCGGATCTTCCCCAGAAGCTCATCATCAAATGTCCAAGTACGTCGTACACGAGAAGGGGTGGTAGGTACGCTAACAGTGAGGCTAACAACACAATGATCGGACATAGCCGTTGATACGTGAGTAATATCCGACAGATGAAATCAAGGTGGGCGAAACATAGATACGGTCGAGGCATACCATGGGCGAACCCAACGCTACTGGTCCATGCCAGGTAAACGAGATGGTGGTAGTAAACAAGTAGCGAAAAGCATCCACCAGCTGAAACTCGTGGACCAACTGGGAGAGTAGAGTAGCAAGGTGGCGGCGATGTTCGTGACGTGAGGAGCTGCGATCTAAGGATGGCTGAAGGGTACAGTTGAAATCTCCTCCCAGAATAGCAAATTCCTGGGAGGGGATTGTGTCAAGAGCATCATGCAGACAGGTACAGAAAGCTCTCACCACAGACTCATTCTGTGGAAAATGCGCGTTAAAGACATGGAAGGTCTTCTGATCAAGGCAAAATGTAAACTGTTGCAGTTTTACAGTATAAAGAGTTCGTACCGCATGAGAAGTGAAGCGATGAAACAGGCGGTGGTGAATCCCGATGGAGACACCACCTCCTCGTGTGAGACGATATTCATGGAAGAACGTGTACGGCCACGTTCTCCAAAGGTGAAAGGGGGTAGTTGCTTCACAGTTCGTTTCTTGGAGGATAATAACGTCAGCAGACACAGCTCTCAAATTCTCAAATACCATTGCATTGTTCACAGGGGTGGCAAAACCCCTGCAGTTAAATGTCAGCACTCGGAAGGCTTAGGTCCTCCGTGGACACGTATGACCTGGAGCTGGCAAGATAGAATTTTCCCACTTGTTGGCGAATCGTCGAGACAACGTCACCAGTATCTCCGGTCGCTTGGGCGTAGCTTTGAAATTCATAATCTACCGCTTTGAATTGATGAAGGATAGCCGGCAGTGTATCACCAGCTTCGTGCACTAAAGTGGTAATGGTGTTCCGCCTCACTTTGTAGCACAGTAACTCATATAATTGCTTATAGGTGACTGGTTGCTCTGGGATGTTGTAATGCCGAAGCTGGGTAACAAAATCATCATAGAGGAAGAATGCAGAATCCTCACGGGAGTCAACAGACATGTCAAAATCTTTCCAGGAAGCGGGGGATGTACGACGTCTGCCGGAAGCACGGGGGAGCGAGGTGGAGCTCTCCCACGCTTAGCTGCACCACCCTGGGCTCGTGGCGCTGGTGGTTTCTCAGTACGAGAATGTGTGTCGTCTACCGAACCATCACTTAGGGCTGGGTCACCCGTGCTGTAGGAGGAATCCTCAGGATCCACATTAGAAGTCACAGTAGCAGAAATAATAGGACTGCTTTCCGAGGGGCGAGGAACTTCTGGGATGCGGAAAGGCTGTGTTAAAGGTAGTGCTGGGTAGTTTTCCGTGGTGTTGGGTGGCGGACAAGGCGCCGCCTTCCCAACATCCAAGTCAGATGAAATTACAGAGGAAGAGTTGACGGGAACATCTCGGGCAACAGTCGTGGATGGAGGCGCACTATCCCTAGCTGGAGCCTGTTGTGAGGGAACATTCTGGCAATCTTTTTGGTGGTGCCCAAATTTTTTGCACTTACTGCAGTGTTAAGTAGTTATTACAACTATCCTGCGAAGATGCTCTCCACAGTTGACGGTCAACTGAGTAGGACAGTTTTCAATTGAATCTTGCTTCGGAAAAACAACCCGAGCAACTCGTCTTGCACCTGGAATTTCACGAGCAACAGCTCGACCCTCCGGTTTGGCTGGAGCGGCAGAGTGAGTAAGAATAGGGCCAACAACTCTACCAAGAGAAGAGGCAACTGCAAACAGCATGGTATGTGTTACTTCAGACGGTACAGGGTAGAAATAGACATTGACCGGCCGGTACGCAACTGGCTCGGGAAAGAGGTGACAATCACGAATTATAAACCCTTCTCAAGAACCTTATATGCATATTCCGCTTTTGTAAAATACACTATTACAACAGATGGTCTACGCGCCATGAACTGAATAGAGGTAGAGGTAAACATAGCTTTTAAGGCATCTTCATACACATAGAGAGGTGTGTTCGGTAGAGCTTCGAAGACCACTCCACGATCGAGAATCATTTTGAAAGATTGTCCAGCCGAGGATTCCACCGGAATGTCCAGTTGAATGGTGTTCCCAGTTCGGAGTAGAAGGGGCGTCAAAGTGTGCGCTTCACTGTACATTTCACGAAGAGCAGGGCGTGGTTTGGATGTTGCTGCTGAATACGAGGTAGATGCCTGTGGACAAAAAGTAGAAGGAGCAGGAATCTCAGGGGTTGTAGTATCCATGACGTCATCAGCGTTGGCACTCTTTGACACGTTGAGCCAGTTACAGGACGGGCACCAGAAGGGCAGTCGTTCGAAGCAGCACTGGAGGGTAGTTGATCGCCGCCTGGCAGAGAAGGCACTGTGACATCGGTAGACGCAGAAGAAGAGGAAGAAGTGATGATACCGGAAGTGGGGATGGAGCTCTGACAACGGTCCACCACTTCGGTTGATGCCATTGCAAATGGCGCCGACGCACCGGAGCCAACCGTCCCGGTCAAAACGTAAACAAAACAGCAAAACGATAAAAAATAACGACTCACCAACTCGTGAGCAAAACGGGAGGAACAACGACACCTTTAACTTAAGGCTGGTACAAAACAAACAGTACAAGAGAGGTAGAAACACTCACTAGCAGGCCAGAATAACAGAGCTCGCAACTTCGCTGCTGTGTACTATAGCCGTGGTGCATTTTATGGAGCTGTTTGTTGACATTGAGTAACAGGGTGTATTTTCTGGATGGACGTTAATGTATGTTGACATTGCTCTGTGCACTTCATGTTTGCTCAGAAGTTCCACCGTTTCTTCCTGGATTAGTTGGTGAATATAATAATAATTTTAAATACATTGAGGGAGAAGGAAGTAATCCTTACAGAGCTTTTTTTTTTTTTTTTTTTTTTTTTTTTGATTGGAATTTTAACGACCACCGTGAGCAACTCAATGGGCTATAAGCAGTCGCCCGTCCCTAATTTGGGGTCACTGGTTCCAGGGAAGGGAGAGAGCCAGTGCCGTAAGACAAACACAACATCCATGCCTGACCGGGATTCGAACCCGGACCCCTTACGGACGAATGATCAGAGGCCAGCGCCTTAGACCACTGCGCCACCGGGGCGGCACAGAGCTTTGTGTTTCAAGATCATCAGTTTTTGCAGATGCATGTTACAGGTAGTTCTATTTTAGTATCCCAATGGGTTTGGGTGAAATTTGGTGTATGACACATCAGGAAAGCATAAGAATGAAAAAAAAAAGTTCGAGTCAGAAATATTTGAGCCTTCCAGTGGAGAGCGAAAGCCTGGAGTGTCTATATACGTCTTATGTCAGTAAATAAACGGATTTTTTTTATATATATTGATGGTTTAACCACCACCATGAGCAACTCCATGGGCTATATAAGCGGTCGCCCGTCCCTAATTTAGAGCAACTGGTTCCAGGGAAGGAAGAGAGCCCATGCTGTAAGACAAAAACACATCCAGGGTCCGATTAAGGCCCTGATGAGCCCTGGGATAAGACATTTGAATGGACCCTCAAAGAATTATGATGGGGAATCATTATGAAATCCATTAAAACATGAAACATGCTTGTAATAATTAATATGTAGTGCATTCATCAAACTACTTTAATTATCTGTAGAGTTGACATTATAAAGTAGTTTGAAGAGTTCTCATAATAACTCACTGTATTTTCTATTGTTCTCATAAGAATGCGAGTTAAAAGCTTAAGATTCCTAAATTCTGTCTTGAATTTTTTAATAGTTTGATTTTTTTTTATTGGAGGTTTAACGACCACCGTGAGCAACTCAATGGGCTATAAGCAGTCGCCCGTCCCTAATTTAGGGTCACTGGTTCCAAGGAAGGGAGAGAGCCAGTTCCGTAAGACAAACACAACATCCATGCCTGACCGGGATTCGAACCCGGACCCCTTACGGACGAATGATCAGAGGCCAACGCCTTAGACCACTGCGCCACCGGGGCGGCGCTTTAATAGTTTACCGCTATACTTTTATTGGTGCATCTTTTTGTTATGCAATGGGAAGCCACAGGTGATTTTGACCATTAACGGTTCCAAGTGCAAACAGGGAAGGCCGCCCCGATAGCGCAGTGGTCTAAGGCGCTGGCCTCTGATCATTCGTCCGTAAGGGGTCCGTGTTCGAATCCCTGTCAGGCATGGATGTTGTGTTTGTCTTACGGCACTGGCTTTTTCCCTTCCCTGGAACCAGTGACCCAAAATTAGGGACGGGCGACTCAAATAGGCTTATAGCCTATTTGAGTTGCTCACGGTGGTTGTTAAACCTCCAATCAAAAAAACAAAAAACAAAAACAGGGAGGTGTGGGCAGATGGTAGTGAAAATGCGGAAACTGTTTTGCCGACCCCGCTGTACACAGCAACATGAAACCTTTACCCTTTGTGAGTCATTGCCTTGAAATTTGTTTGTCTACCAGCCCCTGTTTTTGACCAAGTGGAAATCACGAGACAAAAGTTAAACTAGTTTTCATGAACCTTTGTCTCTCTCTACCTCTATGTTTAAATGTTTATTGTTTGCCCAGGAATGTCTCCTGGGCCATAACCCCTATAGAACCCCTCCCCTCTTAATCCTGTACACATCCATGCCTCACTGGGATCCGAACTTAGACTCATCTCGGATGAAAAGTCATAAGCCAGCGCGTGGACCACTGAGCCAGCGGAACGGCTACACAGATTTTACTACGCTATAAGTGCTTTTTGATTAGAATTGGAAGCTGGCCTCAAGAATGTTGCATGAAGGCAGGTTTACAAAGTATTGCCCAATGTTTTTAAAAAGGAAATTTATACATTACATCAAAAGAAGCTTATTTTATTAGAATATATTAAAATTTGCCTGAAAATATTTATGTGCAGAAGTTCAAGTTATATGGAACAAGTACTTTTTAAAAAAACATTTTTAACAAAAAGCACTAGTATTTTTTTCTTTTGAGAATCGGGTGTACTTCATGTTTATCCCATCCTGGTAATCTATAATTGTAATTCTTCAGCATTCTGCAATTCAGAACCTTCTAAGGTACATTTGCACCCTGATGCATAGCCCATTCCCAGTAAAATGGAAAGTTTTTGAAATTCACTCAAATGTGTGTTAGCCGCCCCAGTGGCGCAGTGGTCTAAGCAATGGCCTCTGATCATTCGTCCAAAAGGGGTCCGGGTTCGAATCCCGGTGAGTCAGGGATGTGTTAGTCTTATTGCGCTGGCTCTCTCCCTTCCCTGGAACCAGTGATTCTAAATTACGGACGGGCGACTGCTTATAGCCCATTGAGTTGCTCATGGTGGTAGTTAAACCTCCAATCGTAAAAAAAAATGTGTGTTAAAAGCAATGTACTTAGTTTCTAATCTCCCTTTTGGCTAGCCTTCCATTCATCCATTGCATCAAGTAAATCAATGCACATTGTGCAAATATTTGTTTCAATTGAAGCAATAATTAGCAGTTTTGTAAAAAAAATAAGCTTTGTTTTATAGAAATGAAATACTAAATAATAAATAATTATTTATTGCTAGTTTCTTTGCCTCTTTAATGGAACTATACGCGCTGATAATTTACTTACATTTTATGTAAATTTTTGTTTAAATTGGGACAGTAATAAGTAGCAGTTTTATAAAGAAAAATAAGATTTATTTTATAGAAATGAATTGAATAATATTTGTTGCTAGCTTCCTTGCATCACTAACAGAACTATTTGGTGCGTTGATAATCAGAAGGTTAGCCCTCCTTTACAAGCACACAGTGGCAGTTGTTAAAGAAACTGATGGCCGCCCGGTGGTACAGTGGTCCAAGTTCTAGCTTCTGACCACTCGTCCGAGAAGGGTCCGGGTTCAGATCCCGGTGAGGCATGGATATTGTGTTTTAGCACTGGCTCTCTCCCTTCACTTGAACCAGTGGCCCTAAAGTAGGGATGGGCGACTGCGTATAGCCCATCGAGTTGCTCATTGTGGTTGTTAAACCTTCAGTATTAAGATATTTTCAGTTATCCTTATTTTTTAACTTCATTGATTTCATTCGTATTGCATAGATTTACAACATTTATAAATGCAGTATGTAGTACATATACTGTATGTACATAGGATTGCCACTAATTCATTCATAATTGGTATTTTTTTGCACAAGAAGTTGTTATGTAGTATATTATTAAGCTTACATATATATATATGCATATATACAGGGTGGTTCTTTTTTTTTTTTTTTTTTTTTTTTTTTTGATTGGAGGTTTAACGACCACCGTGAGCAACTCAACGGGCTATAAGTAGTCGCCCGTCCCTAATTTAGGGTCACTGGTTCCAGGGAAGGGAGAGAGCCAGTGCCGTAAGACAAACACAACATCCATGCCTGACCGGGATTCGAACCCGGACCCCTTACGGACGAATGATCATAGGCCAACGCCTTAGACCACTGCGCCACCGCAGGGTGGTTCAAAACTATATGTCAAAAATGTAAAGGCAGGTTGATGGGTCCTAAATAAGCAGATTTCTTTTTTTTTTTTTTTGATTGGAGGTTTAACGACCACCGTGAGCAACTCAATGGGCTATAAGCAGTCGCCCGTTCCTAATTTAGGGTCCCTGGTTCCAGGGAAGGGAAAGAGCCAGTGCCGTAAGGCAAACACAACATCCATGCCTAACCGGGATTCGAACCCGGACCCCTTTCGGACGAGTGATCAGAGGCCATCGCTTAGACCACTGCGCCACCGGGGCGGCAAGCAGATTTCGTATAGGAATGTGTGTGCCGTAATGCCGCGTTGAGCCGGTAGAGAGCGCTGATGAGTGCGGCGTATAAAAGCGCTTCGCAGCTGGATTCTTCATTTCCCGCATGGATCTCGAGCAGCATGCATCGTTGCACTAATGCGGAGCTGGCCGACATGCATTTCATGTATGGGGCTGCACAAGGAAATTGATTAGTTGCTCAACGGATGTACAGGGAGCGATTCCCAGATAGGAATCAGCCGGATCGTCGAACATTCGAGCGGCTTCATCGGGAGTTAAGCACGAGTGGATCGTTTTATGCTTCCAGGCGTGATACTGGCATTGGAAGATATCGCAGAACTCCTGCAGTGGAAGAAAGAATACTAAACACAGTAGAGGATAATCCGTCGACAAGCTCGAGAGCTGTAGGACGTGCGTTGGGTGTGAGCCATACAACTGTTTTGAGGACTTTTCATGAAGACGGAATGCATCCGTATCATTTACAGAGAGTGCAAGCAATGACCCCTGACGATTATCTTCCACGTCTCAACTTTGCCCGTTGGTACCTACAGCAGACTGCGGCCAATCCAACCTTCCCTGCAGATGTTTTATTCACTGATGAGGCTACCTTTACGCGGTCCGGGTATGTTTAACATCCATAATTCTCACCTGTGGGCTCATGATAACCCACATGGCACAATAACACACGCCTACCAAGAAAGGTTTTTCATTAATGTTTGGGCAGGCATTGTGCACAATAATTTAGTAGGACCGTACATTCTACCAAGTCGTTTAACAGGCCACACATACGGCATCTTCCTACAGGTGGTCTTACCTGAACTTCTGGTCAATGTTCCTCCAGATGTTTGCAAACGAATGTGGTTCCAGCACGATGGAGCCCCAGCTCACTTCAGCCGAAACGTCAGGAATCACCTGGACGCTGTCTACGGTCAGCATTGGATAGGACGGGGCGGACCAGTTCCCTGGCCACCGCATTCTCCTGATTTAACCTGCTTGGATTTCTTCTTTTGGGGTCATATTAAAAGCCTCGTGTACGAGAGTCCCGTCACATCTGCAGAAGATCTTGTGCCCGCTTGTCTGTTGCTGCTGGACATGTGCTCGACATGCCTGACGTCTTTTCTAATGTACGCCGATCCATGCGCCGCCGCTGTGAATCTTGTATCGCTGTTGGTGGCCGCTCTTTCGAGCACCTCTTGTAAACTGTTAATAAATTTTTGTTTTCTTTTGTCTGTACTTGTCTTTTCAGTTTCCTGTGATTCATACTGCTTTACGTGCTAGCGCTTTAATGCGGCATTACCGCACACACATTCCTATACGAAATCTGTTTATTTAGATCCCCTCCACCTGCCTTTATATTTTTGACATATAGTTTTGAACCACCCTGTATATATATATATATATATATATATACATGTATATATAACAGGAATACATTCTTAGTTGTATATTTCTCTTGCTTAAAACTCCACGGGTAGGATCATTTTCAGTGTGTAGAAGCCTTCAGACCCTCCCATGCTGCCCCCAGCATCTAGGGAGTGGCCAAGGAGAAAGTTAGGGGAGAAAGTTCGGCCATGTTTTTTGGCAGTGATGGCAGAAAAGTTGCATAAGAGGTAAGCTATCTTCTTTGTTCTTGTAGTTTGGGAGTTCCAAGTTCAATTTAAGAACTTTTTTTAGCAGTTACTTTCTATTTTTTGCATCAGGCATTTAGATGCAAGCAAGTCTATAAACTTTGTGGTTTTTTCTCTTTCACTTTACTTAGAAATTTAGCGAGTTTTTTAGGGCACTCAGGCAAAGTAGCTGGCCGTTTTATTGTTCTTGTAGTCAACGATGTGTTTCAATGTCGGTAAGAACGTAATTACTACATTATTAGGCACTTAAAGCACTCCTGGAATACTTTGTATATATTGCAACTAATTGTTAAAGTCATATAATCTTCGCAAAGCATTTTTTTAGTTTGTTATTATCATTTTTTATTTTTGTTTTTGTGATGTCAGTTGTTGAGGAGTAGGGGGTTCAATATTCCAGTATTCTTTCAGGAATCTGTTCTTTTTTTTTTTTTTTAATTTATTATTTTTTATTATATGGCATTTTTGAATAAGCGGTTTTTCACTGCAAAGCATAAGGATCTGTAATTCTAGTTTAAATTCTATCTTAGGCGGCTAGGTAACTTGGCATTGTGTTATTGCTGAATAATCCTTTTGATTCATTCAGTCACTCTCTCAACTTGTGTTTTTTTGTAATCGTTTTACTGTTTTTTAGTAGCAGATGGCGAGCATGGGTTAGGCCAGGAAAGCTATAGATGCATGCAAAAATAATATTATTTTGTGTTTCGTCATGCAACTCTGAGGAGGTTATGATATTTTAAATAAAATTTTTTGGTGGGCTTATTACTTGCATCTATGGCTTTGCAGAAACCCATTTCCAACTAGGTCTTTGCGGGAGTGAAAAAATGCAGAGTTTTGCTGGTCCTTGATAAAGCCAAGGCTCGGCATTCTCGACACTTTCTACATTCAGTTTGCAATTATTTTATCCTCTTTTTACTCATATCAGTCAGTATATGAGTTTTACTATGTTGTTTTTGGAATATTGGTTAAAAAATTATTTTTGCTTCTGTCTCTTCTTAATAGTATGTGAATTCTGAATTTTCGTGACTGCTACTTTTCACGTCTTGATCTTCAGGTTGTTTTGCAAATTTCGTATTAAATTCTTAGGTAATATCTTTTGTTTTTGTCTCTGCTCTTTGTATGTGTGTATATATATATATGATAGGGATGATACATCTATTCCAGACATTATGACAGGTACCAGTGCCAATGTCTCTTCAATCCTCCCTGCAGAAGTTACATATGCAATTAAGAACATGAAACGGGGAAGAGCTCCAGGAGAAGATGGAATTACTGTGGACATTATACAAGAAGCAAGTGGAGAAATTGAAACTACACTCGCCCAAGTTTTCATCAGATGTTTTAATGAAGGGAAGATTCCTGAGGATTGGAACAATGATCCTGCTTCATAAAAAAAGGTAATGTTGAGAATCTTAGTAACTACAGGCCCATCAGCCTCCTGTCGGTAGTTTATAAAATGTTCACTAAGGTTCTTTCACATCGCTTGAATGCAACATTAGACATGTCCCAACCAAGAGAACAAGCTGGATTCAGGAGTGGTTACAGCACTATAGATCATATCTATGTACAGAGACAACTAACTGAAAGAACAAGAGAATATGAACTCCCATTATGCATGGCTTTTGTTGACTATGAAAAGGCCTTCATTTCCGTGAAACCATCAGCAGTAACAATGGCTTTGAAATCCTGTGGTATTGAAGATGCATACATTAGCATTATTAATAACATCTATGAAAATGCAAGTGCAAAGGTTTGGATATTGGAGGATACAGCACAAATAAGAATTGGAAAGGGAGTGAGACAAGGTGACACCATATCTCCCAAGCTCTTTAATGCCACATTAGAAAATGTCTTTCAATCATTGAACTGGGAAAACAAAGGGATAAAGATTAATGGAGATTACTTAACTCATCTTTGTTTTGCTGATGACGTAGACATCTTTGCAACTACCCCTTCAGAGCTGCAGAGTATGATCCAAGAACTTGCTGACAAGAGTAAAGAAGTGGGATTAAAAATGAACTTTCAGAAGACAAAAGTGATGTACAATGCTTTTACAAGAAACGAAGATTAATCGATTGATGGAGAAAAGCTTGAAACAACCGATTCCTACATTTATCTTGGGCAGCAGATATCAAGTGAGGGTCACATCATGAAGAAATTAATCAGCATATAAAATTTGGATGGAGAGCTTTTTGGAAGAAACAGTACAATATTTAAGAGCAGTATGCCATTATGTCTCAAAAGAAAAGTGTTTAATCAATGCATCCTACCAGTGCTTACGCATGGAGCAGAGACATGGACCTCAACTAAAAAAGACATACGAAGACTGCAGACAACTCAAGGATGCATGCTTGGTGTAACCAGGAAAGATAAGAAGAGGAACTTGTGGATAAGGAAAATGGCAGGAGCGGACAACATCATGACCAGAGTGAAATCACTGAAATAGCAATGGGCTGGACATGTTGCCAGAAGAACAGACCACCGATGGACAACCAAAATTTTAGACTGGATTCTGAGTGACAGGAAAAGACCCAGAAGAAGACCCCATGCGAGATGGAGGGATATGGAGGAGACAGGCCCAAGACAGACAATTGTAGAAGAAATTTGGGGAGACCTTCATCCAGCAGTGGATTGATAATGGTTGATGATATATATATATATATATATATATATATATATATATATATATATATATATATATATATATTAAGATAGTTTAAAAATCATTAATTTTTTATTGTTTTAGAAAGTTTTGTAAAAATGAAATTCCATCCTACAACGACCCCCCCCCACACACACACACACCACCACCCCATTTCTGTTCACTTGTGCATCGATCTCATAATGACCAAGATAACAACGAAAATGTCCAAATTCCTCAAATTCGTGGAAGAATCTTATGCCTGAAGATTACAGAGAAATTTCTACGGCGTGTGACTTCTGTTTTTGCAAATTGCTGCACACAGTTTCAAGCTGAAATACAAAGATTTATGCAATATAATGATATTTAACAAGAATACTGGACATAAAGGCAGCATCGGGAATGAGAAAATTACGATTACCACAAAATTTTTTACTCTGTTTAACTATTGTTTTCAAAAGTTTTGAAACACAAATACCGCCCCCAGATGGAAGACGACACTCTTCCCCCCAAATTCTCTTCAGTTTTGCATCGACCTTGAGAATGATCTAAATGACAAAACAGGCGGAATTCCGTGAATCCACTTAAGAATATCATGTACATCATAAAATAATAGCAAAATAGAAAAAAGTAAAAGTGAACATTTGTAGAATCCATAGTTTCGACAGTGAGTCATGTAGTCAGACAACAAAATCTGTAGAAACTATGGACATTTCGTTGTAGTTGACAGGTATGTAGTATATGTATTTACATATGTAGCATTATATTTCTTGGATGTATTTTGTATGTACATGAAGTAGTATATATACATTTAACGTAGTACATGTTTTGATGTAGTAATGATAGCACAGAACCATTTTATGCTTGGATAATAAAACAACTTGAATCATCACTCTAACTCTATTTCATATCGCATTGGTTATTTAAATAGGGCACGATTCCAATAATGAAGCAAAAAATTTTATGCACAATTTATTACGGACTAAACTTTAGAAATAGTAAGAGGTCTTTCGTTTGAAACGCCAGCCTTGTTCACACTAAAAGCAAGTACTCATGTGGTTGACATCGTTTCTTTAGCTGTTGCCAGTAGAGATTTCCAAATTATCAGAATACTGAGAATGCATCAGAATTGCAAGTTTTTATTGAAGATAATTTCAATGCTTTCTCTGTAGCGTAATGAAAATTCATTGGAGAAGGGGGCAATTTTTTTGTGACAATTCCAAATTTTTTGTTTCATTATTGGTTTCTTCATATCTTCATATTATGTGAAATGGCCTTCCTACCAATAGGGAAGGGTTTTTTCTATAAATGCTATTCAGGGCTTGAAGAACATCTGAAAAGTTACATGCCCAGCTGGGCATGTGCAGAAAATATTTACTTGCCCAGAAGTAAAATCTACATTCCCAGAAAAATTTATCTTTTAAGATAACAAAACAGAAGCCTCATTTATTTAACGTTAAAATTATGATGAATTTTTTATACATTTTTTGCATCACCATTTTAAAGTGTCTGTATTCAAAATGCACAAAAGCATATATCTCAAGTTTTAAGAAAGGTAATTGATGGCATTTGAGAAATTTAGTGATGATGCCATGCTCAAGAATTTTTAATATATGTCCTGTGTTTTACAAAAAAATTAAATAATCATAGTTAACTGTATGGCAGTTTAAGTAGTTTTTAACAACAATTTTGAATGTAAAAATTATTTACCTTTTCTCTTGTACAAACAAAAGTAATTTTGCATCATAAAATCCCAAGAATTGTTGTTTTGTTACAAAAGTAAATCTTATGTTTTTGACTACTGTTGTGTGCACTTAGTTATTAAACTATATTATCGCCTGACACTCCACAATGCTTGAAAAAATTACTGGTGGTATCAGCAATTTTAGGATGGATTTTGCAAACAGTGCACAACATAATAGTCTTGTCATTTGATTTTAGCGAATTAAATGTTTTTATCCAAGATTCTTCAACTGTGCAACAGCTTTTTTTTGTACGCTTTATTATAGTCCGCTTGCATAAGTTTCAGATTTACCAACGATGTAGATTCCGATTCTGAAATTACGTCACTCAACAGTGCGGAAGACGAATTTGTAACTACCGCTGACAGATCGGAAATTTCACATAATTGCTTACTATGAGATATACTCTCATTGCTGGATTTTATTTTTAAAAAAAAACATGGTATATCCATTACTAAATGCAACTTATATCCACAGCTAACATGAACCGCAACCAACACGAAAACTGTTCTCTCAGATAAACTAAGTTATCCGTGTTGGTAATTTTTGCTCTTCTCCCAGTAAAGTGGAACGCATTGCGCAGGCTCATTCTTAAACAAAACTTAGCTTTTGTTTCAGTAGTTCCTCTGTCAGTTCAGGTGTGTGGGCGCGCACGAGGACAGGAGCTTTCCCTTTACCCACCCTCACTTGACCAAGTTATGTCAGAGACGTAACCCCACCTGGTGCTGTGTAATAAATATTCAGTTGTCACTCCCTCCCCATAAAGTACGGCTTTTTGCCCATCAGTCTGCATCCTCCTGTTTCATGGCAGTTTATATGTTTTGTCACTAAACACTGGAGGCTAGCTTCGTCCGATGCATGCATTCCCGTCGTTAGCTGTAAACAACATCTGGAGCAAAACTACATATGGCCCCAATTTCTGGACGTAGAGCATAATATAATTAAAGAAGCGCTATTCTTCTGGCTTTGGCACTTATTCCGTAACAATAATACAACTGCAGTAAAATGAAAAACATGCGACACCCGTCTTTTTTTCTAGAGCAGAAAATTCTCCATTCCAAACTTTTTTTTTATTAGAGGTTTAACGACCATCATGAGCAACTCAATGGGCTATAAGCAGTCGCCCGTCCCTAATTTTAGGGTCACTGGTTCCAGGGAAGGGTGAGAGCCTGTGCCGTAAGACAAATACATTCATGCCTCACCGGGATTCGAACCCAGACCCCTTTCGGACGAATGATCAGAGGCCATCGCTTAGACCACTGCGCCACCGGGGCGGCTTTTTTCTTTAAATCTAGTTGCCTGACCGGGCAACTAGATTTCATTTTTACTTGCCCAGGCAAATAATTTACATTCCCCAGGCATCTCGGGCATGGTATTTTTCAAGCCCTGCTATTTATCCATAGATTATTGGTAAATGTGATGCAAAATTGTGTTTACACTTAAGAAATTTAGGCTTTCAGGAATTAGAAAAGTTACACTTCACTCAGCAATGAGTTCAGCCTTTTTTTTTTTTTTTTTTAAATTGATTACTCAGAACATATGTTCAGCATGTCTTCTGACATATAAATGAATACAAAAAACAATGTTCATTGTACAATTTTGAGTGGGTCTGTGCCTCAAAAATCTGACTTCCATATAGCTGTTAATTACATTCACCCCTACCTCAATTCCATATGTTACAGTTGTAACAATACTCAGCCCATTGAAGATACAATGGCCGCCCCGGTGGCGCAGTGGTCTAAGGCGTTGGCCTCTGATCATTCGTCCGTAAGGGGTCCGGGTTCGAATCCCGGTCAGGCATGGATGTTGTGTTTGTCTTACGGCACTGGCTCTCTCCCTTCCCTGGAACCAGTGACCCTAAATTAGGGACGGGCGACTGCTTATAGCCCATTGAGTTGCTCACGGCGGTCGTTAAACCTCCAATCAAAAAAAAAAAAAAAAAAAGATACAATGTCAACATCTGCAATGCTACTTAATCAAATTTACAAATATACTAGTATATTATTTATAAATTTGCTTATTCATAATAAACTACAATTTGAACTTTAGTTGAAGTATAAATTGTAATTTATAATGAAGGTGCTGCTAGTGATATCAGTCAGTTTTGTTGTTCTTAGAAGGAACAATGCTAATATGAATTTGAAAGAGGTTCAACTAAATTGCATGTAGACTAATTTTAAAGCCAATTAGAGATACATATGCAGGTCATACGAATATCAAATAAAGTAATTGTACAAAGCCAAATGTATATAGCATTTTTTTCTCTGGTTGAAAACTAATGATTCCTGCATAACTTTTTCTGATCATAAAAAAATCATTAAAGAAAAGAAGCATACCCACAGTATTTCTACCCTGAACTTCAGAACAGCTTACGGCTACAATTCAGACAATTAAAAAGAAATGTTTGGAGTGAAATTTTTTATTTAAATCCACTACAAAACACTTCTCCCAAATAGTCAATGTTGCCACAGGTGATATACACAGCCAGATCAAAATGTTTTTCACAGCATGCAAAATGCTCCACAGTAGTACAAGTCTTCAAAGGATTTGGTCCCCTGACTTCTGTTGGGAAGACAAAAAAGAAGAGGGAGGAGGTTGCACGA
Organism: Macrothele yani; assembly: GCA_039090855.1. Classification (NCBI taxonomy): domain Eukaryota; kingdom Metazoa; phylum Arthropoda; class Arachnida; order Araneae; family Macrothelidae; genus Macrothele; species Macrothele yani. The sequence continues at coordinate 121,865,547 of CM077009.1, read as the reverse complement.
TACATGAGTTTAAGATACATGAAATACACTAAAGTTGTAAACTGCCAAAATATTTGTAATAACAGGTTTATGCTAAAGTACAAAACGCAAAAAATAGGATATTAAACCGATATGTGCAAACTTGTTCGATTAAGGTGATGCTGGATGTGCTTTAAAGAAATTTCAGCAGAAACTGAAATGCAATACCACTTCTTAAGCCAACAAATAAAATCATGCCTACATTTTAGTATAACTTTTGCACAGAAGACATAACGGTTGGTTTGGAAAAAATAAAAGGTAGCTAATTTTAATATTTTCCAAGGAACTGAGACCAGTGATCATCATGTCTTGAAACTGCATTAACTCAAATAAGTTCATCACTAAAATGCTGAATACAAATCATACCATTGAGATTTGGTTATCAAGCTATCTCTGTTGAGAGCAGTAATCCACTTTTCTTGCAGGTCAGGATCCTTGGGAAATTTGAACATTGTGACTGCATCTATCTTTTCTGACTTATAATTTGCATGGCAGCACACCAGCAGCATCTGTGAGAAATGTAGCACACCATTAAAGAAATAATAATGCTAAGATGAAAAGTTTTACAATAAAAAACTGTTTATCTATTTTTCACATGTAAAATGTGTATCTGGTCCAAAAGTTCTCAACTGCTCTTAATGGTAAATTTAATTTATTACACATTGATCAAGAATTAGTTTTCTCCTCAGTTATACATTAGAAATTCAAATCATGCAAATTCTGTTTACCAAACTTTCTTTCCACCCTTTCCCTTTGCCACAAATTCCAATCTCCCCACATCCTCTGCCTCTCGTTATCACAATGTCCTGTCATCCACCTGGTTCATGCATCACTTTACAGAATGCACCCATTCCTCTTGAGCTTACCATTGATCACATCAGGTGTTACCTCCAGTACGTACCTGCTCCTGCTTCACATCACATAGATCTTTGTACGCATTAACTTTCCAGATGAATCTCTCCATGAACATATCACTTAAAAGATTTGACTGGAATGCTATAATTTTAATGGAAGAAGAGTGCTTCCAAGATTGCATTAGCAGCAACTTGGGTTTGGCAACATAATAATTTGTACCTCTAGAAGAAATTGAGAACACAAAGTGCAATCGGAATGTCTCCAGTGAAGATTATTCTCAGGTAAGTGCATCAGTAGCCAACTTTGCTGTGCACTGAAATTATTAGGACTTCCTTTATAGCCATAAAACTAATCAGAAAAGAATGCAGGTTCTCAATAGCCTTATTTCAACTTTAAATAAATAAACAGCAAAAATTTATTTATTTAAACTATCAATGTATGTTTTATAACATGTATCTCGTGTAAAAATAGTAATCATAAATGAATTAATGCTGTGTACATACTGTATATATATGTACTACATACAAGCACTGTAAATCTATGCAGACTGAATGAAATCAATCTTTTTTTTCTTTAACTTTTAATAACCATGACCCAAAAATCTTGTATCACGCTAAATATCATATACACTGACGGAAAAAAATCCCAACACCACGAAAAAATAGTTGTAGAGGAATGAAATGACGGCAATACATTTGTATAGGTAACATATTTAATCGATTAAGGTTTCAAGATCACAGCTTAATATAAGCGCGAGAAGAGCCATTTTAAATGTGAAATGCTGGTACATTAATAACCGGTGTAACCGCCACAATGTTGAATGCAAGCACGCAAACGTTCATGCATTGTGTCGTACAGGTGCTAGATGCCAGTTTGTGGGAAGGAATTCCATGCCTGTTGCATTTGGTCGGTCAATACAGGGACGGTTAATGCTGGTTGGAGGTGACGCTGGAGTTGTCGTCCAATGATGTCCCATACGTGCTCGATCGGTGAAAGATCTGGTGATCTAGCAGGACACGGCAACATATCGACAATCTGTAGAGCATTTTGGGTTACAACAGCGGTATGCGGGCGAGCGTTATCCTGTTGGAAAACACCCCTGAAATGCTGTTCACGAATGGCAGCACAACAGGTTGAATCACCAGACCGACGTACAACTGTGCCGTCAGGATGCGTAGGATAACCACGAGAGTGCTCCTGCTGTCATAGGAAATTGCTCCCCAGACCATAACTCCAGGTGTAGGTCCAGTGTGTCTCGGCCGCAGACAGGTTGGTTGCAGGTGCTTACCTGGCCTCCTTCTAACCAACACACGGCCATCACTGGCACCCAGGCAGAACCGGCTTTCATCAGAAAACACAACAGATCTCCACTCCGTCCTCCAATGAGCTCTAGCTTGACACCACTGACGTCGCAAACGACAGTATTTTGGAGTAAGTGGAATGCACGCTACAGGTCGTCTGGCTTGGAGCTGTCCTTCAAGTAACCTATTTGTAACAGTTCGTTGTGTCACTGTGGTGGCAACTGCAGCTCAAATTGTTGCCGCAGACGCCGTACACGGCGGTCTTCCCTCTCAGTAGTGCCACGTGGCCGGCCAAAACCCGGTCTTCTTGAGGCAGTACCTTTCCTTGACCACCGCTGCCAACAATCATGCACAGTGGCTACATTCCTGCCAAGTCGTTCTGCAATATTGCGGAAAGAAAATCCACCTTTTCGTAGCTCTATTACACGACCTCGTTCAAACTCCGTGAGCTGTTGGTAATGGCTTCTTCGTCTTCTTAAAGGCATTCTTGACTAACATCAACACACTACATCGAATCTCAACGATAACTAACGCTCACGAACGTTACAGCGCGTATTTACAGCAAACCTTCTTTGCATGTTCCGAGGGGAGCTACTAGCGCCACACGTATGCGCCGAGCGCGAAATTTGCATAGCCGTCATCTTACAGTCGTTTTTCTAACACAACCCCTTCTTGAAACTGTCGTTTTTCTAACACAACCCCTTCTTGATGTTGGGATTTTTTTCCATCAGTGTAGTCTGAAACTGTCTGTTGGCTCACTTCTTTGTTTAGTAACAACAATAGTGATTGAGGGTGATACCTGCTAATCACCCATAGGTCGTGCAAATTTGAAAAGCAGAAAAGGGCAGGACATCTGACTCACTCTGCACAGGCGTTTCGGGTGGCTATGGTCCATTGTATGTACAGGTGTTTTGGGCATTAAAGTGCTAAAGTAGGGGGAAGACGACTCCAAGTATTAGTACGCTAGAACATAAAAAAATACTACATCTTATGAAATACATAGTATAACAATGCTAATGGCTACACCATGTGCTGCAACAAAACAATGTTCTGCCTTCTAAAGACAGAAAAGTTCCATGTTTTGCTCATATGGTTTTCCAATGACATGTTTATTTTACTTGGTTCTTTAAAAACTGTATAGACAGTTTCACTGTATATATATCTCCACTTACAATAAGCAGAAATAACTACAGCAGGAGACAAAATAGTTAAAATAAACAACATCAAAGCAAACGAGCAGGGAGAAAAAAATGGAGTGCAGAAAGCTTTGGCATTATCAAGGACCAGCAAAACTCAGCATTTACTCACTTCCACAAAGACCTAGGTGAACATGAGTTTCTGCTATGTAATAAATTTAAAAGATACAAGTCCCCAAAAATCACCAAAAAAAAAACATGACCGCCCACATAGGCTCGGAAACTTAAATATTAAGCAAAATTTTGAACTTCGCATTACATCTATAACACATCTGGCCCAACCCATAACTCATCGTCCACAAAAACAGAAAAACTTCAATACAGAGCCCAAAAATATTGCAAGATAGGTATAGAATTTAGACCAATGAAACGAAAAACAAAACCTGGGAAAAGGCTGCGTAAAAACAAAAACTTTTTTTTTTTAGATGTACAGAGCAATTGCCCAACTTGGAAGAATAAAAAAAGTAGTGAAAAAACCTCACGACGCACTTCTAAATCACAAAACAGTTACAGATTTTAAATTACTTTTTCCTTTCTTTAATTTTATGTTCTTAAAATTATTTTATAGATTCATCGTTTGGAAAACGGGCACGACTGCCAGTACCAGCAAGAAATATGAATCATCGAAGTATACAATACATTCCTCAAGCTCTTGTGCACAGATAGTTGTATTTTTAGGATTCAATAATTTCTTTTTCCACCCAGCAGCCATTTTGCAAACTACTGTTGTTGATCAGTATTTTTATTTGTTCGAGCATTTAATGACTACTTTATGCAACTTTATGAGCTACAAGCACTTGTTCATTTCTAATTTATAGCCACTATTTCCAGTGAAGGAAGAAAGCCAGTATCATAAGACAAACACACCACACATGCCACATTCAGGACTTGAACTCAGACCACTCGGATGAACGATCACAAGCCAGTGTTTAGACCACTAGAGCAGTGTTCTATATTGCTGGCCTAAGGAATACATAATCTTTAATGCCTTATATATATCATCATCATCATCATTGTCAACCATTATCAATCCACTGCTGGACGAAGGTCTCCCCAAGTTTCCTCCACAACGGTCTGTCTTGTGCCAGTCTCCTCCATGTCAACCCTGCATACTTTCGAATTTCATCCACCCATCTCCCATGTGGTCTTCTTCTGGGTCTTTTCCTGTCCCGTGGAATCCAATCTAAAATTTCGGCTGTCCATCGATGATCTGTCCTTCTGGCAGTATGTCCAGCCCATTGCCATTTCAGGGATTTAACTCTGATCATGATGTCTTCCACTCTTGTCATTTTTCGGATCCACGAGTTCCTCTTCTTATCTCTCCTGGTTACACCAAGCATGCACCTCTCCATGCCTCTTTGAGTTGTCTGCAGCCTTTGTATGTCTCTTTTAGTTAAGGTCCACGTCTCTGCACCATACGTAAGCACTGGAAGGATGCATTGATCAAACACTTTTCTTTTAAGACATAATGGCATATTGCTCTTGAAAATTATGCTGTTTCTTCCAAAAGCTCTCCAGGCAAGTTTTGTACGCCGATTAATTTCTTCATCAATGTGACCCTCACTTGATATCTGCTGTCCAAGATAAACGTACGTGTCTGTTATCTCCAGCTTTTCTCCATCAATCGATAAATCTTCATTTCTTGTAAAAGCATTGAACATCACTTTTGTCTTCTGAAAGTTCATTTTTAATCCCACTTCTTTACTCTTGTCAGCAAGTTCCTGGATCATACTCTGCAGCTCTGATGGGGTAGTTGCAAAAATGACTACGTCATCAGCAAAACGAAGGTGGGTTAGATAATCTCCATTAAACGTTATCCCCGTGTTTTCCCAGCTCAGCGACTGAAAAACACCCTCCAATGTGGCATTAAAGAGCTTCGGAGATATGGTGTCACCTTGTCTCACTCCCTTTCCAATTTTTACGTGTGTTGTATTTTCAAACAGCCGAATCTTTGCACTTGCATTTTCATAGATGTTATTAATAATATTAATGTATGCATCTTCAATACCGCAGGTTTTCAGAGCCATTGTAACTGCTGATGGTTTCATCGAATCAAAGGCTTTTTCATAATCGATAAAAGCCATGCACAATGGAAGTTCATATTCCCTCGCTCTTTCAATTAGTTCTCTCAGCACGTGGATATGATCTATTGTGCTGTAGCCACTCCTGAATCCAGCTTGTTCTCTCGGTTGAGCCATGTCCAGTGTTACCTTCAAGCGGTGTGAAAGAACTTTAGTGAAGATTTTATAAACTACTGATAGGAGGCTGATAGGTCTGTAGTTTCCGAGATCCTCAATGTCACCTTTCTTATGTAGCAGGATCATTGTAGCGGTGTTCCAATCCTCAGGAATCTTTCCTTCATTAAGGCATCGAGTGAAAATTTGGGCGAGTACTGTTTCGATTTCTCCACTTGCTTCTTGTATGATGTCTACAGTAATTCCATCTTCTCCTGGAGCTTTTCCCCACTTCATGTTCTTGATTGCATGTGCAACTTCTGCTGGGAGGACTGGAGGAACTCTGGTACTGGTATCTTTCATGATGTCTGGAGTGCATATATCATCCCTTTCATATAATTTGGAGTAGAAATCTTTCACTCTTGTCAAAATTTCGCCTCTATTTCTTGTTACAGAACCATCTTCTTTTCTCAGTGCCATAATCTGTTTTCTTCCCTTACTGAGATGTCCCTTTGCTATCTTTAGGCTTTGGTTGTTTTCAATTGCTTTCCTCACTAGTTCACAGTTGAATTTCCTTACGTCTTCAGTGATACTTTTTCTTACTGTCTTGCATAGCTCTATATATTCCACTTTGGAAGTCACATCTTCTTTAGTTGTCCTCATCTCTCTTCTTTTTTGCATCAACATTTTGGTTTTTCCTGATAATTTGTTCACATGCAACTTGTTCTTAGACCCAGCTAATTTTGTTGCTGTTTCCATAAGAGCTTTGGTTACTTTTCTGGTAACTTCAGAGATGTCCACTTCTTCCGATGTTAGGCCTTCTAAAGCAGAGAACCTGTTCTTCAGTTCTAACTTGAAGGTATTATGGTGTTTTTTAAGGTTGGTTATGTCAATACATTTTGTTTGTCTTATGAGCTTGCAACGTTCGAGTTTAGTGTTGAGGTGCATCTTACATCTCACCAATCTATGGTCACTACCTGTGTTGAACTTGTTTAGCACACTGCAGTCTTCTATGACGAATTTTTTGTTACACATAATAAAATCAATTTCACTTGTCGTCCCATTTGGATGTCTCCATGTCCATTTCCTGTGTGGCTTTTTCTTGAAGAAGGAGTTCAAGATGAAAAACCCTTCTGCCTCTGCAAACTCAACGAGAGTATTTCCACGCTGGTTTCTGTTGCCATGACCGAATTTACCTACTGAAGTTTCATTCTGTTGCCGTTGCCCTATTTTTGCATTGAAATCTCCCATAATTATTTTCAAGTGCTGCTTACCTTTATTATTTAGATGACAAATTTCCTCTTAAAATTCTTCAATTTCTTCTTCAGGATGACTTGTGGTGGGTGCATAAGTTTGAATAATCTGAGCCTGGTATCTTTTCGAGAGTTGGATAACAAGTCGTGCAGCTCTGTCAGAGGAACTTTCAACTTCTACAACTTTATCCTTCAGTTTCTTGTTTATTATAAATCCAACACCACTAGTTCTGCCAGTATCTGTCCCACGATAGTAGAAGAAATGTCCACTTTTCAGTTCGATGAGATCTTCTCCTTTTCTCCTTACCTCACTCAGCCCCACGATGTCCCACTTGATCCTTTGTAGTTCCTCTTCCAATTCAAGAAGCCTTGAATCAGAAGATAGGGAGCGTCCATTGTAAGTAGCCAAGGTCAGCATCAGATGGCAGCCTAGTCCGGTTCTCCGGGGATTCTTAGCACCCTCTGCCTTCATGTCGCACTGGCCGCTGCCTTGGCCAGGTACATTCCAGCTGCCGGAGACTGAGGGCCAAGATTTAAGTTGTGGAATCATTTTGGAGGGGTTTGGCCATAACTCACCACGCTGGCCAAGCGGGTTGGTGAGTGTGGGATAGAATTTCCTCTAATCCCGATGGTATAGTTATACCGCTATTGGCGGTCGTCAGAGCCCCTTTAGTGGGAACAGGATGCACCACGAGAAGGCGGGGTTGACATTTGTCAAGGATAGGCTGTGATGTTACGCATCACCTGACCTTACATCCCTATATATATATATATATATATATATATATATATATACACATACACACTTTGCCAAAAAAAAAAATTGAAGCACCCTCAGAAAGTTGTTCAATCCTGATGAAGCTCCATATGTAAGTACTCACTGCCAAATGATTAAGAAATAGCAATAAATGACTAGATAGTAGCCCATCATAGCACAAAGGAACCATGCATCGAATAGGGTATATCAAAGCTCGCATGCAGAAACAGTTGTAACAGCAGATTGTAGTTGCATTAACCTCCACAGACTGTGAGGATGCCTCAACGTCAGATCCATGCGTGACACGAGCGAGTTTGAGAGAGGATGTATAACTAGGCTGGGAGACACTGGTTGGTTAAGTTGCCGTATCGCCAAGCATTAGAGTTCAAAACATTCTTTAATGATAAAAGTGCATGATAGATTCAAAACAACAAGTAACAAATCGGAGGAGCATATCATGTAATATATACAAATGCCGGTCCTCCATGGAAGCCGGAAAGAAAATAAAATGTTAAAAGACATGTGTTCCGTGACAGGTACTTGATCACAGGTGCAAAAAAGATACAGTTCAAAACATTCTTTAATGATAAAAGTACATGACCGATTTAAAACAACAAGTAACAAATCGGAGGAACATATCATGTAATATATACAAATGCCTGTCCTCTATGGAAGCCGGAAAGAAAATATAATGTTAAAAGACATGTGTTGCGTGACGGGCACTTGATCACAGGTGCAAAGAAGATACAGCAGATGCACCAACAAAAAATTACAGAAAAATCATACCATGCGCAGTGAAGACAAAAGATATGTACAAAAAATTGTCCCCCGTCTGGAAGGAGAGCACAGCAAAGTAAAAGGTAAGGTATGACTCGAGGAAGCACACATGACAAGCATAAGAAAGACAGAGTAATAGATTCAAAGGACGCAATAACAATCAACAGGTCATACAACACTAACGGAGAAACACAAGCAATGTACAAATACCATATTACAATGTACACGGTTACATACAGGTGCCGCGCTGACATGACTCGTGCGTAAAATTTGCAAGAGCACAATACTAAGGAAAAGGAACAGGTGATCCGGTCAAGCACAAGCAGAAAGTAACATCACTGATAAAATCCTTACAAAAAGTGTCTACAATCGCACCCGCAGGGTTGAAACCAACCGTCCGAGATGAGGCAGCACCACTGTTGCTTGACATCACAAGAAAGTACAACCTACTCCAGTAGGAAGAGCACATAGGTACAATAAAACACAAATGACAAAAAAAAAAATCACACAAAACAACACCTAAAAGCATTTAAGATTCAAACATTGTTGGGTGGATTCGTAGCAATCGTAATTCAAAACGTGCAGTACAGAGGCAGGAATTGATAAAAAAGAGACAAAAAACTTTGGTATGATATCATGCACTATGTACAACCTCCGGAACGCCGCCCCGGTGGCGCAGTGGTCTAAGCGATGGCCTCTGATCATTCGTCCGAAAGGGGTCCGGGTTCGAATCCCGGTCAGGCATGGATGTTGTGTTTGTCTTACGGCGCTGGCTCTCTCCCTTCCCTGGAACCAGTGACCCTAAATTAGGGACGGGCGACTGCTTATAGCCCATTGAGTTGCTCACGGTGGTCGTTAAACCTTCAATCAAAAAAAAAAACCTCCGGAACTTAAGATAGTCCGGAGATGATCAAAAGTTACTACAAGATTTCAGTAGTAAGCACATATCAACAAATGCCAAGGCTTCCAGTAACGGTATATACAAAAAAAAAAAAGAAAAAAAGAAACACGTACAATTGGTAAGTGATTTGCAAAAACACTCTTCACCAGGAAGGATAGTGCACCGATTAATGATCAGTATCTACACAGGCAGGCACATGAAAGAAAATATACCACTGAATTATGCTTTCCAAAAAGAACCCCCGATAAATCATCATATCATACAACACTTGGGGAAAAGCCCATCTATGTACAGTAGCCAAACACAGTAGAACACAAGATGCAAACAGGTACAGCGCAAACAAAATACATTCCAAAAAAAAAAAAAAAAAAAAGAACACAGCGCACAACAGCAAGATAAGCGAGGTGGACTTCCTGCCCACGTACAGAACAGAATATTACTTCACTGTGCACACTGAATAAACACCACAGGCATAGGAAATACGTACACACCGATATAGCATAATTCAAGGAACCCAATAGAACCAGTATCACGCAAACAAAACACATTCCAAAAAAACACAGCGCACAACAGCAAGTTAAGTGAGGTGGACTTCCTGCCCACGTACTGAACAAAACATAACGTCACGGTGCACACTGAATAAACACCACAGGCATAGGAAATACATATACACCGCTAAAGCATAATTCAACGAACCCATTAGAATCAGCACCACAAAAAAATAATACTACATGGGAGAACTTCCTACACCAGTAGGAAGAAAGCAATATATCCACCGAACCGACACAAAGAAAAGTAATTACACAACCCGTGAGCGAAATGTGCACTAGATGTATACCAATGGGTAAGAATCAACAAAAAGAAACCGCAACACAAGCCGGGTGCGGGAAAGAAATTTTCGTCCGAACGAAATCATCCACTCAAGGAAAGAGGGAACCTTCCTAAAAGGAAAGACGAAGCACATCATCATGAAAGCTAAATCAGCTAGCATCTTGAGCCCACACGGTGTGAAAGCGGGCCAAGGAATTGGAGGAGTGGGCTTCAGCATGTTCCATGCGGAGGCGAGCTGTGGGGCGGCTCTTGAAGTGAATACGAAGCGTGTCACCCGCTGCAAAGATACAGGTAGAAGTTGCCACAGGACGAGTATACAAATGATAGGGGTAAATAACCTGTTTCACCAAGACAAACAAATACGCACAAACATCTGGAAGTCGGGCAGGGGGTGTTTTGTAAGGAGAAGCTAAGCATACGCTGTGAATGGAAGATCATGAGAGGTGATACGATTCGCAATTTGAAAAGCTGTATGGAGAATCGGCAGGAGGACAGGGCAGTAACAATACATGTGATCAACGTCTCCAGTAGATTCACAGAACGGGCAAAGTGCAGAGGAAGAAAGAGACATGCGCGAAAGAACGAGAGGAACAGGAAGACGACGGTGAAGACACCGCCAGTGAACATTAAGCTCTAACGGAGAAGAAAGAGGAGCAGAGGAAGCGGACCAGATGGCTGTAGAGAGAGTGGACGGAGCAGCAGGAAGAGGATGCGGAACAGCAAGGGGGGGTGCGAAAAAGTCGTACAAAGAAGCAGTAGAGATAGAAAGAAGAGGGAGAGGAACACCCCGAAGGAGGAGGAAGAAAGGAACCGGAAGACTCGGACCCGAGATAGGGATAAGGCCAGTGTTAGAAACCAGAGAAGGGTAGATCGAAGCAAGGGAAGAATGGAGAAGAGCATAATCAGCTGCAAGAGAGGGAGTAGGATCCGAGAACAGGGAAGAGAGGGTCTCCAGGTCAGGTCAGAATGAACCAGGGCACGTACAGTTAAGATACCAGAACGAATCGATGAAGGAAGGAGAAAGAAAGGCTGGTGGGAGAGGTGGACAAGGGACGAAAAGAAAAGAGGTTCGTCCAAAAGATCAAGATTAGTGGTTGGGATAGCCCGAGAAAGCGGAGGGAATGACACTAAAGACGCTTGAATTTTTTGAATAGCATAACCTACCTTCAGAAGTTAGAAGGAACACAAGTGATTCTCCCTGCGAGAGATAATTCGATCACGTGAAAAGCGAGTACTTCCGAACATCTTGTATCACGGTCCCTCTCGAGATGATTTCGGGTAGACGAGCGATTTTGCTCGGAACACATGTTTTCGAGAAGAGACGAGTGATTTCGCCTTTCGAATGCACTCGTTTGAACGAGACAGCTTATGAGCAATCGAGAGTTCTTTTGGGAGGTTTTTTCATTCGAATGAATTTGACGTAATCGAATGTTTCGAGATATTTTCATAATCGAATGAATCGATTATTTCTACTCGATTATGCCCATCACTATCTCTAAGGGCTGTTTATGATCTGGGGTGCATTTTCTGAACATGCATCTGGGGTCAGACACTCGCTTCCTAAAATCCTCTCTCTCCATATGATCATTCTGGACATGCATCGTCCCGAACACGTGAAGTGTTATGGTCAGCTACTTCGAAATACTGTGCTCCTTCGCAATTGTTCCGTTTGCCGGCAGATATTTCAGTCACCATTTCTGGTTTCTCGCTTATAAATAAGCGTTACATCACTTCCACTTTCATTCTTTTCAATCCGGATCCACCGTTCTGCATCTCGTATTTTCTTCCCAAAAGACAACCACAGAGCAGGACTAAACAATGTGATGTAACTATGAGCCTTGTAAATATTGAAATTAGAAAAGAAGGAAATGAATAGGGTTCGTGTTTTGTAAGGTGATATTTCTGCCTGTAGATTTTGCAAGTGTTTCATCGGAATCCTGTAAGTTCATGACCACCAAATTTTCATTAGTTGTTCAATTTGAGAATCTAAGAAAATGTTATTTCTAGGTGAAACAGTGCTTAAAATGTTGCCATTCATTGCTTTGCAGTGAGTCCTTTTCCTCTGCAGTTTTTATTGTAATTCTTTTTGTGTTTTTCCTTGTTCATAATGAAGCGTAAGACGATTGATAATAATATCACATCACCTGCTAGCAAGGCTGCTAAAGTAGGAAATGAACAGGATTTGATGCACATGGATCACAGTACTTCCCCAGTAGGGGTGGTTGATAGCAGTTATGGAACACTTTTAAAAGGAGCAGAAGTACATTCCACAGTTATGCAACATTTGGAACTGAAACTTGATTCCACAAAAGGTAGCCAGCAGAGTTATTCTTTTCATAGGGAATGTGTAAAAGTATTTAGTGAACTCAATGCTGATCTGTGCTTGAATATATGTGAATTATCAGTGACACCACTTGTCACTGCTGCTAGCAAAAATCACACAGAGTGTTTAAAAATACTCCTTGAACACAATGCTGATCCAAACTTAATAATGGATGAATTACAAAAGACTCCGTTGATTGTTGCTGCTGCACATGGCCACACAAAATGTGTTAAACTTCTGCTTGATTACAAAGCTGACCCAAATTTGAGCACACGTGCATTTTCAGAGACTCCACTTATTGCTGCTGCTGAGAAAGGTTATACAGAGTGTGTAAAAATACTCCTTGATTACAAAGCTGATCCAAACTTAAAAAAAAAATTACAAGAGATTCCACTCATTGTGGCAGCTCAAAATGGTTACACTGAATGCGTAAAAATTCTGCTTGAATACAAAGCTGATCCAAACATACTCGTGGATCTATCTCCATGGACTCCACTCATTGCTGCTGCTGGAAATGGTCACACAGAATGCGTAAAAATTCTGCTTGAATACAAAGCTGATCCAAACATACTTGTGGATCTATCTCCATGGACTCCACTCATTGCTGCTGCTGGAAATGGTCACACAGAATGCGTAAAAATTCTGCTTGAATACAAAGCTGATCCAAACATACTTGTGGATCTATCTCCATGGACTCCACTCATTGCTGCTGCTGGAAATGGTCACACAGAATGCGTAAAAATTCTGCTTGAATACAAAGCTGATCCAAACATACTTGTGGATCTATCTCCATGGACTCCACTCATTGCTGCTGCTGGAAATGGTCACACAGAATGCGTAAAAATTCTGCTTGAATACAAAGCTGATCCAAACATACTTGTGGATCTATCTCCATGGACTCCACTCATTGCTGCTGCTGGAAATGGTCACACAGAATGCGTAAAAATTCTGCTTGAATACAAAGCTGATCCAAATATGCTCACTGATGCATTTTCAAAGACTGCACTTGTTGCTGCTGCTCAAAGTGGTTATACAGAGTGTGTAAAAATACTCCTCGATTACAAAGCTGATCCGAACATGAAAAAAGATAGATTACTAGGGACTCCACTCATTGCTGCTGCTAATAATGGTCATACAGAATGTCTAAAAATTCTGCTTGAATACAAAACCGATCCAAACATATGCATGTATACATTTCCACAGACTCCACTTATTGCTGCTGTTAGGCATCGTCATGCAGAATGTGTAAAAGTTCTCCTTAATTACAATGCTGATTCAAATTTATTTGTGCATTTACCATGGATAGATGGGTTTGTTCTACCCCTACATGTGGCTGTTTTCCATAATGATTATGCTTGTATGAAACTGTTATTAAACAAAATGGATCTCCAACTCCTAACAAATGCTCATATTTCTTCTGATTATATATGCCCACTTCAGATGGCTCTTGAACGTGGAAGTCGTAAGTCTCTAGAAACTCTGCTTTCTTGTGGTTTCCCAGTAAATAGCTTGCATCATAGGAAGATAAACCAGTTTGATGCCCTGCAGCATCATTTCCAAACTGATCTTGATATTTCACCACTTCCTAATCATCATGAAACTGCCTTGTCATTGGCTGCAAATATCGGAGATTTAGATTCTATGAAAATCTTATTGAAATATGGGGCCAATGTAAATCCAGAATGTTACAGTATTAATAATAATGATGGTATGGAACTAAAGTTCTCCTACCCTCCAATCTTAAGTGCATTGGTGAGGGAACATTGGGAAGCAGCCCACTTCCTCGTAGAGCATGGCTGTGATATCACTTACCATCGTGCAGATGTTCCTACCAATGAGTGCTTGCTTGCCTCTTCCTATGAGTATTCTGCTACCAAGGATTTGCTCCTGTGGGGTTCTGATCCACATTTGCTTTTTCAGAAGGGAAGCATTCGTAGTCAGCAGTACTTTGTTCAATGCTTCTCTTGTGTGGACCGGTTCAGTCAGCATGAAATTTTTCTTATTTTAGAGCTGCTGCTTCAATTCACTGCAGTCACTGGACCAGTTCAGAGTTCTTTCCATGCTGTTTCTATAAGATATCAGGAACTCCTTGAGGATCACTACGATGCTGAAAGGTGGAATGAAATCTTACAGGAAGTTGATAAACCATCATATCTGAAGAATTTGTGTCGTGTCAAAATACGTCAGTTGATGATTTCCAAACGTAGTTATTCCTCTTTCAAAGCAGATGTTAATCATCTCTGCTTGCCACAGATATTAAAAAAATATCTGTTATACAGTAAGTTAGGTGATTGATATACAGAGTTTATGAAAATAAAACATTCTCGATTCTGTTCTTGTAGCAGTTCTGTAAGTATTCCAGTTACATGCAATTCTGGTAGAAGCAAATGGAAACAATTATAATTTAAAGAAATTATCAGGATTTTGCAGGTAAATTATTTGGTTTTTAGCTGAGTTCGAAATGTTTTAGTGTTTCTCTGTTTAGAAGCAATTTCTGTAAGTTTGGGTATGGTTTAAAAATTTGTCAATCAAAGAATGTTTAGAATGCTGAAATATCTTAAATACAAAAAAAAATTGATGACCCAAAATAATATAAAATGGTGGAAATGTATTTAAATACATTTTCACATGTTTAATTAATGTGAAAATTTTTATTTGCAAATTATTAAAAATAATTTCAAATTGTAAAATATTCTTTAGGATTTCACTGCTATTTAGATGTAAAAGCATTGGGACTTTTAAACAGAACAAGTATTTTAATATTTTGTGTACCTCTGTTCTATTAAAAACATAGTACAGTAAAACCTGTGTAAGTTGGCCACTCACGGTTCCAAACTATTGTGGCCAACTTAGAGAGTTCGGAATCAAAGTGAATGTTATATGTGCAGTACATTAACATAGAAAATAAATTCATAGCAACTGTTTTAAGTACTGCATGAAATGCTGTTTATACAGTACATATAAGTATAGTACCACTATATAGGTTTGATTCTAAACTGGAAAGATATTCGAAGAATGGTGAAGAGAGTACAGTATGTACATATTTATTATTTAGTACAGTATAAGAGTAGTGCGTACATCTAAAAATATGTGAAAGGACATTACTTACATGACTTGCCCATTTCCAATTAGTGTATCCGTATTACGTATTAAGTTCATAGCAAACATTACGTATTCTTTTGAAAATAGTCGATCATAGTTTTCTGCTGATGTTCTTTAAATTTTGTTTGGGCCCAGTGTTTTTCAATTTCTGCATAAACTCCCGGGAGTTTTTCTAGTAAAGCAGGATGTTTTACAGATGTATAGTGTTGTAAATTTGACAGTAAATCCAGTGCTTCTTGGAAAGTAGGGGTTTCTCTTCCGATAGTTTGCTATTCATTCACATTATCATCAGTTTCTTCTTTATCCTGTAGCTCTAGAATAGGATTTTTAATGTGTGATAGAACATCAGAAAAAATATCCTCTTCTGTGTCTGCCACATCTTCGTGCACTATGATATTGTAATCTATTGCTGGGAATTTATCTTCACTTAGCAGGTCGTCTTGGATGTCTTGAGGTAATGTTCCTAGTAGGTTGTTGGTGTTATTGTCAACTTCAGTTTCATCATTCATCTCTGCATTTTGTAGTAATCCAGCTTTCTGAAAACATTTAACTATTGTCGAAATCTGTAAATTTTGCCAAGAAGCATGCACCCAACAAATACAATCAAAAACAGTGACTGCTTTCGAAAATTCTGTCACATCTTTACAAGTGTCAAGTTTATTCACCAAACATGTCAGCATCATTTTTCGATACTGCTTCTTTACAGCACAAATAATGCCTTAGTCAAGAGGTTGAATGAGAGATGTTAAGTTAGGAGGCAGAAATTTGCATTCAACATTGCTCATTGGAATCATACACTTGTGGCTTGTAGCATTTGTCAATTAGGAGTAAAATTCTTCTGTTTTGACTTTTCATTTGAGAGTTTATAGATTTTAACCATTCTTCAAAAATGGCTGCTGTCATCCATGCTTTTTTGTTATGACGCCAAGTTATTGGCAGATGTTCTGCTTTTACGCCATTTTTCTTAAATGCACGAGGATTTGTTGCATTGCTGATTACGAGAGGTTTCACTTTTTCCCCAGTAGCACTGCAATAAAATAACACTGTCACCCTCTCCTTTGCCAATTTGCTCCCTGAACATTTTTCATTTTTTTGTACAAGAGATTTTGTTGGTAATTGCCGATAAAAAAAAAAAAAAAAAGTCCAGTTTCACCTGCATTGAACTGATTTTCCGCAGGACAATCTTTCAAAACTTCTTTTAATTTTATTTTCCAATCTTCTGCTGCCGTTATGTCTTCAGAAGCTGATTCACCACAAAGGACACAGAACATGATGTTGTTTCTTTCTTAAATGCATTAAGCCATCCATTGCTGGCATGAAAATCAGCAATTTTAAGTTCTGCAATTTCTTTTGCTTTAGCTTGTTAACATGGGGCTTGAAATTGTTATGTTTACTGCTCGACATCTTTTTAAAAATTCCAACGTTGCCACATTTATTTCATCATTTTCAGTCTTACACAGTTTTCTTCATTGCTACAATTTTCTGACCAAGATTTAACTGATGAGTCCTTACTTTTTGCAATGTTTTTTTATTGTACTTTTAGTTACACCAAACTAGTCAGCAAAACTCTGACTGCTGCCACTTGCTATGAAATCCAAAACTTTTCTTTTTCTTTGAATAAAGCTCATGTTGAGAATTGGCTTCCTAGTTTTTTAATTCCATTTCTAATCAAAAACTACCTTTATGGGAATTCTTACTGGGATTTTTTAATTTTAATTGCAAATTTTTTGGAGAAAACTCTTCTCCTTCTTCAGGCTGTCTTTTGTTGTCACTTATTCAGATAGTGACTGGAATAAGTTACAACAAAAGACAGCCCAAAGAAGAGTTTTCTCCAAAAATTTGCAATTAAAATAAAAAAATTCCTAGTAAGAATTCCCATAAAAGTAGTTTTTGATTAGTAATTCTTTCTTTTTGTCACTAATTTTCTTTTGGGAGCCATCAAATCATTGAACTAAAAGCATAAACTAAGAACAACTTAGCCTGTTGCCTGGAGTAAAAGAGAGAGAGCCCAACACCTAATTTATTCTAGAAAATTCCCCAGACTTTAGAAGCACACCACCTTCACAAAACAACCCACGCCGCCCCGGTGGCGCAGTGGTCTAAGGCGTTGGCCTATGATCATTCGTCCGAAGGGGTCCGGGTTCGAATCCTGTTCAGGCATGGATGTTGTGTTTGTCTTACGGCACTGGCTCTCTCCCTTCCCTGGAACCAGTGATCCTAAATTAGGGACGGGCGACTGCTTATAGCCCATTGAGTTGCTCACGGTGGTCGTTAAACCTCCAATAAAAAAAAAAAACAACCCACCCACTACTAAGCTCTGATGGCAATTTGTATGCACCCCTCTGAAGAAAATCTCAACTCTTAGGCCCCTTTTATGCAAGCATTTCTTGCCCCGCGTTTTGGCGACGGCAAGAAACGTCCGTTCTGTGAAGCAATGGGGGACCAGCTGTTCCTTTTATGCCCTGACATCGCGTTTTCCTGCGGTCGCGTCGTGCAAAACGTGCCGTCGTGTTCTAGAGGACGCCAGGCAGCAAAAAGACGCTCAGCTTCTCCAAGTACACGGTGGTGAGTGGGACTATTTATGCAGACGCCGCGTTTCCTGCCGTCGGCTTGTAATAAATCAACCTCCCCCATCTGCAATCCAAGGGTCGCTGGCAACCGGTCTGCTAAGTGTCCACAGTCCATCGCCGTGGGATTACATTGTGCTAGTTGAAGTGACATTGTTATATTTTATAAGAAATGGATGATGTTGAAAAAGAACGTTTTATAGATGCTATTAAAAATAATAGAGCAATTTGGGATTCATCATCGGAGGACTACAAAAATAAAAACCTGAAAAAAATCAGTGGATCGAAGTATGCACTCTATTTAACCCGGAGTTCGAAGGATTGGATGTTAAAGAGAAATATAGTCTTGGTTAGTTCAAATTGTTATTATTATTGTTTAATCTTAATATTATTTATTACTAGCTTTTAGCCGGTCGCTTTGCTGATGCTGTTTCAGCTTTAAATAAAAAAAGTACACTATTGCGAATGATGCAACTGTACTTCTCTTTTAATTCATCCAGCATTCGAGTACGATTTCGGTGCAAATTGCCAATGAAAATTGCTGTTTAAGGAATAGCTTTCTCATCTTTTACATACAATGTGCATGTAAAAGGTGAGAGAAAAAAATTCGGGAGAGTCAAATTAGTTATTTTACTTGTGACCATACCATGTATATGAAGATATTAGACATAATAAGAATAAAAAAAAGTAATTCATATTGGTTGGGGGTAGAAAACTTGAAAGTACCCAAGACGTACATCACTGCAAATTTTTAAGCCTCAAGTGCCCCAGTGGTGTTGGGAAAAAAAAAAAAAAAAGTAAGCCTCAAGTGCCCGATGTACAAATCTAGTACAGTTGATGGGATGAACAGCCCATTTTCTTTTCCGTCTCTCCACTGGAATGCGCCAATACAAACAATACATCATGCACGGATCCATCTTCCACTCTGCATAGAATGCGAAGAGTCACTGGCAGCACTGACCACACAATCTGCCGTCTTCAAATCGCGCGGCACGAAACGTCCGCATAAAAAGACAGACGAACACGGCAAAAAACGCGACGCAAAAAACGTCTGCATAAAAGCGCTCTTACTGTTTTGAACACACACATACACCTATTTACTGCAAAGAAAGACTGATAAGGAAAATGACCCATGAATGGGGTCTCAATGTTCCTGACAACTGCTTAAGGGAGATTAAAGGCTACACAAACAAACACCTGTCTGGTAATCTCCTACTGTGCCCTAAGGGGTTGGCCTGATGTTGCTGATTACACTAATCCTTTCACACTTTCTGTTACTCAATCAAAAAAAAAAAAAATTCAAGCAGGTGGCCAACTTAAAGAGGTTTTGGGGTGCAGGTTTAGTACAGACAAATTCGAAATTTAAGATATTTGAGTGGTCAACTTCCAAGTTAGACAGGTGGCCAAGTTACAGAGGTTTTTTTCTGTGTTACTACATAGGATATTTGCCGGTCCTTGAAAAAGTGGTCAACTTAGGCAGGTGGCCAACTTTACAGGTTTTATTTACTGTAATTACATTTTGATATTTCTCAGTGAACATAATTTTTAACAGTAACTTGAAAACCTCTTTAATTCCAGTGATGTATTTTGTTACTTGAACAGAATTCTGTTATGTCACTGGCATAACTTTAAATTTAGTGTGGGCCAGGAAGAGGTAGGTAGGATCTTGAATTGAATCATCGTGGATGTAGTAAGGCGCTGCCATACCGCTACAGCCTTCCAAATAATTTTAAACTGCTAAAAAAGGAATGCAAGAGAAAAAAATATGTCCATACAATATATATATAAATATATATATAAATATCTCTGACGACCGCAAATAGCGGTATAACTATACCATCGGGATTAGAGGAAATTCTATCCCACACTCACCAACCCGCTTGGCCAGCGGGGTGAGTTATGGCCAAACCCCTCCAAAATGACTCCACAACTTAAATCTTGGCCCTCAGTCTCCGGCAGCTGGAATGTACCTGGCCAAGGCAGCGGCCAGTGCGACATGAAGGCAGAGGGTGCTAAGAATCCCCGGAGGACCGGACTAGGCTGCCATCTGATGCTGACCTTGGCAACGTACAATGGACGCTCCCTATCTTCTGATTCAAGGCTTCTTGAATTGGAAGAGGAACTACAAAGGATCAAGTGGGACATCGTGGGGCTAAGTGAGGTAAGGAGAAAAGGAGAAGATCTCATCGAACTGAAAAGTGGACATCTCTTCTACTATCGTGGGACAGATACTGGCAGAACTAGTGGTGTTGGATTTATAATAAACAAGAAACTGAAGGATAAAGTTGTAGAAGTTGAAAGTTCCTCTGACAGAGCTGCACGGCTTGTTATCCAACTCTCGAAAAGATACCAAGCTCAGATTATTCAAACTTATGCACCCACCACAAGTCATCCTGAAGAAGAAATTGAAGAATTTTATGAGGAAATTTGTCATCTAAATAATAAAGGTAAGCAGCACTTGAAAATAATTATGGGAGATTTCAATGCAAAAATAGGGCAACGGCAACAGAATGAAACTTCAGTAGGTAAATTCGGTCACGGCAACAGAAACCAGCGTGGAAATACTCTCGTTGAGTTTGCAGAGGCAGAAGGGTTTTTCATCATGAACTCCTTCTTCAAGAAAAAGCCACACAGGAAATGGACATGGAGACATCCAAATGGGACGACAAGTGAAATTGATTTTATTATGTGTAACAAAAAATTCGTCATAGAAGACTGCAGTGTGCTAAACAAGTTCAACACTGGTAGTGACCATAGATTGGTGAGATGTAAGATGCACCTCAACACTAAACTTGAACGTGGCAAGCTCATAAGACAAACAAAATCTATTGACATAACCAACCTTAAAAAACACCATAATACCTTCAAGTTGGAACTGAAGAACAGGTTCTCTGCTTTAGAAGGCCTAACATCAGAAGAAGTGGACATCTCTGAAGTTAACAGAAAAGTAACCAAAGCTCTTATGGAAACAGCAACAAAATTAGCTGGGTCTAAGAACAAGTTGCATGTAAATAAATTATCAGGAAAAACGAAAATGTTGATGCAAAAAAGAAGAGAGATGAGGACAACTAAAGAAGATGTGACTTCCAAAGTGGAATATATAGAGCTATGCAAGACAGTACGAAAAAGTATCACTGAAGACGTAAGAAAATTCAACTGTGAACTAGTGAGGAAAGCAATTGAAAACAACCAAAGCCTAAAGATAGCAAAGGGACATCTCAGTAAGGGAAGAAAACAGATTATGGCACTGAGAAAAGAAGATGGTTCTGTAACAAGAAATAGAGGCGAAATTTTGACAAGAGTGAAAGATTTCTACTCCAAATTATATGAAAGGGATGATACATGCACTCCAGACATCATGAAAGATACCAGTACTAGAGTTCCTCCAGTCCTTCCAGCAGAAGTTGCACATGCAATCAAGAACATGAAGCGGGGAAAAGCTCCAGGAGAAGATGGAATTACTGTAGACATCATACAAGAAGCAAGTGGAGAAATCGAAACAGTACTCGCCCAAATTTTCACTCAATGCCTTAATGAAGGAAAGATTCCTGAGGATTGGAACACCGCTACAATGATCCTGCTACATAAGAAAGGTGACATTGAGGATCTCGGAAACTACAGACCTATCAGCCTCCTATCAGTAGTTTATAAAATCTTCACTAAAGTTCTTTCACACCGCTTGAAGGTAACACTGGACATGGCTCAACCGAGAGAACAAGCTGGATTCAGGAGTGGCTACAGCACAATAGATCATATCCATGTGCTGAGAGAACTAATTGGAAGAGCGAGGGAATATGAACTTCCATTGTGCATGGCTTTTATCGATTATGAAAAAGCCTTTGATTCGGTGAAACCATCAGCAGTTACAATGGCTCTGAAAACCTGCGGTATTGAAGATGCATACATTAATATTATTAATAACATCTATGAAAATGCAAGTGCAAAGATTAGGCTGTTTGAAAATACAACACACATAAAAATTGGAAAGGGAGTGAGACAAGGTGACACCATATCTCCGAAGCTCTTTAATGCCACATTGGAGGGTGTTTTTCAGTCACTGAGCTGGGAAAACAAGGGGATAAAGATTAATGGAGATTATCTAACCCACCTTCGTTTTGCTGATGACGTAGTCATTTTTGCAACTAGCCCATCAGAGCTGCAGAGTATGATCCAGGAACTTGCTGACAAGAGTAAAGAAGTGGGATTAAAAATGAACTTTCAGAAGACAAAAGTGATGTTCAATGCTTTTACAAGAAATGAAGATTTATCGATTGATGGAGAAAAACTGGAGATAACAGACACGTACGTTTATCTTGGACAGCAGATATCAAGTGAGGGTCACATTGATGAAGAAATTAATCGGCGTACAAAACTTGCCTGGAGAGCTTTTGGAAGAAACAGCATAATTTTCAAGAGCAATATGCCATTATGTCTTAAAAGAAAAGTGTTTGATCAATGCATCCTTCCAGTGCTTACGTATGGTGCAGAGACGTGGACCTTAACTAAAAGAGACATACAAAGGCTGCAGACAACTCAAAGAAGCATGGAGAGGTGCATACTTGGTGTAACCAGGAGAGATAAGAAGAGGAACTCGTGGATCCGAAAAATGACAAGAGTGGAAGACATCATGATCAGAGTTAAATCCCTGAAATGGCAATGGGCTGGACATACTGCCAGAAGGACAGATCATCGATGGACAGCCGAAATTTTAGATTGGATTCCAAGGGACAGGAAAAGACCCAGAAGAAGGCCACATGGGAGATGGGTGGATGAAATTCGAAAGTATGCAGGGGTGACATGGAGGAGACTGGCACAAGACAGACCGTTGTGGAGGAAACTTGGGGAGACCTTCGTCCAGCAGTGGATTGATAATGGTTGACAATGATGATGATGATGATATATATATATATATATGGGATTGTTGTCGGCACATATCATCATCATTGTCAGCCATTATCAATCCACTGCTGGACGAAGGTCTCCCCAAGTTTCCTCCACAACAGTCTGCCTTGTGCCACTCTCTTCCATGTCACTCCCGCATACTTTCGAATTTCATCCACCCATCTTCCATGTGGTCTTCTTCTGGGTCTTTTCCTGTCCCTTGGAATCCAATCTAAAATTTGGGTGTCCATCGATGGTCTGTTCTTCTGGCAGTATGTCCAGCCCATTGCCATTTCAGGGATTTAACTCTGATCATGATGTCTTCCACTCTTGTCATTTTTCGGATCCACGAGTTCCTCTTCTTATCTCTCCTGGTTACAACAAGCATGCACCTCTCCATGCTTCTTTGAATTGTCTGCAGCCTTTGTATGTCTCTTTTAGTTAAGGTCCACGTCTCTGCACCATACATAAGCACTGGAAGGATGCATTGATCAAACACTTTTCTTTTAAGACATAATGGCATATTGCTCTTGAAAATTATGCTGTTTCTTCCAAAAGCTCTCTAGGCAAGTTTTGTACGCCGATTAATTTCTTCATCAATGTGACCCTCACTTGATATCTGCTGTCCAAGATAAACGTACGTGTCTGTTATCTCCATCAATCGATAAATCTTTATTTCTTGTACGCCGATTAATTTCTTCACCAATGTGACCCTCACTTGATATCTGCTGTCCACGATAAACGTATGTGCCTGTTATCTCCAGCTTTTTTTCATCAATCGATAAATCTTCATTTCATTTTTAATCCCACTTCTTTACTCTTGTCAGCAAGTTCCTGGATCATACTCTGCAGATCTGATGGGGTAGTTGCAAAAATGACTATGTCATCAGCAAAAGGAAGGTGGGTTAGATAATCTCAATTATTCTTTATCCCTTTGTTTTCCCAGTTCAGTGATTGAAAGACATTTTCCAATGTGGCATTAAAGAGCTTCGGAGATATGGTGTCACCTGGTGTCACTCCTTTTTCAATTTTTGTGTGTGTTGTATTTTCAAACAGCCGAATCTTTGCACTTGCATTTTCATACATGTTATTAATAATATTAATGTACGCATCTTCAATACCACAGGATTTCAGAGCCATTGTAACTGCTGATGGTTTCACTGAATCAAAGGCTTTTTCATAATCGATAAAAGCCATGCACAATGGAAGTTCATATTCCCTCGCTCTTTCAATTAGTTCTCTCAGTACGTGGATATGATCTATTGTGCTGTAGCCACTCCTGAATCCAGCTTGTTCTCTCGGTTGAGCCATGTCCAGTGTCACCTTCAAGCGGTGTGAAAGAACTTTAGTGAAGATTTTATAAACCACTGATAGGAGGCTGATAGGTCTGTAGTTCCTGAGATTCCCAATGTCACCTTTTTTATGTAGCAAGATCATTGTAGCATTGTTCCAATCCTCAGGAATCTTCCCTTCATTAAGGCATCAAATGAAAATTTGGGCGAGTACTGTTTCGATTTCTCCACTTGCTTCTTGTATGATGTCTACAGTAATTCCATCTTCTCCTGGAGCTTTTCCCCGCTTCATGTTCTTGATTGCACGTGCAACTTCTGCTGGGAGGACTGGAAGAACTCTGGTACTGGTACTTTTCATGATGTTTGGAGTACATGTATCATCCCTTTTTCATATAATTTGGAGTAGAAATCTTTCACTCTTGTCAAAATTTCACCTCTATTTCTTGTTACAGAACCATCTTCTTTTCTCAGTGCCATAATCTGTTTTCTTTCCTTACTGAGATGTCCCTTTGCTATCTTTAGGCTTTGGTTGTTTTCAATTGCTTTCCTTACTAGTTCACAGTTGAATTTCCTTACGTCTTCAGTGATTCTTTTTCGTACTGTCTTGCATAGCTCTATATATTCCACTTTGGAAGTCGCATCTTCTTTAGTTGTCCTCATCTCTCTTCTTTTTTGCATCAACATTTTGGTTTTTTCCTGATAATTTGTCCACATGCAACTTGTTCTTAGACCCAGCTAATTTTGTTGCTGTTTCCATAAGAGCTTTGGTTACTTTTCTGTTAACATCAGAAATATCCACTTCTTCCGATGTTAGGCCTTCTAAAGCAGAGAATCTGTTTTTCAGTTCCAACTTGAAGGTATTATGATGTTTTTTAAGGTTGGTTATGTCAATACATTTTGTTTGACTTATGAGCTTGCTACGTTCGAGTTTAGTGTTGAGGTGCATCTTACATCTCACCAATCTATGGTCACTACCTGTGTTGAACTTGTTTTGCACACTGCAGTCTTCTATGACGAATTTTTTGTTACACATAGTAAAATCAATTTCACTTGTCCCATTTGGATGTCTCCATGTCCATTTCCTGTGTGGCTTTTCTTGAAAAAGGAGTTCAAGATGAAAAACCCTTCTGCCTCTGCAAACTCTACGAGAGTATTTCCACGCCGGTTTCTGTTGCTGTGACCGAATTTACCTACTGAAGTTTCATTCTGTTGCTGTTGCCCTATTTTTGCATTGAAATCTCCCATAATTATCTTTAATTGCTGCTTACCTTTATTATTTAGATCACTAATTTCCTCATAAAATTATTCAATTTCTTCTTCAGGATGACTTGTGGGGGGTGCATAAGTTTGAATAATCTGAGCCTGGTATCTTCTCGAGAGTTGGATAACGAGTCGTGCAGCTTTGTCAGAAGAACTTTCAACTTCTACAACTTTATCCTTCAGTTTCTTGTTTATTATAAATCCAACACCACTAGTTCTGCCAGTATCAGTCCCACAATAGTAGAAGAGATGTCCACTTTTCAGTTCAATGAGATCTTCTCCTTTTCTCCTTACCTCACTTAGCCCGACGATGTCCCACTTGATCCTTTGTAGTTCCTCTTCCAATTCAAGAAGCCTTGAATCAGAATTTAGGGAGCGTCCATTATACATAGCCAAGTTCAGCTTCAGATGGCAGCCTATTCTGGTCCTCCGGGGATTCTTAGAACCCTCTGCCTTCATGTCACACTGGCCGCTGCCTTGGCCCGGTACATTCCAGCTGCCGGAGACTGAGGGCCAAGATTTAAGTTGTGGAGTCATTTTTGAGGGGTTTGGCCATAACTCACCATGCTGGCCAAGCGGGTTGGTGAGTGTGGGATAGCATTTCCTCTAATCCCGATGGTATAGTTATACCGCAATTGGCGGTCGTCGGAGCCCCTTTAGTGGGAACAATATATACCACGAGAAGGCCGGGTTGACATTTGTTAAGGAGAGGCTGCATGGGAGATGGGTGGATGAAATTCGTAAATATGCGGGAGTGACATGGAGGAGACTGGCACAAGACAGACCGTTGTGGAGGAAACTTGGGGAGACCTTCGTCCAGCAGTGGATTGATATATGGTTGACATATGATGATGATGATGACTTAAGAGCAGAGTCATAAACAAGAAAAAACCTAAGAATTTATATATATATATGGGATTGTTGCTGGCACATATATATTTATATAAACAGAGCTTAAAAAATATCTGAAAAGTTACATGCCCAGCTGGGCATGTGCAGAAATTATTTACCTGCCCAGGTGGTAAAAGCTGGATGCCCAGGAAATTTTTCCTTTTAAGGTAACAAATCAGAACCCTCATTTTTTTTTTTTAAGTTAAAAAATATGATTAACTTTTTTAAGTGTTTTGCATTTTCATTTTAAGGGTCTGTATTCAAACTGTTCAGTGTGCACAAAAGTGTGTATCTCAAGTTTTAAGATGATCATGGTGAAACTGGTATGATGATGAAATTGGTATGAAATGGTATGATGAAACTGGTTTGAAATCGTACAGTGATGAAATTGGTATCTTTGAAATTTAGTGATTCTGCCATGTTCCTTTGTTTCAAGTTTTCGCTCTTTGTCACTAAACACCGGAGGCTAGTTCCATCAGAGACATGCATCCTGTCGCTGACTATAAACAACATTTGGAGCAAAACTTCATATCCTTCAAATTTCTGAACTTAGAGAATAATGTAATTAAAGAAGTGATATTATTCTGTCCTTGGTACTCTGTAACAATGATACAACTTCCAGTGATTAACAGTGAAATGAGATAAAAACATGCGACGATTGTCTTTTTTCTTTCAGTAGGAAATTCTATTCCAAACTTTATTTTTTAATTTGGTTGCCCGGATCAGGCAACTAGATTTTTTATTTACCTGCCCAAGCCAATAATTTACATGCCCTGGGCTTCTCGGGCATGTTATTTTTCAAGCCCTGATAAATGAACAGGTTCTTTATATGTTTATATGCTTACATCATCACTGCCAGACAAAGTCTCATCCGCAGGTCTATTCCACAACTCTGTTTTGAGCAATTTTCTCCCACTTCATTCCAACATACCTTCACATTTCACTTACCCAGCTCCTGTGCTGTCTCCTGGGTCCTTTTCCTGCCCCTTAGTATCTAGTCTAACATGTTTCAGTTCAGTTGTTCATTGGTGGTCAGTTTGGAAGTAATGCCGGTCGCCAAATGGTGACCAGATATTTCGTAGTGACAAGTAAATTTTTTAGTATAGTAGCCAACAACGGCGAGTAGATTTTCCCCCCAAGTGAGCAACTATTTTGTCCAACTTTTCCCTCCACTAGTACTGGGCAACGTATCGATACATCGCAAAAAGACTGTGTGAATTTAACATCGATGTTACGGTGTTTTGATTGACGATACTATGATTCATTGCCACCATGATGTAAATACTCGAGACGTAATTGCCATCGTGAGCCACCAAGCCGTGACCAAGAACTGTTGTTTCAAACCGATTTTCCCAATCCAAGACACGTGAACATCGGCTGATCCTCATGCAAGCTCGTGTCTCTGATGTAGTTTCTTGCGGTGTCTCGTTCCAGATGTTACATCGGAGATTTACCCGCCAGCCGAGCAGTCATGGACATCATAGCTTCGTGAGCGATCCCATCTGGAGTCCCATCACAATGCAGATACAATGTTTAAACAGTTTTCTTATCGGGCCTCTGTGCGTCGACGATGCTATTAAGAGGCTGCGTGTTCCACACGTTGGATCGCGGAAATTCACCACAGCTTAGGAACAGTAGTAACTATGTGGCAGGGTTTTTTTTTTTTGACATGAATACGTCTTTAAAATCAGACCAGTACTAGGTAGCCAGTACGAAAAGTTGAGCGTTAGGAAAAAATGGGCATTGAGTTTGGTCTAATCATTTTTATGTTATCAACGCAAACCAAACCAACCTAGTGTCATTCGATAGGTAAGGGTACAAAGACTTGTTAGTGACCTTGAGTTACCATGCGATGGTGGGGAGGGGGGGAGGCTTTCTGCTGCGCAGCACAAATGTTGAAATTGGTCTCAAACAAAAACTAACGTCAAGATCTGACGATTTAAGATGTTAGAAGTGAAATCGAATACAGTGTTGTGAAACTTTTAGATGTTGTGAAACTTTTAGATCGCAGTTGAAAAATTTTACAATGTCGGCATATACTTATCGGTGTCTCTCGTTAGAAAGAGAGAAAAAACAAAAAAAAACATGTACCCATTTAATTTCATGGAAACATAAGTAGAGAAGTTAGTGAATTATTATTTTTTCTTCTGATTTTGTATGGCCAGTAGATTTTGTCATCTGGCTAGTAACATTTTTAACATTTTTGTTCCAGTAGCCACATTGGCTAGTAGAAATTCAGCAGTTTCACAAGGGCTGTCCGAAGTATTGCATGAATCCTTTCGGTACAGTTGCCAGTGAGGTAGTTTATGTTTGAGATGAAATGCTAAACAGGGTTGAGTTTTTCGTAAATGTGTAGTTTAGTGTCCTAAATTATTTAGCTGACATGGCTCGTACGCTTCTTGAAAACCTTGAAAAAATAAAGTTCATTTTCAAGTACTTGACAGTACTTGAAAAAGTTTAAGACTGTAAATAGTACTTGAAAACATTTTTTGTTTAGCATTTTGATTAATGATTTGAAAGAACATGTGTAAAATAATTGTTTGTGCAAAAAAGTTGTATAGGAGATTTCTGTGTAGGTCTGATAAAAACACCAAGCTAATCAAATAGCTCAGGACTTGGGTTCATCTGAGAAGAGCGCATGAATAGCTAGCGGTACCTTGGCTATGACATCACTACAGAGTGAAACATCAGCCATGGGAGTAAAATAAGTGGAATGATATATTCGCAAATTGTGATGGGCCTCTGTTGATTAGGGTTAGGGACGCATTCTTGCTTGGAGGGTGAATACGAAAATAATGTGCCTTTTCAAAATATTCCACAAAATAAAATGATTTCGTAAAACACCGAAACAGAGGGGCAGTTCAAAGTTAATAAAATAAACCAACAGGGAATAACAGGCAGGTCGTTGAAGGTGGATCCATCCCAGCTAAGTTTAATAGTTTGAGCTTGCTAAAATACCTACCTATACTGACCAACCGACAGCATGATAAATTTGGTTTTAAAAGTCCTTGAAAAGTGCTTGAATTTATTTGGCTTGGAAGAGTATGAACCTTGGCTGAAAATTTCAAGAAAAAGTTGTATAGACCTACGTATTTCAAAGTATGTAATTTGATATGAAATAAAAAAAATTCAGCTTTACAACATATTTTAAAGATCTGTACCATAAAATTTACCTGCAAGTACAGCAATGTAAACACAAGCTGCAGCGACCTTACGCCCAAGCACTGCCCCACAATGTCATTTAAGGCTCTGGCGAAGCAATAAACTTTATCGCAATTTTGATTTTGTGGATCTGCTGAAACGAAAATCTGTACCATTTTTTTTTTTACTGATGTACTTAAAAACTAAGTTGTAATGCCCTTTCTGCAGTCAATAATGGTAAATTAAGAACTCTTACAGAATAAAACGTGTTGTAAGATGCAAAAGCTTGCTGTGTCTTGTTTTCCATCCATAAAATGGCCACCGCAGTACGAGCTGAAGATTGTTTCAACGACACGGCACTTGTGGGGTGTAAGCTTGCTGCAGCATGTGTTTACATTGCTGTACTTACAGGAAATTTTTACAGCAAAAATATTTAAAATGTCTCGTAAAGCTGAATTTTTGTTTGCCATTTCGCATCAAATTGCATACTTTAAAAATATGTACATCCTTTTTTATCGAATTTTTTGAAATTTTCAGAAAAAACATTTAGGACACTAAACACACATTTACCATTTTTTTAAAAATACATACATCTATATATACAGTGCGTCAAAGAATTTTTAAGACTGGCACTAGATTTCAGCCTACGGTAGCGCAACCAGTGTAATCGCGAATGCGTTATAAACCGTGACCATCTGCTTGCTTTCTGCCAAAAGTACTGCGCAGTTGTTAAAGTAACTCAAACGAAACGGTCGGTCATTAGAGAAGTAAAATTTTTTTCATGTTGAATTATTAAGATGGAACAAAGGGCTGTTATTAAATTTAACGCAAAACTTGGTAAAAGTGCCTCAGAAACGTACCAAATAATGAAACAAGTTTACGGTGAGTTTTGTTTAAGTAGATCAAATGTTTTCCTGTGGCACAAACGTTTTTTGGACGGAAAATATACGCTAGAAGATGATAAGCATACCGGAAGACCAAGTTCATCTAGGACACCTGAGATTATTGAAAAAGTGCGTGATTTCGTGGCAAACAATCGACGTGCGTCACTAAGAATGATGGAAGAGTCTTTAAACATCAACAAAGAAACGATTCGAACCATCCTGCATGAAGATTTGGGCAAAACAAAAGTCTGTGCTAAATTTGTTCCACACACGTTAACCAATGAACAAAAATCAAGGAGAAGTGCACATTGCAGAGACATCATTTCAGCCGCTAAAAATGATCCAAACTTCTTAAAATCGATTGTTACAGGGGATGAAACATGGTGTTTTCAATATGATCCTAAAACAAAGCGACAAAGTGCGGAATGGAAGTAAAAAAACTCGCCATAAGCCAAAAAAAACAAGAAAAGTTCCATCGAAAATCAAAACAATGCTCAATACATTCTTCGATAGTAAGGGTATTATCCGCAAAGAATTTGTTCCAAGTGGACAAACAATTACTGGTGAGTTTTATTTAAATGTTTTGAGGCATTTGATGGGCAGAATTCGTCGTATTCGTCCAGAATATCGGGATGAAAACAGTTGGTGTTTGTTGCACAATAATGCACCCAGTCACACCTCACTTCTTGTTCGTAGATTTTTGGCGAAAAATAACGTCTGTGTGTTGAATCATCCACCGTATTCGCCTGATTTAGCACCCTGCGACTTCTCTTTATTCCCAAAACTTAAAATGATGTTAAAAGGGTGTTATTTTGATGATATTTCAACCATACAAACAGCTTCGACGCGTGTTTTGGAGGCAATTCCGCAAAGTGAACTGGAACAGGCATTCGAATCATTATTAAATCGCTGTAACAAGTGTATTGAAGCCGGAGAGACTTATTTTGAATAACAAACCAAAACAAATGATAATTTCTTGTTTCTATTTCATTTTACAGACCCAGTCTTAAAAATTCTTTGCCACACTGTGTATATCAGGGCTTGAGAAATATCTGAAAATTTACATGCCCATCTGGGCATGGGCAGAAATTATTTGCCTGCCCAGGTAGTAGAAGCTGGATGCCCAGAAAAATTTTACTTTTAAGATAACAAATCAGAACCCTCATCTTTGTTAAGTCAAAAACTATGCTGAACTTTTTTTTACATGTTTTGCACTTCCCTTTTAAGGATCTGTATTCAAAATGGCCAATGCATTAGTTATGCCTCTGTCGAATTTCACAATTTTTGAGAAATATCTAGCATCAAAGAGAAAATTCAATTTTTGAAAGATTTTTAACATAATGGGGCAAAAAATGCTGGAAAGGTAAATTTTACAAGAACCACTGGTTAATTGTTGTATAGCTTGTTAATATAATGTGTGTGCAGTATATAAACAATGTGTACCTGTATTGTATACAGGTTGCACACAGGTGCTTGAAAACCATGACAACGTGTTCAAGGCCTGGAGTATCCTGGAAAAACAGTGTTTTTTTAAAGCGGTCCTAAAAAGTCTTTAAGTTTGAAATTGTGCTTAAAAATATATTTGAATGTCTTTTAGGAAATCAGTATTAGTTCCTTTTTAGTTTAAAGAGATCGTGCTTATGTTACCGGTTCGTCCGTCCATCCGACTGTCTGTCTGTGGACACCATATCTCTGCAACTATTAGTCTGATTTAGAAAATTCTTCTTGCATTGGGAATCTTAAAATGTGAAAATGACAATCCTTGCATTCTGTTTCTTTTTTACGATGCACAATTTCACCACTAGAGGGCTTAAATACAGAAGATGTCGTATTCAAAATATCTCCATACATTTGCTTCTAAACATCCGAATAAAAAAAATTTTCATTTACTTTTCGATTATATTTGTCCGAGACTATTTTGGGTACAGTCGCATTTTCAAGTTGTGCGAAGATTTTCCGCTAGGGGGCATAAAAGTACATTGCATTTCCCCCCATATCTCTGCTTCTAAAACTCTGACTTGAAAAAAATTTCTGAACCGGAATCCAAGGATAGGAAATGTTTTGTATATATTTTATAATTTTTGGTAAAGAATAGTTTGGCCCCCGGGGCATAAGCATTAATTTCTGTTTATGATGTATTTGCAGCAAAATCTGAGCTTCTGAAATCTCAATTGAAAAAATTCGTTTATGGACTGATACCACTCGCGTCAATAAACCTTTTGTCTGTCCTGTGTCTTGTCTTGTGTTTGGCGCTCTTTGGCCAGGCATGGCCCTTACGCCATAAAAACTAACCAACCAACCAACCAACCAATAAACCTTTTCGGAATGTTTTCTTCTAAAAATGATGCATGGTCCCCCCCCCCCACAGGGCATAGATGTATATCTTATTTTTGTCAATATCTCTGCTTCTGAGCGTCCGATTTGAAAAATTCCTTCTTTGCCAGATATCGTTCCAGGTGCGAATTGTTGATAAATGTGTAGTTTATCATCCTAAATTATTTCGTCGGAAAAATATCACTGTGTGGGAAAAGTGCGGCGTACAATTTTGTAAGCATGCAAAATAATGGGGAAAGGTGCAAAAATATAGTATTTTTACATAAAAGGAAATTTTTTTTCCGAGGAACTTACCTGCGAGTACGATGGTTTGCAGCAGTTGGTGTGGGAGGCTAAAGCGTTACGAACGGCCACGACGTGAATGATCTGTGCGTCGGAAGAGAGTAACAGTTGGTAGTGAATGCGCGGAAGAATACAACAAGAGTGGGGCATATGTCTCGGAGGAGTGTGATGTGTCCTGTAATCGTGTGCAAGAACCCATCAGCATGAATGCAGGACATGAATGTGTGTACCTCGTGGAAAAGGATCTGCACGTAGCGTTGGCCGGTCACAGATGTTTGTAGACGTACCAGGGGCCCCAGTGGAGTCCAGCTAAACAACACACCCCATACCATTACAGACCCCCCCCCAAGCCGGTACAGTTCCCTGTTGACAGGCGGGATCCATAGCTTCATGGCATTTGCGCCACACACAAATCCTTCCATCTGCCCGATACAGTTGGAAACGCGACTCGTCAGACCAGGCTACTTGTTTCCAGTCATCAAGTGTCCAGTGGCGGTGTTGCAGTGCCCAAGCGAGGTGCATAGCTCTGTGTCGTGCACCCATCAAGGGGACTCGAGTTGGGCGTCAGCTCCCAAAGCCCATATCCTGCAGGGTACGTTGCACAGTCCGGACGCTGATGCTTGTTGAGGCTCCAGCATTGAATTCCGATGCTACCTGCGAGAGTGTCGCATGAAACGATTCTTGACAGCCGACGATGGTCACATTCACCCAATGTCTTTTTACGGCCACACTGGTATCGTAGGTTAGAGGTTTTGCCGGAATTCTTGTAGTCATGGTACACCCTTGCAATGGTCGTCTGTGAAAATCCAAACTTTGTTTCTACCTCCAAAATACTACGTCCCATCTCACGAGCGCCAACTATGACAACACATTGAAAATCTCTTGAATCGTTATTACTTGTCATTCTCATGCCGAAAACAGCTGTGACAGCTGGCAAGGATGTCTATCGCTTTATATACGCACTGGAGTACGCGCATAGGTGACATTGCTATGTATTTTGCATAAGCTTGTCTGTACCAGTTTTTCTGGCACTTCAGTGTATATTACATTATACAACATGATATATACTTATGTGAATGATATGCGTTATTGTACATCTAGCACTGAGGTAAAAAAATTTTGTTTCATCCCACAATCACCCTTGACAGAAATGGAAGGGAGTCTCCCCACTTGTGTTTGTAAATGGAGGGGATTGAAAATTTCAGGTGAGGAGTTTTGAATATGTGATTTAATAATATTAAAAGACTCTGGGAAAACAGTAGTAATTTTTCGAACAGTATAGGCTATACTAGGTTTTTTAAAACAAAGAGGTGAATTAGATAAAAAAAATTACTACATTCAATAATCAATCTAATACAAATTACCATGTTTCAGTTTACAAAACTAGAGTTCGTCTTGATGATGAACTAGGATCTAGTTCGATAATTTGACCACCAATTCTTATAAATAATTATCTCTGTAAGACCCATAAAATTTATTTGCACAGAAAACTATAGTTGTTCATTTTGCAGTACATTGATATAAAATTGCACCTGAAGTATATCATCATCATCATCATCATCAACCATTATCAATCCACTGCTGGACGAAGGTCTCCCCAAGTTTCCTCCACAACGGTCTGTCTTGTGCCAGTCTCCTCCATGTCACTCCCGCATATTTACGAATTTCATCCACCCATCTCCCATGTGGTCTTTTTCTGGGTCTTTTCCTGTCCCTTGGAATCCAATCTAAAATTTCGGCTGTCCATCTATGGTCTGTCCTTCTGGCAGTATGTCCAGCCCATTGCCATTTCAGGGATTTAACTCTGATCATGATGTCTTCTACTCTCGTCATTTTTCGGATCCACGAGTTCCTCTTCTTATCTCTCCTGGTTACACGAAGCATGCACCTCTCCATGCTTCTTTGAGTTGTCTGCAGCCTTTGTATGTCTCTTTTAGTTAAGGTCCACGTCTCTGCACCATACGTAAGCACTGGAAGGATGCATTGATCAAACACTTTTCTTTTAAGACATAATGGCATATTGCTCTTGAAAATTATGCTGTTTCTTCCAAAAGCTCTCCAGGCAAGTTTTGTACGCCGATTAATTTCTTCATCAATGTGACCCTCACTTGATATCTGCTGTCCAAGATAAACATACGTATCTGTTATCTCCAGTTGTTCTCCATCAATCGATAAATCTTCATTTCTTGTAAAAGCATTGAACATCACTTTTGTCTTCTGAAAGTTCATTTTTAATCCCACTTCTTTACTCTTGTCAGCAAGTTCCTGGATCATACTCTGCAGCTCTGATGGGGTAGTTGCAAAAATGACTACGTCATCAGCAAAACGAAGGTGGGTTAGATAATCTCCATTAATCTTTATCCCTTTGTTTTCCCAGTTCAGTGATTGAAAGACATTTTCCAATGTGGCATTAAAGAGCTTCGGAGATATGGTGTCACCTTGTCTCACTCCCTTTCCAATTTTTATGTGTGTTGTATTTTCAAACAGCCGAATCTTTGCACTTGCATTTTCATAGATGTTATTAATAATATTAATGTATGCATCTTCAATACCGCAGGATTTCAGAGCCGTGGTAACTGCTGATGGTTTCACCGAATCAAAGGCTTTTTCATAATCGATAAAAGCCATGCACAATGGAAGTTCATATTCCCTCGCTCTTTCAATTAGTTCTCTCAGTACGTGGATATGATCTATTGTGCTGTAGCCACTCCTGAATCCAGCTTGTTCTCTCGGTTGAGCCATGTCCAGTGTTACCTTCAAGCTGTGTGAAAGAACTTTAGTGAAGATTTTATAAACCACTGATAGGAGGCTGATAGGTCTGTAGTTCCTGAGATCCTCAATGTCACCTTTTTTATGTAGCAGGATCATTGTAGCATTGTTCCAATCCTCAGGAATCTTCCCTTCATTAAGGCATCGAGTGAAAATTTGGGCGAGTACTGTTTCAATTTCTCCACTTGCTTCTTGTATGATGTCTATAGTAATTCCATCTTCTCCTGGAGCTTTCCCCCGCTTCATGTTCTTGATTGCATGAGCAACTTCTGCTGGGAGGACTGGAAGAACTCTGGTACCTTTCATGATATATATATATATATATATATGTGTGTGTGTATATATATATATATATATATATATGTGTGTGTGTGTGTGTGTTTCCTTCACAGTTAACAAGCTTTGATCAGCCATTGTTTTACCTCTGAGGATTTATCTGGCCCAATTTCAGAAATATGCATTAAGATTTTTGTTGCTCAGTGAATCTCTAAAATTTGACTGAATTATGTTTTGCGTGCTAAAACCACGTCCACATGGTACATTTGTTAAATGTAACAGAAGACTTATTTACAGAAGAACCTTTTAACACTAATGGAAATGTGTGCAGATGGTTGCTTATAAAGCTCATAGAAAACTTTGGACATTGGCACATATACTCTTCATTTTTTACAGCTATGTTTGATGAATAGGGAATATTCCATAACTACATCTTCCTTAATTTTGTGCTCAGCCAGATGTTTAGTACTGCTGCAAAATGTGCTTCCATTTGCTGTGTCTTCAAAGCAGATTTTCCATGCCGTCCCTGTGGCACAGTATTCTGAGCACTGGCTTCTGACAAGGGTCTGGATTCAAATCCCAGTGATGCATGGATGTTGTGTTTGTCTTACAGCAGTGGGTTTCTCCCTTCCCTGGAACCAGTGGTCTTAAATTAAGGGCAGACGACTGCATATAGCTCATCGAGTGGCTCACAGTGGTCGTTAAACTCGCAAATACAAAAATTAAAAAGGCTTTCCATTACAGTGTTAAACACAGGTGAATGCACTTTTTATGGCTTCCCATGATCCTGCATTAGAAAATGACTTGCACCTATAGAATTTTCATAGAGAATTAGCTAACCAACAATACTAAAGTGAAGTGCCAAAAAAATAAACTTCAAAAAACAGTTGTTTCGTTACAAAAGTATCAAACAAGACCTCTGCTGTCTTAAATGCACATAGTTTTGGTGACCAGTATGAAATAAAAAATTCAGCCTTCAAATATTTTGCACTTTCTGTCAGTAATTGACTGTAAAATAATATTTTTATTTCACTGGCTAGTGTTATTTGGTTATTCTAATCAAAATGCCTCAATCCCAAAGTTATATAAAGTGGTGTATACTGTATTGTAAAATTACTGTAACTGTGTAGTACTATGAATTCAGTTGTTAAATACCATACTGCTAAAGTTGACTTATAAGCAATGTAGCTAGCAAACATTCCCAGCAATAGCATTTACAGTAGGCACATTTTATGATAGATGAAACATTTTATTTGTGATTACTCTCAAGTTTAATGAAATATGCATCCTTGATTAACTAAAAATAGTTCCTCATCTATGCTGCTGTTGAGTAATACAGTATGAACCAACATGTGTTTATCAGCTGAAAGTAAGTGTAAGATGTTTTTCTGTAATTTTTTTTTTTTAAAGTGTAACATGTTTTTCTGTAAATGCCTTCAGTACATTTTATTTTCTTAATTCTGTTTAGACGAGACCTGGTCAATTAGATCTACAAGTAGATAATTATCGCTGTCTATTCAAGTGTGAAATAGTTCTGTAAATAATCTTTTGTGTGTCAAAAATAACACTGTATGTATTTGTTCTGTACATTAAAAGTTCATTTGAAATTCATTGTTACTTATGGGAAAAGTGCTCTTGTAAAAATAGTGCTGGATGATCATAAAGAATGTTTCAAGGAATGACCCTCAAAACGTGTTTTGAATTGTTTTACAGATCTTGTGGATTTTTGTCCATTAATTTGTACTTGGAAACCAAAAATGCATATTTTATGACAAAAAAGGAGACATAGATTTAAAGATATATTAGTAAAAAAGATCTGGTGCTATGTGTTAGACTTTTTATTGCTGAAATAAATTTGTACCCTTATGTGATAATTACTGTGATACACAAACAAAGATATGAGATGAATGTAAGTACTACGTAATATGTGCACAAATCACCAGGGCTGTTTTTTTTTGTTTTTTGTAAAAATAGTGTTGATTTCTGAGGCCTGAGCTTTGTTGATATTTGCTAAATTTGTGTACATATGTGCATCTTGAGTGTTTTTCATATTAATACAAAACTGTGAAGTCAACCACGTTGCAGTGTGTAACAGTCTTGTATTTTAATGTGATCCACCCACTGCTTACAAAGGTTAATGTCATAGCCAACATAAATGTTAAGAAGGAAAATACTAAGATATGATGTGTTCAAGTTTTCAGTTTCTGGTACCTGTGGAATCTGTATAAGGCTTTTACTTACTGTCATTTAAAGTTTTAGTAGTTCTAAGAGTGTTTTCAGTATTGTTTTTTTATTGCTTTATATCATGCACTAAGACCTTTACTTACTGTCATGTAAAGTCTTTTTTAGAGCACTTTCAGTGTTCTTTGATTGTCTTAAAACACACACTTATTCCTTTACTTACTGTCATTTAAAGTCTTCATAAGAGCACTTTCAGTGTTTTTTTATTGCTTTGCATCATGTGCTTGTACAGAATAGTTTCATTGAGTGTATTTCATGTAATTAGACAAGCAATATAATTTTTACTAGTCTTAACTTGTGCCTCCTGTTCCAAAAGTGATGACCTTTTGATGTCAGTATTTTATCTGTACTTATTAAAAAAATTAAAAGTTATTTTACTTTTGCATCCATAGCCAATGTTTCTTCAACTAAGAATAGAATTTTCCATTGCATCCAAAAGTACCTTAACAGAAACTTAATAAATCAAATATATCAGAGAAATAATCCCACTAACAGAAACATGCTAAATCAAAAATGTCAGGGAAATAATTCTAATATATGCAAGTGCTGTGTGTAGGAGGGTAGGGGTAAGGCACACATGGCTGGTTTAAAAAACAAAACCATTCACTGTTTAATTATTTGTGTAATGCATTGCTTTTTATTTTGAATCTGAGCCTGTGATTCATAAAAGGATATTATAGTAGATTGAATGCATTGTGCAATATTTTTTTGTGTGACATGTGAGCTCACTCTGATTTTTTCAGACAGTACACAATCTGTTTTTCAAAGAAAGCTCCAAAATTTTCAGTATGGGAAACAGCACTACTAATGTTTTAAGAAAGAGACAAAATAATGAATTTAGGGATTTCTCTTTTTTTTAATGACAATATGAATTACGCATATCTTGAAAATCTGTTGATTGTCCTTCAAATATACCTCTGTTTTCCAAAGTGGTTAATGAATCTCTGCATGATTTATACATTCTGAAATAACACATGCAGTGCTTTCATAATACATTGGATGCTGCTTAGTGAGCTTAGAGGTAATACTATCAATTCAATGAATAACAAGGAACTGCACACCAACTATACGTAAAATAGCATGGCTATACTAATAATCTGAATTTATTGGCATAGAATATAAATCAAAATTTTCAAGCTTTCACATATTAACCAGATGGCTTTTTCAAGGACGATAGACAAAAAACTTAATAATAGAACACTCTGACAATATCCAGACAGCTGTAAGTGATACATCAGAATGACCAAACATTCATGTAGACTGTGAAATTAACCTTTTTACGGGCCTTATAGAGGTTATTATTCAAAAAAGTTGGTCAAACTGAAGCCTAGTTCGTCATCAGGACTACGTCACTGGAGTAGTTGCTGCCACTCAGTTGGAAGAGTCCAACCGCAATTATCGTTAATTGTGGTACTTCTTCTTGCTATTTCGATCTCTTCTTCTAGTTTTCTCTTTACTAAGTTTGACTGGTGGGCGATTATTCTTACTGAGTCCCAATTTATGGAGTGTCCACTTGCTTGTATATGTCTGTCTAGCCCTGTTTTGTTACTAATATTCCTAATAGCTGCTTGGTGTTCTTTCATGCAGACTTTAATACTTCTCCCTGTTTCTCCTATATAGCTGAGTCCACAGTTACAGTCCATGCAATATATTACTCCTTCTTGCAGTTGGATGTCCACTTCTTTCTGCTTTAAAGCTGGCAGGAATTTCTTTAAATTGTTACTTAGATCTGGAGCAAGCCTGATATTATATTTTGCTCCGATCCTCTTCAGTTTTTCGAAAAGTCCCTTGTGGTACGTAATTTTGCTGGTGAATTTGAAGTTGTTTATTTCCTGCTTCTTTGGCACTTGTCTAAATAATTTCTCAACATAAGGGGAGGGGTAATTGTTTTCTGCCAATATTTCTTTTAATTCTACTCTGCGAAGATCTTTTTGAGTATCTGAAGAGACCAGGACTTCAATTTTTCCAAAAATTTCTCGCCGTACTCGATTTAAGGGAAGGGAGAGAGCAACCAGTCGGGGTGGACTGAGTAGAAGTCTAACATCTTCCCTGTGTTAGTGGGTTTTCTAAAAAGCTGAGTGAATATTCTTCCCTCTCTTGAGGTCAAGATTAAATCAAGGAAATTGATGCCAGGGTCTTTTCTAATTCCAGGGTGATACTATCAATTCAATTAATAACATATATATATATATATATATATATATATATATATATATATATATATATATATAAAGGTATTTTCTAGCGAGTTAAATTCTGCTAAAATCTGAGAGAGTAGAGATTGGTCCTCAGTATCTACTATAAATAGGACATCATCCATGTATCTTACGTAGAGAGCAAATATTGAAGTTTGCTCTCTCCCTTCCCTGAAATTCATATAGAGTTAGAATCAATGAACATAAAAGAGATGCAAGGGATGGAAAAGTAACCACTACTCTATACAGGGAAGTCAATTAAAGTCTGCTGATCCCATGTTGGATGATATAAAGAAATTAACTTTCTACTCCATGTCTAAATGTGCTGCTATTTGTGCAATCTTGGAGATCATTACCAACAATGAGGCTTGCAATTATAGACATCTTTTTAGAATTCCCAGAAATTTGGAACCATTTCTTCAGATACTACTGCTTCAGATACCCAACCAACATGACACTTCGTTTCTTGGAATGAATAATTACATTCACATCTATTCATTTATTGTCTAGTCAAGTCACTGCATTCAGATGATTGAAGTGTTCTATTATGCAGTTTGCTGTCTATCTTCCTTTAAAAAGCAGTCTGGTTGGTGTGCAAAAACTTGGGAATTTTGATTTATATTTTACGCCAATAAATTGGGAACACTAGTGTGTAGTTGTACTATTATAGGTAATGTTATCATAATTATTACATCCTGATGAACTGCATAAAAATTATTAAAAAACATCCGAGTGCAGTGGTCTGAGCGATGGTTTCTGATCATTCGTACCAGATGGGTCCAGGTTCGAATCCCGGTGAAGCATGGATATCATATTTGTGTTACAGCACTGGCTCTCTCCCTTCCCTGAAACTACTGACCCTAAATTAGGGAACGGCGACCCCTTATAGCCCACTGAGTTGCTCATGGTGGTCATCAAAACCCCAATAAGTTGAAATACATAAAAAACATCTGTAACAGAGGTTTTTAATAAATATAAAACATGTTACTGTTACCAGAACGTTGGTCATTATCACTTGCTTGTTGTCATATAATTACGTCATCTAAATGTTGGTAGGATTTTTGAAAGACCCCATTGTTAATTAACATCTATTTCTAATACCCCTCTTGTAAGACGTGTTCAATGCATTCAGTTCTCTTTAAATATCTTCCATAGAAATCATATCCGGATGCAGTTCATTGAATAGACTACAAAACACTCGGAGAGTGAGGTTTGGTGTAAATTATTTTGAATCCATCGTCATCCCTTTTTTTTTTTTTTTTTTCTCGTGTACTGTACTTTGGTTTAATTAATCCATTGTAATGAAGGTAGAGCATAAGTGATTATCAAAAAATGAACTGGTTGTTTTCAAAGGATATGTTACTGCTTAAAAAATAAGAAAAAAATTCAACCTTATCAGCATGTTTCAGCTCCACTGCATCTTGTGCCAGTGTTATTTTAGTACAAGCATTTATGCGCGTGGGCATTTTGTGCATTTTCTGGATGTTTTCCATGAGCTGACATAAGGGTTTGTTAATATTTTCTCCAAAATCTTTCACATACTTTAAATGTTCTATGATGTCAGTTTCACTTAGGTATTTATTTTATTCTGTTCCATTTATTTGTTTGGTGGTGTCGTGGTTGTATAATTACTGCAGGGACAAAAAAAAAAACTTCAGATTGTCCCATCACAGTGCAGAACTCTGTGTTACAAAGAATAAGTGAATCTGTCTTGTGCCAGTCTCCTCCATGTTACTCCCGCACT
The DNA here is from genome assembly GCA_039090855.1 of Macrothele yani. Lineage (NCBI taxonomy): Eukaryota > Metazoa > Arthropoda > Arachnida > Araneae > Macrothelidae > Macrothele > Macrothele yani. The sequence continues at coordinate 121,823,302 of CM077009.1, read as the reverse complement.
CTTTCGAATTTCATCCACCAATCTCCCATGTGGTCTTCTTCTGGGTCTTTTCCTGTCCCTTGGAATCCAATCTAAAATTTCGGCTGTCCATCGATGGTCTGTCCTTCTGGCAGTATGTCCAGCCCATTGCCATTTCAGGGATTTAACTTTGATCATGATATCTTTCACTCTTGTCATTTTTCGGATCCACGAGTTCCTCTTCTTATCTCTCCTGGTTACACGAAGCATGCACTTCTCCATGCTACTTTAAGTTGTCTGCAGCCTTTGTATGTCTCTTTTAGTTAAGGTCCACGTCTCTGGACCATACGTAAGCACTGGAAGGATGCATTGATCAAACACTTTTCTTTTAAGACATAATGGCATATTGCTCTTGAAAATTATGCTGTTTCTTCCAAAAGCTCTCTAGGCAAGTTTTGTACGCCAATTAATTTCTTCATCAATGTAACCCTCACTTGATATTTGCTGTCCAAGATAAACGTACGTGTCTGTTATCTCCAGCTTTTCTCCATCAATCGATAAATATTCATTTCTTGTAAAAGCATTGAACATCACTTTTGTCTTCTGAAAGTTCATTTTTAATCCCACTTCTTTACTCTTGTCAGCAAGTTCCTGGATCATACTCTGCAGCTCTGATGGGGTAGTTGCTAAAATGACTATATATATATATATATACCTTCGTTTTGCTGATGACGTAGTCATTTTTGCAACTACCCCATCAGAGCTGCAGAGTATGATCCAGGAACTTGCTGACAAGAGTAAAGAAGTGGGATTAAAAATGAACTTTCAGAAGACAAAAGTGATGTTCAATGCTTTTACAAGAAATGAAGATTTATCGATTGATGGAGAAAAGCTGGAGATAACAGACACGTACGTTTATCTTGGACAGCAGATATCAAGTGAGGGTCACATTGATGAAGAAATTAATCGGCGTACAAAACTTGCCTGGAGAGCTTTAGGAAGAAACAGCATAATTTTCAAGAGCAATATGCCATTATGTCTTAAAAGAAAAGTGTTTGATCAATGCATCCTTCCAGTGCTTACGTATGGTGCGGAGACGTGGACCTTAACTAAAAGAGACATACAAAGGCTGCAGACAACTCAAAGAAGCATGGAGAGGTGCATGCTTGGTGTAACCAGGAGAGATAAGAAGAGGAACTCGTGGATCCGAAAAATGACAAGAGTGGAAGACATCATGATCAGAGTTAAATCCCTGAAATGGCAATGGGCTGGACATACTGCCAGAAGGACAGATCATCGATGGACAGCTGAAATTTTAGATTGGATTCCAAGGGACAGGAAAAGACCCAGAAGAAGACCACATGGGAGATGGGTGGATGAAATTCGAAAGTATGCAGGGGTGACATGGAGGAGACTGGCACAAGACAGACCGTTGTGGAGGAAACTTGGGGAGACCTTCGTCCAGCAGTGGATTGATAATGGTTGACAATGATGATGATGATGATATATATATACTATTATGAAGATACCTAAGCAAAAAAATACATATATAATTTTGTCTCACACCAAGTACAACATAGAAAAGGTTATGTATCTACCGGTGTGAGTAAAAGGAGAAAAGATAAAAAAATAAAATAAAACAACTGAATGTAGAAGGTGTCGAGAATACTGAGCCTTGGCTTTATCAAGGACCAGCAAAAACTCTGCATTTTCTCACTTCCACAAAGACCTAGTTGGAAAAGGGTTTCTGCAAGGCCATAGATGCAAGTAACATTCCCACCTAAAATTGTTTTAAAAATATATATATGTCATGTCCTCCGCAGAGTTGTATGACCTAGCACTAGTTAACAATTTCGCTTGCATCCATTAACCTTCCTGGCCCGACCTATGCTCTTCATCTGTTACTATTAAACAGAGAGAAGAAGATTAAAGAGAACTCAAGCTGTGAGAGTGACATAATAATTAGAAATAATTTTCAGCTATAACGAAATGCCAAGTTCGTTTGAGAGAGAATTTAATATAATATAATCAATAGCTTCACCGGTGAGTTGGCAGGTCTGGACTTTTGTTTCGACAGAAATCTCTTTTTCTCTGGAGAAGCTAAAAGGTCACTCTCCAAACTACAAGACCTTTTTATTTTTACCACTACGGATAAAGCTAGCAATAATTTTGCAATTATCTGTAAGAAGTTCTATTTTGAATTGTTAACTATGGAACTCAATAATAGAGTAACATACGAGCCCGTAAGTTATTCTACCAAGCAGTTAGAAAATCGGTTTAAGGCATTCTTCAAGAAACTTAAAATTCCACAAACTAGAAGATATGAGCCTGAATTTCCATTTCTTTTTGCAACGGTTAAGTTTCATAAGGATCCTGTGAAGTTCAGGTTCATAGCTAGTGGAGTAAGGAGTCATAAAAAGAAAATAGATCTTGCTTTTGAAGATGTCTTAAAGAAGGTTTTGAAACACATTAGAAACTGTACTAACTTGATGTACAGAGATTTTTGGATAATTAATAATAATGCAGAAGTAATTTCTACGATACTCAAAGTTTGTCCCCTAGAGATTAATAGTTATGATTTTGAAAACCTATATACTAATCTGCCTCTATCAGATATAATCACTACCTTTAAAGAGCTGTATGCAGAATTTAAACTTAACCAATTTGTTAATGTAGGAACTTGGAACTCTTATCTCAATTGCTGCATAAAAAATAACCATATCCTATATAATAATACTCTCTATAAGCAAGTGAACGGTATTCCCATGGGAACATCAACGTCCACGAATATCGCTAATCTATTCCTGTTCTTTAAGGAATATAAATTCATTAAAAATCACCCCACCTGCTCAGATAACTACCTTTACACTTTTAGATATATTGATGATCTGCTGTGTATCAATAATTCAGAAGTTATAGAGAGTGATTTTGATAATATCTATCCTAGCTCTCTTAACTTATGTAAAACCAACCACAGTAATCAGGAACTTGAGTTCCTAGACTTAAGCATTAAGCTCAACAGAGGTAACCCATCTATTAGCCTCTTTGATAAAAGAGTTAATTTTCCTTTCAAAGTAATTAAATATCTACACTGGAATAATAACATATCAACCAAAGTAATTGAGAATGTACTAATTTCTCAGGTCCTAAGAATTTCAAGAATTTGCAGCAACAATTTGGACTTCAATTACCACATTAGTATACTATTAGATAGTTTTCTAGAGAACGAAATTCCTTCTTCTTTCATCAAAAGAACTTTAAGAAAAATTATTCTGAATAATAGAGTCAGGTTGGCAGATCTGCTTTAATTTTCTACACAGTTAATAATATGATTCTGACCAATCAAAGCCGTAAGGAAGTTGGCTAGAGGATGCCTATTAACTACTAAAAGGAACCTTAGTGCTATGGATATGAAGGTCCTATTAAAACAAAAAATTAAATAATATAAACAAAATCACAAAAAAAGCTTAAAAATCTGTTTATAAAAGAAAATAAAAACAAATAAATAAAAAAGAAAACTAGTTATTCATCACTAGGATAGCTATACTAAAAATAGTAAAACCAACATTAAAATTAATAAGATTCTGATTAATCTATAGAAGCTCACTAAGGTGATTTAATACATGCAAAGATTATTAAATACACTACTCGTGTATTTTTTAATATTTCTCATGTATTCTGGAGAGTTAATTCTGCTCTTTCTGATCATACAGATCCACAGTCTTAAGTTTATATATTTTTTTCTCTGGTTAAAATCTCCGCGAGTTGGTTTCTTTCTGTATGAGGAGGCCATCAGCCCCACCCACACTGCCCCCCAGCAACTAGGGAGTGGCAGAAGTGTTAAGGAAGAGGTCAGCCATGTTTTACTCTTGTGAGGAGAAAGTTTAGTCGCACAAGAGGTAAGCTCTCTTCCTTGTATTTGGGTTTTAGGTTTTATAAGTTCAATGTTTGTACTTCATGTACTGTTTCTCTGTTGATTTTTTGCTTTTCAGCTTTTAGGCACTGGCTTGTCTGTTAACATTTTTGCGGGTTTTAACTCTTTCTTTTCTTGGTAACTTTGCGCGTCTTTTGGGGTACCTAGGAACAGCAGATGGCTAAGCTTGTTCCTTTTCTTTGCGCTGTATTTTCAAAGTAGTTAAGTTCTTAATAACTAATTAATTATGCACTTAAAGCACTGCTGAAATACTTTGTACATATTGCAACTAACTGTTTAAGTCATATAACTTTCACAAAGTTTTCTTTAGTTAATTATTGTCTTTAACTTATTCTCGTTTTCGTGCTGTCATAAGTTGTAGAGTAGGGGTTTTAGACTCAAGTTTTCTTTCAAAAATCTGTTTTTTAAAAATTAATATTTCCTTTTTTAATTGCAATGTAAAAATTTGGATTTCTTTTGCATTGTTTTTCAGGTTTAAATTCTCTCTCAAACGAACTTGGCATTTCGTTATAGCTGAAAATTATTTCTAATTATTATGTCACTCTCACAGCTTGAGTTCTCTTTAATCTTCTTCTCTCTGTTTAATAGTAACAGATGAAGAGCATGGGTCGGGCCAGGAAGGTTAATGGATGCAAGCAAAATTGTTAACTAGTGCTAGGTCATACAACTCTGCGGAGGACATGACATATATATATTTTTTAAAACAATTTTAGGTGGGAATGTTACTTGCATCTATGGCCTTGCAGAAACCCTTTTCCAACTAGGTCTTTGTGGAAGTGAGAAAATGCAGAGTTTTTGCTGGTCCTTGATAAAGCCAAGGCTCAGTATTCTCGACACCTTCTACATTCAGTTGTTTTATTTTATTTTTTTATCTTTTCTCCTTTTACTCACACCGGTAGATACATAACCTTTTCTATGTTGTACTTGGTGTGAGACAAAATTATATATGTATTTTTTTGCTTAGGTATCTTCATAATAGAATGTGAATTCTGAGTTTTCAGGACTGCTGCGTTGCGCGTTTTGATCTTCAGGTTATTTTGCAACTTTCGTTTTAAATTCTAAAGTTTTTCCTTAGTCTTCAGTTTTGCTCTTCAGTATATATATATATATATATATATATATATATATATATGTGTGTGTGTGTGTGTGTGTGTGTGTGTAAAAGAATATTAACATACAAGCAATCTACCCTCATAAACAAATAAATAAGGCCAAAAACCTTCAGATACAAAAAAAAAAAAAAAAAAACTAAAGTGAAAACAAAATGACGAAACAATGTTAAGAAAATATTTATAAAAACATTTACTCAGAACTCCTGGATCACTCTTCAGGGAAAGACATCCAGAGGCCCTGAGCACACAAGTTCAGTTCAGGTTTCATGATAATGCAAACATCTCAAAAAAGCAATAATGGATATCCAATTTGAAATTTTGTGTTGTAAATTTTGATGCATTCTGTCTTCCCTAGCTGAACTATAGAAAATACAAGAGTCACTGGGATTAAAATTGAACTAAAAGATGAACTATAAAAAACCCTACCAAAACAATAATGTCACATGTACTGTTGTATAAATGAAAAAGAAACATCAAAACGAAAACAGAGTCAAAATTCTACCTATAAGAAGAGTAATTAATTATATTATATTACATGAGTGAAAACTTAACTTTCCTATGCTATATATATACACACAGTGGTTTTTTTACAGTTCGGTCAATCAGCATTCTTATTTTATCTTGCAATGCAGAGGGACTGGTTTGTTCCTGAGCTGCAAAGACGTGGTCTTCCAGCAGAAAACTGGTTCCAACAAGATGGCACTCCAGCTCATTATGCTGTCCGTGTTCGGGAATATTTAGATAAATGTTTCCTGATAGGTGGATTGGGAGAGGATCTGCTCACCTGCCTGCACCTCTCGAGTGGCCTCCACAGAGTCCAGATCTCTCCTCTTGTGACAATTCCCTATGAGGTATTATTAAAGACTGTGTGTCCAAGACAAGGTACCAGACAACTTACCAGTTCCAAGACGTTTTGCATTTACACCAATTGATAAGGCTTGTCTCCGTAAAATCTCACACAGGACATGGAGAAAAATTATTTTGTGTCACGAAAAGGGTGGAAGTCATGATGACCTGAACCGATAACTTTGTAAGTTGTTCTGCAGGGGTAACAAGACATTCGGACCAGAGATGGAAATGGACCAAACTTTTGGACCCAGGTCCCGCCGTCACATAATTGGACCCAGAGTTGTATAAAAATAAAACGTATCTGCGTACACAACCATTGAAACAGAAACCGTGCTGCAAACCCGCGAATCGCACGATGGTAATAGAATAAGACAATTTAAAGAAAAATTAATTAAAAAAATATATTGGAATATTACAGATTCCAGTGAGAACAAAATAAGTATATTGCTACTGAATGTGCAGCAATATGTGTGAAATGAATCTTTAGGGCAAAATATTAAAATATTGGACTATGAACTTCATAAAAACAAAAGAGTAATTAAAGAAAAATTTTATATCTAAAAAATCAGTTTCATTAATGAACCTTCAAAATTCATAAATATCATTTTCAACATTTAATTCAAAAATAGTAGACTTTCAAAATACATAAGGAAAAGACTTTAATTTGATAAGTGGCAACTGCAAGAGGAACCTGACAATGAAGTTTAAATTCTTTCTGTGTAAACGAAGCTTTTGATACAGTTCCTACACACTGAGAACAGGCCTTGATAAAATCAAGAGGACAGAAACTTTTGTTAAAACAAAATAACTTGGATGTGGAAAAACAGTTGAACATTCTCACATTAAAATAGAATTAAATGTATTAACCTGAGTAAATCCTTGAGTAAGTGTTTTAATTGCTGTAAATAACATTTTTATTTTTTAATCTACAAACAAAAACTATCTGCAAAATCTACTAATAATTTGGAAACTATCCGTATACAGCGTACGCGCATATGTCTAAATTCTCATACACTGATTGGACCCAACCCGGGGCTGACACGGACAAATCTGCTTTGAGCTATAAACTCGAATGTATCATCATCATCATTGTCAATCATTATCAATCCACTGCTGGATGAAGTGAATTGATAATCCCCAAGTTTCTACCACAACGAACAACTGTCTTGGCCCAGTCTCCTCGATCCACCCATCTCCCACGTCTTCTTCTAGGGTCTTTTTCTGTCCCTTAGAATCCAGTCTAAAATTTCGGTTGTTCATCGGTGGTCCATTCTCCTGGCAATATGTCTGGCCCATTGCCATTTCAGAGATTTTACTCTGAACGTGATGTCTCCCACTGTTGTTATTTTCCTTATCCACAAGTTGCATGTTTTTACCTTTCTTGGTTACACCAAGCATGCATCTCTCCATGCGACTTTCAGTTGTCTGCAGTCTTTGTGTGTCTTTTTTAGTTAAAGTCCACGTCTCTGCTCAGTACGTAAGCACCAGAATGATGCATTGATTAAAAACTTTTCATTTAAGACATAATGGCATATTGCTCTTAAAAATTGTACTGTTTTTTCAAAAACTTGGTAGCCAAGTTTTATACGCAATTAATTTCTTCATCAATGCGACCCTCACTTGATATCTGCTGCCCAAGGTAAATGTAGAAATTGGTTATCTTTAGCTTTTCCCATCAACTGATAAACCTTCATTCCTTATAAAAGCATTGTACATTAGTTTTGTCTTCTGAAAGTTCATTGTTAATCCCGATTTCTTTAGCCTTCTCAGCAAATTCCTGGGTCATACTCTGCAACTCTGAAGTATTATTCCTTTTAAAATATTTTTTTTCTATTCAAAAATAAAACGGAAATAAAATCGGGTCAGGAACACCTTGACTCGACCTGTTTGACCCAGAAGAAATTGTCTACCCGGTGACCGGTTTCCATTTCTGATTTGGACCTACCTGTACAGTAAGTTCTCCTTCAAGCGTAGTTTGCCGGCTTATCCGGAAATCTATGATTCCGTTCCAGCCTTTCTCAGGGGGGGGGGGGAGTATATACAGGGGGATCCATTTAAACCAGTACCCTGAAAAAACCTTACATTTTTTGCAAGGAATCGCACAAGGAATTCCTTTTTTTCAATAGAAGCAGCAACTCCTGGAGAATGAAAACCGCCACGTTGTTTGTTGCGTTGTAATTCACTTGCATGCATTCGGAAACATGCAGTACTCTGTTCCAGAGCGTGTTTTTAAGTGAAATCGTATTGGGTAACCAATTCTGTCATCAAAACGCAACGAGCATTTCGAAGAGAGTTTGGAGTTCGAAAAGTGCTAAGCAAATCAACAATTCTGTCGATGGCAAAAAAAAAAAAAAAAAACTGGAGCAAACCGGTTCTCTTCTCAGCGGTAGCGGTAGACATCACCCTCCGATGACCCAAACGCGTGTGGACGATGTTCGGCAACGTTTACTTCAATCTCCGACGAAATCGTTTCGCAGATTAAGCCAACAGACAGGATATTCATACAGAACTTGTCAAAGGGCAGCAAAAAAAGCGAATATTCGACTATTTAAAGTGCACGTAATCCATCAGCTGCAGGAACCGGACAAGGGAAAGAGAGTAAGTTACTGCAAATGGTTTGAAAATTTTCTTAATTTGCGATCTGATATTCTCTCCATTACATGGTTTACGGATGAAGCCTGGGTTCATCTGTCAGGCTACGTCAATTCGCAAAACAGCAAATACTGGGCTGCCGAAAACCCACACGTTATGTGTGAAACACCGATGCATTCACAAAAGGCCGCCCCGGTGGCGCAGTGGTCTAAGGCGCTGGCCTCTGATCATTCGTCCGTAAGGGGCCTGGGTTCGAATCCCGGTCAGGCATGGATGTTGTGTTTGTATTACGGTACTGGCTCTCTCCCTTCCCTGGAACCAGTGACCCTAAATTAGGGACGGGCGACTGCTTATAGCCCATTGAGTTGCTCACGGTGGTCGTTAAACCTCCAATCAAAAAAAAAAAAAAAAAAAAAATCACAAAAGGTTGGTGTATGGTTGCGGTTTCGTCTACGAAAATTATTGGCCCCATTTTTTTCTCTGAGACTGTCAACACTAACGTTTATTGCCGCATATTCAATAAATTTGTGGAACAACTTGATGACATTGAATTGACAGAGGCTACTTTCAGCAGGATGGCGCTACGTGTCGCACATCGAAAGTCTCAATGGAACTCATAACCAGCTTCTTTGATGACAGATTAATTTCAAAAAACATATGGCCTCCTCGATCTTGAGACTTAACTTTCCCTGACTTTTTTTTATGGGGCTACTTAAAGGATAGAGTTTACAAAACCCATCCAAAAACATTGGATGCATTGCGTGAAACAATCACGACTGAAATTGGCAATGTTACTGCTCGTACTCTACATGAAACATCACTGAATATGATGCGGCGTGTTCAACTGTGTTAACAAGAAAATGGAGGACAATTGCAGCATTTGCTTTGATAATGATTCTCCAATACCACATGTATAATTCTCAACTTACTGTATGATTTTGTTGTTATTTATAAAAAAGTTATAAGTAAATCACATGGTACTGGTTTAAATGGATCACCCTGTGTAATGCACCTACCTCAGAGGTGACGCATATATGCCAACACGGCAAAGTTGCAGCGGTAAACTTCGTCGACGTAGTTTAATTGAGAAAGCATTCAGCTCCTCGACAGAATAATGCGGATTCGATTCTCGCCACCGGTAAAAGGTTTGTACGCTCTAAACTGCTCGGGAGATTTGAGAAAGAGAACTTTTATTTGATTTTTCGTCGATTTCCCATCTAGGGTAAAGTTTACATAGGAAAGCAACGGGATCCAATTTTGTAAACATGAATCTGTTTAAAAGTCATTGTTTAACCTTGCTTTAAACAAATGAAGACTATGACGTCCCTTGAAAATAACAGCGGTTTCGAAATTCCACAGTATCGATATAGTGGGGATGAATGCATTGACAAAGCGATTACCCAGGTGGACAATAAGTGGATGCTGGATGATCGTGTTTCCGTTACAGCAACGGAAAACTACAGCAGGTGGAAAAATTAATAACCACACCTGTGAGCACTGCGTATAATAGTACCTGTGAAAGATGCTTTAATACACTGTATGATGGGAAGTATCCGGACACTTGCCTATCCACAAATTCCATGTAATAGGGAATAATTTTGTTATCAAGTTGGTCCATCCCTTTGCTGCTATCACAGCCTTCACTTTGCCGTGATGCCTTTCCACTAGATTTTGGTACGTTACCACTAGAATCACCTTCCTTTCTGTCACAAGAGCATTAGTCAAGTTTGTCACTGATGTCGGGTGTTACGGCCTGGCTCGCGCTTGGTGTAATAGGGAATGATTTTGTTATCGAGTTTGTCCACCCTTTGTTGCTATTACAGCCTCCACTTTGCCGTGACGGCTTTCCACTAGATTTTGGTACGTTGCTGGTAGAATCACCTTCCTTTCTGTCACAAGAGCATTAGTCAGGTTTGTCACTGATGTCGGGAGGGGGGGTCAGCCTGGCTCGTACTTGGTGTTCCAACTCATCCTAAAGCTATTCCGTGGGGTTGAGATCTGAATTCTGTGCATAGGCTAATCAAGTTCTTACACATTCATGCAAGGACCTTTTTTTTTTTTTTATTGGAGGTTTAACGACCACCGTGAGCAACTCAATGGGCTATAAGCAGTCGCCCGTCCCTAATTTAGGGTCACTGGTTCCAGGGAAGGGAGAGAGCCAGTGCCGTAAGACAAACACAACATCCATGCCTGACGGGATTCGAACCCGGACCCCTTACGGACGAATGATCAGAGGCCAACGCCCTAGACCACTGCGCCACCGGGGCGGCGCAAGGACCTGGCTTTGTGGACGGAGGCTTTGTCCTCTTGGTAAAGGAAAGGGCCTGTTTCCATAATGTAGGGAAAACAGAATTTTGGAAAATGTCATTATGGGCAGCGTTAAGATTCCCGGACACTGGAACTATGCACTGAGAAAAACGTTTTGTTAATTCAACAAAAATTTTGTTGAATCAACAAAAAAGTTTGTCGATATACATTCAAAAACATTTTTTTGTTGAAAATTATTGTTGATTTAACAAAATTTATTGTTATCACGACAAAACGCTTTGTTCATTTGACAATGTGATTTGTCGATTTTTTGGGAATTTGTTTGATCTAACAAAAGATATTGTTATCATGACAAAATGTTTTGTTGGATCAAACAAATTCCCAAAAATCGACAAATCACATTGTCAAATGAACAAAGCGTTTTGTCGTGATAACAATAAATTTTGTTAAATCAACAATAATTTTCAACAAAATAATTTTGCAAATTCAACAAAAAAAGTTTGTTGACTGATTTCGACAAAAAAATTTGTTGAATTAACAAAACGTTTTTCTCAGTGTGGTGTCTGAGCTCAAAACATGAGAAACAGCCCCACATCATGATCCATCCTCCACCAAACTTCACAGTTGGAACAACACAGTCAGGCAGGTAGCATTCATCTGGCATACTCCACGCCCAGTCTAGGCCGTTGGATTGCCAGATGGTAAACAGTGTTTTAACACACCAGAGAACGCATTTTCGCTGCTCCAGAGTGCACTGTCACCGAGCTTGACCCCACTTCAACCGACCATTGCGTTGATCTTGGTGATGTAAAGCTTGTGTGCTGCTGCTGGATCATGGAAACCCATTCCTTTAGCTCTGAAACAACCATTATGGAGCTGGCGTTGCTAACAGAGGCATTTTTGAAGTCGCTGGTGAGTGTTGCTACACTGTTAAAAATGTTTTGGTAGGTTGCACCAAAATGTGGTGCTACACCAGCGGCTTCACTTTCTTAGAAACGATACACCATTCTGTGGTGCAAAATAAGTCGAACAACATGGTGCAACCTTAAGGGCAATCTTGTACTATCCCGTGATGAAAAGTTGAACCACGTTGTTGGGTTTTATTTGCAAAACACGATTGCGTATCTTTTCTCAGAAAGTGGTGCAGCTGGTGTAACACCACTTTTTGGTGCAACCTACTACAAAATTTTTAACAGTGTACCGAGGATAGGCGATTTTGTCTCGCCACCTGTTTCAGTATCTTATGAGGTCGCGATTGCGCTGTTGTTGCTTCTAGGCGTTTCCATTTCGTAATAAAATCATTCATAGCCGATCGGAAAATTTCAGCCCTGCTGAAATTTCCCGAGCTACTTTGTTTGTATGATGGCTTTTTATGACCAGGCCACGTTGAAAGTCCCTGAGCTGAGTCGTATGACCCATTCTACTATCCACGCTTCTCTATGATTTTTGTGAGGTCACTTGAGTCTTTACACCTTATAATGAATTAGCTTTATTTTCTTTCCGCTAAGCTAATTAATATGAATGATTCTCTTCCTACCAGCTAGCTAATGATATACTTGTACTAAGCTTCAAAATAGTGAATTCAAAAGGGTGTTGTTACTAGTTAATTACGAACGTAAACAAAGTCTTAACGCTGGTTATTTATGGTAATAAATAAATGTTATAAACCTAACAGCCAGACAGAGGTCTGACAAAAACTATGAATTGAGAAAGACTAACTTACGGTAACTTCTTTATTATAAGACTCTTGGTCAACTAAAGCACACACACAACTTGTTTTACAATAATGAAGAATCTCTCCTCGTATTATAAACGCTCTCCGTAAACAACAACGCTCTCTCATAACAACAACAAAAGCTCTCTCTAAATCTCGATGAACGCGCCTATATACTAGCTACCACCACGTCATGACTTACACTCATTGCCAGATCTCATTCAACGGGTGAAATAATATTTCGTTCAGTAAGAAGATAATTTACATAGTAAAATAAAATAACCAGAGATAGTAAAATCAAAAGGAAAGTGAATATAGAGTATACGTTACATCATCTCCCCCTTAATTTTTCTTTTTTTTTTTCCTTTTTTTTTTTTTCTTTTTTGTTTCCGAAAAACCTATCAATTTTGGAGTGTAAGTCTTACACTTCGTTGAATGACGTTTCTCGACCTCTTTTTTGATTTGTTGTTTGGTGGTAGCAGTATTTACAATCTCAAACTTGGCATGACAAATTAAGAAATCTGTATTCGTCTGTGAAACTTGTATTGTTGAACAAAACAAACCTGCATCGGCATACCTTCCTTTTATTCTGCCTAGCAGGAATCACTTTTTTAATTTCAAATGACGTTCTCATTATTCGGTGAATACATACCAACTGTATCAGCAGCGAAGATTGCCTGGAGCTGCCTAACAGTAACAATTTTATTATTTTAATTTCAAATTACGTTCGCATTATTCGTTGAATACATACCAACTGTATCAGCAGCGAAATTTACCTGGAGCTTCCTAACAGTAACAATTTTATTATTTTACCCCTAAGCACATAGATATATAAAAAAAAAAAGTGGATTAGTAGATGGACATAGAAGAAATATAAAAAAAAACACACATATATACACAAAAAAGAATGCATAGGCCCACACGAAAAAAAGAAATTCTGACACGCCAACTGGTCGTGCAGGAAAAACAACAAACTGAGAAAAGAACCTGTCCACGAGAACTTACTTATCTCGAGGACGCATAAAAAACTGTAGTGCGATAACGTTTTCCAGGCCTAATCGGACTGGTAAAATCAGGTGGCTTCGATCTCTTCAAGGACTTTAATGGAACTGGAACATCGGTCTGCTGTCGGTCCGGAAATCCCGGCGGCTGACGGGAACGGTCAGGAATGGCGGAAATCCGTCGGTCCGAAACGGCTGAAGTCTGTGGGTCCAGAAATCCCTGCGGCTGAGAAAAACGGTCAGGAACGTCTGAAGTCTGGCGGTCCGGAAATCCTTGCGGCTGATAGGAATGGTCAGGAACGTCAGAAGTCTGGCGGTCCGGAAATCCCTGCGGCTGAGAAGAACGGTCAGGAACGTCAGAAGTCTGGCGGTCCGGAAATCCTTGCGGCTGATAGGAACGGTCAGGAACGTCGGAAGTCTGGCGGTCCGGAAATCCCTGCGGCTGATAGGAACGGGCTCCCCCAGGCTTTTGAGATGAAGTCCCTTTGTGCTGGGGCCCGTTGTGTCCTTCCAGTATTCTCTTGGACGGACGTGGCTCCGGCCACATCGTTTGCTTTCGCTTACGCCCACGTGGCATGAGAGTAGCAGCAGGCATCGGCCCTGTTTGCCCTGAACGTAGGTTCCAGGGGCGAAACCCTGGCGGATGCAAGGATTTCTGCCTTCGTCGCTGTTGCGGCGAAGCAGATTGGGGAGACAAGTCACGTTTGCGCCCAGCCTTTGGTGGTGCTGGACGGTTTGTAACCTGAAATTTAGTGTTCATAACTGATAAGTCAGAAATGTCCGAAGCCTCTGAGTCGCTGCTGTAATTCAGTGGTCGTGCAGGGTGATGTTTAGATTTGCCTATAGGAATACTCTCTGACGAGGTATTCAAAGAAGAAGTAGCCCGCGTTGGTGCAGAGTTATCCGGAAACGGCGCAGCAATAGTCTTGGCAATGGTTGGAGGGAAAGGAACGATACTAGTATTCGAAGAACTCGATTCGAGCCTTGGTCTCATGGGAGAATCCGGTTGCGTGTTTGGAAACCCGTCTTGAGGAGGGGAGGGTGAAGGAAAAATCACTGGAGATTCTTCAAAAATGTTTGTGGGTTCGTCCAAAATTTCTGGCGGTTGATCGTGAGATATAGACTCTTGAGTCTGTGGAACAGAAGGTTGAGTAGGGTTGATTATGAAATCGATATTCCGTTCATGATACTTGCGACACTGATCAACATGTACGTATTGAAATTGGTTGTCAGTTTTCTCCAGAACAATATTATTTTCAAAGATATTTGCCACCCGATATGGACCTTCGTAGCTGGGTGCAAATTTCTTCACTAAAGTATGCGAAACAGAAGACTGGAAGTGCGTTTCCACGAGAGTGAGATCTCCAACGACAAGATCTGGTTCCCTACGCCTAGAATTATAATATCTTGCTTGAGCCGCTTGTACTCCAAGCATTGCAACACGAGCTTTTTCTGCCATGATGCGTACTGGTTGCGGAGTTGGTCGCTGGTTTAGTTCGTCGATAATCCCCGTTAAATTTTCAAAAGGGGTTTTAATTTTGCGACCCAGAAAAAGTTCTGCAGGAGTAATTTTAGTAGACTCGTGGACAGACGAGCGGAGGGCGAACGCAAAAAGCTCCAAATGGTCATCCCATCTTTCATGATGATCCATTACAAAAGTCGCAATCATTTTCACTAGCGTGCGGTTAACGCGTTCCGCAGGATTACTCTGGGGATGATATGGGGAAATGAATTTATGTGTAATGTGTAGTCTCGCACACATTCTTTCAAAAATGTCAGAAATAAATTGAGGACCATTATCCGAAACTACTTTATGAGGTGCACCATATCTAGAGAATACTTCATTAACTAAGACATTACAAATAACTTCTGCCGTAGCGGCTTTAATGGGAAAAACTTCAACCCATTTAGAAAAATTATCAGTTAGTACTAAAACATAACGAGCTTTATTTTTAACAGATAAAGGATAAGGTCCCAATAAATCTATTGAAATAATATCAAACACATGAGAACTTGAACTAGATTTCAAGTGACCGGCCGGTCTTACATTACGGTAATTATTAATCTGACACAAGTGACATGATTGAACGTATGCGAGCACACTTTGGTACATGCCAGGCCAATAGGCAACATCCCGCAATTTACAACGGGTCTTGCGAATACCTAAATGGCCTGCAAGAGGTTTGTCATGAAATTCGTTTAAAAGGGCCATTCTAAGGGTTCGCGGAATACATGGGCGAAACTCTGCCCTAGTAGTCCTAGATTTTGTATAATAAAGAAGACCCTCTATTACTTCAAAATGCTGTGACCTTCCAGCCAGAGAAGGATCACTTTGAAGGGGCGAACCCGCAAGCAAAAAATTATAGATATCCCCAAAATCTGGATCATTTATTAATTCTGCCATTATCTGCTCTCTGGATGTTATATCAGCTATTAGAAGTAAAGGCTGACATCCAGGAGTAGTTTCTGTGGGGACCCCACTAATCGGAACGCGAGATAATGCGTCCGGTAATTGATTCTTATGACCTGGCTGATACGAAATTTTGATATTGCTCTCTTGTAACTTCAGAGCCCACTTCATAAGTCTTTGAGATAGGTGCTTAGCAGAATTCAAATACTGAAGGGCAGAATGATCCGTAATTATGTTAACTGTCAATTCATTAAGATAACATTGAAATTTATTCAGCGCATACACAACAGCAAGACATTCACGTTCCGTAGCTAAATAATTGCGTTCAGCTTTGGCTAAAGTACGAGACGCAAAAGCTATTGGATACCCAGCTTGTGACAAAACGCAACCAAGACCAACTCCGGATGCGTCAGTATAAATATCAAATTCCTTAGTATGATCCGGGAAAGCCAACACCGGAGGCTGAGTCAATGCAGACTTCAGTGTTTCGAATGCAGCGTTAGCCTCAGGTGTCCAAATAAACTTCTTGTATTTACGTTTTAAGGCATACAATGGCTCACAGATTGTAGCATAAGCGGGGACGAACAGCTGATACCATCCGGTCATTCCCAGAAAGCGTGATAGTTCTTTTGCTGTTTTAGGCCGAGGAAAGTCAACAATAGGCCTAATTTTTTCATTATCAGTAAATAAGCCGTGGGGAGTAATTTTCAACCCCAGATATACAATCTCGTCCCTCGCTATCTGGCATTTACTAGGTTTTAACGTCAAGCCAGCATTGTAAATGAGTTGGAACACCTGTTTGAGCAGAGAAAGGTGCTCTTCAAAAGTCTCGGATGTAATAATAATATCATCCAAATATACATGCACATGGGGACCCAGGACAGGTCTGAGAACCGTATCCAAAAGCTTTTGGAAAGTAGCAGGTGCAGAAGCTAGTCCAAAAGGCATACGTAAATATTCATAGGCCCCAAAAGGAGTCACAAAGCCTGTTTTATCGACAGAGTCCGGATGTACTGCTACCTGCCAATATCCACTCGCCAAATCCAAGGTTGACATCCATTTGGTTGACGACAAGTCATTTAAAATATGTGACATGACAGGTAGTGGATAATTGATCGTTTTTGTGACTTGGTTGAGCTTGCGGAAATCTGTCACGAAACGAAATTCATTGGGTTGTTTCTTTGGAACCAAAAAGGCAGGAGCAGCCCAGGCACTTGTTGATTCCCTTATTATGCCCTGCTTAATCATTTCAGCAATCTGACGTTGCATTTCCTGTTTTTTATGTGGAGCACAAGGGTAAGGTTTCGTCGCAATTGGTTTCGAACCATCAGTGTCAATGACATGATAAACCACCTGTGTGAAACCAGGTTGATCCGAAAATAAACCAGGGCTTTCCTGTAAAAGGAGAGAAAGCTGGTTTCGTTGTCCCTCATTCAACTGGTTACTCAATAACAAACTCGTTATATCTACAGGAACCGTAGGAATCATTTCGACAGCTTCCGGAAAGGAAATCACATGTTGTACGAAATTCAAAGTTATTTGAAACTTATTTATAAAGTCCATGCCCATTAAACATTTCACAGGTAGTTCGTCTATAAGCAGGAAAGAATGCGTAAAACGAGCTTTTCCCAGCCCTAAAGATAATGTGACAGTTCCTGAGATACTGAAGATTTCATTATTTGCACCTCGCAAATACTGCGTTGCAGGCTGAACGTGTATTGCAGGAAAAGTGTCAGTGCAAAACTTTGTATTTAGGGCTGATATTTCAGACCCAGTGTCGAACTTTGTCTCGACAATAATATCTTCAATTGTTAAGAATACATCAGGCAACTGAGGAGTTTGAACAGTCACTAATACTGTTTTAGGGTCAGAATGCTTGGTATCAGGAAACAGGACCGACCCTTGGTCTACTTCCTTTGGAAGTTTAAAGGAATCCTGGTTGGGTTATCATGTGGTCGGAAACCTCGACCCTGCCGGGTATCGGGAAAATTTTCACGATGAGGAAAACTGCGTGAAACCTGCGTCGGGAACTCCGCGTGTCTGTTGACATTTTCATATCCGTTACGTCTGCCCTCAGCACGGGCAGAAAACTTATCATTGCCCTGAGCATGATAACGTTCCGAATGCTGCTGAGTGAAACGGGGTCGAGCATACTGTGCAGGTGTACGATATCCCGAAGCTTGTTCAGAAACTCGCTGTTGGTTTGCCACTCTTCTGTGTGGTGGAACGTATGAAGCTTGGGTGTGCACTTGTGTATGCTCGCGCTGAAAGTTATGTCTATTATGCCGCTGAGGGTTTTCGTAATAAGCCTCGCGGGGTGCCCGAGCATGGTGAGTTGAACCATGTTTGCCATGTCGCTCTTCATACGTGCGTACGAGGCGAAGGCATTCATGAATTGTGGCAGGGTGTCGAACCTCAAGAAAATCTTGTAAGAATGGGTCGAGCTGCTGCACGAGGGTATCCAACATGTCAACATGACTGGCATGTGGATCCCATAGGTTATATAAGCGTGTAGTTTCCAACGCAAATGCAACAGGGCTATCATTGGGACCTTGCTGACGCGAAAAAGCTCGACTGAGGCCGAAAGGAAAGACCTCCAAAAATTCTGCACGGAAATTCCCATAATGAGAATCCGGGTTTGACACTCTCCACTGCCGATACCAGGTCTTAGCGGTATCCCTCAAGCAAGTGCCGGCGATTTGGACTTTGCAGTCTTCAGGAATATTATAGAGATCAAAATGATCTTCCAAATCTTCGAGGAACTTTAAGGACCCCTCCAAATCATTGAAATGAATTGTTCCTGCATGCGGCACGAAATGGGCAAGCATTCTGCTTCGCTGAGAGGATTGCACTCCCTCAGGTACGACCTGCGACTCAGAGTAATAGGAAGCTGGTATATTACGAAATTGTGAAGAATGCCTGGGTACGTGTAGATCATGCATATCAAAGTCAGACCCACAGGCTTCTTGCAAATTGTCCAAAAACACACCATCACCCTCGAGACTTGCCGGAGGGTGGAAATTTGAAGTTGTCTCAGGTAAGGAAGACATGGGTAATAATCGTCAAGATCTCGTGTTCGAGAAAAGTTCGGGCGCCAATTATAATGAATTAGCTTTATTTTCTTTCCGCTAAGCTAATTAATATGAATGATTCTCTTCCTACCAGCTAGCTAATGATATACTTGTACTAAGCTTCAAAATAGTGAATTCAAAAGGGTGTTGTTACTAGTTAATTACGAACGTAAACAAAGTCTTAACGCTGGTTATTTATGGTAATAAATAAATGTTATAAACCTAACAGCCAGACAGAGGTCTGACAAAAACTATGAATTGAGAAAGACTAACTTACGGTAACTTCTTTATTATAAGACTCTTGGTCAACTAAAGCACACACACAACTTGTTTTACAATAATGAAGAATCTCTCCTCGTATTATAAACGCTCTCCGTAAACAACAACGCTCTCTCATAACAACAACAAAAGCTCTCTCTAAATCTCGATGAACGCGCCTATATACTAGCTACCACCACGTCATGACTTACACTCATTGCCAGATCTCATTCAGCGGGTGGAATAATATTTCGTTCAGTAAGAAGATAATTTACATAGTAAAATAAAATAACCAGAGATAGTAAAATCAAAAGGAAAGTGAATATAGAGTATACGTTACAACCTGTATACCATGGTTCGTACGTATCCTGGAAATGTCCTAAAATACTGTTACATGTCCTGGAATTTTATCCATTCCTGCCTTTTTGTCCCTGCGCGATGTTTTGCAGTTGAGGATTTTTCTACTGACATAACTTATGTCTGTCAAATTTCCCTCCCCACCCCCTGCAAAATGTGTGGGGGCGAGGTGGGCTGTTGGTTTTCTTGTCTGTTAGGAGGACTGAATCTGTGTTATTAGCATCTTTTGCGTTATGCTTATGTTATCACTTTGTCTGTCTAAACGGGGAGACCATATGTCTGCAATTATTAGTTCGATTTGTAAAATTCTTTTTGTATTGGGAAGCTTAAAATGTGTGAATGATGATCCATGTGTTCCGTTTTTTTTTTTTTTTTTTTCAAGTGCGCAACTTTACCGCTAGAGGGCGCAAATGGAGATCGTACCGAATTTAAAATTAATTTTCTTTCATATACACTGGCGGAAAGTGAAAAAAGAACACCAAGAAGGAGACGTCTGATACCAACGAAATTTATGCAGCATAATAACGGAATACAGAGGATAACGTGATCAAAACATTATGGCAAAGTACAGCTGTATTTGATGGTAAACTGGAAAATAACATTTCCATGTAACATGGTTAGTACGAGGTTGAACCGCCATGAACTGCGTCACACTGCGCAATTCTGACATGGAGTCTGTCGTACAGATGTTGGATGTAAGTTTGGGGTATTGAGTTCCAAGCAACCTCAACTTGGACGCGTAAATCGGGGATGGTCGTGGCTGGCCGTGGAGACCGGATAAGTCGTTGTCCCATAAAATCCCACACGTGCTCAATGGGGGACAAATCCGGTGAACGTGCAGGACATGGAAGTTGTCTCACACCCTGAAGTGCATGTTGCGTTGCACGTCCCGTGTGTGGGTGGGCGTTATCTTGCTGGAAAACACCACGATGGACCGACCTTACATGTAACACAACAACGGGCTGAATGATGTTGTTGATGTAGGAGGTGCTGTTTAACGTACCCGGTACGAACACTAGTTGTGTACGGGAGTGATAGCTGATCGCTCCCCACACCAGGAGACCAGGTGTAGGCCCTGTGTGTCGCTGGCGGATGCAAGAAGGGTAAAGGCGCTCCCCTGTGCGTCTGCGAACACGCATACGGCCATCGGAGGCTCCCAAGCAGAATATGCTTTCATCGCTGAACACGACAGATCGCCATTGCGTTCTCCAGTGCAGACGTTGTCGACACCACTGTAGTCGTTCCTGACGGTGGGCTGGAGTCAGAGGTACACATGCCAGAGGCACACGTGCACCTAGTCCTGCATCCAGTAGACGGTTGCGGATTGTTCGCACAGTCACCTCAGGTGCAACGGCAGCTCGGATTTGCGTCGCAGTGGATGTTCTGCTTGACAGCGCCGCTCTTCTTACGCGTCGATCGGTCCGCTCATCAGTCCGTCTGTGGCTCCCGGTTTCACCTCTTCTCGTGTGGGAATGTTCCTCGGACCATCTACGCCACCATCGTACCACCACCGATATTTCCCGTCCAATTCGCTCCGCAATACGTCGATACGACCACCCGGCCTCGCGGAGTCCGACTAGAGGACCTCGCTCAAAGTCCGATAACTGTTGAAATCGTACACGTCTTCCATGTCCAGGCATTGCAGCTTCTTCAGGGTCTTCGCACGTGTCCGTACGTCGACGACTGATTACATTCACTTCGCCGTACTCCTTAAACACCACCGACGATATTATGCCGTGCTGTGGCGTAAGCGCTCACCGGTTGGTACCGAAATTAACATCACACCTACGTAAACTCGACCCATTAACATATGTAAGTTTCATAATCGTCCGCCAATTCCTTCTTGGTGTTCTTTTTTCACTTTCCGCCAGTGTATTTGCTTCTAAATATCTAATTGAAAATAATATTTTTCCTTTTGATGACATTTGTATCGAAGACTATTTTAGTTACAGTCCCTTTTTCAAATAGCAATCTCCTCGATGGCGCAGTGGTCCAAGCGATGGCATCTGATCATTCGCACAAAAGGGGTCCGGGTTGGAATCCCGGTGAGGCATTGATGTTGTGTTTGTCTTACGGCACTGGTTCTTTCACTTCACTGGAACCAGTGACCCTAAATTAGGGATGGGTGACTGCTTATAGCCCATTGAGTTGCTCATAGTGGTAGTTAAATCTCCAATTAGAAAAAAAAATATTTCGATTCAACCAAATATCTAATTGAAAAAAAAATTTTTTTTTCAATTAGATATTTAGAAGCAAATACACTGGCGGAAGTGGCGCCCTTCTTTTCCTCCTCCTGACCACACGCAACTGTAACCGTAGATGACACGTGGCGATCCAAGATGGCGTCGGAGAGGCCACGTGGTCGTGTGGGTAATCCCAGCTGTTCAGCAAACTCCCGTGTGGTCACGCGTGGGTCGGTCTCCATTAAGGTCTTCGGCCACTTTCCCAAGTTGACACAGGTGCGTGATAATGCTCGTGTGGGTAATCCCCAGCTGTTCAGCCAAGTCCCGTGTGGTCACACGTGGGTCGGTCTCCATTAAGGTCTTCGGCCACTTTCCCAAGTTGACACAGGTGCGTGATAATGCTCGTGTGGGTAATCCCCAGCTGTTCAGCAAACTCCCGTGTGGTCACGCGTGGGTCGGTCTCCATTAAGGTCGTCGGCCACTTTCCCAAGTTGACACAGGTGCGTGATGATGCTCGTGTGGGTAATCCCCAGCTGTTCAGCCAAGTCCCGTGTGGTCACACGTGGGTCGGTCTCCATTAAGGTCTTCAGCGTGTTGCGGTTCTTCCGGGTTTGGGACTGTCTGACAGGTCGAAATTTCCATCTCGAAACCGTTCGCAACAACGACAGCACTGATGATATGATATGACATTGGGTTACGCACTGGTAACGTTCTTTGCAGCACTTCCAGGGGGAGTCACCGCGACTAAACTCATACAGCATGCAATAGCGGATGTGCTCTTTGTCAAGTTCCGTGTTGAATGACGTTTACACTCTTTGTCTTCTGTTGGCTAACTGCCACTGCCCAAGCCACCTACCTGATGTTATCATGCCAGCTTGCTGCGCAATCTCAGTAGCCGACGCGCGCCGTGGCCTAGACATCGACTTTGGGTGCCTCGTCATCGGCATTACTTTCTTTCTAACCCAATTTGTGTGTGTGTGTGTGTAAGTGCTTCCATTATTCTACTCACTACATGTATATTACATCAGTATAAAGAATGCAATAACCGAATATTTAATCAGTGCAATGCAGAATTCCTTGACTGCTCTGACGTTTTGACTATTACCGATTGCAACAAATAATTATCTATGTATTAATGTGTAATTTTTTTCTTCGTTAATATCCCATAAAACGTTCTTTACATAATGAAATCCATGTTAGCACCTGTCGCAGTAAATATGACCCCGGAAACTTTGTGCAGTTGTCCCCGCTGCCCCAGTGGTCTAAGCGATGGCCTCTGATCATTCGTCCGAAAAGGGTCCGGGTTCGAATCCCGGTGAGACATGTATGTTGTGTTTGTCTTACGGCACTGGCTCTCTCCCTTCCCTGGAACCAGTGACCCTAAATTAGGGACGAGCTACTGCTTGTAGCCCATTGAGTTGCTCACGGTGGTCGTTAAACCTACAAAAAAAAAAGTTGTCCTCCATTGACTTCGCACCAAGTCATACGTTGAAGCAGCAAATTCGAAACACCCAATAACAATCAGACATGTGTCATCCTCTTATATACACAACCATAACGTTGAGATGCTTTTATACATACTCAGCAGGCAAAACAACAGAGTTAGGGGTAATGGGAAGTCGACATGTTCATCCTCCGCGCAGTTTGGAACAGGCCGAAACTGAACGCAGGTGATAAATAGGTGGAGAATAGGTCTTCTCAACAATGTATCGCAATCTACGAACATGTGTGAACGTGTTGATCTGAACGACCTTGATCGTGGACGCATTGTCGGCGCATGACATATGGATCATTCTATCGCCCAAGTGGTAAGAACCCTAGGGTTCCCGAGGGCAACAGTACCAAGGGTGTACCTCGAGTATACTGCCGACGAACGTACCAGCGCCCAGAGAACAAGCGGTGCTGGAAACACCAAAACTGGATCTCTGCAGAGTTGCGCCGTGTCGTGTGGTCACATGAATCTCGTTTTCAGCTGTACCGAGGTAACGGGAGGGTGCGGGTGTGGGGTCGACAACATGAGGTCATGGGCCTTGCCGTGTCAGGTTGGGCTCTGATGGTTTGGGGAGCATTCTCATGGGTCACATTAGGTCTCTTAGTGTGCCTGGAGCGGTTATTAACCGCTCCGCGCAACCAGCATTTGTTGGCTGATCACCTACTCGGTTTCATGGCCTTCGAACATCCTGCGGCAGATGGTCTGTTTCAGTAAAACAGTTAGCCGCCCCACCGGGCCGCAACCACCCAAGCATTGCTCGAGGAACACCCGTCTGAGTTTGAAATAATCTATTGGCCCCGAGGTCCTCGTATTTAACCATGCGGAGGTTCTCTGGCATACCATGAAACGGAACATCACATCCATGGATCTGTGACCGACGCCTGGGACGGAATAGTCGACAATGCTTCAACAGGCATGGCTGGCATTACCTCCCGAAACCCTCCTCCACCTGGTGTAGTCGATGCCTCGGCGTGTATAGGCTATTATTCGCGCTAGGGGAGGACCGACAAGTTGTTAGGGAGGTACGCACATGTCAAGACGGCAGCTAAATTGGTAGTGCATTTGGCTCCGGAGCAGAAGAATGTTGTTTCGATTACGGCCACCAGCAAAAAGCTTTTACGCTATATGCACCACTCATCTCCTCTAAAACGGCAAATTCGTCCGCGGTGGGCACAACAACTCTAAAATAGGGCCTTTGAGGACAGCAAAAAAGTCGCCTGGTCCGACGAATATCGTTTTCAGTTAATATAAGCAAATGGACCGGCCAGATATTAACAACACAAATCGATAGATCCTAGCTGCCTATCGTTAATTGTACAAGCTGATGGGGGTGGTGTCATGGTGTGGAGTCCGTTTTCATGGAGGGCATTGGATTTCTTAATACTTTTGGAACCGCATTTAGATGCCATGATGTATCTTTACATTATTCCACACCAGGTGTACCCGCGCATGTGCCTAGTGTTTCCCAATGGAGATGACTACTTCCAGCACGATAATGTGCCTTTGCCACAAAGCTCAAATCAGAGGTGGATTGACCCACCGGGACACCCACGACCACTCGAGAAATGCCCGACATTTTAGTGTTGTTTTTTTATTGGAGGTTTAACGACCACATTGAGCAACTCAATGGGCTATAAGCAGTCGCCCGTCTCTGATTTAGGGCCACTGGTTACAGGGAAGGGAGAGCTAGCGCCGTAAGACAAGCACAACATCCATGCCTCACCGGGATTCAAACCCGGAAACAGCTCGGACGAATGATCAGAATCCATCACTTAGATCACTGCACCACCGGGGCGGCCTTGATTTTTGAAACGCACGAATATTTATTTTGGTGCATATCAATAGTGATCGTTAATTTAACATCATTGCAGACCAGGTACACCCGTGCACGTGCCTGGAGTTTCCCAATGGAGAGGGATACGCTGGAAAACAAAACAGTTATTATATTCTTAATTTTTTTAGTTATTCAAAATATTAAATATGCAAAACAAAGCTCATTTGTAAATGAATTCCATGCGTCGATTCCGACGAGTAGCAAACATACATGTATATAGAGTGATTCACTCGTAAATTTATCCACAAAAAAAGCCCTGTAGTTTTGAAAGGGAAAAATATTTCAAGCCGAAATTTGAAGACGAAGTGCCTTACCTTTTCACAATCGCATCGATATCAGAGTAGATGTTGAAAATGTCCGCCATTCGCATCCAAACAGAGATCAACTCGTCGCTGCATATTGTCAAATGTACGCCTCAACATGTTGGTATTTTTTGCTTCAGTTTCCTGTGTTATGTTTTTTTTTATTGAAGGTTTAACGACCACCGCGAGCAACTCAATGGGCTATAAGCAGTCGCCCGTCCCTAATTTAGGGCCACTGGTTCCAGGAAAGGGAGAGAGCCAGTGCCGTAAACAAACACAACATCCATGACTCACCGGGATTCGAACCCGAACCCCTTTTGGACAAATGATCAGAGGCCATTGCTTAGACCACTGCGCCACCGGGGCGGCCATGTTGTTTTTCAGCTGCCGAATAGTCCTAGGTTTATTGTGGTATACAGTACCTTTCAGATGACCCCATAAGAAGTAATCGGGTGGAGGAGTTAAATCTGGACACCTGGACGGCCACAAACCTTTGGAGACAACCCGATCACCGAAGAAACTTCGAATCACAGCCATGCTGGCATTGGAAGTGTGACCAGTCGCACTATCCTGTTGAGAGAAGCCATTCTGCAGTTCAGTACCATTCAATTGGTTCACGAAATGCGCGAAGATATCGAAACACACTTCTGTGTTGACAGTCTGTTCAAAGAAAATGGGACCGATTATCCCGTTCCGTGAAATGGCGCACCACAGGGGCGTATTTAGAGGGGGAAGGGGTCTTGCCCCCCCGAAATCTGTTTCATTTTTTATGTTATCTGTCAAAATAAGGTTAAATAATCAAACTGTGCTTTCCAATATAATTTTTAAATATGTATGTTAAATCAAAATTTGTGTTATGAGAAAAGCTTCTGAATCATGAATATTTACTGCTGGAAAAATCCAACTGCTACGTACGGATTCAGTGAAAGATCATTGCACAAAGGAGACAGAGGTCAAAGAAAGAAGGGTGCTCATATCCATGGTCAGGAAGACGGCTGTAGGTTTTTGCGGCGCCAACTCCTAATTGACCAGACCAAGGATGATGTCACGTGTCACCGCTCCTCTCTGCCTGGCGCCGGTCGTTACTAGGACACGTGCAGTGACACTCGACAACTCACTTCACTGCCCAGTCACCTGTTTTGATACTTTACTGATTACGAGCTGTGCGTTGACCATGTGGGTGGATTCTTTCATTTTCAAACGGAGTGAGAAAGTGAAACTTCTGTTTCTGCTTTGTCTGTATCGTTGTAATTCAAAATCAGTATTTTTTCGTCCTTTCCCGCAGCTGCTTAAAACAGTTTGTTGAGGTTATTTCAAAAATGAAACGGTTTCATCAACAAAGTCTGTTGACCTTCTGTAACAAAAAAGAGCTGTGGAAACTGAAACGCTAGCTGAACCCACTGATATTGAAGTTCCAAACCAATGCATTGAAAGCGGGAGTAATCCGGAAAATTATGAGCTTCAACCAATACGCATGACGAATGATGGAGATGCAGATGGTAATGAAAAGTCTGAAAGCATTTCATATTCGAACGACATAGGATTGTATGCAGGTAACAGTAAGCTTGTTAATTCTTTGAACGACGAGAAAAAAGTTGATTTATTACATAGCAAATGGAAACCTACTGCGAAATATAGATTCCCTAAAACAAAATCAGTTCCAGTCGCAATAAAAATCATATGAGAACATTCCAAATTAAATGGCTAGAAGAGTATAAGTTGCTGTCATATTCACGTCTGAAAGAAGGTTCATTTTGTAAATATTGTGTTTTATTTTACGAAAAAGATGTTGCTGGCAAAGACAAACATCAGACTTTGGGTAGCCTCGTTACAAAGCCTAGTACCGATTTAAAAGATGCGAAGGAAATATTAAAAAAAACATGAAAAGAATAAATATCACAAAGACGCTGTATTGGCTGCTGAAAATATTGCATCAATAATTCATAAAAAACAGGATAGTGTAATTTTACAAATGAATAAACAGAAAAAGCAAGAGATAATTAACAACAGGAAAAGGTTGATTCCTTTTGTGCAAACAATTAGATTATGTGGAAGGCAGCAGATACCTCTTCGGGGAAAAGTTGATTCTGGAAGAACTTCGCTTGAGGAACCAGCAAATAATGATGGCAATTTTCGCACTTTATTAAGATATCGTGTAAATTCTGGAGATGTCATTTTAAAAGAAAACTTAGAAATTAGTGGAGGTAATAGCATGTATACAAGTTCAGTAATACAGAATGAAATAATAAACATCTTTGTGGAACTTATTCAACAGAAAATTGTAGCAAAGGTAAAGCATTCAAATGTTTTTAAAGTATTGGCAGATGAAACAACTGACATTAGTCAAATAGAACAGTTTTCACTGAGCGTCAGATATTTTGATGAAGAACTGAAATTAAGAGAAGATTTTTGCTAGGCGTGGGCAAAGAGGGCAGTCGCTCACGCAGGTTTGCCGACTTGGGGGACACTCACTAAATTCAGGAGATTTCAGAATGGAGTTAGCCGCCCCGGTGGCGCAGTGGTCTAAGCGATGGCCTCTGATCATTCGTCCGAACGGGGTCCGGGTTCGAATCCCGGTGAGGCATGGATGTTGTGTTTGTCTTATGGCACTGGCTCTCTCCCTTCCTTGGAACCAGTGACCCTAAATTAGGGACGGGCGACTGCTTATAGCCCATTGAGTTGCTCACGGTGGTCGTTAAACCTCCAATCAAAAAAAATGGAGTTAGTGGCAGACATATTGTTTTTCGGATTTATGTCTTTTTCAGCGGATTTTTTTAATGTTTTGAACGATTTCAGTAACTTTTTACATTTATGGTTTCAAACATTTAAAATGTTGCATTTGAAACTTCTTCAGTTCCGTAGTTTCCATAACCGTAATTTTTAATTCTTATAATATTCAGTCCCTTTCCCCTTTCCGCTTTTACTTTTGACAGGCACAGAAAGCTTGCCTGTGCCAACTGAGTTACACTAGAAAGAAAAAAATCTGTGATCCCTTAGGCAGTAAATATGATAGTGGTGCGATGAATACTCCCTTCTCGTTCGCTCGGAATATAAGAGAGGCCGAGAGAGTAACAACGAGCAGTGGACTATGATGAAAAATAGGTTTTGGCCTGTTAAGATAATAATATATTTTTTTCTCAGTAAGTTCTTTGAACTAGATTTTTTAGGCATTTCAAAATTATTAGTGTTTTCCCTCCTCCTTAGATGTAGAACCATCTATCAGATTGTGTTTTGTATGCTTTAGAATTCCAGAACTTCTCACCTTTAATTCTTTCCGTCTTTGGAGCCCCTTCGCGGTACCATATGTGTTAGCAAATGTCTCGCCAAGAAAAGCAAAACAAATGTACGAATTTGTTATCTCCAGCAAAATGAGGGACCTTCCCTTTGAGGGCACGGAACAGACCCAACGGCAATAGGATCCCATGTGGTCTTAACGTGCTTCATTCGCCATCAAGCGCAACATTCAATTGTCTCCTTAAAACTACAAAGGACGCAGACTGGGACTTAAGCCCCCAAAGCTTTACACCTACCCTTAATCCGGTCCCGATTGCAAGTACGCCTCTACCCTTGATTACTTTCTTTTAGCTTGTTCTTCTAAATTTAACGCCCCCCCCCTCCTAAAATGCGTTTCTTGTTCCTTATAACTCCTACCGCTAGTAGAGAATCACTAAAATTACTAATACAGCCGTTACAACTAATTCACAATTCAAAAAGTCGAAATTTCTTTTTTCTTTTGAGTTACATTCATACTGCGTCGTTTTACTGTTACTTAACTTTTTAAAAAGTCCAATATACGAATAAAGTATTTATGCCTGTGATGAAATATCAAAGTAATTTACGTAAACCATCGAAATAAAAGTTTAAGTCATTTTTGACAGCGCCAATTTTCCAGGGAGGGCTCGCTAGCCTTGTAGGGGGAGCTGAGCCCCTGTAGCCCCCCGCTAGCTAGGTCCTGGTGAAAATGTATGAATCTTATTTAGGATATTCTGATGTAACAGAAAGCGAGTATCAATTACGGTGTCAAAAACGGGAAAGGGAAAAAGCAGACGTGCACCCCAAAAACGCAGTTGAAAGTTTGGCATCATGCAATAAGAACTTATTTCCCAACATTTATATTTTGCTTCACATCTTGGCAATTCTTCCTGTAAACACAGCATCAGTGGAAAGAAGCTTTTCCAGTCTTCGTCGATTGAAATCTTATTTGAGAAACAGTACATCAGAGTCAAGACTGAATGGGCTAGCTTTATTATCTATTCATAGAGACATTCAAGTTGAAGATGAAGAAGTCATTGACAAATTCGGAAATGTGCCTAGAAGAATAAATCTCAGTTTTTAAGGATTAGGTGAGTCCATTCTATTTCATTATTTCTCAAGGAGAAATTTGTTTTGTCACTCTTTTTTTAATATGTGCTCATCAGCTTAATTTAGGTATATTGGTCTGCTATATACCTAAAAAAACTAAAAAGAATTACCTTTTTTTTTATTATTAACATGTTATTTTTTTTTCTTTTTTTATTAACTTCCATTTTATCCTGGTGGATTTCAGAAACTTCCAATTTTTCAGAAACTTCCATCTTTATATATGGGATGCATTCTTTCCTCCTGAATGACACGGGACTTCTCAGTCAGCCATACCCGTGTATTCTCTGAGTTTACATAGCCAGAAAGGTGAAACGAGGCTTCGTCCGTGAACCACGTAATGTCTAATACGCCTGGACTTTGACTGACAAATTCCTTAAACCACCGGCAGTAATGCATTCGCTTCGTCATGTCAATTGGTAACAGCTCATGAACAACTGTAACACGATGTGGCTTCAGTTTACCCATTTTTCAGCCCTATGGCAGGTGGGATATGACAGTCCCGTTTCTTGCGACAGCCTTCGTAGCAATTTCTTTGGAGACTAACAACCTTATTTTCGCACACTGCACAGTGTTTTCTGACATTGCGGGTCGCCCTCCTGAATGCGTATCAACAAGGCTTCCTGTCGTCCGAAGTTTCTCCGCTAGATTTGCATCCAATTATATCAGCATTTCTTTGGAGATTAACAACCTCTTTTTCACACACTGCACAGTGTTTTCTGACATTGCGGGTCGCCCTCCTGAATGCGTATCAACAAGGCTTCCTGTCGTCCGAAGTTTCTCCGCAAGATTTGCATCCAATTATATCAAAATTTCTTTGGAGATTAACAACCTCTTTTTCACACACTGCACAGTGTTTTCTGACATTGCGGGTCGCCCTCCTGAATGCGTATCAACAAGGCTTCCTGTCGTCCGAAGTTTCTCCGCTAGATTTGCATCCAATTATATCAGCATTTCTTTGGAGATTAACAACCTCTTTTTCACACACTGCACAGTGTTTTCTGACATTGCGGGTCGCCCTCCTGAATGCGTATCAACAAGGCTTCCTGTCGTCCGAAGTTTCTCCGCAAGATTTGCATCCAATTATATCAAAATTTCTTTGGAGATTAACAACCTCTTTTTCACACACTGCACAGTGTTTTCTGACATTGCGGGTCGCCCTCCTGAATGCGTATCAACAAGGCTTCCTGTCGTCCGAAGTTTCTCCGCTAGATTTGCATCCAATTATATCAGCATTTCTTTGGAGATTAACAACCTCTTTTTCACACACTGCACAGTGTTTTCTGACATTGCGGGTCGCCCTCCTGAATGCGTATCAACAAGGCTTCCTGTCGTCCGAAGTTTCTCCGCAAGATTTGCATCCAATTATATCAAAATTTCTTTGGAGATTAACAACCTCTTTTTCACACACTGCACAGTGTTTTCTGACATTGCGGGTCGCCCTCCTGAATGCGTATCAACAAGGCTTCCTGTCGTCCGAAGTTTCTCCGCTAGATTTGCATCCAATTATATCAAAATTTCTTTGGAGATTAACAACCTCTTTTTCACACACTGCACAGTGTTTTCTGACATTGCGGGTCGCCCTCCTGAATGCGTATCAACAAGGCTTCCTGTCGTCCGAAGTTTCTCCGCTAGATTTGCATCCAATTATATCAAAATTTCTTTGGAGATTAACAACCTCTTTTTCACACACTGCACAGTGTTTTCTGACATTGCGGGTCGCCCTCCTGAATGCGTATCAACAAGGCTTCCTGTCGTCCGAAGTTTCTCCGCTAGATTTGCATCCAATTATATCAGCATTTCTTTGGAGATTAACAACCTCTTTTTCACACACTGCACAGTGTTTTCTGACATTGCGGGTCGCCCTCCTGAATGCGTATCAACAAGGCTTCCTGTCGTCCGAAGTTTCTCCGCAAGATTTGCATCCAATTATATCAAAATTTCTTTGGAGATTAACAACCTCTTTTTCACACACTGCACAGTGTTTTCTGACATTGCGGGTCGCCCTCCTGAATGCGTATCAACAAGGCTTCCTGTCGTCCGAAGTTTCTCCGCAAGATTTGCATCCAATTATATCAAAATTTCTTTGGAGACTAACAACCCCTTTTTCACACACTGCACAGTGTTTTTCTGACATTGTATCAACAGGAATGTATCAACAAGGTTTCCTTGTTGATACATTCCTCAATGTATCAACAAGTATATTGTATCTACAAGATACATTTTATCTACAAGATATATTGTATCAACAAGGCTTCCTGTCGTCCGAAGTTTCTTCGCAAGATTTGCATCCAATTATATCAAAATTTCTTTGGAGACTAAGAACCTCTTTTTCACACACTGCACAGTGTTTTTCTGACATTGTATCAACAGGAATGTATCAACAAGGTTTCCTTGTTGATACATTCCTCAATGTATCAACAAGTACATTGTATCTACAAGATGCATTGTATCAACAAGGCTTCCTGTCGTCCGAAGTTTCTTCGCAAGATTTGCATCCAATTATATCAAAATTTCTTTGGAGACAAACAACCCCTTTTTCACACACTGCACAGTGTTTTTCTGACATTGTATCAACAGGAATGTATCAACAAGGTTTCCTTGTTGATACATTCCTCAATGTATCAACAAGTACATTGTATCTACAAGATACATTTTATCTACAAGATATATTGTATCAACAAGGCTTCCTGTCGTCCGAAGTTTCTTCGCAAGATTTGCATCCAATTATATCAAAATTTCTTTGGAGACTAAGAACCTCTTTTTCACACACTGCACAGTGTTTTTCTGACATTGTATCAACAGGAATGTATCAACAAGGTTTCCTTGTTGATACATTCCTCAATGTATCAACAAGTACATTGTATCTACAAGATGCATTGTATCAACAAGGCTTCCTGTCGTCCGAAGTTTCTTCGCAAGATTTGCATCCAATTATATCAAAATTTCTTTGGAGACAAACAACCCCTTTTTCACACACTGCACAGTGTTTTTCTGACATTGTATCAACAGGAATGTATCAACAAGGTTTCCTTGTTGATACATTCCTCAATGTATCAACAAGTACATTGTATCTACAAGATACATTGTATCAACAAGGCTTCCTGTCGTCCGAAGTTTCTTCGCAAGATTTGCATCCAATTATATCAAAATTTCTTTGGAGACTAAGAACCTCTTTTTCACACACTGCACAGTGTTTTTCTGACATTGTATCAACAGGAATGTATCAACAAGGTTTCCTTGTTGATACATTCCTCAATGTATCAACAAGTACATTGTATCTACAAGATGCATTGTATCAACAAGGCTTCCTGTCGTCCGAAGTTTCTTCGCAAGATTTGCATCCAATTATATCAAAATTTCTTTGGAGACAAACAACCCCTTTTTCACACACTGCACAGTGTTTTTCTGACATTGTATCAACAGGAATGTATCAACAAGGTTTCCTTGTTGATACATTCCTCAATGTATCAACAAGTACATTGTATCTGCAAGATACATTGTATCAACAAGGCTTCCTGTCGTCCGAAGTTTCTTCGCAAGATTTGCATCCAATTATATCAAAATTTCTTTGGAGACTAAGAACCTCTTTTTCACACACTGCACAGTGTTTTTCTGACATTGTATCAACAGGAATGTATCAACAAGGTTTCCTTGTTGATACATTCCTCAATGTATCAACAAGTACATTGTATCTACAAGATACATTGTATCAACAAGGCTTCCTGTCGTCCGAAGTTTCTTCGCAAGATTTGAAATCGCTCGCTTCGTAGGTGGTTCCCGACAGGGGAAATTTCTTCTTAAACTCTTACTGACACTTCTTGAAAGAGCTGGAAGTTCAAGAATTTCAAACAGTGAACACAAGCTTAGCAATCGTGAACACCATCGCACTCGACGCTAGCCGACGAGCAAAGAGAATGGCGCGAAACCGTTCCCACCAGACGCCGTGTATTGTGGCGCCATCTGGGCATACGAGCCAAACAGCGCAGATATGGATGCGAATGTCAGAACGCAAGGCACTTCGTCTTCAAATTACAGCTTGAAATGATTTCCCTTTTCAATATTATATCGGATTTTTTGGGTGAAGTCCCGAGTGAATCACTCTGTATTGCTTTCTCATTAAAATTCTTTATGTTTGCAGTGATTGATTTTTTCACAGATAATATTACTTGTGCTGTTATCTGATCTTGTCCCATACTGTTTCTCAAAAAGTTCTTGATTCGTTCGAGCGACAACAAACAGCGTTCTGGCTATGCTGCTGTCGTTGGGATGGTAACTCGTAAAATACGAAGAAGCTTCACTGTTTTCGAAAACCACGCACGCTTCTACATTATTTCCAGCATGAGCTGTAGCAGCTGATGCTGGAAATAATGGCGCAGTGGTCGGTGGTGCAGTGGTCTAAGCGATGGCCTCTGATCATTCGTCCGAACGGGGTCCGGGTTCGAATCCCGGTGAGGCATTTTTTTTTTTTTTTTTGATTGGAGGTTTAACGACCACCGTGAGCAACTCAATGGGCTATAAGCAGTCGCCCGTCCCTAATTTAGGGTCACTGGTTCCAGGGAAGGGAGAGAGCCAGTGCCGTAAGACAAACACAACATCCATGCCTGACCGGGATTCGAACCCGGACCCCTTACGGACGAATGATCAGGGGCCAACGCCTTAGACCACTGCGCCACCGGGGCGGCCCGGTGAGGCATGGATGTTGTGTTTGTCTTACAGCACTGGCTCTCTCCCTTCCCTGGAACCAGTGACCCTAAATTAGGGACGGGCGACTGCTTATAGCCCATTGAGTTGCTCACGGTGGTCGTTAAACCTCCAATTAAAAAAAAAAAAAAAAGACCACTGCGCCACCGGGGCGGCCATGAAAAGTTAATATCGCATAAAATAAAAAAGGGGGTCTACAGATATCATGTTCACAAAACGATCACTGCTTTTCCTCAGACATGCAGAGCTCTTAATATCTATTATTAATTGCAGAGCTGTATTCATTCTCAATAAACTAATTTCAAAAGCTACTCCTACATATAATTTGAAAGAATTACACAGTACTTCATCTCATCTCATTTTCTAACCAAGCACTTCAATGCGTCAGTAAACATTGTATGTTCTTATGAAGCTAATGAACAATTAATACATCACTCCATCTAACTGATACATGCATACAAAATTCCTTTTCTTACCTTAACTTTTTTCTCTTACTACAAACTGCGTGACTTTCTTTCTTTTTTTTTTTTTTTTTTTTTGCTAAAAAGAGATGACTAAGTGACATAAACATTTTTTTTTATTTATCTTGTAAAAGATCAAAAAGGAGAGCACAGCACAGGATAGACACTGAAGCATTGAAATAGTGGTAAACAAGTTTTGTTTTTCTTCCTGAATTGTGATTGGCCAAATGGTCGCTTTAATATGAACTGAATGTCAGCAAACTGAGTTCAGTGCCGTAGGATCAGCATAGTAGAAAGGAAGATTTTCTCTTTCTTCTTGTAAATGTAGTTTAACAATAAAGTAAAAAAATTGCTTTCAGCTACGTGACTGACAATATAGTCTAAGAGCTAGGAAACTTCTGTTGGAATTTTAATAGCCAGAAGTTTTGTTCGTTTTGGCTATTTCTACTATGTATAGTAAATAAAAAAATGTTGGTCATATGTTCAGAATGGTAGTCATTATTTCAGGAATGTCCGCCATTTTGAATAATTAATGATTTAAAAATAATAAACTTGATGCGCAGTATGGGGTTGTTGTATATCAATTTATATGTTTTTAGGCATGCTAAGTTCAAAAATAGCATTGAATGTGCTACAAATGTAATACCAAATCATATTTTAAACCTTTTTATATGAAATTCTCAGCCGCCCCGGTGGCGCAGTGGTCTAAGCGATGGCCTCTGATCATTCGTCCGAAAGGGGTCCGGGTTCGAATCCCGGTCAGGCATGGATGTTGTGTTTGTCTTACGGCACTAGCTCTCTCCCTTCCCTGGAACCAGTGACCCTAAATTAGGAACGGGCGACTGCTTATAGCCCATTGTGTTGCTCACGGTATTCGTTAAACCTCCAATCATAAAAAAAAATTCTCAAATAAACAAGTTACCATTTCATTTACATGACAACGGAAAAGTAAAACACAAAATTATATAATACATTATTTTAATTTCACTTTTGTTTAAATATTTAAACAAAGATACTTTACATTTTCAAAACGGACAGCAAGGTATCATTTCAACTCTTCAAGGGCAAATATTAGCTCTTGCACATTTCTGGCAGATGCAGGGAGACACACCTTCAGGGGGGTCTTAAATGTTCCATCGTTATTATCTGCTTAAAAGCTCCGTCTTCTGCTGTGTAACCATATTGTAAAGGGTCCGGTGATGGGTTTCCCTTCTGCACATTGATCCATATGTAGCACTGAAGATATGCACGCTTGATATGAAACAGCATTGTTGAGGAAGGTGGACACAGTTGAGAAAAATGTATATTCTTTGCTTTGTGCTACTTCTCAAATCGAACCCCATCACAGTTCGTTTTTGATGAACCAAGGACTTTTGCAATAAACAGTTCAGCATTGTGTATCATTTCTTTATCAAGAAGAGCAACCCCAAAATTTGTCAAAAGTTTTCCTGATGAAATTGTTGTTTTAAGTGCCATAAGTTTTGTTCCTTACTTGCTTGTTGTATCACAACCAGTTAAACTGTGTACGGCAGGTAGAATACATAAAAGAATGTCGTCCATATTTTCCATTATTTTGTGAAGTGGTATGTATCGGACAGATGCTCGGGTATCTTTGATTATCCACAGTTCCTTAAGACCACCTTTTTGAAAACTCTTTTTAAAATGGTATAGTGCAGAGACCATGACATCTGTGTCAGCTGAGGCAATCATTACTCTTTCAATATATCCTGTTTTAACGATGTTTCCAATGTGTTTAATGATCCTATCATCAGCTTCCTCACATTCGCAACACAGTGATGGTACCAAACTTACAGAACCTCCACCAATTTCAAGCATATTTTTCGGTTATGTTTGTGACCTCCTTCTAAATACAACGGTTTTCCGCTGTTTCTCTGATTTTTAATACAGTCAATGAATAGTTCCTGAAAACAGGTTTTGTTCTGGCTTGAACCCTAGAAGGTATCCATGTTGACAGGAAGCGGCGTGATTGGGTTGTTGGTAGTTACATCGATAGGATCGACTTTTGTCCACCTGAGTCGTTCCCAGTTATTAATACTTTTCTCTTCGTACAAGTCAAAAACAATCATCATCATCATCATTGTCAACCATTATCAATCCACTGCTGGACGAAGGTCTCCCCAAGTTTCCTCCACAACGGTCTGTCTTGTGCCAGTCTCCTCCATGTCACTCCCGCATATTTACGAATTTCATCCACCCATCTCCCATGTGGTCTTTTTCTGGGTCTTTTCCTGTCCCTTGGAATCCAATCTAAAATTTCGGCTGTCCATCTATGGTCTGTCCTTCTGGCAGTATGTCCAGCCCATTGCCATTTCAGGGATTTAACTCTGATCATGATGTCTTCCACTCTCGTCATTTTTCGGATCCACGAGTTCCTCTTCTTATCTCTCCTGGTTATACCAAGCATGCACCTCTCCATGCTTCTTTGAGTTGTCTGCAGCCTTTGTATGTCTCTTTTAGTTAAGGTCCACGTCTCTGCACCATACGTAAGCACTGGAAGGATGCATTGATCAAACACTTTTCTTTTAAGACATAATGGCATATTGCTCTTGAAAATTATGCTGTTTCTTCCAAAAGCTCTCCAGGCAAGTTTTGTACGCCGATTAATTTCTTCATCAATGTGACCCTCACTTGATATCTGCTGTCCAAGATAAACATACGTATCTGTTATCTCCAGTTTTTCTCCATCAATCGACAAATCTTCATTTCTTGTAAAAGCATTGAACATCACTTTTGTCTTCTGAAAGTTCATTTTTAATCCCACTTCTTTACTCTTGTCAGCAAGTTCCTGGATCATACTCTGCAGCTCTGATGGGGTAGTTGCAAAAATGACTACGTCATCAGCAAAACGAAGGTGGGTTAGATAATCTCCATTAATCTTTATCCCTTTGTTTTCCCAGTTCAGTGATTGAAAGACATTTTCCAATGTGGCATTAAAGAGCTTCGGAGATATGGTGTCACCTTGTCTCACTCCCTTTCCAATTTTTATGTGTGTTGTATTTTCAAACAGCCGAATCTTTGCACTTGCATTTTCATAGATGTTATTAATAATATTAATGTATGCATCTTCAATACCGCAGGATTTCAGAGCCGTGGTAACTGCTGATGGTTTCACCGAATCAAAGGCTTTTTCATAATCGATAAAAGCCATGCACAATGGAAGTTCATATTCCCTCGCTCTTTCAATTAGTTCTCTCAGTACATGGATATGATCTATTGTGCTGTAGCCACTCCTGAATCCAGCTTGTTCTCTCGGTTGAGCCATGTCCAGTGTTACCTTCAAGCGGTGTGAAAGAACTTTAGTGAAGATTTTATAAACCACTGATAGGAGGCTGATAGGTCTGTAGTTCCTGAGATCCTCAATGTCACCTTTTTTATGTAGCAGGATCATTGTAGCATTTTTCCAATCCTCAGGAATCTTCCCTTCATTAAGGCATCGAGTGAAAATTTGGGTGAGTACTGTTTCGATTTCTCCACTTGCTTCTTGTATGATGTCTATAGTAATTCCATCTTCTCCTGGAGCTTTCCCCCGCTTCATGTTCTTGATTGCATGAGCAACTTCTGCTGGGAGGACTGGAAGAACTCTGGTACCTTTCATGATGTCTGAAGTACATGTATCATCCCTTTCATATAATTTGGAGTAGAAATCTTTCACTCTTGTCAAAATTTCGCCTCTATTTCTTGTTATAGAACCATCTTCTTTTCTCAGAGCCATAATCTGTTTTCTTCCCTTACTGAGATGTCCCTTTGCTATCTTTAGGCTTTGGTTGTTTTCAATTGCTTTCCTCACTAGCTCACAGTTGAATTTCCTTACGTCTTCAGTGATACTTTTTCGTGCTGTCTTGCATAGCTCTATATATTCCACTTTGGAAGTCACATCTTCTTTAGTTGTCCTCATCTCTCTTCTTTTTGCATCAACATTTTGGTTTTTCCTGATAATTTGTTTACATGCAACTTGTTCTTAGACCCAGCTAATTTTGTTGCTGTTTCCATAAGAGCTTTGGTTACTTTTCTGTTAACTTCCGAAATATCCACTTCTTCCGATGTTAGGCCTTCTAAAGCAGAGAATCTGTTCTTCAGTTCCAACTTGAAAGTATTATGGTGTTTTTTAAGGTTGGTTATGTCAATACATTTTGTTTGTCTTATGAGCTTGCCACGTTCCAGTTTAGTGTTGAGGTGCATCTTACATCTCACCAATCTATGGTCACTACCTGTGTTGAACTTGTTTAGCACACTGCAGTCTCCGATGACGAATTTTTGGTTACACATAATAAAATCAATTTCACTTGTCGTCCCAATTGGATGTCTCCATGTCCATTTCCTGTGTGGCTTTTTCTTGAAAAAGGAATTCAAGATGAAAAATCCTTCTGCCTCTGCAAACTCAACGAGAGTATTTCCACGCTGGTTTCTGTTGCCGTGACCGAATTTACCTACTGAAGTTTCATTCTGTTGCCGGTGCCCTATTTTTGCATTGAAATCTCCCATAATTATCTTCAAGTGCTGCTTACCTTTATTATTTAGATGACGGATTTCCTCATAAAATTCTTCAATTTCTTCTTCAGGATGACTTGTGGTGGGTGCATAAGTTTGAATAATCTGAGCCTGGTATCTTCTCGATAGTTGGATAACGAGTCGTGCAGCTCTGTCAGAGGAACTTTCAACTTCTACCACTTTATCCTTCAGTTTCTTGTTTATTATAAATCCGACACCACTAGTTCTGCCAGTATCTGTCCCACGATAATAGAAGAGATGTCCACTTTTCAGTTCAATGAGATCTTCTCCTTTTCTCCTTACCTCACTCAGCCCGACGATGTCCCACTTGATCCTTTGTAGTTCCTCTTCCAATTCAAGAAGCCTTGAATCAGAAGATAGGGAGCGTCCGTTGTAGGTAGCCAAGGTCAGCATCAAATGGCAGCCTAGTCCGGTCCTCCGGGGATTCTTAGCACCCTCTGCCTTCATGTCGCACTGGCCGCTGCCTTGGCCAGGTACATTCCAGCTGCCGGAGACTGAGGGCCAAGATTTAAGTTGTAGAGTCATTTTGGAGGTGTTTGGCCATAACTCACCACGCTGGCCAAGCGGGTTGGTGAGTGTGGGATAGCATTTCCTCTGATCCCGATGGTATAGTTATACCGCTATTTGCGGTCGTCAGAGCCCCTTTAGTGGGAACAGGATGCACCACGAGAAGGCGGGGTTGACATTTGTCAAGGAGAGGTTGTGATGTTACGCATCACCTGACCTTACATCCCCAAAAACAATATCAATGCGCAAAT
Organism: Macrothele yani; assembly: GCA_039090855.1. Lineage (NCBI taxonomy): Eukaryota > Metazoa > Arthropoda > Arachnida > Araneae > Macrothelidae > Macrothele > Macrothele yani. The sequence continues at coordinate 121,783,155 of CM077009.1, read as the reverse complement.
AACCTTCTGAAAGTTTTAAGAATTTTTTCCACAAGTAGTCAAAGTAGTCTCCAAATGTTTTACACAATAGCCGTTTGACGTACACTTTCCGCGCGTATGCCATGAAGTCAATCACCACAGCTATTTTCTCCTGTGATGTTTGTAGCTGAGTAATTACATCATCCTTATTTAAAAACTGGCGTTCAAGTTCTTTGCTTAGTTGTGATTTGTCTGGCTTCTTCAAATATCAATCACACATTAGGTAGTAAGATGTGGATGTCAATTCGTATTTTAGTAATGTTTTTGCATCTTAACCTCTTGAACGTGCTACTTCTACGCACCGAAGAGCATCACTCGTTGCTTGGAGTGCAGACTCAGCTCCAGATTTGTCTTTCTTCTTTTTGGAAAATTCCTTGTGTATAGGATCTAAGATAGCTTTGGATTTTTCAGTAAGCCTTTCTTTAACAAAATATTTGTAGCTGTTATCTCCTTTTTCTTGTACACGGAGGAAGTAATCAGCTACTAGTGGAGCATTTTTCGTTCCAGTTATGAGGTTTGATATCTCACAACTGTCATCTTTCAGGAAGGGATTTCCTCGATCAAGCACAAACGTTAACATATTGGAAATACTCTGTTGGTCTTGAATTGTTAGAGACTTAGCAAACTCGTAATGAAGAGCAAATTCATCGTCTTCGTGTAGACCACAAAACGTTCTTAAAAAATGTGTAAGGCTTTCTTTTTCATGTTTAATAAGATCGTGCTTTGTCACGGCTTCTTTTTGCCTCGTAATGTCGATTATGCCTCCTGATCCCTTTGCTGGCTTATTATGGAGTTGCTCTAGAGCTTGATCCAAGGCAACACTGCTGAACCTATTGCTAGTATGTTGAACCGTGAAATGACCATTCTTGAAGTCATTATAAATCATAGGAAGTTCTTATTCTAGCTTCAAGCAATCATTGTAGTATAGAATGCACCATCGAGCATAATTTGTTCTGTCAAAGGAGAAGAAAAGTGGCAAACAATCTCTTATACTGCATACATGTAGGTCCCAGTTATTTTCTCTGTCAGCTCGGATTAGGTCTCGAAGAAGAGGTGCCAATGTAGACACAAACTGGTCCCAATGAGCAAATACCTTACTCTTGTGTTTACCATTTTCTCTGAATTTCTCATAATCTTTTTAATGTCCCTCAAGTTATCGATAACAATTTTGGTTTCGTCCAACAAACAGTGCTCTTCGTACACTGATAACTATAAGCGTTTCACAATTGAAAACAATTCAGAGTACTTAGTTTTATCATTCTGTTCCATGAATGCCTTCCACTGAAGTGTCTGCATTACTTCACATAGCATTACAATTGCTCTAACTCCCCTGGAATAGTGGTTGCCTTTTAAAGTGCTTTCAGCAGAGTGTGGGCCCATCGTTTCAGTCTGAACAAGGGTTTCCGAAGCCCCACTGTCTTTGAGGTACATCCCCATACATGAGAGTATCACTTTTTGGAGATGAAACCCTCCAAGACCAATGAATATGTTGGAAAATTTCTCTGGATGAAGAAGCTGAATTTCTTTGGCTATGTGATATACTCCTTCATCGCACCACAATGAGCCCTCTTGAAGATTCAACTGGTGCAGAATATCTTGGAAGTTATACATTGTTGTACATATAGAATCATATTGAGTGGCAGGATAGGGCAAGATTGGGGTAAATATTGTAACTGTCCTGTGAAATGAATGCTTAGACAATGTACTCCTAAAAGCATTTCTGGATGGAATGTCAACTTCTTCAGGGAAATCTAGTTCAGTTACATTTGATTTTGTAAGAAATCGAGATAGAAACCATAAAAGATCCAAATCTTCGCCTGCCTTTTTTACCTCATGTGCTGTGTTTATGTCACTGCTTGGAATGAAGGTATTGGGAACAGTGCACCTTTTTTCGGTTTTTGGTAGTACAGTAGTTTTTGAGCGCCTATTTCTTTATTGAGACTTCGTTTTATAACATCAACACCAAACGTTCCTGTGTACTTTTCTGGACCATCAGTTTCTTTTAACAAAACATCCAATTGGTTATCACAAACGTGTTGATCTTGTAACAAAACCAATACTGTGTCATGTGTACCACGCATGTCTGACATTGTCGCTTCTTCCCAGTCAAAATTGCCCATAGCACCACGGACAAGGATGGCAGGTTTTATTGAAAGTGGTATTGGGACACTGTGTCCTTCAGCTCTGATGATAGTTATATTTGCCAGCATTTGGTCCTGACGAATTACATCATAATAACTCCAAGATAGTCCTTGACAGTTGAACATGGTAATGAGTGTTTTCGATCTACTTAAATTGTGTATCGCTTGAGCATTGGCGATATGAAGTGGTGTTTTTTTAAGCCATTGTGAATGAGGAAATAAGCAATCTGAAACAGAGTATCACATCTACGTTGAGTACTTGCTGATTTACAGAATGAAGGTGCTAATTCTTGTAGGAACCTTTCCCATTGCTTTGGCCGTGACTGTTCATACTCCATTTCAGATTTTTTTAGGTCAGCTGTATCACCAAACTTCCCACTTAATGTAAAGTCATAACCTTGTGCTTCTTCACGAAGTACAGTAGCACATTTTCTAATTACATCAGCAGATCGTACTTTATCCACAACCAAAGCATAATCAATATTTGATGCATACACAAGCTGGGATAATGCCTTTTCTCTTGGGTACGAGAAACCTACACTGTCACCGTACGCCTCAATGATAAGAGACTTCATTTCCCTGTTTGTTGTGGTATTGTTTGGATTTTGTTTCATTATTTCGTCCCGAAGATCAGAAAGTGCATACCCTTTTGAGTGAAAATTCACACTCTCCACAAACCGTCTCAGATTGGCGTTATCTTTGTTTCGCGCGAGAACACTTTCTGTTGAATTCGCGGTTTTGAATTTTTTAATATATGGTTTCATGCAATTGCAATGATACAATTGCATGAAACCATATAGGCGAACACACTTGATGTCAGTCAAAGTGCAAGTTCTTTCAAAAACTTCATCTTGAAAAAATTTCGTTGCGTCCAGAAATTCCTGTGCTCTTCCAGGTTCACAGATGCGGCAAAGTTGTGTATCTTTCTTACGTTTGGACTGGTTGCAAATAATACATGCTGTTGACTGTAGTTTAGTTCCACTTAATCTGGGCGTGCGTTCTCTTTCCTGTGGATTTTTATGTCTTTTGACGTACCTTGTGATGATTCTTGGTCTGACCTTTTGATTGTTCTTTTTGATCTTAGAATGTAAGGTCTATAGCATGTCATATGGTAAAAAATAATAGTATCTGTTTCTAAAATTACACCATCGTTTAACAGAACACTAGCTGCTTTAACTTGCTGACGGACAGAGTCTGTCCCATACAGCTTTTCTCGCCCCTGCGATTTGCACAAAATACAAACACTAGTTTCACCAGACTCTTTTCTCTTTTTCTTTGGGGGAAACCATTGCACAGTGTCCATTTTTATGCTATTCAAATACAATTACAAATTGCCTGAAACAGAAACAAAATTAAAATAAAAAAAATGTATTTTTATATGTTATTATCATATTAAATACATTTTCAAGAAAAAAATGGTGGGGGAGTCAAGATAGGGGCAATTTTTCAAAAATGACCACTAGTCTGAACATGTGACCAACTTCTTTTAATCTCTAAGCATTGTATGACTCGTCAAAACAAACAGAACTTCTGGCTCTCAAACTTCCAACATAACTCTCCTAGCTGCTACATTAATAACCGTTATCATAAACAACAGCTTCACTGATGCAGAAACACGTCCCCTTGACATCCCTTTATGATATTTTGTTTTATTCTTTCAATGGTGAAATGCCCTTATTCTAAAATATTTTAGCATTGTCACTTTAAGTAAATTTGTATAATAGCTTAAATATTCATCATAATGTTGTTTAAAATTTAGAAACAAGTTTTTGTGTGGAAGTTCATGTACTGCTTCAAAGAGTTTTAGTTTTCATTCTGATTTTGTGGCGTACAGTGCCTATGGTATTTATTAAAAGTATTTTCCACTGTCTTGATAATCACATAAACACTGCCTGATGGGATGGGTAAAAATATCTTACTCTCATTAAAAAACTGTCTGTAGCATTTTTGCAAAGTCAGTTTCAAAGCATGTAGCAGAGGATGGTATGCAATACGAAACAGACTGCATCTACAGTCAATGTAAGCAGTGTTTTTTTTATTATTATTATTTTGAATGAAATACAGCTAAACAGTTTTCCTGATATAATGAAATATAAAAAAGCAGCTTTTATATAAAGCTGCTTTGTTATTATAAACATTAATTATACCTAGAGAACTGTTCAGTTTATAGTATATATATAAACTGAACAGTTCTCTTGGTATAATTAATATTTAGCAATAACATAATTGTTATTGCAATACAGACCTTCCGGAAGTGAATCAACCTACTTTTCAAGAAATGCTTGCAGATCAGGTGAAAAATATATTTTGTGGGTATCTTCCAAGAAGCTTCATGTTTCCTTCTATCAGGAGTGATGCAAAGGAAGTGAGAGAAATCAGTGGAAGTCTTCTGAGTAAATGAAAATTGTAAGTTAAAGGACTTGGAATATTTGCTGAAATATTCTTTAGGAGAAGTCACTGAAGAATGAAATTCTAAGGAAGTTAAAAAAGCAGCTGATTCACCACTACACATTATTCCAAATGCAGGTAAAGATTGCTGGGAGGGTGAAATATGCTTCCAAAAATTCAGAGAAGATTTCAGTATTGAAAGACATTTGCCACTGTATGCAAATGAAAAATCTTTCCAGTGTGATGTGTGTATCAAAAAATTCACGCACAAAAGAAATATTTTAAGTCACGTAAAGTTCAACACTGATGAAAAATCATAATAGTGTGATATTAGTTACAAAATATTCACTCAGATTCTAATATCTCGAGACATATATTCTTTCATACTGGTAAGGAGCATCATCTATGCAATTTACGTTTCAAGAAATTTACTCAGAAAGCTCATCTTTCAAGAAATATGCGCCACCGGCGCGGCGCAGTGGTCTAAGCGATAGCTTCTGATCATTCGTCCGAAAGAGGTCCGGGTTCGAATCCCGTGAGGCATGGATGTTGTGTTTGTCTTACGGTCTTGGCTCTCTCCCTTCCCTGGAATCAGTGGTCCTAAATTAGGGACGGGTGACTGTTTATAGCCCATTAAGTTGCTCACTGTGGTCGTTAGACCTCCAATCAAAAAAAAATGCCCACACCAAATCATGTGTTATTCACGAAAGTAAGTCAATTAAATAAAAACTTCACATGAATATGAGCAATGAATGTCTGCTTGATTTTGCATTTCTCTTCCTACATATCGTAGAAGTGTTCACTTTTCGTGAGATGTGTAATAAATCTGTAGAGCAGTTTCTTTTTTAAAATAAAACAATGTTTCTGCAATGTCCTCATAAAAATCTTTGCATGGCCACCGACTTTCTAACCCATTCAATAAAACCTGAACACTACTATTCGAAAGGAATGTAAACAGCCAAAGACATTATGAACAACAATGAGCAAAACATTTAATATAACTTACTTGTGAAATGATATCTGTTCCTCATTTTCGCCGCATTCCGTGGATGATATAGCTTTACTTTTACATCCATAACACAGTCATCATCATCATCATTGTCAACCATTATCAATCCACTGCTGGACGAAGGTCTCCCCAAGTTTCCTCCACAACGGTCTGTCTTGTGCCAGTCTCCTCCATGTCACCCCTGCATACTTTCGAATTTCATCCACCCATCTCCCATGTGGTCTTCTTCTGGGTCTTTTCCTGTCCCTTGGAATCCAATCTAAAATTTCGGCTGTCCATCGATGATCTGTCCTTCTGGCAGTATGTCCAGCCCATTGCCATTTCAGGGATTTAACTCTGATCATGATGTCTTCCACTCTTGTCATTTTTCGGATCCACCAGTTCCTCTTCTTATCTCTCCTGGTTACACCAAGTATGCACCTCTCCATGCTGCTTTGAGTTGTCTGCAGCCTTTGTATGTCTCTTTTAGTTAAGGTCCACGTCTCTGCACCATACGTAAGCACTGGAAGGATGCATTGATCAAACAATTTTCTTTTAAGACATAATGGCATATTGCTCTTGAAAATTATGCTGTTTCTTCCAAAAGCTCTCCAGGCAAGTTTTGTACGCCGATTAATTTCTTCATCAATGTGACCCTCACTTGATATCTGCTGTCCAAGATAAACGTACGTGTCTGTTATCTCCAGCTTTTCTCCATCAATCGATAAATCTTCATTTCTTGTAAAAGCATTGAACATCACTTTTGTCTTCTGAAAGTTCATTTTTAATCCCACCTCTTTACTCTTGTCAGCAAGTTCCTGGATCATACTCTGCAGCTCTGATGGGGTAGTTGCAAAAATGACTACGTCATCAGCAAAACGAAGGTGGGTTAGATAATCTCCATTAATCTTTATCCCCTTGTTTTCCCAGCTCAGCGACTGAAAAACACCCTCCAATGTGGCATTAAAGAGCTTCGGAGATACGGTGTCACCTTGTCTCACTCCTTTTCCAATTTTTATGTGTGTTGTATTTTCAAACAGCCTAATCTTTGCACTTGCATTTTCATAGATGTTATTAATAATATTAATGTATGCATCTTCAATACCGCAGGTTTTCAGAGCCATTGTAACTGCTGATGGTCTCACCGAATCAAAGGCTTTTTCATAATCGATAAAAGCCATGCACAATGGAAGTTCATATTCCCTCGCTCTTTCAATTACTTCTCTCAGCACGTGGATATGATCTATTGTGCTGTAACCACTCCTGAATCCAGCTTGTTCTCTCGGTTGAGCCATGTCCAGTGTTACCTTCAAGCGGTGTGAAAGAACTTTAGTGAAGATTTTATAAACTACTGATAGGAGGCTGATAGGTCTGTAGTTTCCGAGATCCTCAATGTCACCTTTCTTATGTAGCAGGATCATTGTAGCGGTGTTCCAATCCTCAGGAATCTTTCCTTCATTAAGGCATCGAGTGAAGATTTGGGCGAGTGCTGTTTCGATTTCTCCACTTGCTTCTTGTATGATGTCTACAGTAATTCCATCTTCTCCTGGAGCTTTTCCCCGCTTCATGTTCTTGATTGCATGTGCAACTTCTGCTGGAAGGACTGGAGGAACTCTGGTACTGGTATCTTTCATGATGTCTGGAGTGCATATATCATCCCTTTCATATAATTTGGAGTAGAAATCTTTCACTCTTGTCAAAATTTCGCCTCTATTTCTTGTTACAGAACCATCTTCTTTTCTCAGTGCCATAATCTGTTTTCTTCCCTTACTGAGATGTCCCTTTGCTATCTTTAGGCTTTGGTTGTTTTCAATTGCTTTCCTCACTAGTTCACAGTTGAATTTTCTTACGTCTTCAGTGATACTTTTTCTTACTGTCTTGCATAGCTCTATATATTCCACTTTGGAAGTCACATCTTCTTTAGTTGTCCTCATCTCTCTTCTTTTTTGCATCAACATTTTCGTTTTTCCTGATAATTTATTTACATGCAACTTGTTCTTAGACCCAGCTAATTTTGTTGCTGTTTCCATAAGAGCTTTGGTTACTTTTCTGTTAACTTCAGAGATGTCCACTTCTTCCGATGTTAGGCCTTCTAAAGCAGAGAACCTGTTCTTCAGTTCCAACTTGAAGGTATTATGGTGTTTTTTAAGGTTGGTTATGTCAATAGATTTTGTTTGTCTTATGAGCTTGCCACGTTCAAGTTTAGTGTTGAGGTGCATCTTACATCTCACCAATCTATGGTCACTACCTGTGTTGAAATTGTTTAGCACACTGCAGTCTTCTATGACGAATTTTTTGTTACACATAATAAAATCAATTTCACTTGTCGTCCCATTTGGATGTCTCCATGTCCATTTTCTGTGTGCCTTTTTCTTGAAGAAGGAGTTCAAGATGAAAAACCCTTCTGCCTCTGCAAACTCAACGAGAGTATTTCCACGCTGGTTTCTGTTGCCGTGACCGAATTTACCTACTGAAGTTTCATTCTGTTGCTGTTGCCCTATTTTTGCATTGAAATCTCCCATAATTATTTTCAAGTGCTGCTTACCTTTATTATTTAGATGACAAATTTCCTCATAAAATTCTTCAATTTCTTCTTCAGGATGACTTGTGGTGGGTGCATAAGTTTGAATAATCTGAGCCTGGTATCTTTTCGAGAGTTGGATAACGAGTCGTGCAGCTCTGTCAGAGGAACTTTCAACTTCTACAACTTTATCCTTCAGTTTCTTGTTTATTATAAATCCAACACCACTAGTTCTGCCAGTATCTGTCCCACGATAGTAGAAGAGATGTCCACTTTTCAGTTCGATGAGATCTTCTCCTTTTCTCCTTACCTCACTTAACCCCACGATGTCCCACTTGATCCTTTGTAGTTCCTCTTCCAATTCAAGAAGCCTTGAATCAGAAGATAGGGAGCGTCCATTGTACGCAGCCAAGGTCAGCATCAGATGGCAGCCTAGTCCGGTCCTCCGGGGATTCTTAGCACCCTCTGCCTTCATGTCGCACTGGCCGCTGCCTTGGCCAGGTACATTCCAGCTGCCGGAGACTGAGGGCCAAGATTTAAGTTGTGGAATCATTTTGGAGGGGTTTGGCCATAACTCACCACGCTGGCCAAGCGGGTTGGTGAGTGTGGGATAGAATTTCCTCTAATCCCGATGGTATAGTTATACCGCTATTGGCGGTCGTCAGAGCCCCTTTAGTGGGAACAGGATGCACCACGAGAAGGCGGGGTTGGCATTTGTCAAGGAGAGGCTGTGATGTTACGCATCACCTGACCTTACATCCCCATAACACAGTACCTGATCATATTTATTATTTATAACAACTATTAAAAGCACGATTTGTAACACGCGCGCAACCGGCGAATAAACATGAACCGCTTTCCTTCCTCACTAATGGCTGAACATCCGGTTTTCAAACACTGCCGGGAGTAACTCCAAGGTCTTTGGTTGCTCAGTCATGGCTGTCATTAAACTCCTAAGCGAAAAACAATCAAACTTCGACTCTTTCTGCAGCTATTTTCAACTAGTTCGGACCTTCGGTATCACACGCAACGGATCATATGCAGGTGGTCATGGCTTGTAGCCATGACCACCTGCATATGATCATAGCAGCGTTCCCTAAAATTTATTTTTGCAGGTGGTCATGGCTTGTAGCCATGACCACCTGCATATCGGACATAGCAGCGTTCCCTAAAATTTATTTTTGGGGTGTGTGTGTGTGTCAGACAACAACACTACCAGCCCCTTTCGGGCATCACCGCACCACAACCTCCTGTTTGGGAAGGGGGAGGAGTTATGAGGAGTCTCAGTTCACATTCTTGGACGGGACTACTGCTGCAACGTAGGAGGCATGGCTGGAAATGATTCCGACTGAAACCCGAACAGGTTGAGGAGAAAAAGAAAAGCGACGTATTCGGGGAGGGGGCACTGAGCACGCGGCGTCTGTCCTCTCCCTCCCTCCCCTGATGGTGACTACGACATAACAAACAACGTATAAAGAAAAAAAGGAAACCAAAGGAAAGGGACAAGATATACTTCATTTCCAGGGAGTCTCATGGGTGAGACCGTTTACCATACCATATGTGGTCGAAGACAAACATTTTTAAATTGCTTTCATCTGAATGGCTGGGCGTGGGTGTACGTGTACCCAGTGGCGGCTCGTGGTTGAAAAAATAGGTGAAGAGCTACAACAGGAATATGAAAAGATATCTACTGTCTTCAATGAAAATCACTATATGAGGACTGACCTTTTTTTTTTTATATTAGATCAATTCTTCTTTCTTTTAAAGCTGCAAATTTGTCGATTTTGTCGTCATAGAATGGTTGTTTCTTCGTGAGCATCAATAAAATATCTTTCTGAATAGAAATATTTGCCAAAGAAGCAAGTCTGTCTTGAGAAATAATATTTCTTGAGTAAGTTTGTATTCTTTTAAGGCAAGAAAAACTTCTTTCCACTGACACACTTGTAGATGGAATGATTGAAATGAGGGCAACCAATTTATAAGCTTCTGTAAAAATGTCTTTATTTTCATGAAGCACTCGAAGAAGTTCTTTAGTCGATATATTCCTTAATTTTTCATTGGCATTACAAGACTCAGTTCATTTTTAAGGCACTGGAGTTTAGTAAATATTTTTCCGTAAAAATGTTGTAGATTTCCAAAAGCGTGAGAGGGAAAGCTTGAATTAAATTGTTCGAATTTGGTTGTGTCAGCAAGACAAACAAATTGAAGTTTTTCACAGTCTTGAAATCTTATATCCATTTCCATAAGAATGTGGTCTAAAATTTCAAAATACAATTGTTTATAATTTTGAAAAATTGTTTCTTGTGTAAGAGCAGCATATTCCCGTTTAGATCTGCTTATTTCTGTGATTTTGCTAGCTTTTCCAAACAGTGTTTCAAATACTTCATCGTTCCTTTTATGACTCAAAATTTCACGAGTTTTTTTCATTTGAGTTACACAGTAGTTTATGTCTAGTGATTTTTTCTGCAAAATTTCGAATAATAGATCGGTGGGGCCAAAAATTTCATTAAATACTATTGCTAAAAATGTAAATTCAAAAGTGTTCATATCGTTTAAAAACCCCTTGGCAAGTTGCATTGGTTTTTTGCTGATTGCTCACTATTTGTCAGAAATTCGAATACTTCATTCAATTTATCCCAATCTTCAACAATTACACTTACTAACTTCGAAGTGGAGGACCATCGAGTTTCTGCTATTGTTGGTATGCGTCTTGCGGTTGTACATGTGAGTGTATAATATCGCTTCACTGAGTGGTAAAAAAACGACGGAATTCCAGTGAGGCTTGCATAAAATATACGACACTTTGAAATTTTTGAAAAACTCTGCTGTAATACAAGGTTCAAACGATGTGCTAAGCAATGAACAAAAACAGCTTGAGAAGCTTTATCTTTGATTTTTTTCTGGAGCCCATTCAAGTGTCCAGACATTACACTTGCCCCATCGAAACATTGTCCTATTAATTCGTGTTGATAATCGAATTGTTCCAAAATTGTGTCTAGCATTTTGTATAAAGCTTTTGACGTTCGATCTCCACTTACGTCGTGGAAACCAAAAAATCTCTCATCCAATACACCTTCCGAATCAACAAATCTTATTATTAAAGAGCAATGAGAAGTCTGATTTATGTCTGTGGTGTCATCTACTTGAATAGAAAAGCATTGAACTTCATTTATTTAATGTTTAACGTGATCGTTTATATATTCAGAAATACATTCAATTAATTCATTATGAATAGTTTTTGAGTCACCTGTGAAGACATTTTTTATCTTTTCGCATTGATTTTGAACTTCTAAAGGACCTCTTGATATCAACAATGAAAGTAATTCCTTGAAATTTCCACGCTTTATCGAGTCCATGCTTTCGTCATGGCCACGGAATGCTAGTTCTAGTTTGCTCAAATACAGTACCGACTAATACTGCATCAATCACTGTCTGCAGGAAAAGTCTATTTAAACGAACGTTTTCGTTGAAATGCATTTTTAAAAGCCTAGCATTCTCCCTCAGGGCATCGGCAATGGTGTTCTGATTTTTTTCAAAATTCCTTAGCATTAACTCGCATTCTAGGTGTTCGCTAGAATCACCATGTTTATGAAGTGACCGTTTTATATTTAATAAATCTGAGAATCCGTCTTTATTCCCCACCGAATGTTTATTACTAAAAAATAAGCAGGGCCAACTAAATAATTTTTGTAGCACAGAAGTACTACAAAGTCACTTATATTCAGTAAACCAACAATTTTTAAAATTACTATTGTAAGATTTACCGCTCTTCTTGATTTCTTTTTTGGCAACAATTGTCAGTGAATCCGTCGGTCGTCCTTGAAGTAAAATGACTCTTTTATCTTCGTCTTGCCAACGATTAAATGGAGTTTGTAATAAATTACAAACAATGTCGTTCACAGGATACATACTTTAATTAAATTTATCACTAACTGTTAAACTGTACACGAAACTACAGTAACAGCTAAACTTTTTGGTAAATAATCACAAAGCACGAAAAAACAAATCCCTTTCAGAAAGCATGTACCACAACACGGCAATATACCCTGGGTAAACCGTCCCGTTTCACCGTGATCTCCTTCGAAGGTCACGATTCCATCTGCAGAGCTTCGGAGCCGAAAGCTAAAACACTTCAGTATGAAAAAGAAGTAAGATATCCGTTTATTGACGTACAAACGTTATGAATTAAGCGTAAGCTTTCAACACCAACGGGTGCCTTCTTCAGACTTGTTCGTGGTTAGTAAGGCAAAAGTTACAAAGAATAGAAAATTTTTAAATAAAGTAAACATGAACAGAATTTGAGAACGTGATATGTTGCGTCGAGAGCATGCGACAACGAGAGATGTCAACAGGAACGTGCTAAGCGTGAAGGAATGTGCGCCATATTTGGGGAAGCTCAAATGAGACGTCATCGTTGCAAACTACAGGGTTACTCAAAATCTCCATGGTTTCCCTGACGGCAGTGCCCCTGGCGGTAGTATAAGGGGCGATTCGCTTTATCTGGTCCCATTTCAACTTTAGTTTTATCTAAAACACTTCACTTGCGCACCAGATAGGGGAGGTTGACGTCACGGTTACCATAGCAACTCGGTCGAAAGCTGCAGACTTCCAAAGGTTTTCATTTCGGCTCTTCACTTGCACTGTTTTGCGTATGAGGACTTGTTTTTCGTATTGAACGCGCTATGTGAATTGATATCTAATCAAAATTTTGAGTATTTTGTAACACAATAGAGACAGAAAAGAATATAGTATACAAATTACTGAATACAACTTTGTTTTAAGTAAAATAGGTGAAGAGGCACTTCACCTACTTCACCTGAAAAGCCAGCACTGCTTGTACCCCCAACCCCCAACCCCCAACCAGATGAAAATGCGTTTCACAAAGACAAAGCTCGGGGAACTGGAATTGGTCAGAGTGTATCAAAGTGTCATGCTCGCAATTCAACTAGCGTTTACGGCAGTTTCTGCGGTGAGTTGTACTTTTTTAGATTTTTACTAGGAAGTTTGAACAAGCTTGTTTTAGTGTGTGATGGGTGCTGTGCTGAAATCTCCGTGAGTGATGAGTGCAAAAAAAGGGAAAACTCAGTGGGGCTCAGAATCGGATAATAGCGATTGCAAAAAAAGGAAGGGAAACTAAGCTGCTGAAAAGCCTACTTCTTGAAGAACACCTTAAAGAATCTCGGGCTTAGCTTTGGGATACGCTCACCAAGATTGATATCACGCCTCCTGCTATCATCCAGGAACACCCATACCTCACTGACTGATGCGGGAGTATATTCCATACCATTGGAACACCCGGATGGTACCACCAAACATTACATCGGAATGACAAAACGCTCTTTCGCTCTTTGACTAGTCGAACACAAGCGGGGCGTCTCGCACAGAAAATTGACAACGGCACTATCCCGGGAAGTGGTTACCCATTCCACCATCCCGAAGTGGAACCAGATCAAGACTCCTTATACTACCGCCAGAGGCACTGCCCTCAGGGAGACCATCGATATATTGACTAACCCTGTGGTCTGCAACGATGACGTCTCACTTGAGCTTCCCCAAATATGGCGACATTTCTTCGCGCTTAGCACGTTTCTGTAAACATCTCTCGTTGTCGCACGCACTCGATGCAACATAGCATGTTCTCATATTCTGTTCGTGTTTTTTTTTCTGTTGTTTAAGTTTACTTGTCTTGCCTATCCACGCATAAGTTTGAAGAAGACACCCGTTGGTGTTGAAAGATTACGCTTTAATAATCATATTTTTACGTCAATAAACGGATATTGGTATTTGTATTCCTTTTCTTAATAAAAATTATATTTCCTTGTTGTGTTTCTTTACAAATCACCAATTTCTAATAGTACAATATTATAGCTACATGCATGTAGATATTTCTGTTGATTGTTGATTGAGATATTGAAACATAACTGAACTTTTTTATGTAAAAATTTAAAAATTGGTCATTCTGATAAAAGTTTCGAGAACCTTCATTTCATGGAAAAGAAGGGGCATTTTTAAAACTATGGACTTTTATGAACCAAGCTGAAAAAAAGTAGTTTTTAGGAATAGGGACTTGTTGGGAGCACAAAACTATAAAAACTTGTGCCTAGAAAGTGACTGGGGTGGGTGGACGCAGCGCAGCCACATCCTGCTAAAAACTGGGCCCCAGGCACGTACGCAGAACTTAATTTCGAGGAGGGTCCAAGCTCCAAGGGGGTAAGCACAAAAACTTGTATGCTCAGCCAATATATGAATATATATGTTTGACCATGAAGTCGAACATTTAGGAGGGGGGTCTAGACCACCTGGAGCTGGGCCTCCCATGAGTACGAATCTGCCGGTCCTGATATCAGAACGAGAACGGGTGTACGGGTGATGAGCTCCTCCGCAGGGGGCGCTTGAAAAATTTGTACCTATGGGCGCCAATTCTGTACGTCCGCCACTGACCATCCGATGAAAAAAAACCCGCTCCTACCACCAGGCTGCGTTGTAGTCTACAGAAAGTGTGTGACGTCACTCGAGTTGTGTTTGTCGTGCAGGAGAAAGACACGTGGCTGAACTCGTCACATTGTTCCAAACATTAGAAGATGTACAAAGGTAAGCTTGTCTTGCGTATTTTTATTGCTTTCATTGCCATCCATAGATAAGCTGACTAGACGTCCCCAATTCTTGAGGACAGTTCTTGAATTTAGTTTACTATCCCCAAAAATGTCTGAAGCCTTTGGGGACGCAAATTGTCCTCAAATTTTTATGCTTGTCCCCAAATGTCCTCGAATTTACACTTCCTCATTAACCCTTTAGATTTTCAATGGAAAATGTTCTTAAAAGTAGTTTCCATTGTACTAATTTTCCAACATGCTTCTTGTGAAAACAAATTTTGACTTTTTTTTCCTTCTTTCTGGGTTTAACGACCACTACGAGCAACTCTAAGGACTATAAGCAGTCACCTCTGTCTCTAATTTACAGACATTCGTTCTATGAAAGGGAGAGAGCAAGTGCTGCAAGACAAACATACCACCAGTGTCTCATTCGGGACTCGAAACCGTACCAACTTGTACGAATGGTCAGTAGCCAGCACTACGTCAATGCACCGCTGGCGCTGTCAAATTTCGACTGTACTTGTTCTGTGTTTCGCCAAAAACTTTGGCAAAATGAAAAATTCGCCATGCAATTACTATGGTTTGCAACCTAATTTTAATTCAGCGCATGTACCTAAGGCAAAGCACTTCACTTTCGCTAATATGTTCTGGCCATCATAGTACTGCTTTTTCAATACAAATTACCAACATTCTACAAGACATATCCTTTTAAGACACAGATTTTAATGTGTGATATCACACTTATTGAAGCAATGCAGTTTTGTGACAAAAAGATTTGCATATTTATTTTGAGTACGTATGTGTCCCCAAATGAACTACCGATTTGGGGACGCCAGTCCCGCCCTTTTGTCCTCAAATCTGTGTCCCGATATCTGGTCACCTTATCCATAGATAATCTTTGAACTGTATAAATACTATGGTATTAAATTTTTTATGACTTTTTACAAAAGCTTTGTAGAGTTTGTAAACCTAACGTCACAATCATTTCTGCCATGTCGCCACAACTAGACCATTTTGAATTCCAATTTCACATTACCATCCGATTTTAAGCTTCACATCACCGTCCAAAAATATTTGACCTGCCCGACGAACGGTAATGTGAATCAAAGGATGTTAATGTGAATCTCTCAATTTATTGTCTTTCATTCAATTTCTTTCATATTACAACCTTATGTGGGCTAATTATTTATTTTTGTTAAAAACATTGCTTCATTATTCATAACTGAAGAGAAAATTTTGTAATGAAGTAAACATTTAAAAACATTTTATCTCAGTTTTGACGAATTTTGCTCCCTTATTGATTACTGAAAAAGAAACTTTGTAATCGTTCCGAAATTTCGAAAATTTCATTATCTAAGATTTTGATGAAATTTTGGTTCTAGGCTGATCTCAGTGAGTAGAGTAAAAAAGGCCATGGTGCGATGTGTACGTCTGTATGTGTGTCGCTCGTTTTTCTGTAACTACTACACCGATTTCAAATAACTTTGGTACGTATTTTGGTCCATGCACCCAATGAACTCCATCGTTTTTTAGCTGGAACCCTCCAAAAATGGGGGACGGCTGTTGGTCTAAAATAAGCTAGGTCAAAATATAATCCCTCAAGATTGCTTGCTTGTCAGTTGTTGTTTTTTCTCTATTCCAGGTTCTTGTGAGAAATGGAATCTAAACAACCAAATGATGACTTAGAAGTTTTCAAATGAGAACTAACAAAAATGAAAGTTGAAGCCATAGAAAGAAAAAAGAAAAAAAAGAGGTTCTGATAGAAAACCGTAAAAAAATTAAAAAAGAGATGACAGTGCCACTAATAACTTCAGTTAGCTCACTCAAAAAGTTCCTTTAGACACAATTGATGAAACAAGATTTTAAAACTCAGTGAATAAAAAAAGAGACAAAAAAAGTCTTCAATTTTCACCAAAAGGGATAATAAATTAAGTACTGAGGAAAGTAAAAAACGAAGGACCGCCTCAACTTCGAATGCTTAGTTATAACGTAACCCTTTTTACGTAATGTAGCATTTCCGGCTGAATAGATGTTAAACTAAGGGTAAATGAGAAACAACTAATTGTGCTGGATAGCTCAAAATAAGGTTTTACGGCCAGACGAAACATATACAAAAGTCCAACTTACGTCAACTTTTTATTGGACCAGCAACATTAGACGAAATCCGAAACACACCACATCACAGATCTTAGTCAAGAGGTTTACAAGCAAAACTCAGTAACTATCTAACATCTCCACTCACAAAGCAACCTCTGCATTGTCTTTTTATCTAACGTTCTTATCATATACATACGTCTCTCTTGTTCTGACCTCAGATTGTTGCCAACGTCATTCTCGTTTGAGGGGAAAGACATAACGTTAAGGTTTGAAAATATCTAAGAGAACGAACTCAAATTTACATAGAAAAAGAAACAAAAGGAAAGTTAAAATAGAATATACGTTACATGCTTTAAAAGAAGAAAGGCCAACTATTTTAACATGAAATTCTGTTAAGATTGGGCCACAACCTTTATCCCAAGTTAATCGAAAGAAACCGTCAGAAAGAAAAGTTTCCACAGCTGAAAAAAGGAGGTTAGATGCTGAAAGAAAACGACAAGCAAGGCAAAAGATAAAAGAAGATCCCATTGCCTATGAAAAAGTGAGACAAGAAAGAGAATGATACCTTGAAAGAAAAAAAAACGTGGCGAGAACAAGGTGATAGAATGTGATAGAACAAGTGAAAGAGATAAAAGAAGAAAAATGGGGAAATGGAGAAGGAATAATAACAGATATTATCGACAAAAAACTTTACGCAAGAGAACAAATTATTTAGATGAGAATTCGTCATCAGAATTAGATGTTGAGGAATTCACACCAGAATCAAATGTTGAGGAATTCCCACCAGAATCAAATGTTGAAGAATACTCACCAAAATCAGCTAGTGAAGTATCTGAATTAGCTGTTGGGGAATTACAACCAGAAGTTAACCTGCAAGCTGAAAATGCTTTGGTTTCTCTCCCAGGCTCCTCTTCTCAGAGCGTCTTCCCAACCGCACCACCTTTATCCAGTGACATCGTCACTCCTAAAATGTCAAATATTTCTAAAAGCCATTCCTCCGACACTACTAAGCCCAATGAATGGGTAACAGACCTACCTTCTCACACGCCTTCCACCTCAACCCGTGCACCCTCATGTTTTTCTCAGTCCCTCATGTTTACAGATCTTTGCTCTTCTAACTGCTCAACTTCCAACGCTCCTAGCCATTACTTCCCCACAAGAATTTACTTTGCCCAGATACTATCTCAGTAATTTCTCTCTCTCTCTCTCTCTGGGTTCGAACCCACGATTAGGACGTAATGTGCAGTAGACAGATATTCAAATAAATTTACAATGACAAATAAATAAATCATACACAAATTACTCTTCTAAAACCTTTTATATAAGTCAACAGTTTTAGTGGAACCACAAGTCAATTGCTTCAGAACGCATGTTACTAAATTGAATTCAAATTCTAACATACTGCAGATTTACCCCCCTTTTGCTTCTTCAATTTTCATCACGCAAGACAGGCAATACAATACTAATAACATTAGGTATTTAAACCCCATTAATCATTAGCCTGTCATTTCTTGAGACAACATTCAAGATTAATTAAAGCATATAAGCACACTAAAGCACAAGAGTGACAATCAACTATGGGTATGCAAACACTATTAATTTTAAACTCCTAATAGTACAACATGCATCAATGAACACCACATGAAAATAAACCAATTTCAAATAACTTTCAATTATCCTACAACCCTACTTTAAACTCTGCCAGCAACTATTAATTATACAAAGAAAAAGACTTTTGCACTCACGTACTAGGATTTAATGGTATTCCTCTGACGGCCCCCGGCACATACACAGCAGGCTCAATGAGAAGAAAATTTCATACACACAAAACAAAACTTCAAGTGAATAAAAGGATGATTGAGCATTCCATGTAAAAAAACGTTCTCGGTACTCCAAATTTTTCACAACAACGCATTCGTTCAAACGTGAAGAGGACCCTCCACCACTCCCAACTCTCAGACATAATTGGACGGAAACTCCATACTCTCTCGGCATGAAAAAGACGTGACGAAAAATTTTACTGCTTCTGACACCCAGGAACACTTAAGCAGAAACTCCGAGCTCTCACGGCATGGAAGGGCGTAAAGCAAACTTTACTGCTCCTAACACCCAGTAACACTTAAGCAGAAACTCCGAGCTCTCACGGTATGGAAGGGCGTAAAGCTTTTGCTAGTTCAAGATAAGACACTTTTGCATTCTCAAGAGAAAACTTGAAAGAGATGGCAATTCATCTCCAAAGAAGTGCAGCCATGGAAATTCCCTTCCGGGAGATATTCGACAGTCCCCCTTCACCACTTGAAGCCAACGAGCCTACCCGCATGGTTTTCCAATGAGAAATTAACTGCACCAAATGTACAAACAATACCACAAAAAACGAGCAAGCGAGAGATAAAGATCATCAATTTATAGCGCCAAGAGACCCTGAGCTCCAATCAAGCCACTCCCCTACGAGTGTCGTCAGCTCCGGTACATTTTGCATATAAGTATTTTCCACACATCCAATCCTTAATCATAACTCACAACTTAATAAATTCCAACATTAATAAATAAAATATACAACAATTTCTTTTACGAATAACACATAATGAACAATTTATACAATCATTATTTGTGACCTCAGCACGTGAGCGACTACAAATATTCTAAATAACGTATTTAGAATTTCCACCTGTATATAAAAAAACTTTCTCAAACTATAAACACTATTAATTTAACTTTACATTTCATTTACGTTATTTTTATCCTAGCGACTCCAGGATATGACTCCGGGACTAAGCCACCAAGACATCACAAGCTATTTCAACTTCAGCAAGTTCAGCAGGAAAGAAGGAAAGTATTTAGTCATCGATCTGCAGCAACTCGTCTGGTACAAGAACTAGAGAAACAGTTAAATGAATAGCAGAAATTATTGGAAAAGTGGAAGAAAAAATATTATAGACTGGAGGCAAAGAAGAGTGAAGGAAACACTCCATCACCTAAAAAACTGGTCAAAGAAATCATGAAAAAAGGAGAAAAGGAAGTCAAGAGAAGTATATTTTGAATTTAATTATAGGAAACATTGCGGCTAAAACAAGAATAAGTCACATTACCGTCCATAATGTCACATTACCATCCACAATGATAAGGCTTAACTTTTGAAGAAAATCCCGCTTTTGAAAATCGGTTTACTATTATTTTACTAAAAGATGCTGATTATTTCACAATGAAGAAACTTTTATCCAGTTTAGGTTTTGGATACTACTTTTACGGCAAAAAAAATGGGTTTTTAACATTAATTTTTCATTTAAATACGGGAAAAAGCTAAAAGTGGTAAAACAGCTACCCGTACGTTTGAAATGTTTTTTAAAGGATGAATGAATGAATGAATAATTCCTAACTTAGGTTGAGATACCCGAACCCACAGCGCTATGCGCCTTTTGGCAGGTGAAAGAGAAACTAAGAGAGTTAGGAGCAGATTGCCCAGACAGAATACACGAAAGAAAAGTATGGAAATATTAGAGCGGGAGGAGTAAACGGTTTCCCGTGAAGTAGTGAAGTTGTAAGCTGTCCTACATACTTACCTGCAACAACAAGACGTTCCGAGTGAGGCTGCCCCAGATGCGTACAGGGGAAAAGGGAGGAAAGGACACGGAAAAAGGGGAACCTGAAGTAAAAAAAAAGACATCACACACAGAATAAGTTTTCCCAGAGGAAATATCGACGTTCAACACCGGATAACACAAAATTGGTCGTTTGCTCAGTTTCCCTCTCAGAGTCGGCTATTTGCCCCGTTACTCCTCAGCCAATGAGAGAAGAGATTTTCCCCCATTGGTTTAAAAATTTTTTCTCAGGTTTACTTTTGTTGATTCTTGCCTGACATAATGAGTGTACCCGCCGGGTACTGGCCCCCGGTAATAAATAAGGGCGTCTTCCTCCCCTTTCTACTTCGCTTCCGTGTCACTTTCCTATCGGGCACTCTAGCCCAAATCTCCTAGCTTCCTATTTCTAAGGGTTGTTTAGACCTGGGGTCAGACACTCCCTTCCTAAAATCCTCTACATATGATCATGGTGAGTGTACCCATAGCTGAGGTGGTGTTGTGACGTACTTGCCAGAAGGACGCACACGACATAAAGGCAGATAGGAATCAGAATAATCGTCTGCGTAGCTCAGTTGGTACAGCGACTTGTTCCGGAATAAGCGGCCTCGGGTTCGAATCCCGGCGTAGACCAAAAATGACGTAGAAATTTACTTCGTTATAGTGTGAACAGTAAACAACAGAAAAACAAAAATATAAAACGGCCACAATCAGGGTTATTATTTTTTATTCCTTATTTAAGGAGCCGGTAGTACACTGACGGGAAAAAAATCCCAACACCACGAAAAAATAGTTGTAGAGGAATGAAATTGCGGCAATACATTTGTATAGGTAACATATTTAATCGATTAAGGTTTCAAGATCCCAGCTTAATGTAAGCGCGAGAAGAGCCATTTTAAATGTGAAATGCTGGTACATTAATAACTGGTGTAACCGCCAGAATGTTGAATGCAAGCACGCAAACGTTCATGCATTGTGTCGCACAGGTGCTGGATGTCAGTTTGTGGGATGGAGTTCCATGCCTGTTGCACTTGGTCGGTCAATACAGGGACGGTTAATGCTGGTTGGGGGTGACGCTGGAGTTATCGTCCAATGATGTCCCATACGTGCTCGATTGGTGAAAGATCTGGTGATCTAGCTGGTCACGGCAACATGTCGACACTCTGTAGAGCATGTTGGGTTACAACCGCAGTATGCGGGCGAGCGTTATCCTGTTGGAAAACACCCCTGGAATGCTGTTCATGAATGGCAGCACAACAGGTTGAATCACCAGACCGACGTACAACTGTGCCGTCAGGGTGCGTGGAATAACCACGAGAGTGCTCTTGCTGTCATAGGAAATTGCTCCCCAGACCATAACTCCAGGTGTAGGTCCAGTGTGTCTCGGCCGCAGACAGGTTGGCTGCAGGCGCTCACATGGCCTCCTTCTAACCAACACACGGCCATCACTGGCACCCAGGCAGAACCGGCTTTCATCAGAAAACACAGCAGATCTCCACTCCGTCCTCCAATGAGCTCTAGCTTGACACCACTGACGTCGCAAACGGCAGTGGTTTGGAGTAAGTGGAATGCACGCTACAGGGCGTCTGGCTCGGATCTGTCCTTCAAGTAACCGATTTGTAACAGTTTGTTGTGTCACTGTGGTGGTAACTGCAGCTCGAATTGCTGCCGCAGACGCGGTACGATGCGCCACGGCCATACGCCGTACACGGCGGTCTTCCCTCTCAGTAGCGCCACATGGACGGCCGGAACCCGGTCTTCTTGAGGCAGTACCTTCCCTTGACCAGCACTGCCAACAATCATGCACAGTGGCT
The DNA here is from genome assembly GCA_039090855.1 of Macrothele yani. NCBI lineage: Eukaryota > Metazoa > Arthropoda > Arachnida > Araneae > Macrothelidae > Macrothele > Macrothele yani. The sequence continues at coordinate 121,761,020 of CM077009.1, read as the reverse complement.
ACATTCCTGCCAAGTCGTTCTGCAATATTGCGGAAAGAAAATCCACCTTCTCGTAGCCCTATTACACGACCTCGTTCAAACTCCGTGAGCTGTTGATAATGGCTTCTTCGTCTCCTTAAAGGCATTCTTGATTAACATCAACACACTACGTCGAATCTCAACGATAACTAACGCTCACGAACGTTACAGCGCGTATTTACAGCAAACCAGCTTTGCATGTTCCGATGGGCGCTACTAGCGCCACACGTATGCGCCGAGCGCGAAATTTGCATAGACATCATCTTACAGATGTACTCTCACCGCCTACCAACTGTCGTTTATCTAACACAACCCCTTCTTGGTGTTGGGATTTTTTTCCGTCAGTGTATAAGGGCCAATCATAATTTTTTTTTCGCTCCTTCTCTGCTTGTTGCACATTTGTGTTCAACAGCGCAGAAATCCTGTTTTATTTATTTTTTTTAGTCAGAACTAAGGTGTAAGAAAAAAAGTTTTAATAAAAAAGGACAAGACACACAACACCTTGTTTGTTAGGGGAAAAGATATTCAGTACAAAAAAGCTAATTCTTTTTTGGAACATTTTGCTCGGCCCTTAAAAGGGCCCCCCCCCCCAAACTCCTGAAATGCAATTCTTGCTTTCTTCCCATGTGTGAAGAATAACTTCAATTTTGTCCCAGTTATTTTCAATTTTTTTGGAAGTATAACTGTGAACTGAATTCTTTTCAGGAATTTTATTTAAAATAGCTTTCGGTCTTTTAAATTTGTCAGTATCATTGACAACATAGTTAAGGGCTTCCCTGACAAGAGGATTGGGATGTTCCTTAGCTTTCTCGTAATGTTATTGAGCTAGATCATACATAGTATAATGTATAGAGTTGATATTTAGCATACTACGGATAGCATTATTGGATGTTTTACCATCGAGTCCTACCATCATACAAAGAGTTTTATTTTGAAACGAGGTAATATTATTTTTGCTGCTTTCTGCAGTTACCACAGATAGGACAGCCATAGGTAATCACCGGACTGAAGCATGCTGTCCATAACAAGGTTTTACTTTCTTTACTAAGCCTTTTATTTTTAATAATGGGTTGGAGACATCCTCTTATTTTAAGAGCTTTAGCCAGATTTTCTTTAATATGCTTGTTCCAACTCATATTATGATCCACAATGAGGCCTAAATATTCGACATCCTTTAACCAAGGTATTTTTTTGCCATACAATTCAATTTCAAAGTCAGGATTGTAATTGCATGTTTTACGGGAGAACATAATTGCTTGGGTCTTATCAGTATTATTTTTTATTTTCCAGTCTAGGAAGTAATTCTCCAGTTTTTCCACATAGTATTGCAACATAAATGTTGCTTGATATTTATTTATGGAAGTATAGGCAAGTGCAGTGTCGTCAGCATAAAGTGCTGATGTTAGATTCTAGTTGTTAAAATTAGGAAAATCTGACGTAAAAATAGAGTATAGCGTAGGAGCAAGTACACTGCCTTGTGGAACACCAACTTCAATTTTTTTCAAGATTTCTTCCCATTAATTTTTACACAAAAAGTTCTGTTTTCAAGATAAGACTTGATTATATGAATAATCCAAGGTGGGAAGTCATGTGCTATTAGTTTGTAGATAATTGCCTCGTGTGGACATTTATCAAAAGCCTTAGCTACATCCAGGAATATAGCCGTTGTGTGCTTCTTATTCATCATTCCTTCTGCACGTTGTTCAGTAACTCTCGAGAGCTGGTGCACTGGGGAGTGTTTGTCACGAAAACCTCCTTGAATAAATGGAATAACTGGATATTCTTCACAGAACTGTTGCATCCTAACAAGTATAATTTTTTCAAAGATTTTTCCCATATTTGGGAGCAACGAAATCGGTCTGTGATTTTCAGGAATTGCCGGGTTTTTACCTGGCTTGGGTAAAAATATTACCTCTGCTGCCTTCCAATCATCAGGGAAATAATTTAACTTAATGGCAAATTGTATATTTTGGTAAGGGTTTGCACATACTCTTCCGGTAGTATTTTCATAATTTTATTTTTTATGCCATCTTTGCCAGGTGCCTTTTTATTTTTAAGATTATTAATGTGAAACCTAACTTCCCTTTCACTGATGGGTAGTGGTTTTTCAAAGTCTGGAGGAACAAAAATTTTTTGGCCCTTAAAAGGTCTCTTGTTTTTTCTTTTTTTTTCAGTTTCTGGCGCTCTGGACGTAAGAAAGGTCGTAGCACCTTTAACTTGAAGTTGCTGTCTGAAAACGGCTCTTTTAAGGGCCAAACTCTTGTTTTGCAAAAAGGAATATTTCAGTCCACATATATGAGATTGGCCCAGAAACAGGTATTATGGTTTTTTTTAAAAAAAAGTAACAAACTCTCCTCCATCCAGTTAGAAAACGAATATTTTCTCTGAGAAGCCCATGAGAAGCGAGGCGAAAAGCCGACTCCTACACGGGAAACTGAGCAAACGACAATTTTTTGGTTTCAGGTGCCTTGCAACACCTGGTTTTGTGAGAAAACTGGGTGTTTATCTGTCGGATTTTTCTTGTGTGGTTTTTTTAGGCACCCCTTTTCCCTGTCCTTTCCCCGATTCCTGCGGCCTGACATTGGCTGCGGGATAAATTGCTTTGATCGATTTGATGCTGGTAAGTATGTACGGTAGCTTACAACTTCAATACTTAATGGGAAATCGTATACTCCTTTTGATCTAATTTTTCTGTACTCTTCTTTAATGCTGTTCTATTAGGGAATTCTGTTCCCAATTCTCTTATCTTCTTCTTTTTCACCTGCCAAAAGGCGCAGAGCGCTGTGGGTTTGGGTCTCTCAACCTCAGATAGGAAATCTCGTTTTTTGACTTCTAAAGTTTGTTGGTTACCTGACGTGAGAGAGGTCATAGCACCTTCACTTTGAGGTTGCTGTCTGATTTCTGCAGCTTGTGTCCTATTGCCGGACGTAAGAGAAGCCGTAGCATTTACTACTTTTGGCGGCTGCTTTCTATGCCTTGTCCTCCAATTTTTTTTAAAGAACCTTTCTGTTTGCTTTTAATTGAGGATGTTAACACAGGCTTTTTTTTACTAGTAAACTCCTCATAGAGTTGTGCACTTTGGGTGATGACTTTAGAATTTTCTACATCCTCCGCATGTTTGAAATAAGTATCCAGGCCCTTTTGCATTTTAATGGCTACATCAGTGTCAGGGATATCATTTATTTTAAATTGTTTTTCGAGTGAGTATGCAAAGATTTCCGCTTTTTCTTCATCGGTTCTAACTACCGTCCCATCTGCTTTCTGGAGGGGTGGGAGTAATCTGATATTTTTATTTTGCAAACTTGAAGTAAGGTTCCACAGGGTCATTTTATTTTTTTTATCCGAATTTTTGGAGTAGTCAATATGTGCTTCCTCTAATAACTGTCCCCATGAACAGTTTTCAAACTTTCTGATATCTCTTTTGATTTACCTGTTTAGGGAACAATAAAGGTCATAGAACGTGTTATTTCTGGTTCTTTGCCATTTACTGTAGTACTTATGTTTCTCCTTAATAAGATCCAAAATTTCTTTGGGTAAAAAGTACGGATTTCTTTTTTCTTTGGCAGGAGTTTGACAATCTTCCATAACCTTTTTAATGGCAAGGTTAAAGGTTTCAATAGCATTGTCAATTTCTTCTTTGCTATTGCAGTCTCCGATTTCTGGAGGTGGTACTAGCTTAATTTTTTCTTCAAATTGCTTTAAGTTCGTGACCATTTTGGGTGCTACCATTACAGTTTTGTCAGTAAAAAGCTGCAGGTGAACGGGGTTATGATCAGAGGAGAGCGCTGCTGCAGTATAGATTTCATAATAATATCTATTATTTTTTCATAGCGCAAAATCTAGCACATTACTAGTTCTTCTTAACGCCGTTCTGGTGGGTTCGGAAGATCAATAGTTTTATTTAAGAGATATCTCAAAATATTGTTCCCACTTTTATTAGCTCTGGGACAGCACCAATAGCGGTGTTTGCTATTAAAATCCCCCGCTACTACGGTGGAGATGTCTTCTTCAAAAAGTTTCGTCTTCAGTGTTGCAAGGTGTTTCACTTTGCTCTAAGCTATCAATAACCGTGATCAAAATTCCACCGCTTTTGGTGGTTTTGTCTTTCCTATAGACCTTGTAATTGGGTATTCTGAATTTAATTTTATCACTTAGCCATGACTCATTAATTAACGCAACGTCAATTTTTTTTATACTTTAAGTGGGCTAAAAATTCTCTGTGTTGTCTTTTGATACCCTGCGCATTCCAAATTAGAATGTTAAGGCCATTTGTTTCAGTTACTAAAACTTCATCCTCAGAAAAATAAATGCCCTTAAAAGGGCCGTTTTTTTTTCTTCCTCAGAGAAAAAAAGAGGTGCCCTTAAAAGGGCCGGTTTTTTCTTCCTCAGAGAAAAAAGAAACGGTGCCCTTAAAAGAGCCTTTATTTTATTTTTAAGCTGTCTTCCTCTTCGGCTATGCTGCTAACAGTTATACTATCTTGGGCATTAGTAACAGCATCTAACCGAAGCATTTCTTCATTGATGTTACTTACAACATTTTTAACTGCAATGTTGTACGTGTAACTCGGAGAAACTTTTTTCCGCTTCCTTTAATTCTTTGCTAAGCCTTCCAGTGAAGTAATTTACTTTTTTTCGCTTCCTTTAATTCTTTGCTAAGCCTTCCAGTGAAGTAATTTACTTTTCTTCTCTCTATATTTTTATTAGTTTCCTCTCTCTTGCAGTTTTTTTGTTGTTTTTTTCACCCTCAGAAAAAGAAGTGCCCTTAAAAGAGCCGTTTTGTTTTCTTCCTCGAGAAAAAGAGAGGTGCCCTTAAAAGGACCTTTGTTTTTTTTAAGCTGTCTTCCACTTCGGCTATGTTGCTAACAGTAATACTATCTTGGGCATTAGTAACAGCATTTAACCGAAGCATTTCTTCATTGGTGTTGGTGTTACTTACAACCTTTTTAACTGCAATATTGTACGTGTGACTCGGAGAAACTTTTTTCCGCTTCCTTTAATTCTTTGCTAAGCCTTCCAGTGAAGTAATTTACTTTTCTTTTCTCTATAGTTTTATTAGTTTCCTCTCTCTTGCAGTTTTTTTGACCTAAATATTTTTCCACATCTGCATTCATTTTATCAACCAAATTGGTGTTTTGATAATTCGAGAGATGTTTTTGTATCCTTTGCTCTAACACAAAATTTGGTAAGTTGCTTTTAATTGCAACCTATTTTTTTCTCTCTGTGTAATAAATTAATATTACGGAGATATTTATTCGAGTCTTTTTTTAATAATTCTGTGTCTCTTATTGTTTCCTGTATTTTGAAGTTGTCACTGCTTTCTTGCAGTGCGTGAGGTTGTTCCTTACGAACATTTTTGTTTTGTTTTTTCCTCACTTTTATTGAAACTTTTTGTGTTTAAATTTTTTTGTCGTAAAGCTGAGCTTTACTCGTGTGAATATGTGTTCTAGTCTTTTCTAACTGCGTTTCCTTCTCCTACAAAGTACAAATGGGCAAATCCTTTTTGAAAACTTTTTTTTCAGCCGGCCCTAAAAACGGCCGGTTTTTTTCCCGTAATCTGACGCAGATTCACACTATTTTCACGAAAAGTCTCACAGGAATAGCCTGATGCCGTAGCACTATCAGGTCTATTTAAATAGTCAGGTCCAGGAGGATTGACTGATCCATTTTTATTTTTCAACGCCAAATAGTCAGGTCTCGCAGGGTTTTCTGATCTATTTTTTTCCAACAACAAACAGTCAGGTCCTGGAGGATTTTCTGATCTATCTTTTTCCAACAACAAATAGTCAGGTCCCGGAGGATTTTCTGATCTATTTTTTTTCAACAACAAATAGTCAGGTCCCGGAGGATTTTCTGATCTATTTTTTTCCAACAACAAATAGTCAGGTCCTGGAGGATTATCTGATCTATTTTTTTCCCTCATACTTACCTTATTTCTTCTGGTCTTTTTTGAACACGGTGGCTCAACTCAGGAGGTAAACACCTTAGTCTCCTGGATTTACGAAGACCATTTTCCGCTTCAGATTTGCTACAGATTCCAGTTATAAGGGAAATGAAACGGTTAACAATTTGTTCAGCATCAGATTCTATTCCTGCATCCTCAGTGTCGGCAATCCTTTTGCGCAACGAAATTTTTAACGGTGTGCTAACAGCAAGACGAAGAGAAGTGGATTCGGAAAATTTTTAATAGAGCTTTAAGAAAAGCTTAGCTACTCAAAGATCTCCTAACCGGACTGATTACAATAGACTGGTAACCCAGAACCTATCTTAGATGTGACGAACAAAACCTTCCGAAGAAGCAAAAAGTTGCAGAGACAGATAACTATCGGGAGACCATACCAGCATGCGACCGTCCCGTTTGAAATCCAAGCAGCAACTAATTTTTTAAAGGGATGATCGTGACGGTTTATATAGATGAGGTTTTAGTTATCGTAGAAGAGTTAAATGTTGTAGTTTTATCAAAACTTTACATCGGACGGTAATGTGATTTTTCATGCTTTTTTTAAACATTTTCTGGTAAAAAAGAATTAAAAAGCTTTCATGTGTCATTTAAAAGCTGAATCATCTTCCTCAAATATCTACCTAATACATTTAAATCATTATTTCAACCAAAATTGGAAGTTTTTTGGGTTTTTTCAGAAAAAAAAATGCTTTAAGGTGGTTCCACCTAAAATCTCTACCTTATGTTTCCAATAGTAAAACTTCTTTACATATTTTCTTCCCAATTAATGTATTCTTAAGAATGAAAATTTGCACATCTATAAAACTAACTTTAAGTTATAGCATGGGATACTTAATATTTGCTAAAACACAACCATAATTATATTAAAAATCGATCATTTTTCTTTGAGTAATGTTCAGCCCTCTTAATAGATGGCGCTACCTGTACATTGGTGACGTCAGTAGACAAACAATGTTAGATTGCTTAATTATGGTTATGTTTTAGCAAGTATTAAGTATTCCATTCTATAACTAATAGTTAGTTTTATCGATGTGCAAATTTTCATCTTTGGGAATACATTAATTGTGAAGAAAATATGTAAAGAAGTTTTACAATTGGAAACATAAGGCAGAGAGTTTAGGGGGAACCCCTTAATGGCTTTCTTACATGAGGATTACTCTCCTGCCCCCAAAAATATCTAACACATTTGGGGACACAAATTGTCCTCAAATTTTGACATTTGTTCTCAAGTGTCCTCGAATTTGCACTTCCTCCTTAGCTCGTTAGATTTCTAATGAAAATGTTCTTAAAACTGGTTTTTGTTGTACTAATTTCCAACATGCTTATTGTGAAAATAAATTTTGACTACTTGTTTTTTTCTTTTTCCTAGTTTAACGACCACCCAACTCTAAAGACCATAAGCAATCGTCTGTCCCTAATTTGGGGACATTCGTTCTAGGGAAGAGAGAGAGCAAGTGCTGTAAGACAAACACACCACCCAATCCTCATTCGAACTCAAACCCGCACCAACTTGTACGAATGGTCAGTGGCCAGCACTAAAAGCACTGCACCACTGGGGCGACCAAATTTCCACTGCACTTGCTCTGAGTTCCTCCAAAAACTTTGGCAAAATGAAAAATTCGCCATGCAATTACTTCTTTAGTGGGCAGCTTGATTTTAATTTAGCATAGATACCTGAAGGTAAAGCATTTCATTTTTGCTATTATGTTCTCTCCATCATGGCTCTAGTTTGTCAGTACAAATTACCAACATTCTACAAGATTAAGACATAAATTTTAATATATAATATCCCATCTATGGAAACAATACATTTTTGTGACAACAAGATTTCCATATTTATTTTGAGTACGTTTGTTTCCCAAAATGATCTGCTGATTTTGGAACATCACTCCATTTTATCCTCAAATCAATGTTCAACTATCTGGTCACCTACAGATATTTGAACACTGAAAAGACGCGTGTACATTACCAATATCTGGTAATGTACACGCGCCTTTATTTATGAATGGAAGCAACTAACAACTCTAAACATTTGGGGGAAGAAATGTGAGTTTTAAGTTGCCAGGACTACCGAAACAGGTGAAATATATTGTAAGCGATTTCTATTAATGTGCAAATGACAAAGTACGCGCGTAAAACCTGCACCAGGAACTAGTGCAAAAGTTTTACTTCCAATTTTAATCAGTTTGTAAACAAGAAATTGTATGCCCCGTCTTGAACTGCTCCATATGTTTATATATCTTTTATGTAAGCGACTACTAACTTTAGAAAATCTGAAACTAATTGATTGGAATTTTTTTGTGGGTGCCATTACTGTTTTACTTGATACCAGACTATGAAAATTCAAACAGAGTAGCTCCCTCCCCCCACTCATTTTATTTTATTGGTTGCGAGTTTAAAGACAACTGTGAGCAATCAAATGGGCTATAAGCTGTCACCCGTCCTAGTTCAGGGCCACTGGTTCCAAGGAAGGAAGAGAGCCAGTGCCGTAAAGCAAGCACAATGCCTCACCGGGATTCAAACCCGAACCCACTTGGACGAAAGATCATAAGCCAGCGCTTAGACCACTTCGCCACCGGGACGGCCCCAAAGTTTTACTGTTTTTCACGGTAATTTCCGCTCTAAATTTTGGAATGTATTGGAAAGTATGGCTACAAAAGTTAATTGAGAAGACAGAGAGTTTCATTTATAAGCTTGATTCCATAATTTTCAATAGGCTGATAAGTGAAGGAGTTATTAATTTCAAAATAAATATCCGTATATGCATTTATAAACTTATCGGAATTTATAGCCGTCTGGCGGATTTTTCTGGAAATACTAGCGGAAATTTTGAGAACTGTTTGGCAATACTGCTAAAGAGATGACCTTGGGCATTGGCTGAGATTAGGAACTGAAGATGTGCTTTGGCTGAGTAGCGGAGGGCAGATTCGGTTGTTTACGCGATCCCGATCTTTCAGATCGGGTCACTAAAATGATTTGTTCAAAAGACCCACTCCTTTCGTTCGTTTCAATATAAATCGGCTGATATATGGCAGCACGTCAGTTCTTTGGATGGCGCTTTCTTCCTTGCTTAGCTAAAATTAGATCCTGTCAGAGTCATAGCCAAGGAAATAGTCCTCGGGTCCGGAAAGGAAATAGTCCTCGAGTCAATCCACCCCGTTGAGGGTGGATTGAGCGCGAATTTATTAAAGCGATGTATATATAGGATTTCACCAATGAACCAAATCCATGGACCTCCCCTTAAGAGATTTCTGGCTACGTCACTGGCTCCGGTGTATTCAGCGTGTGGTTTGTAATGGGAGCCTTTAAACTTTTTTTTTGTTGTTGTTGTTTCGGACCCCCTTTTTTTTCTTTTCTTTTTCTTTTTTTTCCTTTTTTTTTACTGTGCGCAGTCACGATAGATCAGTGTGCCGCCTATTGTAAACTACCAAGCTTAAGATTTCGACATCTAACAGCAGTGGCGGCTCGTGGTGTAAAATGCTGGTGAGGCGAACGGTCTTGATGTAAATGTAAAACAGTAAAACATATGTTATTGAAATATATATAAATTCGTATACCGTTATACGAACATATATACATATCAGTGGCGTAGCCAGGGGGTCGTGGTTTGCACCCCCCCCTAAGTATGCGAGACAGTTAGCTTTTTCTAAGTACGTTTTATAGATAATTTCCCTATTTAAATTGATTGATTTTTACATAACTTACAATGTAATACAAATAAATTACATTAATACATAATATCAATGTAATTTCTTGATAATAGAAGAGAAAGTAAAGCAAAGCGGCCAAAGAAGTTGCTTTATTAAATTTTTATTAAAGCAACTATAATTTATTGCATTTTCTTCATTTTATTAAATTAGCTTCGTTTTGTATTAATGTTCAAGATGTGCGTACGTACCAATAGAAAAATATTTGTCGAAGCGCCCCCCCCCCCCAATTGTTACATGTACTTATACACAGTTATACAGCAGAAGTGCAGAACCCTTCCCCCTCAAAAAGTTTCATTTCAAAGGCAGTATCACCCATCGAATATCTTTGAAGTCCTGGGTTCGAGTCGGCTGAATCATTAAATTCCGCTGAGATTCGGAAGTCTCGTTAAGCCATTGGTCCCGGGTAGGCGCCTTGTTATAAACAGCTGTAAATCCCATTCCTTAGGGCTTCAGCCCATGCCATTAAGCCCTTATATACAAATATTATTCAACAGTAATGGAATAAAATTACAGAAATATATGAAACACGGCGTGGGGAATCTTTCTTCACGAAAAAATCCAAAAATTTTAGAGGGAAAATGTGCATATACCACTATATATATGTGTGTGTGTGTGTGTGTGTAATATACGCTACTTTTGCAACAATATTTTTATGAAAACAATTATTCGATAATTTTACAACAAAGAAAGAAATATTTCACCTGTATTCTTTTATGTAATACACTTCAGCGAAAATACGCAATTTGTGCGGTTTCTTTAGCTAGTCAATGCTACACTCACATCCCAACGCCAGTCGGAGATACACTTCTTAAAAAATTCAAAGTAAATCATTTGAATAGAAATTGTTTTCTCACGAAATGTTTCTTGAGCTTGAATAAAAGTCACAGTTCGATTGGCATATTAGTGAAGGTGCATTTAGCACGGGTCACAAACTGAAGTCCAGGCTCGTGATAACTATGTACAGGAGAAGTCAAGTTAAGGAAGCACATTTCTATATAAAAAAGTATTAGGTAATTTAAACCTGGAATTAAAAACAGAGGAATACGATATTAATTTGCTTTGGTCTCGAACAGCATGCTTTCAGTTTATGTTTTATAAATAAGTTCAATTCTGCGATCCTTTTTGGCTGCAAATTTGTCTATGATCAGATCATAAAATGGTTGAGTGGACATTAGATGGTTCAGCAATTCTTTCTCGATTGAAATTTTAGCGAGTGAAGACAAACGATCTTGTGCCGTTGTATTACGGAGGTAAGTCTTAATTCTCTTCAAACAAGAAAAAACTCCTTTCAGCAGAAGAACTTGTTGATGCCAGTGTCAATACAAAAGAAAATAATTTGTAGGCTTCTGGTAACACATCTTTCAACTCGTTTTCTTTCATTGTTTTCAAGGTTTTCTGAACACTGAGTTCCCCCAAGTTGTGATCATTATATAAAAAATTAATTCGTTTTTTAGTCGTTGTGTGTCTGTAAAAATGTTTAGATAATTTTTTTTTGAGAGTGTTAAGGGCACTGGATGGAAATGACTCTGAATTACTATGGTATTTTGAGTTGTCAACTAGCTGCAGAAACTCGAGCTTCCCCATATCTTCAAATCTGGTATTTATTTGGACTATTATGCTGTCAACGGTTTCGTAAAACAAAATTTTGTAATAGTTTTCCACTTCTTCTTCAGCCAAATGTTTCTTTTGGCGACATTTAGGACCTCCACTCAAACTAATTGCTTCACTGAAATGTTTCAAATAAGTGGTTACATTCCTTTTTTTATTTATTCGTTCGCAACATTGTTTAATTTGTCTTTGGCAATAACTGATATCTAAAGTCTTTTTTTGTAAAACATCAAACAGTACATCCGTAATTCCAAAAATGTCATAAAAAATCAGTGATAAAAAAGCAAATTCAAAATTAGTGAAATTTTTCAAATATCCTATGGCTCCGTTGATTGATTCTGCCGTTGATTCCGGGTCATTCATTATGTTTTCAAACACATTCTTTAGTTTGCCTCATTCGCTTACAATTAAACGCAAAATTTGCGAACGTGATGCCCAACGTGTTTCAGCTATTTGAGGAATCCGTTTCCCAACAACTGAATCTGCTACGTGGGTTCTCTTGGCAGATTTATGAAAAAATGAGGGCATGCTGGATTGAGGTGCGAAATATATGCGACATTTTACAATACTTTTGCACCCCTGTTGTAGGACAAGGTTAAGGCGGTGGGCGAAACAGTGGGTAAACAAAGCTTGCGGGGCTTCTAGCTTGACTCTTTTCTGCAAACTGCTCAACTCTCCAGCCATAACGCTTGCACCATCATAACACTGGCCTACTAACTTTGATTTAAAATCAAACTCCTCCAAAACCGAAGCTAGCAGATCATACAGTGCCACAGCAGTCCTGTCAGTGCTGATATAATAAAACCAAGGAAGCGCTCAACTACTTCACAATTTGAGTCCAATATGTATCTGACAATTATTGAACACTGTGATTTTTGAGTAATATCAGTTGTATCATCAACTTGCACTGAAAAAAATGTTGACTCATTAATTTCGCTTTTAACACATTCGTTTATATATTCATGAATACACTCCAGTAAATCATTCTGTGTCGTTTTTGATTGTCCAGAAAATAATCTTCGTATTTCTTCAAAATATGCTTAATTCTGGGGTGCTTCTACGAAGTAACAAACGGAACATCTCCTTGAAATTACCTTTATTTAATGAGGAAATAGATCCATCATGTCCTCGAAAAGGCAGTTCTTGCTTGCTTAGAACGACAACTAAATCGATTATATGTTCCATAAAAAGCCTATTTAGTCTGACCTTTTCATTAAACTTAGCTTTATGAAGAGCAGCATTTTCTTTGAGCATATCAGAAATAGTGTTTATATTTTTTTTCCATTCGTTTCAGACCTACGCGGGTAGTTATATGCTCTTAAGAGCTTTCGTGCAATTTTGCACTACGAGAAAAGTTTTTCAGATCAAAATAACCCGTTGTATTCCACACATTTTTCTTATTGCTCAAAAGTAAACATGGCCAGCAAAAGAGAGTTTGCTTGTAATAGCTACCAGAAAGCCAGGGGAAATTTTCGTACCATGACTTATTGAAAGACGTAAAAAACGATTTGCCGCACTTCTTATCTTTAGATATTGAACTTATTATAGGTGTCGGTCTTCCAGATATGAGAACATCCCTTTTATCATAGTCTTTCCAGTGTTTAAAAGGAATTTCTTCCAGAACACAAATCACGTCGTTTGTTGGGCCATTCATATTTTCCAACCAAAATCAAAATATGCTGTTTAGTAACAATAACAAAATAAAAAAGAAGAAAAACTCAACATTACTATGAACTAGCCAACACCCGCAGAAGAGAGGATTGAAAACACACTACAAAAAGTTAGACTCAAATACACTCTGACGAATGAATAGTTAAAGCTACGCAGAAATCATCGTACTCCAAAGCAATAGAGGCGAACGGCGTCATCGCCTGTAAAACCAATTTTTACCAAGGTCATCTGCTCATTTTCCCGCGCCCATTGGATACACAATCCTTGGATTCTCCAATAACAGCAGAGATGCGATTCCAGTTTAAGCGAAATGGAGGGTCGCCTCAGAAATTTCGTTTCTCTTACTGGAAGTCCGGCACCTCCTTAGGTAGACTTCGGACCGTGGGGGTGGGGGTTCACTCTGTAGGGCTCTTCTCTGATCCCCAGTTTCCAAACCGGCTTCTCATCGAGACGATTCAGCCGGTCGCCTCTAAGCGCTTAAAACGTACAGCTCCTTTGCAAAAATAATGATTCATTCCTCTTCTTGAAAGCCTTTCTTTAACCTAATTCATGAATCACAATGTGAATTTCAGTGTTTCATTTATCCTGCAAAGCTCTTATATCTTTTTTACTGACCGAAGTTGTTCTTTTTTTCACTTCTCATTCTGCGGAATTTCAGGTGAGGCGGCGCCTCACTTGCCTCATCTGACGGGCCGCCACTGTCTAACAGTCATCCACGCTCTTAATTTTATTGATTCCCGTTCTGGAGCTCACACTCAAGATGTGGAGAGCAGTTGGCGTCCCCTCAATGGCTAACTAACAGAGGGAAATAAAAAAATCATTTGGCAGACCGCATTCTATGATATTTATTCCAACGGAATTGTCTTTACTCAGAACACTGTTTTGAGATGTTGATTTTCATCATCAGACAGTTCTTCCCTGGCACGCAGTCAATTGATTTTAAATTCACAAAATCAATTGACTTATTCTGCCAGATAGACACCTTTATGTTCATGAGGAAACAAAGCGTTTCCGTTATAATAAATGTTTCGGAGTAGGGATGCAATCAACATTCATAAAAGTACTTCTAAATGCCACTAAAATAGTCATGAAACAGTATTATTGCACAACTCACCAACGAACTGAACTGGAGTGAAAACACGAAAACACGAGCAAATATGATGCGCTTTGAACACAAGCTCATTACTCATCTCGCAGTGGAAGACCGACGAACGAAATGAAAATACGTTTTAGAGTGGCGTGTGACTATTTTTATAATTAATTGTTTCCCTCTGAGGCCGTACAAATGCTATCTTTCGTATTTATTAATATGCATTAAGGTGGTTCCACTTAAAATCTCTGCCTTATGTTTGCAATGGTAAAACTGCTTTACATATTTTCTTCGCAATTAATGAATTCATAAGGAGGAAAATTTGCACATCGATAAAACTAACTTTACGTTATGGCATGGGATACTTAATACTTGCTAAAGCATATAGCCATAATTATATTAAACATCAATCATTTTTATTAGAGTAATATTAGACCTGCTAACAGATGGCGCGACCTGTATATTGATGGCGTCAGTAGACAAACAAATGTTGGATTGCTTAACTATGGTTATGTTTCAGTAAGTGTTATGTATCCCATGCTATAACTTGAAGTTAGTTTTATCGATGTGCAAATTTTCATTCTTGGGAATGCATTAATTACGAAGAAAATACGAAAAGAAATTTTACTATTGATTTTTTTTTTTTTGATTGGAGGTTTAACGACCACCGTGAGCAACTCAATAGGCTATAAGCAGTCGCCCGTCCCTAATTTAGGGTCATTGGTTCCAGGGAAGGGAGAGAGCCAGTGCCGTAAGACAAACACAACATCCATGCCTCACCGGGATTCGAACCCGGACCACTTACGGACGAATGATCAGAGGCCAGCGCCTTAGACCACTGCGCCACCGGGGCGGCAATTTTACTATTGGAAACATAAGGCAGAGATTTTAGGTGTGTTCTTACTTTTCGCGTTCCATTCGCGTTCCATTTAAATTTCAGTAATTAGAGGTATTTATATTTAACTTCTTACCTATTCCGTGAGTCCGTACACAGGCCCTCCTGCAGTCAGGAACTTCTTTATCCAACATCTATGCACACAGTCGAATACACAAGAACATTATATTCCAAGACAGTTGCACATCAAAGGTATACTACTAATTTATTGCAGATCATTTTATGCGAATTAGATGTAAATACACAAACCCTCACACACACTGAAGATTTCGTTCTTTTTCTTTCGCGTCATAAGTCTTTATATCAGTTCTTATATTACGACCTCTGCCGTATTATCTGTTCCGCCCTTTCCACACGTCCTCACATGTCCGCCATCTTCTCACATCTGACGTTGGCCGCCTCCGCTACGCCCTCTGTCCGTGAAGTCCCAACATCCTCCGGCCCCAAAGAATTGGGTTCAGTCTTTTCTAAGTCCAGCTCTAGAGGGTAAAGGTGTTGGCTAATGATACCGGTTTTCCAAATCATTTTAGGTAATCTTTCATCTTTTACATGAACTATGGAATCCTTTTTCACCTCTAAACCCCTTTTTGCAATCTTCAACTGGTATGCTGATTTCAATGCCAGAAGATGTTCTTGTCGCCATCTTCTCCACAGTCTCTCTATAACTAGTACTCTGTGTTTGTATTTCTTTGTAAGGTCACTTCTTTTTGATTCCTTAGAACCTGGTTTCCCATCAGGAATTGTTGTTAATCTTCTTCCAATTAAGAAATGTCCTGGTGAGAGTGGTTCTGGCTCTCCTTGTTCGCTATATACAAATGTCAAAGGACGGGAATTCAGGATAGCTTCTACTTCAACGAGAGTAATTTCCAATTCTTCGTATGTTAAAGAAGCTTTTTTCAGTATTTTTTTCAGGCATGTTTTGATCGAGCGAACGAGCCTCTCTCAAAAATCCACCCCACCATGCAGCTCTTTCAACAATGTACTTCCATCTTATTCCGGTTTCTCCATAAAACCTTAAATTTTCTGGATCGGTAACCATGCTCCACAGTTTGGTTAAATCTCAGTTTACCCTTTTAAATGTTTTCGCGATATCTGAATAGAGTGTCTTACAAATTCCTCTTCTTGCTAAAAATCTTCTAAATGCCAACAGAAAGTTGCAAGCTGTTAAATCAGATACCAATTCCAGATGTACAGCACGAGTAATTGCACAAGTGAATAAAGCGATGTAAACCTTCTTATTTTCATTCTTTGTGAATAATGGTCCTGCAAAGTCCACTAAACATATTTCAAAAGGAGAAATTTCCATTAATCTGTCCGGTGGTAAGGGTGCCATATCTTGGTCGAAAGGTTTTGTTTTAAATTTCCGGCAGTTAAAACAACTATGTATAACGCTTTTCGCTCTTTGCCGTCCCCGTAGAATCCAGTACCTTTCTCTGATTTGTGCTAAAGTCTCGGTAATTCCACCATGTCCTACCTTTATAGGACTTCGCTTTATTAATAGGTCTGACAAATAACTATTGGTTGTCAAAATTACTGGATGAACTTGGTCATAGTTCAAGTCTGCATTTTGTAGTCTTCCTCCAACTCTCATTATACCGTCGTCGTCCAGAAATGGATTAAACGTGTAGATTTTTGAATCGGAAGAAATGTCGTGTTCACAGTTCAAAGCATTTACTTCGTTTGGAAAACACTCTCTCTGGGATTGTTTAACCCAATAAATTTCCGCTGAGTTTAATTCTTCAACTGTCAGAACTCCTGTTCTTTTCGAGTCTTTATTTCGAACATTATGTACGAATCTTAGAGTCCATGCTGTCACACGAAGAACAGTTTTCAATTCACTGTTTTTTCTAATATCAAAAACAGGGGTCCTCCCTTCTTTCGTTACACAGCTTACTGGAAGGGTTTCTTTTCTCTTTCGTTTTCTTTCTTCCCTTGCACTGTCGTCTGTGGACAAGTCAGCTGGTAATTTTGGCCTCTCTAATGTTTCCTCTCTAATTAACCATTCTCAATAATGTTTCCTCTCTAATTAACCATTCTGGTCCATGCCACCAATGACTATTACTTTTGATGGTTTCAATCTTCTCTCCTCTGGTGAGTAAGTCTGCAGGATTCTCTTTTCCTGGGCAGTATGCCAATGATAACGGATCGGACTTCCCTTGTATTTCTTTTATCCTATTTTGCACAAACGGCTTCCATTTTCCGGCATTTCCTTTTATCCAATGCAAAACTGTACTGGAATCTGTTCAAAAGTGTAAGGTTAAATCAAACTTCTGCTTCAGTTGCCTTTCAACAGATTCAGCTAGTCTAGCTCCTATTAACGCCTCCATCAATTCTAGCCTAGGTAAGGATAGTTTCTTTAAGGGTGCTACTCTTGCCTTTGAAATCACATTTCTTGAATTTATTTCATCTTTGGTTTCATATCTCAAATATATCACTGCACCATAAGCCTTTTGACTTGCATCTGTGAAACAATGCAACTTCATATTTCTCAATTCCTTTTCTTCGATGTCTCCGAAATAATATCTTGGTATGTCAACATTTTCCATCTGTGATAACTCTCTGCACCAATCTTTCCAATTTTTCTCTAGTTCTATGGACAATTCTGCATCCCAATTTGCACCCGATTTCCAAACATTTTGCAAGATAATTCTGCCTCTTATTGTAAATGGACATAAAAAAACCAATCGGGTCATATAGACGACTAACAGTCTTCAGAACTTCTCTTTTGCATACCTTGTCCTTTCTCTTTCTCATATATGCAATCACTTCAGAAACGTCTATTCGTATAATATCCTACTCTCTATCCCATAGGTATCCCAAAGCTTTATTGCTTGCAGCGCATTGAATATCATTTTCTTCATTATTCCACAATTGTTGAAGGGATTCACTGTTTGTTCTCCATTTTCTCATATTAAAGTTCCCCTCATTCAAAATATATCTAACGTCTTTTGATAATATCATTGCTTCATTTTCATCTGTTGCTCCTCCAATTAAATCATCCACATATAGACAATTCCTCAGTAGCTTGTATGCATCCTCATACTGTTGTTTATATTTGTCTATGTGAACTCTTAGCTTTGCAGCCAGCATAAATGGGCTTGACTTCGCACCAAATATGACTCTAGTCATTCGTAGTATTTTTACTTTGAGGGAGTCGAGGTCATCTATTTCCTCATCAATCCACAAAAATCTAACTGCATCTCGGTCTTCTTTGGCAAGAGCAATCTGTGAAAATGCCTGTTGAATGTCAGCTGTAAATGCGACCTTATTGTTACGAAATCTGATCAACAAATCCAACACATCAGGATTTAGGTTTGGCCCTGCGAGTAAACAATCATTTAATGATGACCAGTTCTCGGCATGAGATGGCGCATCAAATACTACGCGTAATTTAGTGGTATCCTTGTTTTTCCTGATTACAGCCTGATGTGGCATGTAATACACTGACGGAAAAAAATCCCAACACCACGAAACAATAGTTGTAGAGGAATGAAATGGCGGCAATACATTTGTATAAATAACATATTTAATCGATTAAAGTTTCAAGATCACAGCTTATTATAAGCGCGAGAAGAGCCATTTTAAATGTGAAATGCTGGTACATTAATAACCGGTGTAACCGCCAGAATGTTGAATGCTAGCACGCAAACGTTCATGCATTGTGTCGTACAGGTGCTGGATGTCAGTTTGTGGGATGGAGTTCCATGCCTGTTGCACTTGGTCGGTCAATACAGGGACGGTTAATGCTGATTGGGGGTAACGCTGGAGTTGTCGTCCAATGATGTCCCATACGTGCTCGATTGGTGAAAGATCTGGTGATCTAGCAGGCCACGGCAACATGTCGACACTCTGTTGAGCATGTTGGGTTACAACAGCGGTATGCGGGCGAGCGTTATCCTGTTGGAAAACACCCCCTGGAATTCTGTTCATGAATGGCAGCACAACAGGTTGAATCACCAGACCGACGTACATCTGTGCCGTCAGGGTGCGTGGGATAACCACGAGAGTGCTCCTGCTGTCATAGGAAATTGCTCCCCAGACCATAACTCCAGGTGTAGGTCCAGTGTGTCTCGGCCGCAGACAGGTTGGTTGCAGGCGCCTACCTGGCCTCCTTCTAACCAATACACGGCCATCACTGGCACCCAGGCAGAACCGGCTTTCATCAGAAAACACAGCAGATCTCCACTCCGTCCTCCAATGAGCTCTAGCTTGACACCACTGACGTCGCAAATGGCAGTGGTTTGGAGTAAGTGGAATGCACGCTACAGGGCGTCTGGCTCGGATCTGTCCTTCAAGTAACCGATTTGTAACAGTTTGTTGTGTCACTGTGGTGGCAACTGCAGCTCGAATTGCTGCCGCAGACGCGGTACGATGCGCCACGGCCATACGCCGTACACTGCGCTCTTCCCTCTCAGTAGTGCCACGTGGCCGGCCGGAGCCCGGTCTTCTTGAGGAAGTACCTTCCCTTTACCACCGCTGCCAACAATCATGCACAGTGGCTACATTCCTGCCAAGTCGTTCTGCCATATTGCGGAAAGAAAATCCACCATCTCGTAGCCCTATTACACGACCTCGTTCAAACTCCGTGAGCTGTTGATAATGGCTTCTTCGTCTTCTTAAAGGCATTCTTGACTAACATCAAGCCACTACGTCGAATCTCAACGATAACTAACGCTCACGAACGTTACAGCGCGTATTTACAGCAAACCTGATTTGCATGTTCTGAGGGGCGCTACTAGCGCCACACGTATGCGCCGAGCGCGAAATTTGCATAGACGTCATCTTACAGACGTACTCTCACCGCGTACCAACTGTCGTTTATCTAATACAACAACCCCTTCTTGGTGTTGGGATTTTTTTCCGTCAGTGTATATTACATTGCTACTATCATCCTTTGTTTCCTCTGCAATTCTTTCTTTTAAATAATTTTTTATAACCTTCTTATATTCTTCGTAGAACTGTGGTTCCTTATTGAACTTCCGAATAAGCGATCTCAATCGTTTTTCAGCCAAGTTGTAATTATCCTTCAAATCTTCTATTTGTTGATTCCACGGAAACCGTGTCACGTATGTATCATCTCCCAATTTCAGATTTTCTCGAAATTCTTCATAAATGTGATTATCTTCTGTTTTATCAGTTTGGTCGATACTTTCCCTTATTCCTAGCGTTTCAAGATCCCAAAAGTTCTTTAACATTTCGTTCATTTCACAGTCAGTTTTAGTTGTACTTGTGGCACTTTTCATAACATTAATGACAGACTGTGACGCCAACGCATTTGACAGCGCCGAGGAGCCACTAAATGTCCACCCCAAAATAGTTTGTGAAGCGACCAAGGATGGCGTTATCCTACGCACTCTTCCGGTTACAACCTTCCAATAATAGTCAGCTCCGATCAAAACTGATAATTCTAAGTTGTTACAGTTTTCCGCTCCATCTGCTAACAACATTTTTTCTTTTTCACAATAACTTCGTATTTCTTTCGCTGGAGTACTTATCAAAGCGCCGCTAATGTTATTTGTTTCCAAAGCCTGAATCTCGATTCTGCGTCCAGTTCTTGCATCTTTTAAAACCAAGCGAACTCTTTTTCTTTTCTCTGTTACTGGTGAATTCGCGAAAATATCGTTAATTGTTCTTCTCCTGTCACTTGTAACTTGAGCTCTTTAGAAACAGTTTCCATAACAAATGTCCGTTGCGAGCCTCCGTCCAGAAAAATTCGCACGCTACGACTAGTTTTTCCCACTGCCTTTAGGGTCATGATCTGTAACAGAACACCATCCTCTTGCTGAAATGCGTGTGCAATATGTTTTACAGCTGAGGTGCTTCTTTCGGCATCGCACATGAAGGTATTGTGGTGCCGCCCCGGTGGCGCAGTGGTCTAAGGCGCTGGCCTCTGATCATTCGTCCGTAAGGGGTCCGGGTTCGAATCCCGTCAGGCATGGATGTTGTGTTTGTCTTACGGCACTGGCTCTCTCCCTTCCCTGGAACCAGTGACCCTAAATTACAGACGGGCGACTGCTTATAGCCCATTGAGTTGCTCACGGCGGTCGTTAAACCTCAAAAAAAAAAAAAAAAAAAAAAAAAAAAAGGTATTGTGCTTTCGATGACAAAGTTGACGCCGATCTTTTGATAAACAAAACTTCGCCAAGTGATATTTTTTGAAACAGTTAAAGCATCTTCCTTGTCGCAATAAATGACGTCTTTTTTCGCCTATTGTTAAAGGACATCTGTCTAAATCATGATCCGACGAACAAAATAAACAACTTTCTCTAACACAATGCTCGTTATTTCTTTGAACGTTGACCGCAGTCAATCTGTCTTCAACGCGTTTTACACAGGACTCTGGGTTATTTTCTACAGTAGCATTCAGTTCGGCGGCCGAAGGAAACGTTTTATTTTGCTTCATGAATTCTTTTGCGCGCGTGTGATCAGATCTGATGGGCATATTGTTTACTGCCTTAACACTCTGAGAAAGATTCGGTTTTAATTCTGTGTTTCCGCAAATTGCCTGGGTGCGCTCACGACTTTCAATTTCTTTTCTTATAAATTCCATAACTTCTTCTATATTCCAAATCTCATCAGCTTCCCGAAGTCTGTTGAATTCCAGTACTAATTCACTGGGAACTAATTTCAATATCATGGGACACAACAAACTTCCATAAGTGTCGGAGATTACTCCCAGCGATTCGAGGCATCTTAATTGGACTTCGCAATTATCATACAGCTTCCGCCGACCAAAGGTGTCTGTTAACCTCTTAACAGGTGGTAGACAGTAACTTATTCATATGTGAACTTATAACAACATCTTTTTTTCCGAACCTACCTTTCAAAATTATGGCCTTGTCATAATTTGCTTCGGTGATAGGTAATCCAGATATTGCAATAACAGCTGCTCCGCCTAAATAAGATTTCAAGTAACTAAACTTGTTCAAATTATTTAAACCCTCACTTGAGTGTATGGACGTATCAAACTGACCCCAAAATTCCAACCAATGCGATGGATCTCCAAAGAATTTTGCAAGCTCTAATTTCGGTAATCTTATCGCCACTCCATGTATGTTGTTTGACCGCGATGTTCTATTCTCTGTTTCGTTCGTGCCGCTTTCTTCAGTGTTTCCGATCATAGTTAAACAGCGCTGCTCTTTGGTTTTCCACAACAGCACGTTTTCATAGTATTCCTGACTAGCACAATAATCGTCTTCAAATTCCTCTACAGGAATAACTAGCTCAATTTGTTCACCAACAGAAATAAAATTTTCTTCTTTAATCAATAACTGAGCTAAATTATTCTCGATAACTTCCCTTTCAACGGGATCCTCTTCAAGAGCTTCCTTTAGTTTATGAATAACAATGGTTGTTAATCTGTGATTAACCGCTCTTTTCTTTTTTAGCTTGTCTAAATCCTCCGCCATTACTTATTTTAAGCAATTTCAGTTTCACACTTCAAATTCAATATAGGTGAAAATATTGCCTTCAGTTTGTATTTGCAAGAGAGCCCCACGTTGGGCGCCATTAATGTTCTTACTTTTCGCGTTCCATTCGCTTTCCATTTAAATTTCAGTAATTAGAGGTATTTATATTTAACTTCTTACCCATTCCGTGAGTCCGTACACGGGCCCTCCTGCAGTCAGGAACTTCTTTATCCAACATCTATGCACACAGTCGAATACACAAGAACATCATATTCCAAGACAGTTGCACATCAAAGGTATACTACTAATTTATTGCAGATAATTTTATGCGAATTAGATGTAAATACACAAACACTCACACACACTGAAGATTTCGTTCTTTTTTTTCGCGTCATAAGTCTTAATATCAGTTCTTACATTACGACCTCTGTCGTATTATCTGTTCCGCCCTTTCCACACGTCCTCACATGTCCGCCATCTCCTCACATCTGACGTTGGCCGCCTCCGCTGCGCCCTCTGTCTGTGAAGTCCCAACAAGGTGGAAGTACCTTAATATAATCTGTTCTGTCAGAGTTCTAAGCTGGTGTCCCCTTCTTGTGAGTAAAACCGTAACGAAAAACAAAATATATAAAAAACATAGAATCTAAAAATGCGATATATCTTCACTTCACTGCAAGCTACATATTAGATAAAACCGAAGATAAAATGGCTATAAGATGGTTCTAGTTGCACGAAAAAAAAATCGATCCAGTAACTAATCAATGGGCAATGAAATACCCAAAGACCTTGGAGAGAATAGACTAGCAAATATGTACCTTGCTACTTCCGTGAGTTTTTGAAAACCGGATGTTCCGCCATTAATGAGGAGTAAAAGCTGTTCTTGAGCATATGGTGGTTGCGTGCGCATTGCAAATCGTGCTTTAAATAGTTCTCATGAAAAATAAATATTGTCAGGTTTGGGTCAGGTACTGTTTTAAACATGGATACAACATAACGGCCGACATAAAAAACGGGTATTTTCACAAGTAAGTTAAATGTTTTGCTCATTGTTGTTCATAAGGTCTTTGGCTGTAGTTCAAACAATCTTTATTGGTCTAAAAGCATTGCAGAATCATACACGCTGATATAACATGAGAAATAACTTGAGAACAAACATGAATAATTACAAATGCCGCAGCAGGAACCCAATCCGGAAATAAACCCAAAAGTTAAAACGGCTGAGAAACTATCACAGTGTCTACAATTGTACACATAGAAATCAAAACATTAAGCTAAAGGAATAAGAACACATAGGGTACCTCAAGGAGTAATTTAATAAAAATATATGCGAACTACATATGTCGGAGCAAAACTAGCCTCCCGAAAAAACATACAGTTAAAAGATTCAAGTGGCGATGCATTGCCAACAATCTCTCATGAATAGACCAAAACATGGTGCAAATGTTACAGGAAAACATAGTGGTTGACACATGTAATCAACTTATAAAAAACACAATGCAAAATCACAGGGAGGAAACACAACAAACTTGTACACTATAAAAAACGAAACACATGTGCAAATATCAAAACACCAGAAAAATAAAAAAATGTCACATGCAAAGAGCTATGCAAGTGATTAACAGATCAAACGCGTGAGAACTAAGAAAACTCCTCTGCTATACAATGAACTGAAAGTTTGCACATTACGCAACATAATCAAAACCAAAAACGGCGTCAGAACAGTACATGAAAAACAAAATAATGATAACACTAAAGAAATAAGAAAAATGCAACAATACGGTAGAGGCAAACAACAATACAGAAGTACTAGGAAATGAGCAAATAAATTCTCGTAACGAAACCTGGGTTATGTCATAGTGAGAAACGTAGGATTCAGTCGATTACCATGACATCATGCAACTCATCCCGAAAATGCACAATATATAAACAATAATCATATATACATAACAATTCCTCCATTAGCACATGGTACAATAGAACATAGTAAAACTGAGGCAAGTCAATGGTTCAGCACAGTACCAAGATACAATACAAATTGCTCGGGATTACAGCTCCATCACAAATATACTACAGAACACATACACAGAACAGCAATAAAAAGGTTAGAACACGTCGTTCAACACATTCGAAACCAAGAGTCCTCAAACTCATGAGGACACCACCATAATAGAACAACACATGCTGGATAACTGTGTCAGGAGGAGAAATACAGGGGCACAGTAGTTAGGCTCCAAAATACTCATCCTCTTAATGCAATTTAAAGGTAACACAATAATCACGACAATGCGAGGAAAAGACAACAACAAAAAGGGTACAGAACAAAGAAAACTCCTTACGTTCCAACTTGCAAGGAGCACTGAGTGTTTAAAACGATAGACTAATGGTGTTACCATCAATCCGGAACCAACCGGCATCCTGCGCCCAGATCTGACGAAAACGTGCTAAAGAATTAGTTGATTGTACTTCTGCGTATTCGAGGCGGAGGCGAGATGTTAAGTGGTCGCGAAAATAAGTGAGGATTGTGTCACTCGCAATAAGTGGATTAGCAGAGTCTGCGGCATTCCGGTGATAAAGTTGATATATATATATTGCTTGTTTCACCAAAACAAAGAGAAAGGCGCAAACGTCCGGCAAACGAGATGGAGGGTGCTTCGTTAAAAGTAACCAGGAATAGGCGAGAAAAGGTAGATTGCGAGAAGTGATATGGTTCACGAAACGAAATACACAATGCAAAACAGGAATCAGGATGGTACAATGCCAGTACATGTGGTCGATATCTCCTATGGACTCACAAAATGGGCAAATGGAGGAAGAAAGGAGAGACATACGGGATAGAAGAAGAGGGACAGGAAGCCGGCGGTGGAGATATCGCCAGTGAATGTTAAACTCCAACGGTGCAGAAAGAGGAGAAGAAGAGGCAGACTATATGGCCTGAGAGAGGGAAGAAGGAACATCAGAAATTGGGTGCGGAGTTGCGGTAGGTGTACGAAAGAAACAGTAAAAGGAAAAAGTGAAAACTGAGAGAATAGGGACAGAAACGCCTCTAATAGAGAGAAAAAAGGAATAGGGAGACTGGGACCAAGGACAGGACGAGGCCATGAGAATTGACGAGAGATGGATAAAGAAAACAGAGGGAAGAGCAAAGAAGAGCATAATCAGTTGCATGGGAAGAAGAAAGTCGTAAAATAAGGAAGTAAGGGGTTTCCAGGTCAAATCGGGATTAACGAGTGTGCGAACAGTTAGTATACCGGAGCGGATCCAGGAAGGCAAAAGAAAAAAAGGCTGTCGGGAGGAATGGCAGAGGGTGGAAAAGAAAAGAGGTTCATCCAAGAGATCAAAGGTGGTGGTCGGAGGGGCCCGGAAAAGAGGAAGTGCACGGAGGAACGTCAGAGCTTCAGAAAGAACAGAAGGAAAATTAATGGAAGAAGAAGAGAAGGAATCCATCTTGAGGTAAAGGGGAAAGGAGAAAGATGGATCGTGAAGAGAGAGAAGAACATCAAGGGTAGAAGAAAGGGACGGAGTGGGAGCAACCAAGACCCGAAGAAAGGAAACAAGTCCGTGAGCACGATAATATATGTGCACATCTGGTAAATTGATGCCTCCGTGCTCCTGTGAAAGGTTGAGCGTCGCCGCCTCGACCCAGTGCTTAGTGGTCCAAATAATCGATGTCCACAGACTTTTGATATGATCAAGACGATACGTAGGGAGTACTGTAGAAGACCAGGTAAAGTAACAAAGTGGCAAGAGGTAACGATGTACAATGGCAGCACGCTGATGGTAAGAAGTGCACGAGTGCGTTGATTTCCAGAATCCCACCGTACGGTGAAGACGTGGGCGTAAAGCATCCCACAAAGCAGCTGCTGCCGTAAACGGATGCCCAATGTAAGTACCAAGGATTTTCTTAGACGAAGAGGACCACACCGCACCCCATGGGGTATCTGTATGGCCCACCCACGACCCACACCATAAGCCGGTGCTTTTTGCAGCATTAAAAGTAGCACCAGATAAGTCCGCATAGGATCGATAAACTTGATATAAAACATCAAAGAGATGGTCGTAACGCAAGCAGAACTTAGCATCATCGGCATACGCAGTATATACACAGCAGTGATGCCTAGTGCTAGCGACTGTAGGTGGCATAGCAGAGAGAAGGGATCGTTTCGCTGCAAGAAGAAAGGGCTCAAAGGCCAAGGCAAAGAGTTGTCCCGAAAGGGGACAACCCTGCCGGATCCCACGTTGGAAAGGCACAGCCGCCGTCAAAATTAAGGCCGTCCGAACGTGAAGACGGGCACCCCTGTAGAGACTGAGAAGGATAGAAACGAAAGACGGAGGGAAACCAAAAGAAGCAAGAACAGTACAGAGATAATCGTGAGAAGCGTTATCAAAGGCAGATTTTTGATCGATATTAAGGAGTGCCAAAGGTTCAGAAAATTTACGAGCAAGGAAGGTACGAAGAATTAGAAAAGTGGTATTATTATTAATGGACCGACCAGGCACAGTGTATGACTGGTCGGGAGAAACAAGAAAAGGAAGGACAGTATTTAGTCTGCGAGAAAGTAATTTAGTGTAGAATTTATAATCTAAGTTGAGAATTGAAATGGGGTGCCAATTCGTCAAGTCCAAAAAGGTCTCCCTTTTTAGGCAGGAGAGTAATATGTGCTACAGTGAAGTCCGGCGGTAACGCAGAAGAAGAAAGAGCACAAGAGAAACATGCGGACCGAAAGGGTAGTAAGGACGGAAAGAAAGCACGGTAAAAGGAAAGTGGAAGACCGTCAGGTCCTGGAGAAGCATGCGGGTTAAGAGACGCGAACGCCTTTTGGAGTTCAGAAGGGGAAAAATCCGATTGTAAGAAAGAGCAAAGGTGAGCTGGGACCTGAGGGAGATTAGAAAGAAGCGAGGAAGACGAAAGATCAGTAGTCTGCGGTACCGCTCGGTACTTGTCCACAAAGGCATTCCGAACATGGGAACACACGACGGATTGATCATCGGTAACGGTACCATCAGCGAGGCGGAGATGTCGTATAGAGGATGAGGCTCGCTTCTTAGACTCCATTTTAGCAAAGTATTTATACGACTGCGCTGACGAGGAGATATGACGCCAGCGCATCCGCCGAACAGCTTGCCGTGCCAATGGTTTGAGAAGTGCAAAGAGATCACTTTGATACACGGTATACTGAGGGTCTGCCGGAGTCAGAATTGACAGATGACCTCGTAGATTGGCAATCTTCTTGGAACGTTCGGTGCAAACAGTAAAGGAGTAATTGCGAACAAAGAACTGCAGATCCCTCTTAACCTTCAACCAAAGATGCAGAGCACTCGGTGTGGAGTCTAAAAGACAACGCCTATCGGCCAGAAATTGGCTTACTGCGGCACAAAATCCAGAGTCCGTGAGAAGCTCATCATCAAAAGTCCACGTGCGACGTTTACGAGAAGGGGTAGAAGTCTCACAGACAGTGAGACATATTGCACAGTGGTCGGAGGAAACCGTAGGAAGGTGCACCACGTCTGTAGTGGACGGAGTCAGCGTCGTCGAGACATACACACGATCAAGTCGTGCCAATGGAGAGCCAAGTGTCACCGGACCATGCCACGTGTAGGAAATGTCAGTTGGTCGTAAATGCCGAAAAGCGTCAACAAGCTGAAAGTCATGAATGATAGGTGAAAGCAAAGATGTGAGATTACAACGGTATTCACCTCTTGATGAACACCTATCGAGGGAAGGCTCGAGAGTACAGTTGAAATCCCCACCCAGGATAACAAAATCCTGAGAGAGGAGAGCAGCAAGGGCGTCTCGAAGACAATCACAAAAGGTTGTCACCAGAGATTCATTCTGCGAGAAATGTGCGTTCAGCACATGATAAGGTAACATTATCAACAGTAAACGAAAAACATTGTAGTCGACCCGGAGATATAGATTGAACTGCATAAGACGAGAAGCGACGCAACAGACGGTGATGGACACCAACTGCTACACCGCCCCGTCTCCCAATATGATAGTCATGGAAAAAGGTATATGGCTATGTACGTCATAAATGGTACGGGGTTTGTGCATTGCAGTTAGTCTCCTGTTGTAGTAGATCTTCCTGGGCAGAAACCAAATCCTCGTACACAAGAGTGTTAACCTCCGGGGTATCAAACACCTACAATTAAACGTCGTGATCTGGAATAGTCAAATCCACTGTCGGCTGATGTATTGTGGAAGTAACAGCCTTAAACTTCTCTACTTGGCGGAGAATCGTTACAACAAGTTCTCCATAATCACCGGAAGCTTCGTCCACACTCTGAATAGCTGCTGCCACATGGGTGAGCTGTTGAAGAACAGACGGTATGAGCGCACCCGCTTCAAGAACAAGAGCTTTTATTGCAGGCCTTTTCACATCAAAGCAGAGCAAATTATAAATTTGTTTATGAGATAAAGGTTGCTCTAATATTTTGTAATGCCACAGCTGTTGTGCAAAATCATCAGAGGGAGGAACACCCAATGAGACCTCAATATCCACCGACATATCATAATCTTTGAACGCAACAGGAGAAGTACGCTTCCTACTTGAAGCACGAAGAGAGTGACCAGGAGGATTTCCGCGTTCAGCCTTCGCGTCGCTACCGCGGAAAGCCAGTCGCTTCTCATTTCGAGATCTTGAGTCTGCCACAGATCCATCACAGAGAGCAGGGTCACCAGCACTGCAAAAGGTATCCTCGGAATCTGCGATTGAAGCCTCAGCATCCGAAGCACCGCTGCAACCATCTGAATGTCCAGGAACGTCAGGGGTGCGGAAAGGTGCAGTCGATGGAAGATCAGGGTAGTGAGCAACAGTTACAGGTGGTGGTTGGGATACTGCCAACTCAGCATCCAACGTTGTGGAAGATGCTGAGGAAGGACGTGCAGAGACAGCTGGCTCTGCGTTCCGAGAAGGAGGTAAACGATCCAGAGTAGTAAGCGGTCGAGGGAGACGTATCTACACTCTGTCTAATTATGTCCAAATTCCTTGCACTTCCCACAGTGAAATTGAGTAAGCACGCCAATACGTCTCACATGATCACCACATTTAACATTGTACTGTGTGGGACAGGCTTCAATGGAATCTTGTGTAGGGAATACAATCCGTGCAACTCGTCGAGCTCCCTGGATAGAACGGGTGACCGCTCGGCCATCCGGCTTAGCGGGCGCTGCGGAATGGGTGTATATCGGGCCGACAACACGACCCAAACTAGAAGCAACAACATATAACATGAAATCTGACACTTCTGGTGGCACTGGATAGAATGATACACTCACAGGACGATGTGCAACGGGATCAGGGTACAAATGCTGATCTCGAATAGCGAGACCCTTCAAAATAATTTCGGGAGCATATTCAGCTTTTGTAAAATAAACAATTACAATAGTAGGACGACGCGCCATAAATTGAATACAATCACATGGAAACATACCTTTTAGGGCCTCTTCATACACATAGAGAGGTGTATTCGGCAAGGCGACAAAACAAACTTCTCGATCCAGGATTGTAGTGAAGGTTTGTCCTTCTGGTGAAGCTACTGGAATGTCCAATTGGAAAGAGTTCCCAACACGTTGAAGGTGAGATTTCAAACTAGGTGCATCAGTGTACATCTCAGCAACAGCAGGACGAGATTTTGTGGTGGCAGATGAATATGAAGGTGGAGCCGCTTGGCACGACGCTATAGGCCCAGGGGATGCAGCAGGAATAGTGTCCATGTTAACAGGATCCTTGAAGAGTCTAGCTGATCGGTGACATCACAGCAGGAGGGTAGCGAGAAGAAGCATCATCGGAAGGCAGCTGAACTTCGCCGGAAAAGGAAGACGGCGTAATAATGAATCCAGGCATGAAAGAAGAAGAACGAGTACCATCGGAAGTGAGGTCGGAAAACTTGTCCTCACCTCCGGAAGTCGCCATCTTTAATGGCGGCGCCCAGATAGGGCCAAGCGGCCCGGTCAAAACGTAAACAAACGAAGAAACAACACAAAATAAGCACTCACCAGCTCTGCAAGTAAATCAAAACGAAGCCCCTGACCTTTAACTAAAGGCTGGGACAAAAGGAACCACTCAGAACACGAAAACACCCACTCGACAGATCAAATTACGAGAGCTCGAAATTGGCAGTAGTTGCATAGATGATGCTTTTTATCAGTATGAACGAATATATGCTTTAAGTATGAAGGAATATATGGATTTTACATCATGTTCAAAATATAATCATTATCTATAGAACAATGTTTTTTGGTTTGAATATAGGACTGTTAACAATTTTTGAACACCCTCTCTTGGTCGTTTCAATTTTTTGTATTCAGTGTTCAAAAAATCAAACCTCGAAACACATGTTCAAGTACAGGCCCTGATTTACGGGAGGGCACACGGGGCACGTGCCCAGGGCCCCTGATTTTGGGGGGCCCCCAAATTTAAATTAAATGTGTATTTAGTTAGTGGGAATTTTGTGTGTGTATATTTAAAATTTATTATTTTACTTTTGCATGCTCATGAGTCATGTGTTTATAAATGTGGTATTTGCATGCAGTGAGTTTGAGTTTCACGTAAACACGTGGCCATTAATGAGCTTCAGAGGTTTAATAACCTTCAAGACAAGTGGCCATCGAGAAGGAGGATCGCTTCCATTGATTCACATTAAATTTTCTTGATTCTCCGAACGCACCTAAACTTAATTAATCCTCCAACTTCCTGCACACTGCTTGTCGTTGTGGTAACTGTAACCGCGAACGCGATGGCTTGGTTGTATTTTGCGTTGCGTTTCTTGTAGTCTGATGGAATGTTGGATATATGTTAATTTTTTATATAATCAAATTTAGTTAGTTGTAACAATATATTTAAGTTGAAATATTGAACAGTTAAATTATGCCAAAACGAACATATTTATCCGGCAGTGCTAAACGGAAAGCCAAACAATTGAAGCTGAAGGATGATGACCTGCAGCATGGTAGCATTGGACGTTTTGCCATTAAAAAATTGGATATTTCACTTGGTCCCAAAAGTCCTACACATTCCTCTAATTTTACTACTGTTGAGTCTCTTGAGTGTAATTTGTCTTTGGAAGCCAGTAATCTGACTTCCGAATCATCTAACATCACAGATGCTCCTAATTTGGGAAATCTTTTGAATTCATCTAATGAAGAGAGCACAAGTTCCACAATGAATGCGGTGGATCCTGCCTTATGGGGAGAAATTACAGAAGAAATGTGCGAATGCTTTTTGAACAATCCACCAGTCCAAGATTTGAAATTAAGTTGCTGGCATTCACGGGGAAGAATATCTGTGGTAAAAAACGTTTCCTAACAGAAGGTAATTTTTTCAGAATAAAAAAAAAACATAATGAGAAGGTAAAACGCAACTGGCATCTTTTATCCCAATCAACTTGTTTACTATTCTCCTGGATATGCAAATTGAATGCTAAGAGCACTGCAGCATTAGGACCCACAGATTTTTCTGACTGGCAGCATGCAAGTGAACGTCTTACAGAGCATGAAAATTCACACATACACAGGCAAGCAGTATGTGACTATTCATCACGCATGAATGCTTCTGCGCGCATTGACTGTCAGATAGTTATGCAGTATCAGAATGAATCCAAGTACTGGCAAGATGCTTTGCATAGAGTTGCTGCAACAGTTAAGTATCTCTCAGTTCGTGTGTTGCCAATGTATGGTGATGATGAAACAATACAATCAGTTCAGAATGGAAATTTCGTGGGCTCCTTAGAATTAATTGCAGAATTTGATCCATTCTGAGTTCAACACTTGGAAAAATTTGGGAATCTAGGAAGTGGCAACACCAGTTACTTATCTTCAACATGTGTGGATGAATTTTGTTGAATTAATGGCTGTACGTGTTTTAATGCCATCACTGATGAAATAAAAATGTCAAAATATTTTTCTGTCATAGTTGAATCTACTCCAGACATTACACATATACACGGCTGGCCACCCAAAATGCAACACCAAGAAGGACACGAGATAGCAAAGCCAGATTTACTGGACACGTAACAACAGATACAAAGATGAAACGATTGAGCTTACAGGCCCGTGCGACTTGCGAAACACGCAGACATCAATAGTTCGTGTGGCCCCCATGGCTGGCAATAACAGCCGCCACACGCCGCGGCATCGAACGAATGAGGCTTTGGATGAGGGCTTGGGGTGTGTCGGTCCAGGCTGCTTTCACACGTTGCCATAGTTCATCAGGCGTAGCCACGGGTGGTGCTTGCCGGGTCGCTCGGTTGCCGATCAGCTACCAGACGTGTTCGATGCTGGGCGACATATCGGAAAAACAGGCGGACCACGGCAGCAGTGACACCTGGTGGGCCGTGAAGAATGGTTGCACGATGCGTGCCACGTGCGGGCGCGCATTGTCCTGTTGAAACGTGGCCAATGGCAGGTCCTGCAGGTAAGAGAGAACTACAGGCTCCAAAACGTCGGAGATGTACCGGTGGCTGTTGAGTGTACCAGCGGTGCGTACCAGAGGGGTGCGGGTTTCATATCCAATTACGCCCCAAACGATAACGCCAGGCGACGGACCGGTATGGTGATGCATAATGCAGGCGTGTACAGTCTCTCGCCGCGGTACCGCCACACGCGGATCCGACCATCGTGGTGTTGCAGGCAGAAGCGCGATTTGTCGGAGAAGACAATGTCTTGCCATTGCGTAGTCCAGGTGCGGTGCTCAACGACCCACTGCCATCGCACTCGCCGGTGGTGTAACGTCAATGGTAATCGGAGCAATGGGCTCCGTGCGACAAGTCCCTGCTCTTGCAGACGACGTCGAACGGTACGTGCTGACACAGGTTGTTGCGTAACATACCCTAATTCCTGCGCTAACGTTCGTGATGTGGCGGTGCGGGCCATCAATGCCCGCCGTACAACATGCCGGTCCTCTCGTTCGGTGGTGTGTTACGGCTGCGGCAATCGCTCACGTTGGTCCGTCCGTCCCTCCTGTACCCACCGAATCCATACTCGCAACACTGTGGCTGGATGTCGTCCCACACGGGTGCCTATGTCTCGGTACGATAAACCGCTGTCGCGATAAGCCACTATTCGTCCTCTGTCGAAATCCGAAACGTGCTGGAATGACTGCCGTATTCTGCGACGAGGCATCAGGAAGTTTCATACGCACATGTCCGGCAGCACATCACACTTCCACTACTTACAGCCTGCCTTCTGTGCACCCTTCTTATAGTGCTTCTCGGTGGCGTGTCGGGCGCACATGATTTGCATATGCCCTGCAATGCTAATCGTTTGCATGTCCTCTCACGGGCGACGCATGCTGCGAATTTCAGGCCAATCGGATGCTTCCTTGGTGTTGCATTTTGGGTGGCCAGCAGTGTAGATCAACTGGCTTTTATCATAAGGTATGTCAACAAAGATTGTGAAGCAAAAGAACGGTTTTTGACATTTATTCCATTCCATGGACATACTGCAGAAAACATTACAAATACCAGGATATCTTTTCTACAAGAGGCCAGCCTTGATATTATGAATGTCAGAGGCCAAAGCTACGACAATGCCAGCAACATGTCTGGGGAGTATTCCGGTGTTCAAACACGCATTAGGGAAATCAATCCCCTTGCGGAATACATGTCATGTTCTGCTCACACTTTAAATTTAGTTGGTGTGAATAGCATCTAGTTGTGGTAATGTTCTTTCTTTTTTCACATTTTTGAAAAAACTCTATACTTTTTTTTTCTGCATCAACTCACCGTTGGAAGATGCTTCAGGAGAAAGTCCAGGAAGCACATGGAAATTCATCACTCACACTGAGGAGTCGTTCCCTTACCAGATGGTGTGCAGATGCTGCAGCTACACGATCAGTGAGGAAAAATTATCGTAAAATAGAGAACGTTTTAGTATTTCTGTCAGAAAATGTAGATGATTCTCCACAGACAAGAGATGATGCAAAATCACTGCTGAAGAAAATGCGAAAAATTGGAAATATCGATCAGCACAGTAGTTTGGGACGCAATACTTCAGAGATTAAACTGTGCAAATCAAACTTTCCAGAATCCAAAAGGAAATATTTCTAAAGTACCTAAAATTCTCCAGTCGTTAATTGAATTCATTCAGTTCGTGAGGGAAAATTTTGAAGTCCATGAAGAGGAAGCTAAAACATTAGTGTCTGAAAATGTGCAATACCATGGTCATGATTCCCGAAGAAAGAAAGTGCCCAAGAATAAACACCTAGATTAATGTAACAGTTAACATATAGAACTCAGTGCAAGGGATATATTTAGAACTCAGGTTCATTATGTGCTTTGTGATGCTTTAGTCACTCAGCTTTCAAGCAGAAAAAGTGCTTAGGAAAATATAATGAGAAAATTTGAATTTTTTACAAAAAAATCAAGATCTGAAATTTTTGAAGGGGCAAAAGCATTGCAGGAATACTATAACAATGACCTTGATGACCAGTTTGCCGATGAGTTTTTGCAATTCTTCTCAATGATGGGGGGAGCATGCAACCACTCCCCAGACGCTGCAAACTTTGAAGATAAATAATTTAGAAGCCACATTTCCGAATACTGAGACTGCACTTAGAATGTTCATGACATTACCGATTTCAAATTGTACAAGTGAGCGATCATTTTCCTTGCTGAAAAGACTGAAAAATCCCTTACGATCAACCATGCGACAAACGAAACTGGCATCATTAGCTCTGCTTTCTTTGGAGAGTGATGTGACATAGTCTTTAAAATATGATTCTCTATTACATGACTTTGCATCTAGGAAATGTAGAAGAAAAATATTTAATTCAACTGTTTCGTCATGATATAGGAGGTAAATTTTCAATTATTTTTATTCATTCCTAAAAATAAAGAATAGTAGATGAGTCATTACAAATAAAAAGATCTGGTGCCCAAACACAGCATTTTGTCATCGTATTGTCAGTTTTGTTTGGCACTGGACAATTTATACATTCATGTCATTATGTGCTCATTACAGTTTGGTAAAAATTGGGTAAATGTGTAGTTTAGCGTCCTAAATTATTTGGTCGGAAAAGATGTAAAATTTCGAAAAAGTGTGACGTACGGATTCTAAAATATGCAATTTAAGAGGAAATGGTGAAAAAATTTCATCGTTAGAATGAATATTAAAGTTTATAACGAAGTAAATTTCTCCGTCATTTTTGTGCACGCCGCGGCTCGAACCCGGGTCCCCTCATTCCGGAATAAGTCACTCTACCAATTGAGTTACGCGGACGTTCCTTCTGACTGCTATCTGCCTTTATGTCGTGTGCGTCTTGCTGGCAGGTACGTCACATCTCCTCCCCCCCTCCGAAAGAGGGCCGGGGTATGGCCCACGGGTCAGCCGTGACCATGAATCGTCGTAGGCAGCCATCCGCTGTAGAACGTGCACTTGAGAACTCCCAGTCAATCTAGTGTGTGGAATGTAACATCACACACTTTTATTTTTCGAAGCGCTGAAGAAGGGATTCTCTTATATTTCCTATCTCGCGGTGTGGAAAGAACATCACAGCATTGCGAGATCTTGAACGGCCGGGTCATCCGGCAAGTTCGGGCTCCATTATAACGAAGTAAATTTTCCGTCATTTTTATCCACGATGTATCTCGAACCCGGGTCCCCTCATTCCGGAATAAGTCACTCTACCAATTGAGCTACGCGTACGTTTGTTCTGACTGCTATCTGCCATTATGTCGTGTGCGTCCTGCTGGCTGGTACGTCACAAGATGTTTACCGGAAAACTTGAACTCCAAGTATGACGAGGCGGCATACGCTGCGGGAGGCCTTTAACAATGCGGCGGCGATGACATGAAGCTGTGCTCCGTTGAAAGGAAGAATTGCTACAGCCAGGATATTAACGGGCGGAATAGTACAACAGGAACCGGGTACGCTGTTGTCAGGAAAGAGTGTAGTGCTACGCTACAGAAAATAGTTAATTTCGGTGTCAGTTTTTAACATCGCAATCGGACGGTTTCTTGGTTTTTTCGCACGGGATTCTTTGATGCTGAATGTATGAACTCATTTCTTCATGGAAGCTTTTTTTTAATTTAATAATCAAACTTTCACTTTGAGGCTTGCCATCTAACTTCCGTTGGAGAGAATGCGACACCTACTCTAACACTTTTCTAGAAACAAGAAAGGAATGTGCATACTTACTATTTCGTATCACGGAATTATATGCCAAAGAACGAAGGCAATCTCTGCATGTTTCTTCAAAATGTGAGACAGACATTAAAAACTACATTCTTTAGCGTCGCAGTATAATCTGTTACTCTTCCCTGACAAGAGCGTACCTGATTCCTGTTGCACTCTTCTGCCCATGAATTCCCCTCCGCAGCAAAACTTCCTTTCAACGAAGCAAAGCTTCAGGTCGTCGCCACAGCGTGTGTTTACTCATTCTATTTGGACTACTTGGAGGTAAGTTTTTCGGTAAACATCTTTAATATGCATTTCTTTTGAAATTTTACAACTTTTCTGACCAAATAATTTAGGACGCTGAAGTACACATTTATCAAAAATTGAACTAGTACTAGGTGTTCCCCTCAGCTTTTCAGATTATTATTATTATATATATATATATTTTTTTGTATGACTCTTTTCCATCAACACAAAATTTTATGTTTTGCAGTGTTATGATGTATTGATCATGATGCGCTGATTTGATCTTGGTAGAAAAAGGTAAGCTGGAAGTAGGAGTTCCCATAGCACTTTTTCAATTTTTTATGCAGCTTTACATCTCTATTTATGAGAAAGTCCAGTGGAAGTCACCATGGATTTTTTTCTTGTTTTAGTTCACATTTTTTGTTGGATGCATTGTTCTCATGTTCTTGACGCAAGAATCAGTACATTGCAAGACCACAATATTCACTAAAATTAAGATGCCCATTCATTTTGTCATAGATATATTGTTATAGTTAGAATCTATGGGCTCATTAACACCACAAACAACTGATCAACCAGTTGTCCCCGCACAGCAAGAGTTGTATAAAAATAAAATGTATCTGCGTACACAGCTATTGAAACAGAAAACTCGCTGCAAACCCGCAAACCATGATAACAATAGAATAAGATAATTTAAAGAAAAATTAATAAAACAAATAATTATTAGAACATTACAGATTCCAATGAGGACAAAATAAGCACATTCTAATTGAATGTGCAGCAACGTGTGTAAAATGGACTTTCATGGCAAAATATTAAAATATTGGACTACGAATCTCATAAAAACAAGATATTAATTAGAGAAAGTTTTTATATCCAGAAAAACAGTTCTATCAATGAACCTTCAAAAATTATAAATATCATTTTCAACAAGTTATTTCAAAAATACTGGACTTACAAAATGCATAAAGAAATTATTTTTATTTAATTTGCAACTGAAAGAGGAACCTGACAATAAAATTTAAATTCTGTGTAAACAAAACTTTTTATACAGTTCGTATACATTCAGAACAGGTCTTGATAAAATCTAGAGGCCAGAAATGTCTGTAAAAATAAAAGAACTCAGAAGATGTGAAAAATAATTAAGTTCTTCAGTTGAAATAGAATTAAGTATATTAATCTGAGTAAAGCGTTGAGTAAATGTTTTAATTGCTGTATATAGGCCAAACATTTTTATTTTTTTAATCTACATGCAAAAATTATCTGCAAACCTGCTGATTTGGAAACTATCAGCATATGCACGTACGTCTACATTCTGCTACTCTGCACACAGTGACTATTATTTGGTCGATAGAGAGTAAGGAGGGGGCCCCCGGAAATGTTTTGTGCCCTTGGCCTTGCGTGAAGTAAATCGGGCCCTGTACAGGGGTTCAGAAAAATCGCAATTTTCATAAATTTATCAATGACATGTTCATCGTATGGCTGTGCTAATAAATCCTGCCACCTAAACTGTATAGAAGAATAAATAATCTTCCATAATTTTCCTCTGAAAAGGACGAAACTGTTAAAGGAATGGCTGTGTGAAATGAAACACAATGACTTCCATCCCGATGTTCATTCTCCAATATGTTCTGCTCACTTTAATGAAAAAGATTTTGGATATTATGACACTATGAATCAAAGGCAGACGTGTTTCTTCGAATTTCAATTTAAAAAAAAAAAAAAAAAAGAGAGAGAGGTAGAAGGAAAAAAACTGATAGTATATTTGGATCAGTAATATATTAAGTTCTACATTTTCCTCCAAAGAACGAAACAAACATATCTATAATTTTTCTTTTATTTAATATTATGCATTTATTTAATTTTTCATCCGATCACCTAGTGTGCGAACCCTAGTTTGTTTCCATGTTATGTATTTGTCTGGTCTTCTAAATGTTTTGCTTTGCGAAAGGTTCCCAAGTTTATGTTTGAATGTTTCGCCAATATCTGACAATAAGAACATGAAAATTTAATATACCGTGTACGAGAAATGCTTCGTTATGACTAATGGCGATGCTCTCCTGATTCATTCGAAATAAACACCGAACACAAAATTGTCTTGGCATAAATATTTTTGCAACCCTGATTTGTTCTTCTAAGATATTAATTTCCTCTTTTTCGCCCTGTAGCTCTATTAATTTGTTGGTAGACTCCATTATGTTAAGACTGTAAAAATTACCCAACAGTATGGGAGAGCAGATAGTGACAACATTGAATCAGCAGTCATGTTGGTCTGCAGAAATTCACTTCTGACGTCACATGCATAAGGTCCATTTTAAACTTGTGAGGCCATGAAACTGAAGAAACACTTCAAAAAAATTTCTGTAAATGGACAAATAAATTGTGGCATGAAAAAACTACAAGAAACTGGTGCAAAAGTTTCAATTCCAATATTAATCAGATCTTGAGCAGTGATTTCCACGTCTTCACTTGAGCTGCGCATAGGGCAGCCGCCATTTTTTTTTTGATTGGAGGTTTAACGACCACCGTGAGCAACTCAATGGGCTATAAGCAGTCGCCCGTCCCTAATTTAGGGTCACTGGTTCCAGGGAAGGGAAAGAGCCAGTGCCGTAAGACAAGCACAACATCCATGCCTCACCGGGACTCGAACCCGGACCCCGTTCGGACGAATGATCAGAAGCCATCGCTTAGACCACTGCGCCACCGGGGCGGCACAGCCGCCATGCCTGTTGCACCTCTGGTTTTGTATTTCATAGCATGTAAACATCATTTACGAGCAAGAGCACAAAACAAAAAACCTTGCAGGGCACCAGCAATTTTGGTTGTTATAATTGAAAATAATCTCACATTAGATTCAAATTACCTAATCTGAAGATACATAGCTGGGCTATTTTGTATTTCAAAGCATGTAAACATCCTTTATGAGCAAGTGCATAAAACAAAAACCTTGCAAGGCACCAGCTATTTTGGCTGTTATAATTGAAAATAATTTCACATTATATTCAAACTCCCTGGTCTGAAGATACAGAGATGGGCTGTTTTGTATTTCAAAGCATGTTAAAAAATTTTTAGGAGCAATATAAGCCACGAACCTTGCAGGACACCAGCAGACATCAAGAGCATATAAAACAACAAACCTTGCAGGACAACAGCAGACATTAAGAGCATATGAAACAACAAACCTTGCAGGACACCAGCTGCATTCTTAGGAGAACCACGAATCTTGCAGGACACTAGCTATTTTGGCTTCCATTACTGAAAATAATTTCCCATTAGATATACATTACCCTAGTGTGAAGATACAGAACTGGGCTGTTTTGTATTTCAAAGCATGTATACATTCTTTAGGTGCAAGAATGTAAGCGACAAACCTTGCAGGGCACCAGCTATTTTGGCACTTATAATTCAAAATAGTTTCGCATTAGAATTAAACTACCTAGTCTGAAGATTTACAGCTGGGATGCTTTGGATTTCAAAGTATGTAAACATTGTTTAAGAGCAAGAGAATAAATCAGGAATGTTGCGGACAGCAGGTTTTTGCACAATTCAGAATATGCAGCAGTATAAATCACCTACCTAGTGTTTTTTTTAAATATTCTGAAAAAAAGAATCAAACACGAACAAATCTTGAAAGGCATTAGCTCGTTTTTGCATTAGTTCAACTAATTTCGCATTACATTTTGTGAATATATAGGTTTTCTGTTCCAAAGCACATGCATGTAAACATTTCGTATAAATCACGGAACTGTTTGAAAACGTTTTATCCACTACAGTCAAACCTTGGAGAACATCATCCCTCACTTTTTTTCAGGCATATCTATCTATGAAATCTGAGAGATATAGAAAACACAAACAGTATACTTAACTTCCACTACAAAACATATAGGAATGGGCCGCTTCCTAAAGTTTCATAATGAGTGAGAAATACGAAAATAATTTTAGATCTTGAAATATTAACTGATACCTGTTGGAAGCGCCTTTTAAACTGATGTACAGCAATATAAATTACGAAATACGTACGGCAAGTTTTGTTTTGTTTTTTTGATTGGAGGTTGTTGTTGTTGTTGTTTTTATTGGAGGTTTAACGACCACCGTGAGCAACTCAATGGGCTATAAGCAGTCGCCCGTCCCTAATTTAGGGTCACTGGTTTCAGGCAAGGGAGAGAGCCAGTGCCGCAAGACAAACACAACATCCATGCCTCACCGTGATTCGAACCCTGACCCCTTACGGACGAATGATCAGAGGCCATCGCTTAGACCACTGCGCCACCGGGGCGGCCTTTCTCAATGTTAACGGCCGCCCCGGTGGCGCAGTGGTCTAAGCGATGGCCTCTGATCATTCGTCCGAACGGGGTCCGGGTTCGAATCCCGGTGAGGCATGGATGTTGTGTTTGTCTTACGGCACTGGCTCTCTCCCTTCCCTGGAACCAGTGACCCTAAATTAGGGACGGGCGACTGCTTATAGCCCATTGAGTTGCTCACGGTGGTCGTTAAACCTACAATCAAAAAAAAAAAAAAAAAAAAACCTCCAATCAAAAAAAAAAAAAATGTTGAGAAAAATGCAAACGGTGGCTTTAAATTTCAGACTGTCGAATTAACCATGATAAAACACTCTGTTGCGAGACTTAGTGCGCCGCTTCCTATTGGTTGGTTCCTCCAAAACTCATAGGGACCGTATACCCATTTCGTGTCATATGTTTCTGTAGTGTGAACTGTAAAATGCCGCCTCGGTGGCAGCAGTGGTCTAAGGCGCTGGCCTCTGATCGTTCGTCCGTAAGGGGTCCGGGTTCGAATCCCGGTCGGGCATTTTTTTTGTTTTTTTTTTGTTTGTAGGTTTAACGACCACCGTGAGCAACTCAATGGGCTATAAGCAGTCGCCCGTCCCTAATTAAGGGTCACTGGTTCCAGGGAAGGGAGAGAGCCAGTGCCGTAAGACAAACACAACATCCATGCCTCACCGGGATTCGAACCCGGACCCCGTTCGGACGAATGATCAGAGGCCATCGCTTAGACC
This sequence comes from Macrothele yani, assembly GCA_039090855.1. Lineage (NCBI taxonomy): Eukaryota > Metazoa > Arthropoda > Arachnida > Araneae > Macrothelidae > Macrothele > Macrothele yani. The sequence continues at coordinate 121,719,287 of CM077009.1, read as the reverse complement.
ACTGCGCCACCGGGGCGGCCCGGTCGGGCATGGATGTTGTGTTTGTCTTATGGCACTGGCTCACTCCCTTCCCTGGAACCAGTGACCCTAAATTAGGGACGGGCGACTGCTTATAGCCCATTGAGTTGCTCACGGTGGTCGTTAAACCTCCAATAAAAAAAAACTGTAAAATGTCGTTATCGGCTGCTACGAAATAACCTGGTTTTTCGATCGGTTGGAAGTTGGTTTGGACGGTCGGATTGGCAACGGTTGGCTGGTGTGAAGTTGGCTCTCCTCTTTCTAATCAGTGAACCCCGTAGGGTACTGTTTTTTGGGTGTGTCGTCGTTGGCGAAAGCGTTCTTGTTTCGTTGCATTTTTGAAACAGCGGCTTGCTGTTTCCTCTTCTATTTTCGTTTCTTTTCCTGCTAAAGTTTTGCAGGCGGTTGGTTCTTCCCATATCCAAGGTAGGATTATTGTCTTTGCATGCTCTTGTCTGTTGTGGTCTGTTGATTCGGGGTGGGCCCTAGCTGCCGCCGGTGGGTCCGGCGGGGATGGGAGACTTGATTCCTCGACTCCAACTAAAAGAATGCGTTCTTCACCGGGTGATGAGCTTCCTCAGCTGGGTGGTTTGCTAGTTCCAGTTAATGATTTTGTTTGTTCGATTCAATGGTCTCCTCAGGAATTGCTGCGTAGGGCATTTGCGAGCGGAGTGACTCGTGGTGAAATACTTATTTCCGCGACTTCTGGGAAGCTACCCAGAGTCCGTCCTATGTTGTTGAAGAGGTTCTTCGTGGACAATATTTCCATGCATGACTCGATTTCAGACGTTCAGTTTTTACGTTCGGGTGACTTATTGGTGCGTTCCTCGAATCTCATTTGCTTGCTGGAAATTTGTCAACTTTCTAATTTTCTTTAGGTAACTGTCAAAACTCAGGTTCTTACTAAGCTTATGACAACAAAGTTTTTAGTTCGAGATGTGGACACTGAAGCCCCTGTTGATGAAATTGCTTCAGAATTGTTGGACCGTGGTGTGAACTGTCTTCGTGTTGTTCGGTTCCGACGTTCGGTAAATTCCTCGAGGGTCCCTACTTCTTCGGTCCTAGTGGAAGAACTGGGATTTACTAACCGTGACACTATCTATCTGTGGTTTTCCAGATGTGCGGTCAGATATTTCTTGGATTCGCCTAGGCAGTGTAAAAACTGTCAGCGTTATGGACATCTGCTGTCAACCTGTCGTAGTGCCGCTCGCTGTTCTCGTTGTGGTGAAGGACACGACTCTTCATTATGCTCGGCGTCGAGCTTCCAGTGCGTGTTATGCAAGGGCTCTCATCCTGCTTCTGACACGAACTGCCCAATTTACCTCCGAGAAAAGCAGATCCTAGATATTATGGCTTCGAAGCATCTCAGCTATCCAGAAGCTCGGGACTCTGTGCGTCAAGTCCACCAGGCCTCCTATGCGGCGGCGGCGGCGACTCAGGCTCAACCTCCGTGTGCTTGCTCCTCTGCCTTCCCTCAGCTTCTGGACATTATCTCTAAACTCACCAGTAAATTGGACTCTTTGACGAATCTTCTTTCACCTCCTTCCCTACATGCTGGCCCCACATCATCCGTTGCACAGGTGCCACAGGCTGAAATTTTGCAGAATCCTCCTACTACAGTTGCAGCGTGCCCAGCTTCTTCAGTGCCTACTGAGCAACCTTCTGACACTGGCCTAAGCGCCGATGAATTCCTGTCATGCGAAAAATCTGTGGTTCCGTATATAGAGTCTGCTGCGGAATCCGTCAAACTTTCTCACTCCAGAACCTACTCGTGTCTTCCATGCGCCATGCCTTTCTCTTCTCGTCCAGCCTTGCTGTCACACCTGAAAGCTCATCGTGACGACGGTAAGTTTCTTTGTGGCCTCTGTTCCATGCGGTTCAAGACGGCATCTGGCCTAGCGGATCACTTTTCTCTTCATGAATAGCTGGTCGCTGGTCCAATGGAATGCGCAGTCCCTTCGCTCCAAAAGATCTTATTTCACCGACAGTTCTATTTTTTCTACAGCCACGATTTTGACTACCCAAGAATCCTGGCTATCTCCTGGTCTCTCTTTTTCCCTCCCAGCCCGTACGGTGTATAGGAGTGATCGGGGGAGGGTCGGGGGTGGCCTCTTAACTGCAATTAGGTCGGATATCTCTTCCAGATTGGTGGACATCTTCGGCTCGGATTCGAACGAGCAGCTTCTTGCGACGGATATCTTCTCCGGCGACACCACGCTCAGGATTATTAATTTATACATTCCCTCTCCTCCCCTCTCGGCGCTCTTGCTTGGACGGATCGAACAACTGCTCACTGATTGTTGTATGGTGGTTGGTGATTTCAATATTCAACACCCTAGCTGGGGTTCTACTTCTCCGAGCCGGGGAGGTACTGAGTTCGTGGACTGGCTTTGCTCGCAAGATCTTTGTCTCCTAAACTCGGGGGCCTCTACCTTTTACAGGGGTTCAACTTGTTCTGTTTTGGACCTCACCATGTGCTCTCCTCAGCTGGTTCCGTACTGCTCCTGGTCTGTGGATAGTGACCTCTACGGTAGCACCCATCATCCTGTCATTACAACATTGGAGGCAGGGATGTTTGGCTCCCCTCCCCTCCTGCTCTGGGTCTACAACCAGTTGCTTGGTCAGTGGCTTGGCCTTCTATCCAGAAGATTATCCGTGGTGAACTTCCTTCCACTCCTGACGGTGCCGCTATGATCCTGGACCGCATTTCCCTGATTCTCCACGCTTCTAGTCGGCTCAGCGGTCAGCGTCGACGTTGGTCTCCCTGGTGGGACTCTGATTGGGCTCAGCGGCTTCACAAGAAACGTTGCCTCCTTCGCTATGTCAAGTCATCCGGCTGCCTCTTCGCTTGGTCATTATATCGGCAGGAAGAACGGAATCTTCGCCACCTCCTCATTCTTATGAGACGTGCCTACTGGAAGGCACAATGCAACGACACCTCGAGGCCAGGCTTCGTTTTCTCCCTCTTGCGCCGTCTGAAATCTCATGTTGGTTCGAGCCCGGATCACCTGCTACTTCGGATTGGCGATTTCCTTGTTGCTGATCCGGCGGAGCAGGCTTCGGCGTTTGGTGAACTCTTTTCCACTGCCTCGGGCTGTTCGGTGCACTCCTTTTCTATTGACCATGATGACTCTTCTCTTGAGATGAATGCGTTACTTACTGCCAGTGAAGTTGCCGGGGCTATTAATGGATCGCCTCGACGCTATGCACCCGGCCCTGATGGATGTACTTACGAACTGGTGAGATGTATATGGAGGTGGAATTCGTCTTGGCTGGTTGACCTCCTTAACCTTTTTTGGTCAGCCGGCGTTCATCCTTCCTGCTGGAAAGAGTCCTGGATGATTCCGATACAGAAGCCTAACAAACCTGCTCTCGACTTATCATCGTACCAAATGATCACTCTCACTTCAGTTTTTTCGAAGATCTTGGAGAAAGTCCTGGTCTCTCGCCTAACAGACTTCATTATCTCTCATCAACGGATCAGCAAGCTGCAATTCGCATTTTTGCCTGGACGTTCCACATCAGCGTGCCTTCTGTCGATCCAACGTCATCTTCTGGTGGCTCGAGCTAGACATAATTATGTTTTTCTGGTGTCTTTGGACCTTCAGGCGGCATATGATTCGGTCTGTCATCCTGCTCTCCTAGGGAAATTGGCGTCTCTGGGTGTTCGTGGTCGTCTTCTCCGTTGGCTGGCTGACTACCTTGCTCGGCGCAGATTTCGCGTTCGTTGGCGGGGAACGGTGTCTTCCTCCTTTCCGCAGTGTCGAGGTGTTCCTCAGGGTAGCTCCATTTCACCTATCCTTTTTAACTTATACATTGATGATGTGGTTGATTGCTGTCATCTGAATGCGCATATGTTCTTATTTGCAGACGATATTTTTATTGTTTCCTATAGTCCCAACCGGGCGGCGGCACTTAGCTATATGCAATCCTCTTTGGATTCCATTGTTCAGTGGGCATCATCCTGGGATTTACACCTCTCTCTTTCTAAAAGCTTCGCGGTTGACTTTTCTCGTAAGCGCCGGTCGCCTGCCCCTCCTTTCTTGCTGGGCTCTGACTCAGTGACTTGGCAGTCCTCCATCAAGATTTTAGGGGTCTGGTTTAACTCCTCCCTGACTTGGTCTTCCCACCTCACGCACGTCAAGAAGTCAGTCTTCAGAGCCTTGTCTGCTGTTAAAGTTGTTTGTCATCGCCGGTGGGGTCTTGGCTTCCCCAACGCTGTCGCCTTTGTCGTTGCTGTGATTCGGCCTATTCTGGAATATGCGGCTCCGGTTCTGTTCGCCTCCCCCACCTATCTCTACGACGCTCTCGAAGTTCTGCTCAACCATGCACTCCGTACAGATATTCACCTCCCTCGTTCGACGCCTGTGGCGGTCTTGCGTGCCGAATGTGGAATCGCTAGCGTGCGTTCTCGAATCACCATCCTGACAGTCCGCTTTTTGTACCGCCATTTGTCGATGGGACAGCGTTCGCCTATCGCTCATCTTCTTCTGGAAGAGGACGCCTTGTCATTCTACGCTTGGAAATCCCATGGCTTTCCCCTTGGAATCGTGCTCAGTCGCTTCCGACAGGAGCCGTTTTTCGTCAACAGCGATCTTCTTCAGGCTCTGTCGGCCCCTCCTATTTCGTCTGCACCTTGCTACTCGATTATTTGCTCGGGTCTCCCTTTTCAACAACGATATCTGCATCCGATGCTTATCAGACATTGCTTTGGGGTGTTCTTGGCCCAGTTCTCAGCGTCACACCAGATCGTTGCTACTGACGCTTCGAAGATTAACTCCTCGGTGGCGATCGGGCATTTTTTTCCACGGAACAAATCCAACCGTTCGTTCTCCTTCTCGACTATTTCCTCAGTGTTCTCGGCTGAAGCATGGGCCCTAATATCAGCGCTTGAATTTGCTCCCGGATGTGCGGTGGCCTCTTGCTGCTTACGGATAGTCGTTCTGTTCTACAGGCCTTGTTGGCATTAAATCGCAAATCTCCAGACATTATCGTTCTTCTGCATGATTCTCTTCAACGCCTCCGTTCTTTCTACGAGGACATTGTGCTCGTTTGGTGCCCGGCTCATGTTGGTCTTCCAGCGAATGAGGCCGCTGACGCTGCCGCCCGACGGGGCCATGCTGAGGGCCTGGCCTTGTTTCCCCCAGTTACAGCCTCCGACGCTGCTCGGCACAGTGGTAACATGCTCATCACCGCTTCTGATTCATCCTGGCTTTCGTCCGGGTGGGCAGAGCTGTATCCGTTCATCAGCTTCCGTCACAGATGGCCTAGCGAACACTGTTATCGAAGCTCCTCAGCAATCATAATTCAAAAATTACGCACGGACACGGCACCTTTAAACAGCTACCTCTTTCTGATTCGAAAACGTTCTTCCCCGATGTGCTTCTGTGGCTCCGGGCCAGAGACTGTTCCTCACTTCCTCCTCTCCTGCCCTGCGTACAGTGCATATCGGAGGATTTGTTTTGGAGTGACAACCCCTCCTTCCTCAACCTCCGTCTCTGCTCAAATGTATTCTTTGTTGGACTTTCGGGACGCTTCCGTGGCAAAACGTAAAGTTCGGGCCTTGGAGAAATTTATTACTCTCTCAAGACGTTTCTCTGTGAGGACGCTCCTGTTCTAACATTCCTTCTCATGAGCGTGCCCCTTTGATGGACTTTTGTGCTGCTACTGTGACTTCACGTGCTGGTCGCAAGGAGGTTCTCCTCTGTGGCTGGTCGTGCATCTTCGTGTCTTACTGATCAGGAAATATTTTAGCTATTTCCGCATGGCCAACTAGTTGCTGTGAGGCACAAAGCTTTGTCTATAAGCCTCATCGTCTTATTAATAATAAAAAAAAATAACCTGTATGATTTTCTGTTTTCCCTCGTAATTGTTCCGTTTGCCGGCGATATTTCATTCATTTTCATTTCGGGTTTCTTGCTTATCGTAAATAAGCGTTACAGCACTTCAACTTTTATTCTTTTCAATCGGGATCGACTGTTCTGCATCTGATATTTCCTTCGGGAAAGACTAAACAATGTAATATAAATATGAGCCTTGTAAACATCGAAATTGAAAAAAGAAGGAAATTAATCGGGTTCTTATTTTATAAGGTGAGATTTCTACCTGTAGATTTTGGAAAGTGTTTCATTGGAACCCTTTAAGTTCAGTTAAATGAAACTTTACTGCAAATTTTCATGAGTTGTTTAATCTGAGGATTTGGGAAAATGTAATTAGTAAAACAGTGCTGAAATGTTGCCATTCATTACTTTGCCGTAAGTGAGCCCATTTGCTTTACCTCTGCAGTTTTTATTGTAATTCTTTTTGCATTCTGCTTTCCTTGAGCATAATGAAGCATAAGACCACTAATAGTAATATCACTTCACATGCTAGCAAGGCTTCTAGTATAAGAAATGAACAAGATTTGAGCCGCCCCGGTGGCGCAGTGGTCTAAGCGATGGCCTCTGATCATTCGTCCTAAAGCGGTCCGGGTTCGATTCCCGGTGAGGCTTGGATGTTGTGTTTGTCTTACGGCACTGGCTCTCTCCCTTCCCTGGAACCAGTGACCCTAAATTAGAGACGGGCGACTGCTTATAGCCCTTTGAGTTGCTCACGGTGGTCGTTAAACCTCCAATAAAAAAAAAAAAAAAACAAGATTTGATAAACATGGATCACAGTACTTCCCCAGTAGAAGTGGTTGATAGCAGTTATGGGACACTTCTAAAAGGAGCAGTAGTACATTCCACAGTTATGCAACAATTGGAAGAACTGAAACTTGATTCTACAAAAGGTAGCCAGCAGAATTATTCTGGTAAAACTACTATGCTCTTAGCATGCCAAGAAAAGTATGAGGAAGGAGCAGAAAATGTTGTTCCTTTACTTTTGCAGGATGGAGCTTATGCAAACTTGAGAGACAAAGAGTGTATTAAAATTATTCTTGAGTGCAATGCTAATCAAAACTGGTGTAGGAACAAATTTTTGAAGTTTTTACTCATTGCTGCTGCAAAGGATGGACATGTGGAATGTTTAAAAATATTCCTTGAGTACAGTACTCATCCAAACTTCACCACAGAGAATTTACTAGTGATTCCTCTTATAGTAGCTACTAGAAATTGTCACTCAGAATGTGTAAAATTACTCCTTGGTTACAATACAGATCAAAGCTTGTACATGCATGAAATACTAAAGTGTGTACTCGTTATTTCTGCAAAGAATGGCTGTGTGGAATGTTTAAAAGTATTCCTTGAGTGCAATTTTGACCCAGACTGGAGCTCGGAATTTCTTCTGATTCTGCTTATGACAGCTGTTCAGAATGATCGTACAGGATGTGTAAAAATACTTCTTGATTACCATGCTGATCCCAACTTGAACATGGGTCCATTTCTAGTAAAAGCATTCCACGCTGTTAAGAAAGATAATGCAGAATTGGTAAAAATACTCCTTGATTACATTAATGATTCAAACTTTAACACAGATGCATTGTCAGAGACTCCACTTATTTCTGCTGCTAAAAAAGGTCATACAGAATGTGTAAAAATAATTAGTGAACACGATGCTAACTTGTGCTTGAATATATGTGAATTATCGTTGACACCACTCATTGTTGCTGCAAAGAAAGGTCATACAGAAAGTGTGAAAATTCTCCTTGAATACAATGCTGATCCAAACTTGATAAAGAATACGTGCTTAGGAACTCCACTCATTTATGCTGCTGAAAATGGCCATGCAGAGTGCATAAAACTTTTGCTCAATTACAAATCTGATCCAAATCTCAGTGCAAATAAAATTCCAGCCACACCACTCATTGCTGCTGCTAGCCAAAATCGTACGGAGTGTATGAAAATACTCCTTGAACACAATGCTAATCCAAACTTAATAATGGATCGATTACAAGGGACTGCACTTATTGTTGCTGCTGAACTTGGCCACACAAGATGTGTTAAACTTTTGCTTGCTTACAAAGCTGATCCAAATTTGAGTGCAGGTGCATTTCCAAAGACTCCACTCATTACTGCTGCTGAAAATGGTCACCCAGAATGTGTAAAAATTCTGCTTGAATACAAAGCTAATCCAAACGTACTCACAGGTCTATCGCCAGGGACCCCACTTATTGCTGCTGCTAACAAAGGTCATACAGAGTGTGTAAAAATACTCCTTAATTACAGAGCTGATCCACACTTGAAAAATGAACTTTTACCAGAGACTCCACTCATTGCTGCTGCTGGAAATGGTCACACAAAATGTGTAAAAATTCTGCTTGAATACAAAGCTGATCCAAATGTACTCACGGGTCTATCGCCAGTGACTCCACTTATTGCTGCTGCTAAGAAAGGCCATACAGAGTGTGTAAAAATACTCCTTGATTACAAAGCTAATCCAGACTTGAAAAAAGAACTTTTACAAGAGACTCCACTCATTGCTGCTGCTGGAAATGGTCACACAGAATGTGTAAAAATTCTGCTTGAACACAAAGCTGATCCAAACTTGAGCGCAGATGCATTTCCAAAGACTCCACTTATTGCTGCTGCTGAGAATGATCAGATAGAATGTGTAAAAGTTCTGCTTGAATACAAAGCTGATCCAAACATAAACATGGGTACATTTCCAGGGACTCCACTTATTGCTGCTGCTGAGAAAGGTCATATAGAGTGTGTAAAAATACTCCTTGATTACACAGCTGATCTGAACTTGAAAAAAGAACATTTACTAGTGACTCCACTCATTGTTGCTGCTAGAAATGGTCACACAGAATGTGTAAAAATTCTGCTTGAATATAAAGCTTATCCAAACATACTTGCGGATCTATCTCTAGCGACTCCACTTATTGCTGCTGCTGAGAAAGGTCATATAGAGTGTGTAAAATTACTCCTTGATTACAAAGCTGATCTGAACTTGAAAAAAAAACAATTACTAGAGACTCCACTCTTTGTTGCTGCTAGAAATGGTCACATAGAATGTGTAAAAATTCTGCTAGAATATGAAGCTAGGCCAAACGTGTTGATAGTTGCATTTTCAAGGACTCCACTTATTGCTGCTGCTGAGGAAGGTCATATAGAGTGTGTAAAAATACTCCTTGATTACAAAGCTGATCCAAACATATTCACAGATCTACCTCCAATGACTCCACTTACTGCTGCCACTGCAAAAGGTCATACAGAGTGTTTAAAAATACTCCTTGATTACAAAGCTGATCCAAACTTGAAAACTAACCATTTACTAGAGACTCCACTCATTGCTTCTGCTAGAAATGGTTACACAGAATGTGTAAAAATTTTGCTTGAATACAAAGCTGATCCAAATATGCTCACGGATCTATCATTGAGGACTCCACTCATTGCTGCTGCTGGAAATGGTCACATAGAATGTGTAAAAATTCTGCTCGAATACAAAGCTGATCCAAACATACTCACAAATGTATTGTCAGAGACTGCACTTCTTACTGCTGCTGACGGTGGCCATACAGAGTGTGTAAAAATACTCCTTGATTACAAAGCTAATCCAAACTTGAAAAAAAAAAAAATTACGAGATACCCCACTCATTGCTGCTGCTAAAAAGGGTCACACAGAATGCCTAAAAATTCTGCTTGATTATGAAGCTAATCCAAACATATGCATGGATACATTTCCACAGACTGCACTTATTGCTGCTGCTTTTCATGGTCGTGCAGAATGTGTAAAAGTTCTCCTTGACTACAATGCTAATTCAAATTTGTTTGTGCATGTACCATTGATAGTTGGGTTTGTCCCACCCCTGCATGTGACAATTTTCCATAATGAGCTTGCTTGTATGAAGCTGTTATTAAACAAAATGGATCACCAACTCCTAAAGAATGCTCATACTTCTCCTGATTATATATGTCCTCTTCAGATGGCTGTTGAGCATAGAAGACGCGAGTGCCTAGAAACTCTGCTTTCTTTTGGTTTCCCAGTAAATAGCTTGCATCATAGAAAGATGAACCAGTTGGATATCCTGCATCATCATTTCCAAACTGATGTCGATATTCCACCACTTCCTAATCATGAAACTGCCTTGTCATTGGCTGCAAAGACCAGAGATTTAAATTCTATGAAAATCTTATTGAAATATGGGGCCAATGTGAATCCAGAATGTTACAGTATTAATAATAATGATGGTATGGAACCAAAGTTATCCTACCCTCCAATCTTAAGTGCATTGGTGGGGAAATGTTGGGAAGCAGTCGACTTCCTCGTAGAGCATGGCTGTGATATCACTTACTATCGTGCAGATGTTCCTACCAATGAGTGTTTGCTTGTCTCTTTCCATAAATATTCTGCTACCAAGGATTTGCTACTGCGGGGTTCTGATCCACATTTGCTTTTTCAGAAGGGAAGCATTCGTAGTCAGCAGTACTTTGTTCAATGCTTCTCTTGTGTGGACCGGTTCAGTCAGGATGACATTTTTCATATTTTAGAGCTTCTGCTTCAATTCACTGCAGTCACTGGACCAGTTCAGAGTTCTTTCCATGCTGTTTCTGTGAAATGCCGGGAACTCCTTAAGGATGACTACAATGCTGAAAGGTGGAATGAAATCTTGCAGGAAGTGGATAAACCGTCATCTCTGAAGCGCTTGTGTTGTGTCAAAATGCGGCAGTTGATGATTTCCAGACGTAGTTATTCCTCTTTCAAAGCAGCTGTTAATCATCTTTGCTTGCCACAGATATTAAAAAAATATCTGTTATACAATGAGTAAGATAACTGATACACACAGTTTACGAAAGTAAGACACACTCACTTCTGTTCTTGTAGTAGTTCTGTAATTCTGGTTGAAACAAATGAGAAAAACAATTATAATTGAAAGAAATTATCAGGATTTTGCAGGTAAATTATTCTTTTTTAGCTGTGTTTGAGATGTTTTAGTTTTCCTCTGTTCAGAAGCAATTTCTGTAGGTTTTGGTATGGTTTGTAAAAGTTGTCAATCAAAAAATGTTTAGAATACTGAAATATCTCAAATAAAAAATATTAATGTCCCAAAATAATATAAAATGGTGAAAATTTATTTAAATAAATTTTCACATTATGTTTAAGTAATGTGAAAATTTTTATTTGCAAATGATTTAAAATAATTTCAAATTGTAAAATATTCATTAGGATATCACAGCTATTTAACATGTATTTCAATCATGAAAGAAATACAGGATTAGGCCATATAATACAAATTTTGAAGATGATGATCCGATTTTTGGCGTAAATGTGACAAGGGTGGTAAGTCAGATAATATCCGAAAACTTGAAAATTTCATCGTCCTGGAGCCGGACTCGAACCCGCGTCTCCCAGAAAACGCCCGGGTATGCTAACCACTACACCACCCAGAATGACCAAGTTTCAAGTTTCCAATCAATTTGAATATAACCGTCACAGGATTCACTAGTCGAAGCAACCGGCATTCATGTTTAGCGAATCTGGAGGTTAAGAATCTTATCCCGTGTTTGCCCGGAGAAGCAGGTAAATCATGAAAGAAATACGGGATTATGCCATATAATACAAATTTGAAGATGACGATCCGATTTTTGGCGTAAATGTGACAAGGATGGTAAGTCAGATAATATCCAAAAACTTGAAAATTCCATCGTCCTGGAGCCGGACTCGAACCCGCGTCTCCCAGAAAATGCCCGGGTATGCTAACCACTACACCACCCAGAACGACCAAGTTTACCCGGGCGTTTTCTGAAAGACGCGGTTTCGAGTCCCGCTCCAGGACGATGAAATTTTCAAGTTTTTGGATATTATCTGACCTACCATCCTTGTCACATTTACGCCAAAAATCGGATTGTCATCTTCAAAATTTGTATGTATTTTAATATTCTGTGTACCTTTGTTCTATTAAAACATAGTAATTATATTTTGAATTTTTGATATTTCTCAGTGAACATAATTTTTAACAGTAATGTGAAAACTTCTTTAATTCCAGTGATGTATTTTGTTACTTGAACAGAATTCTTTTATGTCACACTGGTAAAGATCCAGACTTAGAAATTTTGCTAGTAGACATTGGCCACCAAGACCAAAATTGTTAGTGGCCATAAAAAAAGTCAGTGGCCAAACTTTGAAAAAATCGAATTGTATATTTCATACTATTATTTTTATAAAATTGCTTACTATAATATCAATAACAGGGCACAAGATTTCCGGTCGCCAGCTCGCCATTGGCGAATGAAGAATTGTCGTTGGCGAGTAAAACTTTTCTCATTGAATTACCACAATTTCGTTGTTAACAGCCACGGCTATTATGATGATAAAAGGGGGGGGGGTTGGTTTTTTAAATATGTGGCACATGTGGTGCTACTGATATGCTGATTTTGTTTTCTGTAATTACTTTTTTTCCCCTCTGAAATTTCCACACTGATGAGTAAACCTTTTCAAAGCATTTTTTTTTTTTTTTTCTCTTCCATAAACTGCTGAGTTCTCGGTGCTCGTATAGCCTGCAGAGTGATCTGTAAAGATCACTCTGCAGGCTTGTTTATGTGCCGCTACTGGGAACTGACTCACTCAAATGAACTTCAACCAGCGGAGGGGGGGGTTAATCCCATCAAGAGATGCAGGCAGACCACAGCAGATACAATCCCTCAAACAAAGAAAGAAAAGCCAAAAATGAACAAGCTTCCCTCAGATTTATGACACCCTCAATTGAGCTACTAGAATGAACTTTTAAGCAGTGCGCGAAAACACAAAACACCGGATCTTCAGCACTGCATTTTTTTTTCTTTACTTTTGATAGCAAAGACATAATGGACAAACTCAACTCCGTTCACTGGGGAAAAAATAAAATCTGGCACTATTTTAATTGTATTTTTAAAAACTGGAAAGAGCAGTGTTTTTTCTTTGCGAAAACAATTTTTGTAAGTATTTTACTGTTAAAAAAAAGTGTGAATCACTGTAGATACTAATTTTCTAAGAAAACTGCTCACTGTCAACAGTTGATGGAGGATTTTCACAGTCATCGTTATTAAATTCATGAAATGTTTACCTAATGGAAAAAATATTTGGAAGACGTGAATGATTAATAAAAAATTATAGTAGGATAAAAATGTGAATTTAAACACAGTATTTCTATCCTATGTAACCAAATGGTTTAACTTTAGGGATCAGCCCATAAAATGACTGTTTTCTACGCATCCCCAGTTTAATAGCGCTACAGCTATTAACACGTGTGCAGCACATACGGCAACGTTTGCTCCCAAGATGACTAAATTAACTTTTCGGCAAAACCTTAAAATTTTATTATAAATACCATATGTACTCGCGTAAAGCCGAAAGTTTTTGGAAGAAATCCTTTTTTTTTTTTTTTTTAGTGAAAGTGTCGGCTTATATGCAGGTCCCGTTGTTTTTTTGCCAATTTCTAGCTGTTGAACTACGGGGTGGTGCAGTGGCCTAAGCGGTGGCCTCTGATCATTCGTCCGAAAGAGGTCCGGGTTCGAATCCCGGTGAGGCATGGATGTTGTGTTTGTCTTACGGTACTGGCTCTCTTCCTTCCCTGGAACCAGTGACCCTACATTAGGGATTGGCATATTGCTTATAGCCTATTGAGTTGCTCACGATGGTCGTTAAACCTCCAATCAATAAAAAAAAAAGAACTGGGGGGGGCTCAGTTTATACGTGAGTATGTGCGGTATGTAAAATGCTGGGGTTTTTTTTCCGCTAGCAGCATTCTCCTTTCATGTGATGTCATGATCTTTGATTGGAGATTACAACCTTTGCAAAGCCTTCACGCATTGTGAGCTATCAAAGTTCTTTCTGAATTGATAGAATCCTTGAAAAACAGATTGAAAGTGATGTATATTATTAGATTATTCTTATGAAACCATGCATGTATAATTGTGTAAACCAATGCTATCTGTCGTTTGGTGGACAAGGGTTCGAAATGCTAAAATACCTGCCAGGTTTTGATTTACCAGTAGAATTTACGGAAATGTAACTTGCTTTACCGGCAGAGTGTTAATTTTACAGATTTGATTCTTCCAGATTTTTTTTTTTTTTTCTGATGATTTTGCACTCAGCATTAAAACTTTTTATTTAACATAATCCATTTAAATTGAAGCACCAATGTAAGTTACAAATAAATTTCTCAGTTACTTGGGAACATTTGTCTGCAGTTTTCCCCACATGTTGTTTCGAACGTTAAAGAACTTACACCGCACGTAAACGGTATGTAAACAGCTGCAGCTGGGCTTGTTTATCTCTCGACGTGTTGACAGATGGGCGGGCATCCTCCATTGGAACACGTCTTTATTACTCCTAGTTCGAAATGCGTAGAAAAATAATTCAAGCGGAATTTAAATCTGTGGAATTTTTGAGCCATGATGAAATTAAACAAAAGCTGCCGTTTTGTGAAATTAAAAATCCATTTGGGGCATGGTTTTGTAACTTATCTGGCAATAACTAACGAAAGAATGCAGTATTATGGGAAATTAAAAAATAAATAAATTCAATGCTCATTTGACCCAGTGCTTCTCCAGCAATGATTTATTTTGCTGGTCCTTTAGTCAGTAAGTTTTCTACGCTTTCCAACCATAGATTGTAATATGTTCCAGATTTGTCTGTCTGTACGATAATTTGCATGATGTCTTCACTGGATTCAACGAAATTAGTATGTTGGGGTCCATACTCATTTGTCGTATGATGTTCGTAACTAAAATTCTAAACCTTTATTTCTTGATAACAACTTTCAGTTGATCTCTGCTTTCCTAGCTGACCAGCTCAATCGGATAACTCGGTAGTCGCTATTTTTTCCTCTGCAAATTGCATCTCTTTAAGCTGTAGCTGTTTTACTATAGCAGTTTTAGTTGCATTTTTTTTTACTATGAGCAGCAATATAAGAAGGAGGAGGGGGGGGGTACTATAAACTATCAAACATTCCGTGATGCGAATTCTGCGAAATTCCTGTGTATTGCAAAATTTGAAAAATACGCATTTTGCACTATGTGTCGATGTAATTTCAGCGTTTCGCGTGGTTGAATTATATTACTAATCATATTTCTAGTGCCAAGCATAAATCTAATGTTGACTACGTGGGGAAAATATATGAAATTAACTTCCTTTGTTAAAAGTTTATATGAACTGAATGCGAATCATGCAAAATGTTCACTTCGTTTTTAGTTGAGCCTAATTTACCAATTAGTGTCCCTCAGTCTAAGTCACCATAAGATAAACCTAGTATGAAAATGGTTCGTTTTTTAAAATATTTTAGTTTGTTCCGTGACGGCATGGGATACAATCCTATTGGATTTGGGGGTCAAAGGGTGGGACTTCCATAAAATCAAGTTTTTATCTCTTTATAGATCAAAATGATAGCATAGTAATGAGAAATTATGTATAGATTATATTTTAATCGAAATAAACGTGCTGATAAATTCAAACATCTGTAGTCATATTATATCATTAACATATCATTTTTTAATTGATATGTTCGATATATTTAATAATACGCGCGACAAGTAATTTCATCAAATACTGTATATCAATAATTTTTTTTATGGATTTCGGTTTCTGAAAGTTCGCAGGTATGCGCTAAGGAGTGGCGAGTGGTTTTTTTTTTTTTTTTTTTTTTTTTTTTTTTTTGGCGAGTGCGTTTGATCTCGAAAATGTTCCCCCTGTCAATATGTTTTATTTTGCATATTTCAATTATGGTATGCTTAAAAGTTGAAACTGAAGTAATAAAATACATAAATTAATCTTTGTAGTTTGAGCAACAAGATTTCACACTATCCTCCCACCATAGTTTTATCCCATTTTCAGGGTCAAAATTACTCATTTTTATTCCTAATGTTTTGACCTTAATGAGACTTACAAGTCTGTTCTTGTTCATTAGAAGGCTTCTTTCACCTAATTGTGTTTTTAACTGCTGACCAAAGACATTCTACATGAACATTTAACAGCAGTGCCATTAAAAGCACAGTTACTGGATCTCTCATGATTTCAAAAGGCTTTAGATTATCTGAATTCTCCAATTTGTGTAACAAAGCATTTGAAATTCATGAAATTCTGTTAGGATTCAAACTAACAAGAATCTTCTTGATTTGAAGCCACTCTTCCAAAGCACGATCAGGGTTAAACTTTAAAACTTTGCATATTTCAGTTATTGCATCATCACCATGATTGTTTAGGCCTTCTTTGGGAAATAGCACCTCATCTAAAGAGCAGACATATATTTGCAGAAAACAGGTGTTTGGACATTATTAAAAACAAATATTTTCAACTTTTTGTGCAATTATTTTCCAATAAATCAATGCTGTTTTCTGTACAACTTAGTCCTATATCTTCATCATCTGCAACACATCTTCTTTGATTACATGCTGTGCTGATTTGGTGGCCTTCAAATGTTGATGGCATGTCATCATTTTGAGACAAAGATTCCTTAAAAAAGGACCAATTTGCCCCTTTATCTGCAGATTTTAAAACAGCCAACTCTAGTTCAGTAACATAGTGCAAAACACTACTGATGTCCACATCAGTTTTTTCCAGCTTTCTAGAACAATCAGCAACACATGAGATTATGTCAGAAAATCCATTGATCTTCTGAATGGATATATATAACCAAAAGTTGATTTAATAAAACTGAGCTAGAAATTGGAATTCCAAAAGATGATCATGTAAGAAGTTTTATGGGTTTCATTCATGTTTTTTTAACTGTGCTACTGCCTGTTTTGCAATTTAGGAGTTTTTAACCACGTCTAAGAAACTATCAGATTCAATTATTTTTACCACAAGTATGTATTTCGATAAAAAACTTATGTAGTTTCATGTGAATCTGTTTCACATTTTTCAAAAAGGAGTTTGAAAAACATGAATTTTAAAAAATTGAATATTGGCATTATGTTCTAACATAGAAACTTTATCTCTCACGGAAATTAGGAAGTGGGATGTTTTTCTTGAGGTACTAATAAAAGCATACTGATTACAGTAAAAAGTGCTTGGGAAGGCAGATAATATGAAAAAAAGTCTGCTTTTTGCTGACTGTGATAAGTCATAGATATAAGTCAAGAAACATATCCAGGTTATTTGGGGTTACTACTCATTTTGCCAAATTAAATTCTCTGTTTTCTTATCTGCAGACAATAGTGTTTTTAAAAGCCACACAAACTGTATTTGAATTGGATGAAAAATATTACAGAAACAACACTAACCGACAAAACTTGAAATAAATCATCTGCTGATGGTAAGGTGAAAAAAAGCAGTCTAACACATAGAAAAAAAAAATCTTCGCCAATCTTGTAAACATCAAAACTGGTGTAAAAAGAAGAAAGTACTTATGCACAGGAATACCATACCTGCCAACATTGGCAAGAGCCTTGTCAGTGGTAAACAGCATTATTGTGCGGCATACATAGTCGCTTTTTTACGAAACTATGCATCTCTTTGTGAAAAAGAAATATGTGCCACAACAAAACGTTACAACAAACAATGACACTAATGAAAATTAACACGTGCGAAACACAAAGTTGATTCCCCTGGCGAGGGCATGATAGGTAACATTGTGAGATTTCAGTTCAGAACATCCACCAGTAAAATCGGTCAGATGCATTCTAAATCCCACAACGTTTGACAGACAGGAAATCCAAGCAAGTGAACCCGCAGTGCGTGAACCTCTACTTACTGTATGATCATACTACCTCTAAAATTGTAGTTTATGTCAAGATGAGACCAAAGAAGGAAAAAAACGCTGAACGTTTTAACTGGGTGAAAAATGAAAACACACAGCAAAAATGTGGACTACTGTCAGTTTGTCTTGTGTTGACTCTGCAGCTGCACAGCATCCGTTGCTTAATTTTTCTTTCTCTCCCTATTTCTTCATTGACGCTTTTCTTTCCTTTCTTTTTTATGCCCTCTGATAACATTAACTTCATCCATCATGCTGAAAGAACTTTTAGCCTGAAGACCATGAGTGTGTGATATCAAAGCTTTAACTATTTTAGATAAATGGTGTAACTTTGAGAATATCAGTACTCTTGAACATCATGCACCAATTTTTAAAAAAATTTCTACTTTGTCACTTCCATTTTTGCGAATTTCTCCCTCCCTTATCAAGCTTAAATACAAAAACTTATGGAATGGGGAGAGGGGCGTTGTTTAACAATGCGGGAGAGTGAGAACATCGCGGGGGTGCCATTACGGTAGAAATCTTTGCACCGTCAGACTTCCGGTTTTGGAAATTTTCCCGCTATTTTCAAGCTGAAAGGCAAATATTTATGCAGTGAAATGTTATTTAACAATAATACTGGGCAAATATAACATCGCAATAAAAAAGGAATTACGATTGCGGAAAAATTCTGAACTCCGTCGACCTTCCGTTATCGAAATTTTCGTAAAGACGGGATTCCGTCCTCCGACGAACAGCTCCCCTCCCACAAAAAAAATTATGTTCACTTGTGCATTGATCTCGCGAATGACCAAAATAATACGAAAAAGGCGTGATTCCTCGATTTCGCGGAAGAACCTGTTGCCTGAAGATTACGGCAAAATTTCTGCTGCGTCTAACCTCCGTTTTCGAAAATTTTTGCCTACTATTTCAAGCTGAAATATAAGCATTTATGCAATAAAATCATATTTAACAAGAAAACTGGACACAAAAGCAACATTGGGAGAAAAAGAATCACTATTACGGTAATGTTTTTACACCGTTTTCGAAAGTTTTGAAACACGAAATACAGTCTCCAGACGGAAAATGCCCCCTCCCCCGCAAATTGTCTTGAGTTTTACACTGATCCTGAGAACGATCTAAATGATGACAAAAAACGCGGAATTCAGTGAATCCACTGAAGAATCTCGTGTATATCATAAAACAATAGCAAAATGAAAATTTGTAGTTTCAACAGCGAAGTCCATAGTTCCATAGTCAAACAACTAAATCCGTAGAAACTACGGACATTCTGTAGTAGTTGGCAGGTATGAGAATACTATTATAGTACAACCTCGAAAATCCGGAATCGGCAAAGTGCAGACGATTCCGGAATTTAGAAATTTCCGGATTATAGAGAGTTTGGTTAAAATTCAAACTTTGTATTAACTGAATACACTATAAAACACTATATTTGATAAAAATAATGACAAAAAGCCAAGTTAACCAATTAATTATTTTTTTTTTTAAGTGATCATGAAAAGCGGATGGAAAACTTGGTCAGTATTAATTCGTAAAATAAATTGTTTCTTTTTAGCCGGCCGCTTTGCGATGCTCAAAAGCCCACAGGTACACGCTAAATTCGGCACTGGAGACTGTAGCGTATGCTCTCTTTCAGTGAACATTCATAAAAAATAAAAAGAAATGCCTAACTTCTAAAGTTTTAATCAGATTTTGACGAAATTGCACATGGAAGTTTATTTTGACCTGTCTTGGTTACTGTAAAATTTGCATTCGGTTATTTAAAAAATTGGAGAATTTTTGTTTTATAAAAAATTCTCTCAGTACAAATTCCCCAAAGGGAAGAAGCTTTCATTCCCCCCGCAACCTTGCGAACTCTTTCTCCCACGATGACCCATCATCCTTGCTTAGTGCATTCTTTGTGATAAAAAACTGACGTGACACCCTCACCTTTCTTTTATAACTTTTCTTTTTCCTTTCTGCTGTTCAAGCAGAATAGCTTCTGTACGTGAGATTTCCACACATTTGGAGTAACATTTTTCAAAAACGTGAGAGCTCCGTACAAGTTAAAACTTTTTTTTCCATACCGGTACAGGTCGCCAGAATTGGCGATTTAATCTTGAACATTTTTAGTCGCCACAACGATGAATTTTATCGCCAGTGGCGACCGTGAGTCTGGATCTTTAGTCACTGGCATAACCTTGAATTTAGCGTGGGTCAGGACGTAGGATCGTGAATTGGGGTCACTCTCTCTAAAAGATGGGAAAGTTAATACTTATAGATTTATTATGAAGTCTTATGTGGAATTACTTTGATAAAAAAATAGTAAGTGAAAGGGATTAGGACAAGAATTTCTTTTATTGAATCATAGATGTAGTAAGGCACTGCTATCCTGCTACAGCCTTCCAAATCCCATGAAACTGCTAAAGGAGGAATGCAAGAAAAAAAAAAAAAAGGAAGAGATTGGATTGTTGCTGGCACATATATATTTACATAAATAAACATATTCTTGATATGTTTATATGCTTACATCGTCAACCATTCTTATTACACTGCTGGACAAAGTCTCATCCACAGGTCCTTTCCACAACTCTGTTTTGAGCAATTCTCTCCCACTTCATTCCAACATACTTTCACATTTCACTTACCCAGCTCCTGTGCTGTCTTCTGGGTCCTTTCCTGTCCCTTGATATCCAGTCTAACATGTTTCAGTTGTTCAATGGTGGTCAATTTGGAAGTTCATTATGAAGTGTTGCATGAATCCTTCTGCTGCAGTTGCCAGCAGCAGTGGCGTAACCATGTTTTTTTAAAATCTGGGGGGAGGGGGGTCCGACCACACATACACAGTGACCTGACACCCCCCCCCCCAGGTTATATGTGTACATATATCATCATTGTCAACCATTATCAATCCACTGCTAGATGAAAGTCTCCCCAAATTTCCTCCACAACGGTATGTCTTGTGCCAGTCTCCTCCATGTCACTCCCGCATACTTTCAAATTTTATTTACCCACCTCCCATGTGGTCTTCTTCTGGGTCTTTTTCTGTCCCTTGGAATCCAGTCTAAAATTTTGGTTGTCCATTGGTGGTGTGTCCTTCTGGCAGTATGTCCAGCCCATTGTCATTTCAGGTATTTTTCTCTGATCATGATAACTTCCACTCTTATCATTTTCCTTATCCACAAGTTCCTCTTCTTATCTTTTCTGGTTACAACAAGCATGCATCTCTCCACTCTTCTTTTAGTTGTCTGCAGTCTTTGCATGTCTTTTTTAGTTAAAAGTCCACGTCTCTGCACTGTACATAAGTACTGGAAGTATGCATTGATTAAACACTTTTCTTTTAAGACATAATGGCATATTGCTCTTAAACATTGTACTGTTTCTTCCAAAAGCTCTACAGCCAAGTTTCATACATGAATCAACTCTTCATGAGTGTGACCTTTTGCTTGATATCTGCTGTCCAAGGTAAATGTAGGTATCGGTTATCTCCAGCTTTTCCCCATCAATCAATAAATCTTCATTCCTTGTAAAAGCATTGTACATTACTTTTGTCTTCTGAAAGTTCATTTTTAATCCCACTTCTTTACTCTTGTCTGCAAGTTCCTGGATCATACTCTGCAGCTCTGATGGGGTAGTTGCAAAAATGACTACATCATCAGCAAAACGAAGATGAGTAAGATAATCTCCATTAAACTTTATCCCTTTGTTTTCCCAGTTCAGTGATTGAAAGACATTTTGCAATGTGGCATTAAAGATTTTGGGAGATATGGTGTCACCTTGTCTCACTCCCTTTCCAATTTTTATGGGTGCTGTTTTCTCAAATAGCCGAATCTTTGCACTTGCATTATCATAGATGTATTCATAATTATAATGTATGCATCTTCAATACCGCAGGATTTCAAAGCCATTGTAATAACTGCTGATGGTTTCACAGAATCAAAGACCTTTTCATAATCGATAAAAGCCATGCACAATGGAAGCTCATATTCCCTCGCTCTTTCAATTAGTTCTCTCAGTACGTGGATATGATCTATAGTGCTGTAGCCACTCCTGAATCCAGCTTGTTCTCTCGGTTGAGCCATGCCCAGTGTTACCTTCAAGCGGTGTGAAAAAACTTTAGTGTGAAGATTTTATAAACCACTGATAGGAGGCTGATAGGTCTGTAGTTCCTGAGATCCTCAATTCTACCTTTTTTATGTAGCAGGATCATTGTAGCATTGTTCCAATCCTCAGGAATCTTCCCTTCATTAAGGCATCTAGTGAAAACTTGGGCTAGTGTAGGTTCAATTTCTCCACTTGCTTGTATGATGTCTACGGTAATTCCATCTGCTGGAGCTTTTCCCTGTTTCATGTTCTTGATTGCATGTGCAACTTCTGCTGGAAGGACTGGAAGAACTCTGGTACTGGTACCTTTCGTAATGTCTGGAGTACATGTATCATCCCTTTCATACTGTTTTGAGTAGAAATCTTTCACCCTTGTCAAAATTTTGCCTCTGTTTCTTGTAACAGAACCATCTTTTTTCTCAGTGCTACAATCTGTTTTCTTCCCTTATTGTGATGTACCTTTGTGCTCTTCAGGCTTTGGTTGTTTTCAATTGCTTCCTCACTAGTTCACAGTTGAATTTCCTTATGTATTCAGTGATACTTTTTCGTACTGTCTTGCATAGGTCTATATATTCCACTTTGGAAGTCGCATCTCTTTTAGTTGTCCTCATCTCTCTTCTTTTTGCATCAGAATTTTGGTTTTCCCTGATAATTTGTTCATATGCAACTTGTTCTTAGTACCAGCTACTTTTGTTGCTGTTTCCATAAGAGCTTTGGTTAGTTTTTTGTTAACTTCAGAGATGTCCACTTCTTCTGACATTAGACCTAGAGCAGAGAATCTGTTCTTCAGTTCCAGTTTGAAAGTATTAGGATGTTTTTAAGGTTGGTGATGTCAATACACTGTGTTTTATGAGCTTGCCACATTCGAGTTTGGCATTGAGTTGCATCTTAACATTCTATGGTCACTACCTGTGATGAACTTGTTTAGCACACTGCAGTCTCACTTGTCGTTCCATTTGGATGTCTCCATGTCCATTTCCTTTGTGGCTTGTTCTTGAAAAAGGAGTTCATCATGAAAAACCCTTCTGCTTCTGCAAGCTCTACGAGAGTATTTCCACGCTGGTTTCTGCTGCCGTTGCTCTATTTTCGCATTGAAATCTTCCATAATGATCTTCAAGTGCTGCTTGCCTTTATTATTTAGATGACGAATTTTCTCATAAAATTCTTCCATTTCTTCTTCAGGATGACTCGTGGTTGGTGCATAAGCTTGAATAATCTGAGTCTGGTATCTTCTTGAGAGTTGGATAACAAGTCGTGCAGCTTTGTCCGAGAAACTTTCAACTTCTAGAACTTTATCCTGGCACTGGTTCTGCCAGCATCTGTCCCGCGATAGTAGAAGAGATGTCTACTTCTCATTTCAATGAGATCTCCTTTTCTCCTTACCTCACTTAGCCCGACGATGTCCTGCTTGATCTTTTGTAGTTCCTCTTCCAATTCAAGGAGCCTTGAATCAGAAGATAGGGACGGTCCATTAAAAGTAGCCAAGGTCAGCATCAGATGGCAGCCTAGTCCGGTCCTTCCGGTGATTCTTAGCACCCTCTGCCTTTATGTCACACTGGCTGCTGCCTGCTTTAGAAGGCCTAACATCGGAAGAAGGGGATATTTCTGAAGTTAACAGAGAACTCACCAAGGCTGTTATGGAAACAGCAACAAAAATAGGTGGTACTAAAAACAAGTTACTTATGAAAAAAATTTCAAGAAAAACAAAAATGTTGATGCAAAAGAGAAGAGAGATGAGGACAAATAAAGAAGACGTAACTTCCAAAGCGGGATATGTAGAACTATGCAAGACAGTATGGAAAAGTATCACTGAAGATAAGGAAATTTAGTTGTGAACTAGTGACAAAAGCAATTGAAAACAACCAGAGCCTGAAGAAAGCCAAGGGACATCTCAGTAAGGGAAGAAATCAGATTATGGCACTGAGTAAAAAACATGGTACTGTAACAAGAAATAGAAACAAAATTTTGACAAGGGTGAAAGATTTCTACTTAAAACTGTATGAAAGGGGTGATACATCTATTCCAGACATTACGACAGATACCAAAGTTCCTGCAGTCCTCCCTGCAGAAGTTACACATACAATTAAGAACATGAAATGGGAAAGAGCTCCAGGAGAAGATGGAATTACCATGGACGTTATACAAGAAGTAAGTGGATAAATTGAAACTACACCCACCCAAGTTTTCACCAGATGTCTCACTGAAGGGAAGATTCCTGAGGATTTTAAAGAATATTACAATAATCCTTCTGCATAAAAAAGGTGACATTGAGGATCTCAGGAACTACAAGCCAATCAGCCTCCTATCAGTGGTTTGTAAAATCTGTACAAAGGTTCTTTCACATCGCTTGAAGGTAACGCTAGACATGCCTCAACCAAGAGAACAAGCTGGGTTCCGGAGTGGCTACAGCACTGTAGATCATATCCATGTACTGAGATAACTAATTGAAAAAACAAAAGAATATGAACTCCCATTATGCATGGCTTTTATTGATTATGAAAAGGCCCTTGATTCCATGAAACCATCAGCAATTACAATAGCTTTGAAATCCTGTGGTATTGAAGATGCATACATTAGCATTATTGCTAACATCTATGCAAATGCAAAGGTTTGGATATTTCAGGATACAGCACAAATAAAAATTGGAGAGGGAGTAAGACAAAGTAAAACCATATCTCCCAAGCTCTTTAATGCCACACTGTAAAATGTCTTTCAATCATAGAACTGGGAAAACAAAAGGATAAAGATTAATGGAGATTATTTAACTCTGTTTCGTTTTGCTGGTGACATAGTCATTTTGGCAATTACCCCTTCAGAGCTGCAGAGTATGATCCAAGAATTTGCTAACAAGAGTAAAGAAGTGGGATTTAAAATGACAGAAGTGATGTACAATGCTTTTACAAAAATCGAAGATTTATCGATGGATGGAGAAAAGCTGGAGATAACCACGATACCTACATTTATCTTTGGCAGCAGATATCAAGTGAAGGTCACATTGATGAAATTAATTGGTAAATAAAATTTGGATGGAGAGCTTTTGAAAGATACAGTGCAATTTTTAAGTGCAGTATGCCATTATGTCCTAAAAGAAAAATGTTTGAGCAATGCATCGTGCCAGTGCTTACGTATGGAGCAGTGACATGGATCTTAACTAAAAAAAAAACATACAAAGACTGTAGACAACTCTAAGAAGCATGGAGAGGTGCATGCTTGTTGTAACCAGGAAAGACAAGAAGAGAAACTTGTGGATAAGGAAAATGACAAGAGTGGATGACATCATGACCAGAGTGAAATCACTGAAATGGCAATGGGCTGGACTTGTTGCCAGAAGAACAGACCACCTATAGATAACCGAAATTTTAGGCTGGATTCCGAGGGACAGGAAAAGACCCATAAGAAGACCACGTGGGAGATGGATAGATGAAATTCGAAGAAAGTATGCCAAAGTAACATTGAAGAGACAGGCTCAAGACAGACAGTTGTGGAAGAAATTTGGGGAAACCTTTTTCCGGCAGTGGATTGATAATGGTTGACAATTATGATGATGATATATAAATTAAATAAGCCAGATAAAATATAATCTCCTACTTACCACAGTTTTAAAATTCTAAAGCACTAATAGCTGCATAAAAGAAAATTAAAAAAAGTATAGAACAGGAAAATAACTAAGCAAATCCTAAGAAAACTAAGAAAACACAAATTGGAATTTACAAAACATGAGCTGGTGCACCTACCAGGAGAAAAAGAGAAAGGATTGTCCTAAAAACTAAGAAATTCCTAAGAAAACTCAAATTTGAATTTACAAAGCAAGAGCTGGTGCACCTACCAGGAAAAAAGATGTGGATGATATGGCAGCTGTCATGTATGGTTTTATCTGGGTCCAACACAGATCACAACTCTCACATTTCTACACATACATTTTAGAGCTTCTTGTTTTTCTATTTAGTGGTTTTGGGATGGGAAAAATTGCTCTTTCGGTTAACTTTTTTAGTTTATGAGGATTGGTTTGTTTTTTATTTTATTTTTTTATTTTTTGTTTCCTTTGGTTTTTCGTAGATGCTAAGCTTGCAAACTGAATAATGCAGAAACCCACAGTTTCTGGTTTGTGTTGAAATGTGAGAGTTCTGATCAGAGTTCTGATCTGTGTGGGCCCCTGATGAAGCCATAGATGATGGCTGCCATATGATCTACAATCCATCTCTTTTTTCTCCTGGTAGGTGCACCAGCTCTTGCTTTGTAAATTCGAATTTCAGTTTTCTTATATTTTTTTAGGGTTTGTTCAGATATTTTCCTGTTCTGTATATATATTTCAGTTAACAGAAGTAAAATGTGTAGAATGCAATGTGAAAAATCTGAAATAAATTTTTATTTCGTGTGAAATCAGTGTCTCCTGAGGCCCATGTTCTTCATTAGCTAGGAGGAGTGGCATTTCTGTGTGATATCTTGAGAGCAGACAGTGGTGGATTTATGCTTTCTCACTAAACCTTGTAGGGGCCCCTCATTTTAAGAACAACATTCACGTTCCTGGTATATTTACTGCAATTTTTAAATGGACCGCAATCAATTTCACCATCATCAAATAATTCTATTATTATTTTATATTGCAACGAAGAGATACACTATTTCATTTACTTACAAGCACAGCATCATGTTTGTAAGAAACTCCTCCTGGCTTTAATTGCAGCAAAAGTGTCTGTGACTTCATCATAATTGACATGATTCAGCCCATTACTCTACATACAATATTGAAAAACTATTCAAGTGTTCTTGAGAAAGTGTTGATCATAGATAGTTTTTATCTCTTTTAAGAGCACTAAATGTTCTTTCACCACTTGCATTAGATATTGGTAAAGTAAGGAAAATTTTAAGAATGGTTTCCACATTTGGAAATGTCTTTTTCAAACCATCAGTGTCCACTAGCAGTTTGTGGCAATCTTCCCGCCGGACTGAGGATTGATCTTGTTCCATGAGATTTACAAAACAACGGAAGTGTTGCAGTTCATCACAAAACAGTTTTCCATCTATATCATTTGAATATACCTTGGAAATATTGCTGAGGTCACATTTTGTAGAATGGTCATTTTCATCAGCATTAACTCCTTTGAATAGATCGAATATATATCCTAACTTTGCTTTTCCTTGCTCCAGCTCAATTACCAAGTTGTCACAGATATCATTCAGTATCTCCACTTGAATCTTTTCTTTTCCCTCCAGATAAACTTCATTTTCTGTACTGTCATCAGCAAAGCTCTTTCTTTTTATTCTCCTTTTGTAACTCCCATCATTGTCTGGTCGATCCACAGATGTAGACAAAGACGAGGCTTCCATGTCAATGCTAGAATAAGCTGTTATGTAGGTCATCAAAGAGTTTCAGAGTCTGAAATAGATTTACAACCATCTTCATGCTTTCCATCTTCTTTCTGCAAGGATTTGCTGACTTTGTCAGTTCGTTGCAACAGCCGCTCCCACAAGACAGTCATGTAGGCAGTTTCATATTTGTCAAACTTTTTTGCCTAAAAGCTTTTCCGTTTCACACTCAGAAAGTTTAATTAATTCTTTTCTAATCTCACTATAAGCTCCTCGTAAGGCTTATACAGCATCGGCTGTTGCTGACCATCGAGTATTGCTCAACTGTTTCACAATGTGTTGATGTGGTTGAAGGTGGGATTTAAGTATTTTCCCAATGATGAGTGGAGGTCGAGAAAAAGTATATACATTTTGAATAAAAACGGAGTAACCTTCAGCATATCTGCAGAATTATTGCCTACTAAATTCAAAGAATGGCTTAAGCACACCACATAAAATGCTGTGGGACTTCTTTCAATTATTTTTGCTTGAAGGCCAGCATATATGCCTGACACATGTTCAAGGCATTTTCATAGCACTGACCTCTACAGTTTCTTTTTATATCTAGCCCTAGATCTGAAATCTTTTTCAAGACAGTATCTTTCAAATGCTCCGCTTTGTGAGATTTTATGGGCAAGAACCAAAGAATCGCTTAACAGTTTTCCATCAGCTTTTACATACTTCAAACCAAAAGTTAGTTGGTCCACATGACTTACGTCAGGAGTAGAATCGGCAATAATTGAAAAGTACTGTGAATTTTTAACCTCCTCATAATTTGGTTAAATACCATAATGTGAATCATGAACCTTCTCAAGTTTTTTCTTCATTGCAGTTAATATCCCATCACACATTTAGTGAGACAAATTGTTTGTTCTGCCTGAACCACAGTGCTCATACTTTTCAAAATGATCTTTCAGAAAGTCATCGAACTCTGCAAGATACTTCATACAAGTTAAGAAATTACCCTTATTTACATTTTCAGAGCATTCAGTTTCTCTGTGACCTCTGAGTGGATGTCAGTGTCTTGCAAGTAGTTTCACATTGGCCACTACTCAATATAGTACTTGACTCCAATAGCCCTTCTCTTTTTCAATCTAGGTCATTAGTTGAGAACAACTCTCCTGGATAATTTACTCCTTGTAAGCATATTGACCATGGCTGTCAAATGAGACTTCGAGATTTCATGATTTCTTAAAACTTTTTCTGTACAGGACCAATCAGAAAATCCATCAACAAGAACCCTATGTGATTTATAAATCGATGAAGGAAGATATAGTCCTCATAATACATGGGAAATCGATAGAATATTAAAATCAAACACAATATAAATTCCCAATATGCTTCTACCTACATAACTGGTCATCCATGTAACTCTCTCAGAAAACTTTAAAATTTCAAGACCCTGGAGCGGAAAACGAACCCCCATCTCTCGATTTCCGTTCAAGTATATTAACCGTTATATATGGTACAAGCATATTTAGAATTTATGTTCTGTTTGCTTTGAATACCTTATGTGATTGTTTATGGTCAGGAGTTAGAAGTTTCAGAAAAAATTAAGCAGTTTCCTTTTTTCTTTTGTTCCATTTGTCCTATAACCTTATAAAAGGGATTTTCATTTCTGTTCCTGAAATACATTTTCCCAGAATCAGGAAACACTTTTCTCAGATTTTTTAGTTCTCCTTTCATTTTCTGGTTTGTTTCTGATAAAGTAATTTATCATATCAGAGGTGGGGTTGGAAGGCCATAAAGCTATATCAGTAGGATGATATGAATTCATTGAACAAGTAGGCCTACGCTCTTTCTCTTGATTTGTTGGTTCATGCTGTTGATTGATTATTTGGTCTGGCTCTGAGGGCTGACAGTTAAAATTATTCAGTGGCAAATGGAATGGTTTCTTACATGAATCTAAGTAGCTGGAGTCAAGATTTGTATTTATTAACTAGCCTTAACCATCGTTGTTGTCTAAACTTGAATGGTGTGGTTCCTGTGTAGGTTCCAGTTGCACATTTTCTTTTGAAGCACACGAATCCGGAGGCTTTTGCTCAATTCGCTCACCAGCTGTATGGTTCTGCACAGGTTTCTGTAGGAATACTAA
Source organism: Macrothele yani (assembly GCA_039090855.1). NCBI lineage: Eukaryota > Metazoa > Arthropoda > Arachnida > Araneae > Macrothelidae > Macrothele > Macrothele yani. Next base: position 121,690,152 of record CM077009.1, on the reverse strand, counting down.
TAAACTATCCTTTTGCTTTTGAACACGTTCGTTTTCTGTTTTGTCTTCTTCCGCTTTTCATAACCTGACTCATAACTTTGTTTCATTGGCTTCATTTTCAGGAGAATCAGTCACATAAACAACATGTAAACAAAACAGAAACAACAGCTATAATGACGTCGATTTTAAGGGCATGGTTAGGGGTCAGTAATAACAATACTAAGTAAAAAACACTGCATAATACCACAATGTGGAGATCAAATGGCAACACAGAAATACATATTACAGGTGATATTTTAGGTTATGTTGCGACATTACCAGTAGTCAGTGTTGCCACCATGCATGCACAAATGAAATTACTTTACAGTTAGCAAAATTCTGCCCTCTTGTCAAGCAGGCAGGCTAACTTTACAATTCTTAACAGACGACAAGCACTATATAAAGTTTTAACCACGACTGTTTTTCATTGAAACCGTAAAATATTGTAATCATCACACACAACATAACTTTTTCTCTCTTTTTTCCTTTTCTTTGTTTCCTCCTTACTTTACTTCTCTTTTCACAGTGAATCAGGGGCCCTTCGTGATTGCGACTTGTGCAACCCCATTGATCTACCCCTGAGAGCAGAGCAATCATATATACTGTATATTCACATGTGCCAGTTATTTTCCATATCTGACTGCTCCCTGATAAGGGAGGGAAGGCACAGCTCAGGATGTAACTGTCAGAAAACTCTCATAGTAATGCAGTGGTGAGCTGCAATCAAAAATCTTAACAAACCTGTTGGCAATTACCGTGAGAGGATTCCTATAACACTTTCCAGCGATCAGTTCTTATAGCAATATGTTGTGCCTATTGGCCACTTGTCATTTCTCTGATCCACCAGATCTCATCTTTCTTAACACCAAATGTGCATTTCTCCCTATTTCTTTGAGTCATCCATATGTTCTGTATGCCATTTTTAGTTAAGGTCGATGTCTCTAAGAACTGAGAGAATGCATCGACGAAACACTTTTCTTTTTAGACATAATGGTAAATTGCTCTTCAAAATTGCAGGTTCTCTATTTGTTTTTGTTTTTTGCAGATCTGTGAATACTAAAAGGAAGTGTTGGAGGAATTGCTGCTAGTGGTGGTTTAAACTTCTTTCATAGTATTAGCAACCTTAAAACATGAAAGATGCTCCCTGTACTTATTATTCATAAATCATCATATCGAGGATTAAATATAATATAAAGCTATTCCATGAATTGGACCTCACTGAAAGATAAGTGCTGGGATAGAGAGAAAAAAAAAAAAGAGCCCCAAAATTTTAAGGTGCCAGCACATATTTTCAAGAGATACACTGAGAAAACCATGATCTGGTAACTACACATGTACAGAAATGTGTAAAATATAGAACTGCGACCTCCAACAGGCAAAATTACATACATACATATATATCACCAAGCTGTTCTCCGAGATTCAGAGGTTAGCTCTAAAAAGAAATACAAACCACCAGATATTTTTACTTACTGTTATCGTATCAAACTTCTACATTTACAGCGGTTTTGACATACAACTCAGGCTTCACTGATATCCATTACACACCGTACACAAGATCTTTTGTACTTCATACTCATAATCTCTTTCACATGCACCCATGTCTTCCTTGGCCTTCCTCTGCCTTTCCCTCCTGCCACTTGGGCGAAAAAGATTTTCTTAGTAAGCATCTCATCACTCATTCTTTCAACATGGCCAAACCACCAAAGCATATTAGTCTCCACCTTGCTAACAACATTTTGCTTCACTTCACACAACTGCAACACATCTCCATTCCTCACACACCCCGTAACGTATTTCTCCAGCACACAAATGACTTGTATGTTTCTTCTGTTCTGTATTACCCAGGTTTCATTACCATACATCAGAGTAGGAACAGTTACACTTTCATACACAGCCATGCAGCGGCACTCTCTTGAGAACCCATAATTCCTGTGAAAACCTCCCAGAGCAGCTATGACTTTCAATGAAGAATTCACTCTCCTACTAATTTCACCATCCAATTTGTTCTCTCTGTCAAACATGCTTCCTAAATACACAAACTCACTCACCTGGTCAATCACTGTGCCATTTATACTTACATTACATTCAGTGCTACCAGTTCCTCTCTCAAAGACCATAACTTTGGTTTTTCCCTCAGGCAAAATTAGTATTTATTATTTCTTAGATACTAGTAAAGCATGTTTCCTGTTCAAGTGTAGCCCAGTGGAATTCCAGGTTTTTGTAATATTTTATACTCATAAATCAACATTTTCAAGTTTTGTGTAGGAATTTGGTAATCCTCAATATCATGTCATTTCTGAAAATGCTATGAAATGGTAATTAATTAAAAGTGCCTTTCCAGATTCAGAATGCTGAAAGAAAGTCTACTTTTATCATATTGTCAGCTGCATTTAAATTAGAAAATTTCGTTACAGAAGATTCAATTAAATAATTGCAGAATAGACATAAATCACTAGGATGTTGTGGCAGCAGGACTATCTAGAGCTGAAATCATATTGGCAGCTGTATCTCATATCAAATAATTTCATTACATGAGATTCAATGAATCCAATGAGCTAATTGCAGAATAGACAAAAACCACTAGGTTGTTATGGCAGCAGTACTTAAGCATCCAGAGCTGAAATGATCTCCATATTTTGCCTAAGTGTTCTAAAGTGAGAAATTTGAAACTGCAATTTTTGAAGTCTAATTTCACAATTTTTGAGAAATATCTAGCATCAAAGAGAAAATTCAAAAATGCAATTTTTGAAAGATTTTTAACATTATTGGGATATATATATATATATATATATATATATATTGTAGTTTCCAAATCCTCCCCCTTTCAAATAGGTTACAGCCTCTTGTCATACAAGCACTGAGATTTGCAGATTTCTGTAGCAATGTTAAACTTTTCTGCACCCACGAAACAGCAAATTAAATTTGATCATTTCTTGGCCCTGACTTTTATTTATTAAACAAATTTGTGTTTTTTAACCAGATTACATTTGAGTAACAAAAGTAATAATTATAACAGCCAGAAAAAAGGTCTTTAATGACCTGGCCACAAAGCCCTGATTTCCCTACTTGATAGATACAAGTTAGGTGAAAATTATCGAAGACTTAAGGTAAACAGCAGGCAGGTCATGCAGTAGATCAGCAGTTGTTAGTAGATATTAGTAGCAATTGGAAAGGGATTAAAATGTTATATAGTGATTTGCAATTTAAGGCTTTTTTTTTTATATATATATAAATTGAGCACGTATGTTTTTAATCTTTTTTTTAAACAAGTTATAATTGTTAATGTGTTTTAGTTCTTCAGGTAAAAGATTCCAAAATGTTGGTCCCCAATAGTTGATATTTTTTTTTTCATTTATTGTGTTCTAGGCAAGCATAGCTTTATCTGAAATCTATTTCTAGTTTCATAATTATGGATATCAAAATTTATATCTATGATATCTATATTGATATTCTGTTTAATCTTTTTAGACATATTTAATTCTAAAGCATATTGATATAATTGTTTTCTATTCAAAATGTTATGCTTATTAACATCTACTTGCATGTAACTATAAATATTTAGATAAGGTGTATTATTTGTATTAGTATTTAGTTTAAGGTCTAATAATCTAATAAATTTATTCTGGAGTACTTGGAGTTTCTTAATGTTAGTTTGTGTTGTTTGTCCCCAACGGGATAGATAATAGTTAAAGTTTGTATGCACAAGAGTGTAGTATAACAATTTAAGGGTTTTATAAGTAAGATCATTAAGTGTTCGGCAAACTACTCCTATGTTTCTAGAGATTTTATTATAGTTTGTTCTATATGTCTATCCCATTTTAAGTTATGTTGTAGTAATACTCCTAAATAAGTGAAATAATTCACTATGGCTATTTTATTATTATTATAATAAATAGTTATATCTTGATATTGGTTTGGATTCTGTCTTGTAAAAAACATAGCCTTAGTTTTAACTGTATTACAATAAGTTCATTAGAGGTCAGTCAGTCATGATATTTACTTATTTGATTATTATGAAGATTAAATTATTTGTGTACTATCCCGTCCTGTGAACTGAATTGTGGTATCGTTAGCATAAAGTGTTAGGTGTATGTTTTTTGATACTGTAAAGATATCATTTATGTAAATGTTAAAAAAGTATGGGTCCAAGTATAGAACCCTGTAGTACTCCCATGATAATTTTTTCCATTGATGACGTATAGTGGTTAATTTGCGTGAACTGTAATCTGTTAGTTAGATAATTCTTAATTAGAGTACCTGATATCCCCTTTATACCTATATTATATAATTTCGTTATGAGAATATTATGGTTTAGACAATCAGACTTTTGTAAGATCCAGAAACAGTGCAAGTGTATGTTGTTTATTATCTTGTTTTAGTATAAAATTTTGTTGTGATAATATAGCTGATTCAGTGGATCTATTCGGTTGAAATCCATGCTGATTAGTATTAATAATAGTATATTTTCCCAAATATAACAGAAATTTGTTATAAATTAACTTCTCCAGAATCTTAGCAAAAATAAAGATTTCTGCAATGGTCGATAATTATTCTTATTATTAATAGATACTGATTTGTATTTAGGAGAGATGTTAACTAACCTAAGATCATCAGGGAAGATTCCTGTTTCAAATACCAAATTAAATATAAAAGGAAGTGCTCTGCAATTATGTCAGCAACAGATTGAAATATCTTTGGAGGAATGTCATCATATCCCATAGTACAGTTTATTTTTACTCTTTTTAAATTCCATTAGTAATTCTTGATATGTTATTTCTGTAAGATAAAAGTTATTTGTTTGATTTGATTCTTCTAGTAAGCTGTGAATGGTAAATTAGGTTTATTCAAATTTTGTTTTGTGGCATTTGATGTTATTATGAAAAGATTATTTAAATGTGTAGCAATGTATTTTTGATCTCGAATTTCTTTGTTGTTCTCATCAATTAAAAAAAATTCTGGTATTTTTATTTTATTATTATTTCCCAATAATTAGTTTGGATGTTGCCACGTTTTTTGGGGGGGGGGAGTTTTAAGATAAAAACATTTATAATAGTAATTCCTTTTAACAATTTATATTGTTGAGTTCAAGTAATTCCTATAGCGTTTAAAACTTATATAGTCTACAGAGTTTCTAGATTTAAAAAATTTAGTGAATAGTTTATTTTTTTTCTGTTAATTTGATTAACTAGTGAGTTATTTGTCCAGGGTTTACAAATTGTTTGAAAGTATTATACTGTATTGTTTTAGTAAGGATTTCATTGTATAATCGGATTACAGTAGTATGAAATTTTTTAAAAGCTGAGTTAGCTTATGTTTATTAATTAGTGTCCAGTCGATTTGAGGTCTTATTTCTGAATTTTTCAAGATTTGATTTAGTTATTTATCTAATGATATATTTTTCTGTGACAATAGGGATATTCTAAGAGTGCTTATATATAATAAATATAGGAAGATAGTCACTGAAGTAATAAGTTATCACTCCAGATATAATTGAATCATGCAAAGTATTAGTAATATATACCGTATATACTCGCGTATAAGTCGACCCCCACACTTTCAGAGGAAAAAATCGTAAGAAATCGGAAACTCGTGTATAAGTCAATCCCGGAATGAGAAAAAAAAAATTCAATGAACTTATTCAAAAACATTTGAAAACGAAAAAAATTATATATATAATACTAAATTTAATTTGCATACCCAAAAACTTCATTGGAACCCTTCAAAATACGATTCCGAGTCAGACGCGCCAAACAGTTAAAAAAAGTCTTTCTCCGTAATCGGCGCATCATCATAAACATCAGTATTCCCATCTATGCCTGTGTCATCAGAATCACTGTCATCATCACTCATAAAAATCTCATCATCCTCTGTGCCATCAAGTTTGTTACAAATGCAACATTTCTTGAATGATTTCACGACCATTTCCGCAGGTATCGCATCCCAAGCATCCTTGACCCATCGCGCAATCAAAACGATATCCGGCTTCTTTAGATTTTCGCCCTTGGTTTCAGTCGGCAAATTGGAACTTATCCAATCTGCCCGATACCTCCGCACATTGTCCTTGAAGGGCTTATTAAGGCAGACATCTAGTGGTTGAAGAACAGATGTCAACCCACCTGGGATGACAGCAAGAGTTTTTGAATTTTCTGCAGTTTTTTTCACTTCTGCACAACGGTGTGCAACAAACATATCCCACACCAAAAGGGAAGGTTTCCTCAAAAGTGCACCTGGCCTTTTGTTCCACACATTCTTTAACCAGTCAATTGTTCCGGATTCGTTCATCCATCCTTTTTCATGGGCACGAACGAGCACACCAGACGGAAAGACAACGCTTTTCGGCAGAGTTTTGCTTTTGAAAATAATTACCGGAGGTAGCTTACTGCCGTCGGCTAAACAGGAAAAAACAACTGTGAAACTGGATTTTTCGGGGCCAGTCGTTTTGATCAAGATATTTTTTTCACCCTTTTGGTTCACCGTCTTGTTTCCAGGAAGGTCGAAACACATGGCAGTTTCATCCATGTTCCCTATTTGGGAAAGTTCAAAAGCAGTCTCTTTTCTCTTTTGAATTACATACTTTTGAAATTCCATTATCTTTGCTTCGAGGTCACGAGGTTACTTTTGTGCAATTTTGGTGCGCTGGCATAGACACAACCCATAGCGGTTCACGAACCTTGTGCACCAACCTGGTGAGGCACGAAAAGTGTTATTTGCAGCTGCAAACTTTTCATCTTTTGTGAGCTTCATTGCTCGCAAACATATACCAGTTCGCGTTATAATGTAGCCATTTTGTCTGCAGCCCACAATCCAATCATTCAAGATACTTTCCAGCTCTGGGAAAGATGTCGTTCCACGGCGCAGCGCCTTTTGCGATTTTGGGATTTTCACCAAGTTCGTTTTTTTTTACGCCAATCTCGAATCAGTTTTTCGTTAATGCCAAATTGACATGAAGCAGCACAGTTGTTAGTATTTTCTGCAAAAGAAACCACTTTCAACTTGAATCCTGCGTTATAGGACATCCGTTTCTTTACACAATTCGTGTCACCCATAATAGGAGAAGCGAGACACATGCGATTAAGAACAAGAAAAACACGTGCAATTATGAACAAGCAACACCTAACACTGTCGCATGGCTCCGTTACGTCGAAGGTCAGCAAAATCAACTGGTAGTCGGAAGGGCGGAGCTTTCTATGCGCAGCTGTGACTGCGCTGTGTATACGCAAAGCCAGGAGAGAGGAGACTTTTCAAAGTGCGGAGAAATTCAGAGGATCGCGATTTCGTAATTCTACCACATCAGTGTTTTTTCTTTCTTTCTTTCTTTTTCTTTCTTTCGGAGGGTTGCGATTTCGTAATTAATACCGCATCGGCATTTTTATTTCTTTTGGGATGGATTGCCTTTTGCCTCACGGGAAGAACTTTTGGACTTACATTTTTTTTAGACCGTGCGTATAAGTAGACCCCATTACTTTGAAGCTCTCATTTTGTCCCAGATTTCTCGACTTATATGCGAGTATATACGGTAAATCAATTATTGTACCACTGGAAGGTGTTATTCTAGTAGGTACATACATATTGTAATAATGAAACCAGAGGCTAGTATCATTGATTTGAGTTGGTCTGTTATTATGTTCTTCTGTGAAATGTCAATGTTTAAATCACCTAATATGAAAGTTTTTTTTTTTTTTATGTAATGTATTTTCCTGATCAAACAAAATACTAAGTGTAGAAATAAGTTTTTTAGGATCAGAATTAGGTGCTCTGTAACAAGCCGTAATTATATAATGTTGGTTATTCATCACAAGAAGTTCAAAGTCTTGGTTAATTATAGTAAAATCAGTAAGAAGTGAAAAAAATATTGCTCCTTTTGTACCCAGATATACATAGCCACCCTGCTGCCTCTAGAGTGTGTTTTCTCTATATATATTTTGTTGGTTCAGTGCACGGTGTATAATAGCCAGGTAATACAACTCCCCATAGAGTTAACAGTTAGATACACCACCCAGGCGGCTCAGTGACAGTCTAAGCGATGGCTTCTGATCATTCATTCGAGATGGGTTCGTGTTCGAATCCCGGTGAGGCATGGATGCTGTGTCTGTCTTACGGCACTGGCTCTCTCCCTCCCTTGGGACCAGTGGCCCTAAATTAGGGATGGGCAACTGCTTATAGTCCATTGAGTTTCTCACGGTGGTCGTTAAACCTCCAATAAAAAAAAATACAGTTAGAAAGTGGATCGTTAATGTCATAGCTCACCAGGTGGCATGCAGGATTTGTGGGCCGATTATTTACCGTTTATAATTTCATCAGTGCTGAATCTATGTTTATCACAAGTATTTTTTATTAATTACATTTTGTAGTTGTGTGGTATTGAAATGTCAGAAACGTTGAAGTTTCTCTACAGAAGTTAAAGCACGTTAACTCTTTTTAATTTAGAAGGAGACTAAAATTTGTAGTGCAGCTTTGTATTGGACTTGGGATCAGTTCAATTCTTATGTTTTTAATAATGGGCCGAAAGCGTTTTGTATCGAATTGTCACTATCAGACAAATTATTCGACATGTAAAAAACGTGTATCAACTTTTAGAGCCCCAGCAGATGAAAACTATCACTTGACCATAGCAGTCGTGCATAGATAAACATTTTGTTTTTGATAAACACATGTATTAACCAATTATACTGTTGAAGCACAATTCAAAAAAATATTTAAGCCCTAGTTCAGAAGTAAACTAAAAATGAATTTATTTACACTCTAAAAGGCAAGATCTTTCGCAGGCCACATTGGGCGCATCATCAGGCCTAACAGTTTGCCAAAAGTACAGAAGCAAGCAGAAAGTTATATAGTCATAAACATTCCCAAGAGTCCACGGGTCCCTTACGGGATTGCTAGATTACAAAAATACTCATTTCTCAAGTTTTCTGAACATTGATGTCACATGCTTAGTGTAGGTAGAGACTGAATTAGGTCCTCCCAAATAGTATTAAAAAAGGCAGGGAAATCACTACAATACTGGCTTCCGAAGTGGGAAGTGAATAGAGTCTCAGACAGCAATAACGATTGTTTCTTTGTGACTGACTCAAGAAGTTTGACATCATCCCAGTCTGGATAATATAGTTCAGTAGATAGCACCTTAGTAAGTGCTGTGGTAACTGTAGTAGACCGTGTTGAATATTCATGTTAAGAGACTCTGGTCCCAATGCTTTGAGACGTAGAACCTATGTACACAAGGCTTCCATGGCTGGGTGAGATTGAGACAAGGGGAATGCAGTAAATGCCACTTCTGGACCTAAGTGGGATGGCCTTTTCTATCCCTCCGTACCAGGCTAAATATATTAGAGGTGCAAATACCAAATCCAAATGAACTAGTCCTGCAGATTCTCTTCAAGACATTCACAATGTCCGGAATGTAATCAATAGATCCAATGAAACGCAGATTAGGATTAGAAGTTTCACGGGTTAGAGTAGCCATACTTCTGCACTTGTAGTTCTTAAGGGTAATAATCGTTCCATCTGAATAACCCTGGTCACGAGCAAAATATCTAACCTTCCTTAATTCAAGTGTGCGATTCTAACTGATGATGAATTGGTGAAAACACAAGGAACTAGGAACCTCAAAGAGGACAATTTATAAGTAATGGGCTGGAAGAAGAAGCTAGACTAATTAAAGAAGTAGTTGTTGGTTTCCTGTAAACTGAAAACTATAAGGAATGGGTTTGAAGATCCCTAGAGAGTAAAATGTCTAAAAAAGGGAGGGAGCCCTCCACTTCTACCTCAAGAGAAAAGTTAATAGTAGGGTAAGCAGAAGATAAAGTGTGACACAGTAAGTTCAACTGGTCTGGCGAATGTTGCCAAAAGACCAGAACATCATCCACATAGCGAATGAAAAGCAGAAGTTTGAAAGGAAAAGAGGTTAAGACTTGATTTTCTAAAGACTGTAAAAGAAGTTCCGCTAAAATTGGGGAAAGTGGCGATCCCATGGGTGCTCCGGATATCTGCCAGTAAAAAACACCTTCATAGCGGAAAAGAGATTTAGTAGCCACTAACTTAAGGGCAGACAAAATGGCCTGAACCTCTAAAGGCGAATAAGTGTGAAGAGAACATAACTCTTCTCGACGACTTGGTACACAAACTCCACAGGAACACTGGGGATCCGTGACACCACGTCGAGGGAAGCCATGAAAAAAGATGGACACCGTAGAATCTTTGCTGAATGGGGAAAGAAAATTGGCTAGGACCCTCTCTAGAAGTTCGGGTTGGGGCAGTGTACCCCGAAATCAGGACACGCATTGGGTTTCCAGGTTAATTCATCTTGATTTTTACCAAAAGCTTTTGCATTAGGTTTCCAGGTTTACGCATCTTGATTTTACCTAAGATCTTGCCTTTTAACGTTTTTAGCCTTTTAGAGTGTAAATAAATTCATTTTTAGTTTACTTCTGAACCAGGGCTTAAATGTTTTTGAATCGTGCTTCAACAGTATAATTGGTTAATACATGTGTTTGTCATATTAGCACGAAAACTTAGTCATTATGATCTCGTTTTGTTTTTTGGGGTTTTTTTTTTCTAATTAAAAAAAAAATAATTTTACGATGGAAAAAAAAACTATTGACCGACGCTTTAAGCTTGCTGTTCTGCATATGAAAAATGAAATTATCCTACATAAAGGTGTGAGTGGAACATGAAATACAAGCGTGCAACTAATCAGTGCGATTATCAAACATAAATATGCACTGTGGAATTAACTTTTTACTGGTCTTATAGAGGTTATTATTCAGAAAAGTTGGGGTCAAATTTTCGAACTAAAGCCTAGTTCGTCATCAAGACTACGTCACTGAGAAGTTGCTGCCACTCAGTTGGAAGTGTCCAACCGCAGTTATTGTTAATTGTGGTACTTCTTCTTCTTGCTGTTTCAATCCCTTCTTCTAGTTTCCTCTTTACTAAGTTTGACTGGTGGGTGATTATTCTTAATGAGTCCCAATTTATGGAGTGTCCATCTGCTTGTATATGTCTGTCTAGCCCTGTTTTGTTACTAATGTTCCTAATAGCTGCTTGGTGTTCTTTCATTTGGACTTTAATACTCTCCTGTTTCTCCTATATAGGTGAGTCCGCAGTTACAGTCGATGCCATATATTACTCCTTCTTGCAATTGGATGTCCACTTCTTTCTGCTTTAAAGCGGGCAGGAATTTCTTTAATTTGTTATTTAGATCTGGAGCAAGCCTGATATTGTATTTTGCTCCAATCCTCTTCAGTTTTTCAAAAAGTCCCTTGTGGTATGTAATTTTGCTGGTAAATTTGAAGTTGTTTATTTCCTGCTTCTTTTTTGGCACTTGCCTAAATAATTCTCAACATATGGGGAGGGGTAATTGTTTTCTGCCAATATTTCTTTTAATTCTTCTCTGTGAAGATCTTTGAGCATCTGAAGGGACCAGGACTTCAATTTTTTCCAAAAATTGTCTGGCCGTACTCGATTTAATATAGTCAGGGTGGAATGAGCAGAAGTCTAACATCTTCCCTGTGTAGTGGGTTTTCAAAAAAGCTGAGTGAGTATTCTTCCCTCTCTTGAGGTCAAGGTTAAATCAAGGAAATTGATGCCATGGTCTTTTTCCAGTTCCAGGATATACTGCAAGGTATTTTCTAGCAAGTTAAATTCTGCTAGAATTTGAGAGGGTAGAGATTGGTCCTCAGTATCTACTAGAAGTAGGACATCATCCATGTATCTTACATAGAGAGCAAATATTGAAGGTTGTATAAGGATTTTTGCCTCTAGTTTATTTACATAATAATTTGCAAGCAGAGGTGCTAGTGGAGAACCCATTGCAAGCCCTGAATTTTGCCTGTAATATTTCTTTCCAAACTGGAAGAAATTATTCTTGAAAAGAAAACAGGAGCAGTTCATATATGCCAAGTAGTATTTCTCTATTGTGATTATGGAATACTATTATTTTTCGCCAAGTCATCCGCAATGAATTCCAGCAGGAGGTCCAGGTTAATGTTAGTATACATAGATAATATATCCAGGCTTGCCATTACTGGATGAATTAATTTTTGTAAGTTGTCTAGTTTTCCTTTCAGCTACATGGAATTTTTTAGAAGGTAGGGAGAGAAGGGAAAATATCTCTGAGGTGTTCTCCTTCCTACCTTCTAAAAAATTCCATGTAGCTGAAAGGAAAACTAGACAACTTACCAGAATTAACTCATCCAGTAATGGCAAGCCTGGATATAATATCTATGTATACTAACATTAACCTGGAAATCCTGCTGGAATTCATTGCGGATGACCTGGCGGAAAAAATAGTATTCCATAATCACAATAGAGAAATACTACTTGGCATATATGAACTGCTCCTGTTTTCTTTCAAGAATAATTTCTTCCAGTTTGGAAAGAAATATTACAGGCAAATTTCAGGACTTGCAATGGGTTCTCCACTAGCGCCTCTGCTAGCAAATTATTATGTAAGTAAACTGGAAGCAAAAATCCTTGTACAACCATCAATATTTGCTCTCTATGTAAGATACATGGATGATGTCCTATTTATTGTAGATAATGTGGACCAATCTCTACCCTCTCAGATTATGGCAGAATTTAACTCGCTAGAAAATACCTTGCAGCACACCCTGGAACTGGAAAAAGACCATGGCATCAATTTCCTTGATTTAACCTTGACCTCAAGAGAGGGAAGAATATTCACTCAGCTTTTTAGAAAACCCACCAACACAGGGAAGATGTTAGACTTCTGCTCATTCCACCATGACTATATTAAATAGAGTACGGCGAGACAATTTTTGGAAAAAATTGTAGTCCTGGTCCCTTCAGATGCTCAAAAAGATCTTCACAGAGAAGAATTAAAAGAAATATTGGCAGAAAACAATTACCCCTCCCCTTATGTTGAGAAATTATTTAGACAAGTGCCAAAAAAGAAGCAGGAAATAAAAAACTTCAAATTCACCAGCAAAATTACGTACCACAAGGTACTTTTCAAAAAACTGAAGAGGATCAGAGCAAAATACAATATCAGGCTTGCTCCAGATCTAAATAACAAATTAAAGAAATTCCTGCCAGCTTTAAAGCAGAAAGAAGTGGACATCCAATTGCAAGGAGTAATATATTGCATCAACTGTAACTGCGGACTCAGCTATATAGGAGAAACAGGGAGATGTATTAAAGTTCAAATGAAAGAACACCAAGTGGCTATTGGGAACATTAGTAACAAAACAGGGCTAGACAGACATATACAAGCAAGTAGACACTCCATAAATTGGGTCTCAGTAAGAATAATCACCCACCAGTCAAACTTAGTAAAGAGGAAACTAGAAGAAGGGATCGAAATAGCAAGAAGAAGTACCACAATTAACAATAATTGCGGATATATTAACGATAATTGCGGTTGGACACTTCCAACTGAGTGGCAGCAACTACTCCAGTGACGTAGTCTTGATGACGAACTAGGCTTTAGTTTGAAAATTTGACCACCAACTTTTTTGAATAATAACCTCTATAAAACCCGTAAAACAGTTAATTCCACAGTACACTATGAATAGAGGTGCCCTAAATTAATTTATAAATATGCATATATCTCGTTATAATTGACTACATCTCACCTGAGAGACACAAAAGTGTAGGTTTACAAAGCGTTTCAGGTTTTGTATTGTTTTCAATTCCAAGCAAAACAGCGTTCTTAAAAGATGAATATGTCTGCCCCTTCCTCCCATAAGAAAACATAGGTTGTGTTCAGTCATCTACCCACGGACACATGTTGGTTGCGCCATCTGGTGACAAGTGACATTAACGGGTGATATTTGTTTCCAGAGTCGTACCACCTGACTATCGTGCACCGTGGTTCAGTGGTTGTGCAAGCGCCTCACAACCAGGTTTCATGATGTGGCCTCCTTTGTAAATTGTGTTTTCGTGTATGTGTACATTTAAATTTGCTCATTCGTGCTACATTTTACCTTTGGTGATTTTTTTCATTGCATTCCCATAATATTTCTTTATCAATTCTGTTTTAATCTCTTTGATGTGTTTTCAACATATGTATATTCAATGTCGTTTAGGTGTGTGTGCGTGTGTTTGTGTGCTCAATTAACATGAGTGTCTTACATTTCCTTTCTAGCATGTTGGTTCAGAGCTTAGTGTTATCTGAACTGCATCACCTTGTCACTTGACCATAGTTGTTTCTTACTTACTTTTTGTGACCCCCTTTTTTTGTCAGTCTGTTATTATCAATGCCTGCGTGATTTGTATCTGCAAATGCTATTCATGGACAGACTTGTCTGTTCTGTGTTTCTGTTCTTATGCTTCCATATTGTTCTGTTACGATGTTTAATGGTTATACATTATACATTGCCACAGTCTAGAACACCTGTGATTGTTTATCTGCCATGCTTTATGCTACTACCTCAATCATTGTATTACTTGGGTTAATTTATCCTTCTATGTTCTCTAGCTAGTGATGTCAGAAATTCCAGATGTTTATCATTGCCTCATACACATGTTTGTTATGGTGTTTATTTTTTACTGTATATTGTGAGATTTTCCACTTGTTAATAATTTTAATAAACTAGGTGTTTTGACATACCTATAGTTTTATCACCATGGGTGCACTGGTAGCTCTCGCAATTGGGGGGGGCTCACGCCTATGATAGCCTCTGGCCATAACTTTGTATGAAACTGGATAAAGAAATAGCCAGCAATTTAAGCAGCTTTGAATGAACTGAAATTTTTGTTTTTTAGTAATTAAGTAAAATCTTTAGAAATTATTTTTGCTGCTTTAGTTCATAATAACTGGATGACAAAGAAACAGCTATTTCAGAGGACTTGAGGCTCCTTTTCACAACCATAGCAATCGCTCCTATGCATGCATATTAATTAAGACAATGTGAAAGGAATATCAATTCAAAAAGAGGAAGTTTTATATAAATGAGGATAAGATGTTATGTATTCCAGCTGTTTGCACATAACTATGCATCTTTCAGGATATAATGAACTAAGACGTGTTTTTGTGGGAACAAAGGAGCAGAGACCTGTTTTGGGGGGAGGGGGGTCTGTAACAGTCAAGCGAACAAATGTTTTGCTATGTGCAAAACATTGGCTGATTATGTTAAGTGGTTTTTTTGTTTTGTTTTTTTATTCAAGAGTGCCGCCCCGGTGGCACAGTGGTCTAAGGCGCTGGCCTCTGATCATTCGTCCGTAAGGGGTCCGGGTTCGAATCCCGGTCAGGCATGGATGTTGTGTTTGTCTTACGGCACTGGCTCTCTCCCTTCCCTGGAACCAGTGACCCTAAATTAGGGACGGGCGACTGCTTATAGCCCATTGAGTTGCTCACGGTGGTCGTTAAACCTCCAATAAAAAAAAAAAAAAAATATTCAAGAGTAAATAATTTAATTGGTTTTGCATTTTTTGTTTTACAATTTTTAATTTTTACTTATTTGCTCACCTATGTTCTGAATTTTCATATAAAGCAGAAAAGGTCATTAGACACTATCACATGGCAGTTGCATGTTTTGTATTTGTGAACATGAGGCATTTCAAAGAGGCTGGCCTTAGTTCTCTAAAAAATAAAATTTCCATGATGTGATTAACTTTGGCATAAGTGTTTTGTAGTACTTTGTATCAGGGCAATAATTTTAATTACAACGTGCACATTTTTGTTTCACGCAACAAAGCGTAACAATTGTGGTTTTAAGAAAACTACTTTCAAGTTCTAAAGAATTTGATTTATTTAAACATTCGTAAAGCCTAGTTAATAATATGGGAGTTAAAATTTTCAGTAATTGAAAGCTAATAGATTTTCACAAAAGGGCCTCGAAAATATTTTTGGCGGGCAGCCTTCGAGATTTTTGGGTACACCATTGTTTATCACACAATATATATTCCAGTGTTCGAATTTATCTTTTAGGTTTAGAAGATGCGAATCCGTTTATTGGTGTAAATGTGACATGCATATTAAGTCAGATAATACTCGAAAACTTGAAAATTTCGTCGTCCTGGAGCTGGAATCGAACCCGCGTCTCCCGTGTAGCGCCCGAGTGTGCTAATCACTACACCATCCAGAACGACCAAGTTTCAAGTTTCCGATTAATTTGAATATAAGTTTTCAGATTAATCAGAAACTTAAAACTATATATTGCTACACCCCGGTGCGCCATATTTATCGATTAACGTTTATACCCGCCTCTTCCAAAGCCAACTAATTTAATTAATTACCGCGCCCCAAAGTCGTAACAATGTATATTTCAAGTTTTCGGATATTATGTGACTTAACATCCATGTCATATTTACACCAGCAAACGCATTCATGAGAATAAGTAATAAACAATTATATATGGTAACTGATAATAATAAACAATTATATTATTTTGGTAATAAACAATTATATTATGGTAATTGTCAGTTTCTCGTACCGCACTCACGCCATTAAATAATGTATAATGAACTTACAATATATTAGTATAATTTTATACACTGAATGGCCACTTTATTATGACCACCCCCTCAGTACTTTGTTGGACCACCTTTTGCCTTCAATACTGCGTCGATTCTTCGTGGCATGGACTCCAGGAGATGTTGATAGGTGGTTTGTGGAATCTGAGACCATGCTTGATGAATAGCACTTTCCAGGAGTGTGAGATTGCAGGGTTGTGGATCCAGTTGTCTGATGGCTCGTTCAACTTCATCTCACAAATTCTCAATGGGGTTGAGATCTGGAGATTTTGGGGGCCACCTAAGCAAAGTAAACTTACCGGCATGTTCCTGAAACCAATCCTGTACAATACGAGCACTATGGCAGGACACATTCTCTTGTTGAAAGTGGCCATCGCCACTGGGATAAGCCATCTACATGACAGGATGCACTTGGTCCACAACGATGTTTAGATATGATGTGCCAGTCAGACGTTGATCAACATGAATTAAAGGGCCCAAATCATGCCAGGAAAACATTCCCCAAACCATTACGTTGCCTCCACCAGCTTGAAGGGTTGTAGCAATGCATTTGGGGTCCATGCTTTCGTGCTGTTTCCGCCAAATTCTTACTCGGCCATCGGTATGATGCAACTGAAAACGTGATTCATTGGACCACATAATTTGTTTCCAATTATCGACTGTCCAATCCTTGTGCTCCTGTGCGAACTGGAGACATTTTCTCTTGTTAACTGCAGACAGCAAAGGTGTTCGAACAGGCCTTCGGCTGCCATATCCCATCCGATGCAGTGTACGGCAAACAGTGCGTGCAGAGATCATTTGAGGGGATCCTTGATTAAGATGGTCTGTAATTTGCTGAACTGTTGCCCTTCTGTTGCCTATTACCAGTCTGGACACACCGTTCCGCCCGAGCAGTCACTAGTCGATGACGACCACACGTTGCACGTAGAGACCCAGTTTTTTGCCTGACAGTCCAGTCTTTAAACACTTTAACAACAGCTGCTCTGGAACATTTCACGAATGCGGCGGTTTCGGTGATACTAGCTCCATGGCTCCGAGCTCCTACAACCATCGCACGTTGAAAATCCGTCAAATCGCATTTTTTACCAATCTCGTCACCCAAAAATCACTTCTACTACTATCGCAAGCACTAAGCTTTCCCTTTTTATACTAGCCTCGCCATCTGGCGGCAACAGCGTGCAGCCATATCTCATTTGCTTAAAACTGTCGGGTGGTCATAATAAAGTGGCCACTCGGTGTATATTGTGATCTTGCCCTGCTTCTATTATTCTAAAAGAAGTTGGTATTCATGTTATATGCTTGTTTTATTTTCAACATTAGCCAGAAGCGAATAAAGTCAATGTTGGAATATCTGTTCTGATGTTCGAACTTCGTTTATTCGCTTAGTAGTAAAGATTATATTATGGTAATTGTCAGTTTCTCTTACCGCACACACCAAATAATGCATAATCAAACTCAATATATTAGTATAATTGTATATATTGTGATATTGCGTTGGTTGTATTGAAGTTGGTATTCATGTTATATATTCGGAACTTTTTGATCGGACCTCGTATATATATATATATACACTGCTGGCCACCCAAAATGCAACACCAAGAAGGACAAGAGATAGCAAAGCCAGATTTACTGGACACAACAGATACAAAGATGAAATGATTGAGCTTACAGGCCCGTGCGACTTGAGGAACACACAGACATCAATAGTTCGTGTGGCCCCCATGGCTGGCAATAATGGCCGCTATACGCCGCGGCATTGAACGGAAGAGGCTTTGGATGTTGGCTTGGGGTATGTCGGTCCAGGCTGCTTCTACACGTTGCCACAGTTCATCAGGCGTAGCCGCGGGTGGTGCTTGCCGGGCCACTCGGTTGCCGTTCAGCGACCAGACGTGTCCGATGGGCGACATATCGGGAGAACAGACGGGCTACGGCAACAGTGACACCTGGTGGGCCGTGAAGAATTTTTGCACGATGCGTGCCACGTGCGAGCGCGCATTGTCCTATTGAAATGTGGCCGCTGGCAGGTCCTGCAGGTAAGGGAGGACTGCAGGTTCCAAAACGTCGGAGATGTAGCGGTGGCTGTTGAGTGTACCGGCGATGCGTACCAGAGGGGTGCGGGTGTCATATCCAATTGCGCCCCAAACCATAACGCCAGGCGACGGACTGGTATGGCGATGCATAATGCAGGCATCATACAGTCTTTCGCCGCGTTGCCGCCACACGCGGATCCGACCATCGTGGTGTTGCAGGCAGAAGCGCGATTTGTCGGAGAAGACAATGTCTTGCCATTCCGTAGTCCAGGTGCGGCCTTCAACGGCCAATTCCCGCCGCACTCCCTGGTGGTGTAACATCAGTGGTAATCGGAGCAACAGGCGTCGTGCTACAAGTCCTCGCTCCTGCAGACGACGTCGAACGGTACGTGCTGACTTGGGTTGTTGCGCAACACACCCTAATTCCTGCGCTAACGTTCGTGATGTGGAAGTGCGAGCCGTCAATGCCCGTCGCACAACATGCCGGTCCTCTCGTTCGGTAGTGTGCCACGGCTGCGGCAATCGCTCACGTCGGTCTGTCCGTCCGTCCCTCCTGCAACCACCGAATCCATACTCGCCTCACTGTGGCTGGATGTCGTTCCACATGGGCGCCGATGTCTCGGTACGATAAACCGCTGTCGCGATAAGCCACTATTCGTCCTCTGTCGAACTCCGAAACGTGCTGGAATGACTGCCGTATTCTGCGACGAGGCATCAGGAAGCTTGCCACGCACAGGTCCGGCAGCACGACACACTTCCACTATTTACACCCCACCTGTGCACCCTTCTTATAGAGCTTCTCGGTGGCGTGCCGGGGGCACATGATTTGCATATGCCCTGCAGTGCTAATCGTTTGCGTGTCCTCTCGCGGGCGACGCATGCTGCGAATTTTAGGCCAATCGGGTGCTTCCTTGGTGTTGTATTTTGGGTGTCCAGCAGTGTATATACATACAGTATATATACAGGGTTCAAAGGAAAGTCTATTCAGGGCAATAACTGCGGAAGGAAGGGTCCGAGTGGTACACAAGTTAGGTCTATGTATAGGAAAGCGACGATGGCTGATCAAATGAAAGCGAATGGGGCGCCCCTAGCGGCAAAGGTAAGAAGTTAGGAAACCTAACTCGCGAGATAGAAACAAAATTCCAATGACAAAGTTGTAGCGCATCGTCTAATTAGTAGGAAACGACATATGGTGCACTCGAATTACGTACATGGACGGGTCAAAATGCTGTTGATTCGAAATCGGTAAAGCGGGTGAAACAGACACAAAAATAATGACACGAGACAGAAGCTGTGCAGGCTTATTTATAATACTGAAAAATGTTTACAGGAGACATGCCTACCTACAGGCACAACGCACATCTGCGCGAAGTTAATGTTCAGCCGGTTCGAAGTGGCCACTATCGGCTACAATGCACATTCCAAGGCGTGTAAGAATAGCTTCTCGTACACTATCTAGCATGGCAGGTATCACTGTGTTACAGGGGCACACAATGCGATGACATTTCACAGTACTCGGCGTTCGAGTAGCCCGCCATCAGTGTTTGCAACGTGTACGTTGACTGACGTTCAAATCCCCAGCCTTGGAATTTTATCTGACCGACCGGCTTCTACGTCACTGTCAATATTTACATTAGCATTTGAATCGTTCTCCATCGTGGGGCGGCATTTGCATTGCCTAACCATCCAGCGACCACGTGCACTTTATCAGCATTTTGATTCGTCCATGTAAATAATTCGTGCGCACCATATGTCGTTTCCTACTAATTAGACGATGCGCTACAACTTGTCCCCAAAGCCCCCGAAGTTAAATTGTACTGTTTTACGTTTGATCGTGTATTAGCCCCTTCTCAGGGGTAAGAAATCCTGTGCTTTGGTTAGAACATCACGACGGTATACAAGCTTTGCATTTCCGAAAGCAGTAGACAAATGTGGTTGCCGGAAAACCGCTACCCAGGAAAACTGCTACATGTTTTTCATTAAGGGGCCGGGCACAAATTGCTGTTCCTCCGTGAAACACTTTGAATGTGTGGCAGTTTTCCAAGGTGCCTATCGGTTAAGTAAATTCCCACTCTTCTCTGACTACCTATGCTATAAATTACATCATGCTCCACGCGGAGAGAAATGTCCTTCGACTGCTCTTTCGTGTGACTGTCGCCAGATCATCATCATATATTTCAACCAGAAGGTAGAAATACAAATAATGTGCAACTAGTAAGCAAAATCATTTCGCATTTGTAGTCTTCCATCAAACATATTGCTGTCGTAAAAGAAGCGCAATAAAGTTTGGAAGCACTTAAGAACAAGTATTGACTTGGATCATAAAATTTGTTCTCGCTCTCCATATGAATGAAGCTGCTGCTTGCACAGGTGCACGTTATTCGTGATTGGAAACGTCCTTTCTTAACCGATGATGCAGTTAAAATGCTACTGCAGGTGGCGTAAGAGAAACTGAAACTTTGTACCTGACCTTATGACGCAGAATTAATAATAATTAGTCACATAACGCAATCTATACGCCCACCCCTAAAATTATGAACGCACTTTTTCATTATATGTTAATTAATAAATGCCTTTTCATATATTCCACGGAGGCAATTTTGTGCTAAAGGACAATTCTTTTTAGCTTATTTTTTATGCTTAAAGATGGTTATAGGTAAACGCCTTTTGCTACGGAGCGGAATGCTTTCTCGATTAAGCGACGCCGGCAAGATCTTATCAATGCTACTTGCCGTTTTGACTCTGTAGTACGCCACGTATATCCCCCGGAAGAATCGCAGATTTCGGGTCCACCGCAAACCATGCTTGAAGTAACTCTCTGTAGAAGAAGGAATTCTGATTATTTCCAGACGATGTGTGGACCGGGAATTACACATTTTTCGATGAACCTAACGGCCAATAGATCCATTTTTACTTTCTGGCACCAATGTGCAAACACACATTTGGCGGTGGCAGAACTCGACTCTGCATCCTCCTGCTTCACCAATTAAGCTACACCGACAAGTGCTTATCACTGCTACGTGATATGTGCGTCAGCAGTAGCGCACTCAGTATGGCGTGGTATATATATATATACATACTGTACGTACACAATCGAGTCCCATTATTGTGACTATCTCCTACTTTTGATATCAACAGCGCGTAGCCAATGAAAGAAGGCATGTGCCGTGAGCTGACTTGGAGGGTTTTTAAGGTGTTCTGTAGGCATTCTGAAAACATATCACTCGTTGCTGTCATGGATAAAGGGATCGATTTATCAGATTTGAAAAAAGGGATGATTATCGGGCCAAGAGTGGCAGTATTTCTGAAAGAGCGCTGTTTGTGAACTGTTGGCGTGCTGCTGTGGTTAAAGTGTATCGTGATTGGAGAAATAACACCATTGCGAATAAGCGACGAGGAAACTGCGGAGCACCACGTGCCATTGATATGAGAGGTGAACGTCGACTGTGAAGGTGCGTGAGGGCCGATCGACACACTTCAGTGGAGCAACTCACTGGCCGAATGAACCAAGGGGAGTGAAACAGCAGTGCAGAGAACCCTGCTGCGTACGGGGCATCGATGCAGACGGATGGTCACTGCATCGGCAGAAAAGACTTACATTTGCGCGGCGGTATCCGAATTGGACCTCCGCTGATTAGCAAAGGATTGCCTTCTCCGATGAGTCACGTTTTCTGCTTTATCGAACGGATGGACGTTGGCGTATAAGGCGAGAAACATCGGAGAACAAACACTCTTCAACCATTGCTGGAAGAACACAAGCTGGTGGGGGCAGCGTTATGGTCTGGGGAATGTTTTCGTGGCATTTCCTGAGTCCAATCATACCCGTGTAAAGCACTATGGATCGAATTCGTTATGGATCCATTCTTGCAGACCACGTACACCCATACATGCTGATTGTCTTCCCTGGGGCGTATGGGGTCTTCCAGCATGACAATGCAATGTGTCACACAGCTAGAAATGTCCGATAGTGGTTGGAAGAGCACGACAAAGACTTCAAAGTACTTCCCTGGCACCCTAATTCCCTAGACTTAAACCCAATTGAGTATCTGTGGGACCACCTCGATCGTGTTGTTCGCTCTATGGATCCACCACGCACCCTAAATCAGCTGTCGGATGCACTGCAGTCAGCATGGCTTCACATACCTGTGAACACCTTTCAGCACCTTATTGAGTCACTCCCAGCCCGTCTAGTTGCTGCCCACGCTGCACACGGCGGTTACTCTGGATATTAACTCGTGCTCACAATGCGACTCGGCCGTGTATATATATACCGTTGTCCGATCGGACGTCGCATTCCGGAGATATACGCGCCGAAAGTTCGTGACGTCATGTCCGGTAAGAATACAGACATTAGAAATAACTTACCCAATCACTTTGAGCCGCCCCGGTGGCGTAGTGGTCTAAGCGATGGTCTCTGATCATTCGTCCGAAAGGGGTTCGAATCCCGTTGAGGCATGGATGTTGTGTTTGTATTACGGCACAGGCTCTCTCCCTTCCCTGGAACCAGTGACCCTAAATTAGGGACGGGCTACTGCTTATAGCCCATTGAGTTGCTCACGGTGGTCGTTAAACCTTCAACCAAAAAAATCACTTTGACAGAAAACATGTAATGTATTGATGTGTACCACTACAACACAAATGATAAAACACGTGGATTCGTGTCGGATTACAACATGTGTTCAAAATAACCAACTTGTACTGCGGAACAGGCTGCAGCCCACTAGGAATAGACATCTGCACGCGTTGCAGCATAGCAGGAGTTACAGTTGTGAGGGCCACGTGTAAGGTGGCCACTAGGTCGTTCAGGCTGTTGACAGGCCATCGATATACCAGTTTCTTTAGATGATCCCAGAGGAAGAAATCCAATGGGTTAAGATCCGGCAATCTAGCGGGCCATGCGACAGGACCACCACGGCCAAGCCATCGACCGGAAGCCGCCCCGGTGGCGCAGTAGTCTAAGCGATGGCCTATGATCATTCGTCCGAACGGGGTCTGGGTTCGAATCCCGGTAAGGCATGGATGTTGTGTTTGTCTTACGGCACTTGCTCTCTCCCTTCCTTGGAACCAGTGACCCTAAATTAGGGACGAGCGACTGCTTATAGCCCATTGAGTTGCTCACGGTGGTCGTTAAACCTCCAATCAAAAAGAAAAAAATCGACCGGGATATTCCGTATCCAGCCACTGGCGAACATTTGCAGTGTAATGCGCCGGTACTCCATCATGCTGGAACCATAGGCTGCTGAGAACAGCCAATGGTACATTTTCCAATAAGTCCGGCAGAACACGTAGGAACACCATTTAGTTGGCAGCTGTGACACGTTTGGGAAGAAGATGTGGTCCCACTAGGATATCGCTCACAATACCACACCAGATATTAACACCCCATCGGACCTGGTGAGCGTGTTCACGTGTTGCGTGCGGATTGTCCAACGCCCAAACATGACTATTATGGGTGTTGCAGATACCCTGCCGTGTAAACCTTGCTTCATCAGTCCACAAGATCCGGCGGATGAAACTATTATCCGCAGCATGTTGCTGTAGCAGCCACTCACAGTATGCCTGTCTTCGAGGATAATCCTGCGGTAATAGGCCTTGCACCCGTCTGATGTGATATGGATGCAGGTCTTCGTCGTGTAGAACAGCTATAGTATGGTACTTTGGTGCGCACCAAACTGTCGCGCGATCGCAAGGCTGCTGGTCGTTGGCTCCTCTATGAACTCTAGTATAGCGTTCTCGAGTAATGGTGTTCTCACAGAAGGTCCAGCGCCACTGTCTACAGTTGGACGTGATGCGACATTGCATGTGTTGTGCATTCAAGCGTCAAGCCGCTGTATGACCTGGGCGTCCGGGTGCCGTCGTGCTGGGTATCGCTCGCTGTAGTACCTTGCTGTACGCAATGCTGAACCATGGCATTCCCCCAATAGGAGATACAGTACATGTCACAATACTCTCTCAAACTGTACGACATATCGCTACCCACACTACTGTCAAACAGGTATATAACATACATACGTATATACCTAAATTAAGCTGATGAGTACATATTAAAAATTAAAAAACAAACAAACAGAAACAAGTTTCTCCTTGAGAAATAATGAAATTGATTGGACTCGCCTAATTCTTAAAAACTGAGATTTATTCTTCTAGGCACATTTCCGAATTTCTCAATGGCTTCTTCATCTTCAACTTGAATGTCTCTATGAATAGATAATAAAGCTGGCCCATTCAGTCTTGACTCTGATGTACTGTTTCTCAAATAAGATTTCAATCGAGGAAGATTGAAAAAGCTCCTTTCCACTGATGCTGTGGTTACAGGAAGAATTGCCAAGATGTGAAGCTAAATATAAATGTTGGGAAATAAGTTCTTATTGCATGATGACAAACTTTCACTGCCTTTTTGGGGCGCACGTCTGATTTTTCCCTTTTCCGTTTTTGACACCATAAAATATACTCGCTTTCTGTTACATCAGAATATCCTAAATCAGATTCATACATTTTCACTGCAGATAATATTTGGGAATAACCATTTCTTCACAGCAAAAACTGGTAGAATGTTTTACAATGAAGTTAGTGTTTATTTTTGTGATTGAAACCTTTCATTTAATGATTCAATTATATCATCCACAAAGGGTATAAATATACTTCTGCAGAAATATTCTTCTGGAGTTGAATATGGGACATTGCACCTATTTTTTTTTTTTTTTTTTTTTTTTGTATACTGCATCTACGTGGAACTTCTGCTACTTTGAGGCCTACAGCCAATGTTTTTACAGCATCATAAATTAAGCTGAAGGATTTTTCTGCTTCAGTTCTCATGCTGTTTAGCAGTGTTGTAACTTCAGATAGTTTTCTAATGCATCGACTAAGTCGATTTGCTTGTTTTGGAAGTTTTCAGATAGGTTGTATGTGATGGACAATATTTTATTAAGGACAAAAGTTGCCACTAGAAATGAAAACTGACAAAGTGTGTGCTTCGACAGATGATTCTGCTGACTCTTCTTGCTCAATCGCTTCTAAGGATGATATAATAAGATGCAGACCTTCTTTAAACATAAGAACGGCATCATGCCTTTGGATCCATCGAGTTTCACATAGAGTTTTCATCTTAACTTTCTTGCAATCATGTAGCAGTCGCTGGATACTTTCTTTCAAAACACTGGTACGTTTAGCAGAAGCGTGGAAAAACGAACATGTTTCTGATATAACTCCCATACAGTTCCTTATGCTCCCATACAGTTCCTTATGCTAGGCATTTTGCTAGCAACCGACAAACATAAGTTCAAAGAATGGGACATGCAATGAGTATATACTGCTTTGGGATATTTTTTTCTAATACAGGCCTGCACTCCACGAAACTGTCGTCGCGTTGCTGCAGCCCCATCATACCCCTGCCCTCTCATATCGTTCAAATCAAAACCCAATTTCACTAAATTTTCCATTATTGTTGTTGCCAGAGAACAGCCTGTTAAATTTTTCACTGGTATAAAAGCCAGAAAATCTTCTCTTAATTTCAGTTCTTCATCAAAATACCTGACGCTCAGTGAAAACTGTTCTATTTGTCTAATGTCAGTTGTTTCATCTGCCAATACTGAAAAAAAATTTTGAATGCTTTACCTTTGCTACAATTTTCTGTTGAATAAGTTTCCCAAAGATGTTTATGATTTCATTCTGTATTACTGAACTTGTATACATGCTATTACCTCCACTAATTTCTAAGTTTTCTTTTAAAATGACATCTCCAGAATTTACACGATATCTTAATAAAGTGCGAAAATTGCCATCATTATTTGCTGGTTCCTCAAGCGAAATTCTTCCAGAATCAACTTTTCCCCTAAGAGGTATCTGCTGCCTTCCACATAATCTAATTGTTTGCACAAAAGGAATCAACCTTTTCCTGTTGTTAATTATCTCTTGCTTTTTCTGTTTATTCATTTGTAAAATTATACTATCCTGTTTTTATGAATTATTGATGCAATATTTTCAGCTGCCAATACAGCGTCTTTGTGATATTTACCAGGGTTCCCACGCTACCTGGAGAACCGGGAAATCAGGGAATTGTCAGGGGAAAAAATATTGGCTCAAAAAGTCAGGAAAAACATGAATTTTCTTAAAAAAAAAAGTCAGGGAATTTTGAAATTTTATTTCGTAAGTCAGGGAATTTGGGATGTTTCTAAAATAAAATACTTTTTCCTCTGTGTTTGATCTTTCTCCGTATTTAACATTTCGTTTAGTTCACTCCCAAGGACCGAACTGTATACTCGGGGCAAAGCTATCCTGGCAATGAGGCCGAAGCTACGGTGACCTTTTTACTCCCAGTATTACTCCGCACTAAAGGTGTGTAATTAACCTTCACTCGGAAAACTTCTCCCACAAGCCCTCAGGGCTGTCTGTCGCCGTGATCGGACACCGAACCCCTCTATTTTAACACCATGTCCCCAGTAGTTCCCCCAGCCCACCCCCACGCGCTTTGCAGACCGGTAGACAAGTTTATTTCTCTCTCTCTATTCATCTTTTGTTTTGTTTTTTGAAATGTTATAGAACGCGTAACGTTTCTTTTTTTCTTTCTTTTAAAATGAAATTATCTTTGCTAAACACGGGAAGAAGTCTTAAGTGGCCTAATTTTGTTTTCATATATTTTTCTATTTTTTTTTTTTTATATATTTCATTTATTTATACTTACTGCTTGAAGATTACCAACTGCGGGATTTAATTAAAAGTATTTTTACCATGTCATCAGTTATGCGTAAAATTTCGTTCTCTCCAAAATTTTGCATGGATTAGATTTTTTTTTTTAATAACAGATACCCGTTAAATGTGTATGCATTTTTAACTACTCTGTGTTGCCATACGTTCTGGATAAATGATATCTCTGTGATAAGTGATATTTTAAGGTTCACTGTAAACTGCCACACATCTTTCAGCAACGTGGAAAATTGCCACATGTTTTTCATGGTAAACGGTAAAAATACCCCCGGGGAAAAATACCCCCGGAGAAAATACCCATGAAAACTTAAAAGCAGAAAAAATGCCCCCGGAAGAAATACCCCCAGAACAAACGATTCACTGTAAACTGCCACACAGGAACACTGATGTGTGGCAGTGTTCCGGTGTGGCAATTTACCGGCAACCCTGCCACACATCTTTCAGCAACTTGGCTACAAAAGTTCAAAGGTAGGGGGGGTCTATAAACATTGCCGTTTCTGGGCCTACATTGATAACTGAATTGAGAATTCCAAACGAATTTCGCGAAAACGTTCCATGTAAGCCAAGCGAGAATTGTACTTTAATTTGAAGAAATAAATTTCCGAGGATCCGAGGTACATTTGGTTGGGGGGGCTCTACCCTGAACTTCCGTAATATTAGATTCTGAGCCGCTGGAGTCTGTCAGTGTATCCAGGCTGTTCCCCTTGAAGCGTTAGCGAGGTCCGGGAGCTGAGGGGGGGGGGTCCCCAAAATGTTAAAATGGACGTAGAGCTGTAAACATGAGAACCATGCTTTACATAATGATTCTGTACACGACCACGAATTTTTAGGAGGTTGGGGTGCAAGTTTCGAAGAGCGCAGACAAGTGCAATTTCTATGCTTCACGTTGTGTTTAATGGTAAGCTATGTATGCCCTTCCCCTCCCCCACAAATTTGGTGAAGCCTGTGAAAGGGATACGAGGTGCTTGGTTTGGAGGGCTCTACCCCAACTTCCGTAATTTTATATTCTGGACCTCTAGAGTCGGTCAGTGTATCCTCGATGTCACCCCCTGAATAGCTCTTAGAAACGGGGGTTACACCACTCTCCAAAATTCGTGGTCGTGTACAGAACCATTATATAAAGCATGGTACTAATGTTTACAGCTCTACATCCATTTTAACTTTTGGGGAAGCCTCCCCCCCCCCCCCCGCAAGCTCATGGACCTCGCGGACACTTCAAGGGGAACTTCCTGGATACACTGACAGACTCCAGCGGCCCAGAATATAATATTACGGAAGTTCAGGGTAGCTTTGCCGTGCCTCAGGGCGTGTTTTAGGCTGGGAGAGCTTACTGGTGAAGTGTCACTAAACGGGCTTTGAGCGGTCGCAAATGACTGCGTGAGCCAACTGAGTTATTGCCTTCTTTAACCATCCGAGACTCTTTTCGGAGTAAATGTTTATGTTTCACTGAATATGTTGCAGAATGCTTTTCATTCTTTTTTTACTGCTATTTAGAAACAAGATGAAGTGTTCGCATTCTGTTTTTTCCCCCTCTTTTCTCTGCAAGAAAAGATTTCGCTTCAATGATTGCCTTTTAAGTTTGCGTGCTAAATATTTCAATGACTACATCTATTCCTTTTCAATTTTTTTTTTTATTTTGATATTTATTATAACCGCATAATAAAGTTATGAAATCACTCTCCTCGAGAAACATGCTGCAGGATGACGAGCTTAAAATTATTTTTTTAAGCTTTTATCCGATTCGCTTGAAATTTAAGGGGCCCGTTCCTGTTAGTGATTTATGGAGTTGATTAAAGGTTCAGTCAGTTTTGCGAAAAATCCGCAAAAACATATTTTCAACATTTTTTTATCGCAGTCTCAGAACCCCATGTCGGATACTTCGTTATCAAACCAAAGCCTCTGGCCAAAGCGAAAAGAGGGACTCCTGCTGGCGCGCATGCTTTTACCACGATCAGAGAGTAGTCTGCCAACCCCCAACGTCACCCCCATAACAACCGGCCACGTGGTGCCTGCCCGCCGGTATTTGCCCCCGTGCTTGCACCTTGCATAGAGTTTTCGACGGCGTTTGTGTCAAATTAAAGTAATCGGCGAATTGAGAGGTCTGCAAGGTTTCTGACTGGTGCAATTATGACTTCCAAGAAAACTCTATTTAATGTGGATTGGCTTGAAGAAAAACTTAACCCACAGTGGTCAGAATGGCTGTTACCTGTTCAGGATGACCCATACAAAGCAAGATGTAAAGTTTCCCAGCAAAACAGTCTTGCTGGCCCAGCACTATGTTGCCGCTGCCGAACCGTCAATAAAATGTCCGGGCGGCCAACACAAGGGCCAGCAGTTCAGGCCAACAGTTGGCACCCCATCAGTTGTCATATGCCACAACAGGACCATCAGTTGTCCATCACAGGCAGTAGCTGCCACAATTCAGTGGCCCTGCAAGCATGTGCCAGAAATGATGGCTAGCCTAATGTGGTCCGCTAGTGTGCCGTTAGTGGCAGCCAGCAACCACGGGACGTAACTGGTGGCTTGTCGAATCTTGTACGTCAATTTCCCAGTAGTAGCCGTAATAATAAAAAAAGCAAGGATAACAGCAGTTTTCCCAAAGCTACATTTTTTTTCCTACCCTTACGAAGCTTTCCTATTTGTATCCCGCTGTTTCTTCCTTATCAGGGTATCATAAAACCGTAAAATCAAATTTCGTAGTTAAAAAGTATATGCAATAGTTACGGCAACAACAATCCACACACCGACACCACCGTAAAAATAATCAAATCCTGCTCGGGGAACCCAAAATATGTATTATGCGAAAATCTCGAAGTTGATTTTTTTTTCTGTTACAATACTTTTTTATACACTGCTGGCCACCCAAAATGCAACACCAAGAAGGAAGCATCCGATTGGCCTAAAATTCGCAGCATGCGTCGCCCGCGAGAGGACATGCAAACGATTAGCATATTGCAGGGCATATGCAAATCATGTGCGCCCGGCACGCCACCGAGAAGCACTGTAAGAAGGGTGCACAGAAGGCGGGTGTAAGTAGTGGAAGTGTGTTGTGCTGCCAGACCTGTGCGTGGCAAGCTTCCTGATGCCTCGTCGCAGAATTCGGCAGTCATTCCAGCACGTTTCGGAGTTCGACAGAGGACGAATAGTGGCCTACCGCGACAGCAGTTTATCGTACCGAGACATCGGTGCCCGTGTGGGACGACATCCAGCCACAGTGAAGCGAGTATGGATTCAGTGGGTGCAAGAGGGACGGACGGACCGACGTGATCGATTGCCGCAGCCGCGGCACACCACCGAATGAGAGGACCAGCATGTTGTGCGGCGGGCATTGACGGCTCTCACCGCCACATCACGAACGTTAGCGCAGGAATTAGGGTGTGTTGCGCAACAACCTGTGTCAGCACGTATCGTTCGACGTCGTCTGCAGCAGCGGGGACTTGTCGCACGGCGCCCATTGCTCCGATTACCACTGACGTTACACCACTGGCGAGTGCGGCGGCAGTTGGCCGTTGAAGGCCGCACCTGGACTACGGAATGGCACGACATTGTCTTCTCCGACGAATCCCGCTTCTGCCTGCAACACCACGATGGTCGGATCCGCGTGTGGCGGCACCGCGCCGAGAGACTGTATGACGTCTGCATTATGCATCGCCATACCGGTCCGTCGCCTGGCGTTATGGTTTGGGGCGCAATTGGATATGACACCCGCACCCCTCTGGTACGCATCGCCGGTGCACTCAACCGCCACCGCTACATCTTCGACGTTTTGGAGCCTGTAGTCGTCCCTTACCTGCAGGACCTGCCAGCGGCCACGTTTCAACAGGGCAATGAGCGCCCGCACGTGGCACGCATAGTGCAACAATTCTTCACGGCCTACCAGGTGTCACTGCTGCCGTGGCCCCGCCTGTTCTCCCGATATGTCGCCCATCGAACACGTCTGGTCGCTGATCGGCAACCGAGTGGCCCGGCAAGCACCACCCGCGGCTACGCCTGATGAACTGTGGCAACGTGTGGAAGCAGCCTGGACCGACATACCCCAAACCCACATCCAAAGCCTGTTTCGTTCGATGCCAGCCGGGGGGGGGATCACACGAACTATTGATGTCTGTGTGTTCCGCAAGTCGCACGGGACTGTAAACTCAATCGTTTCAACTTTGTATCTGTTGTTATGTGTCCAGTAAATCTGGCTTTGCTATCTCGTGTCATTCTTGGTGTTGCATTTTGGGTGGCCAGCAGTGTACATTAGTATGAGACAGCACAAATAGGAGGAGAAGATAAGTGGTAACAAAAAACGTTGTTTTTCAAGGATGGCGGGGGGGCATATTCGTAGAGTTTTGCAAATCTCCAGGCATGCTCAACACACAAAAAATCGCAAGGACGCTTTGCACTAAATTTCTTTTAAATTAGAAATGAAATAAAATTGTGTTATTCATCGCTATCCAGTAATGAACTTTGAAAATTTTTTAAATAGTGCTCTTTTCCATTCAATTGCTTGTGAGGAAATTTGAATGTATTACGGACAAAAAATGTTCTTTTTTTTTTCACATTTTTTTTAATAACTGTTTCATTTCCCAATAGATTTATAAATGTTTGTTTTATTGAATTCAGCATAAAATTATAACTGATATAGCGTATTACAGAAAGTTTTATTTTAACATCATATACTCAATATACACCATTCCAAAGGCATTTGTTGAATATTATTAATTTTCATAATTTTTGGCTGATGCTAACTGAAAGAAACATCTCATTACATAAGTTCTAATTCCAATGTATAAACAGTTACTAAAAGATAGTTTAGGTTTTTTTTTTTTTTTTTTGATTGGAGGTTTAGCGACCACCGTGAGCAACTCGATGGGCTATAAGCAGTCGCTCGTCCCTAATTTAGGGTTACTGGTTCTAGGGAAGGGAGAGAGCCAGTGGCGTAAGACAAACACAATATCCATGCCTCACCGGGATTCGAACCCTGACCACTTTTGGACGAATTATCAGAAGCCATCGCTTAGACCACTGCGCCACCGGGGGCGGCTAGTTTCGGTTTCCACAGCAGAAATCAGAGCATTCTTAAGCAACCCAGCACGCACGTAGTCGGCGCCTGTGAGGAGGGGGGCGCAAACCGATGATGTATGCATGCCCCTGGTAACTCTAAATCTGTCACTGTGCCCATATAACGAATGAAGTAATTTCGTTGTCTTGTTCTAATGGAATTTTGCATACACCTGATTTCGACAAAACTGCTGGATTTCCATCAGAATTAGTTATATCTTGTTTTATACACTATCTACCAACAAGTAATTGGACACCTGTAATAGCAAAGGAAAACAAAGTTTATTCATCTTCAATAGTTGGTGGAGCCTCCGCGAGCGGCGATTACAGCTGCAACCCTCCGGGGCATACTCTCAACCAGGCGTTGTACGACGGCTAGCGGTATTTTCTTCCACTCGACTTGGAGAAGAGAGGTCAGTTCCTTCACCGATTTCGGACGGTGGGGGCACCCCTTAAGTCGACGCTTCCACTCGTCCCAGAGGTGCTCGATAAGGTTAAGGTCCGGTCTCTGCGCAGGCCAGTCCATTCGATTAACCCCATTGTCACCATACCAAGCCAGGGTGGACCTCGCAACATGACAGGTGGCATTGCCATCCTGAAAGTAACATGGGTCCACCCCTTAAAACTGCCACACCGTAGGAAGCGCATGGTCATCCAAAATGGTGCAGTAGGTCTCGGCGTTGAGTCTACCAGGAATTGCAACCAAGGGTCCCGTGCCATACCAGGAGAAACGCCCCCATAGCATAATTCCACCGCCGCCGAACTTCACAGTTGGCAAAATACATTCCGGCAGGAGGCGTTCTCCAGGCAGACGCCAAACCCAGACCCTGCCATCCGAACGGTAGAGGGTGAACCTTGATTCGTCGCTCCAGAGAACCTGTTTCCAGTGTTCAACGGTCCACTGCCGACGTTCTTTGCACCACGTTAGCCGAGCAGCGCTATTGGACTTGGTGATCAAAGGCTTGTGGGCTGCAGCACGTCCATGATAACCGAGCAGATGGGCTTCCTTACGGATGGTATTCATCGAAAGAACACTCCCGGATGCCTGTTGAAACTCCTCACGGATGTGGCCCATCGATTTGGTGCGGTTCTTCCGAATTTCTCTGGCCAGCACCCGTCGGTTTCTAATTCCCAGTTTTGTGGGTCTGCCGGGTCGGGGCACATTCCGACAGTCACCTCTCATCTTCCACTTGCCAATAACGTAGGCCATTGTCGATTTTGGGTACTTCAACTCGCTGGATATGTCACGTATGGATCGGCCATTTCTGTGATACCCGACGATTACCCCTTTCTCAAAATCAGAGAGCTCCGAACTGCGTGTCACCTTGCATGCGACTGGTTGCGTTGTTGTTTCCCACACGATATTTAACGGCGGCGGCCGTGACGTGTATCAGGACCACAGATATCGTCGATTGCAGGGGTGTCCAATTACTTGTTGGTAGATAGTGTATTAGTTACCTTTCCACCAAAGTTCAGTTTCATTTTTTTTTTTTTTTGGTTTGTGTTTAACGACCACCGTGAGCAACTCGATGGGTAGTCGTCCGTCCCCAATTTAGGGTAAGGTGGCCCGATATTTGAACATTGACTTGACAATAAAATAGCATGGTGTCCCCAAATCAGCTGAATATTTTGGGACACATACGTAATTTTTTTTAATTACAAAATTGTATTGTTCCTATAAGTGTAATACATATGAACATTTGTGTCGTAAAACGATATATCTTGTAGAATATTGGTAATTTGTACTGACAAAGCAGAGCTATGATGGCGAGAACATATTAGCAAAAGGTGAAATGCTTTACCTTAGGTATATTTGCTGAGTCAAAATTTAGGTTGGCCGCCCCAGGGGTCTATGCGATGCCTCATGACCGTTTGTCCGAGAAGGGTCCAGGTTTGAATCCCAGTGTGGCATGGATGTTCTGTTTGTCTTACGGCACTGGTTCTCTCTCCCTTCCCTGGAACCAGTGACCCTAAATTAGGGACTGGCGACTGCTTATAGCCCATTGAGTTGCTCACGGTGGTCGTTAAACCTTCAATCAAAAAAAATTGCGTTAATGACATGTATATTGTATAATCACCCAGATCTCTCTGGAACGCTGACGTCACAGCTATGTCTGCATTCTTCCGCAGTCACAAGCGGTCAGTTTTTCGCGTACGTGGGAGTCCAATCTCTGGCAGATGGTTTATCAATAAAAAAAAGTTAAAAACGTATCTCTGCAAATTTTTTATGAAACTGGCTGAAATTTTAATAAACACCATAAATTCCTCATAGGAACATGACCTCCAAATTTCGCCTGAATCGGTTAAAAACTTTTAAATTAGCCGTCAAAATTTTAATTGACCGTTTCTGCGTAGCCTATATATACAGAGTGCATAGGAAACTCCCTTTAGCGTGGAATAACTTGCGAACGGAGAGAGGTACAGTTATGCAAGTGAGATAATGTTATAGTAAAGTGACTACGCCCGATCGAATGCAACGCCGCCCCGGTGGCGCAGTGGTCTAAGCGATGGCCTCTGATCATTCGTCCGATAAGGGGTCCGGGTTCGAATCCCGGTGAGGCATGGATGTTGTGTTTGTCTTACGGCACTGGCTCTCTCCCTTCCCTGGAACCAGTGACCCTAAATTAGGGACGGGCGACTGCTTATAGCCCATTGAGTTGCTCACGGTGGTCGTTAAACCTCCAATCAAAAAAAAAAAAAAGATCGAATGCAACCGACAGCAGTGCCCCTATATAGTGGTAAAATGCGGATGTTAGCCATTGCAAATCGAAAACGAAAAGAGATAGAGCAAAATTTCCAAATACAAAGTTCTAGAGCATCAATTAGTACAAAACGACATTTTTTCACACCGATAAGATAAATTGTCGCCTGAATACCCTACAATGTCCGAAATCGATGCGCGACGATTCGAATCTGCATATTCACATTTCGCAAATGTAGCCGTGTGCAAGTGCAGATTGTGAAGTTGTACCGTACCTGCCATATAAAAACCAGTAGCAGGATGTATGTACCCTGATCAGAAGTTTAGGTCTACGTACGCTGTGTGAGAATGACGAGCTTGGATTTCTGGGGTTACCTAAAAAATCAGGTGTATGCAACAGCGCCTACAAGTCTGCTGGATCTACGTCGTCTTGTTACAGATGCTTGCGATAGTGTGACACCTTCCTTGCTGAGGAACGTGCATGCAGAGTTACTTTCAAGAATACAAATGAGTATCGTGGGCAATGGCAAACATACTCGACATTAACTTTTTATCACTGTGCGCCAGTTTGTCTTTTTTGTTTTTGTTTTGTCTGACGTCATCAAACTGTATTGACATAAGTACGCATTTATGCAATAAATTGTGTATTTGCTCATACCTGAGCCTGTTCCCTTCAAACGTTCACACAAAAGGTCGCGCATCGATTTCGGACATTTTACGGTATTCAGGCAATAGTTCATCTTATCCGTGTGAAACAAATGTCGTTTTGTACTAATTAATTGATTGATGCTATACAACTTTGTAATTGGAAATTTTGCTGTATCTCTTTTCGTTTTTGATTTGCAATGGCTAACTTCCGCATTTCGCAACTAGGGGTGCTGCTATCGGTTGCATTCGATCGGGCGTCGTCGCTTTACTGTACCGTTATATCACTTGCATTACTGTACCGTTATCTCACTTGCAGAACTGTACCTCTCTACGCTCGCAAGTTATTCCAGGCTAAAGGGACTTTCCTATGCACCCTGTATATATACACTGAAGTGCCAGAAAAACTGGTACACCAGTCTAATACTTGGTAGGTCCTCCACGGGAGCGCAGGACTGCAGAGACACGACTGGGCATGAACTCCACTAGCTTCTGGAAATATGCTGTAGGCAATGCACCCCATACTTCCTGCAGAGCGTTCCACAATTCGGGTGTATTCCGAGGTCTCGGATTCCTGTGTTCGATAGCACGTTGCATGGCATCCCAAATGTGTTCTATCACGTTCAGATCTGGGAACTTGGGTGGGAATGGCAACCCCTCAAACTTAGATGAATGCTCCTCTAACCATAATGTGGCGTCCCCACACTAGTGTGGAGGTGCATTGTCTGTTGGAACAGGCCCAACCCATCAGCATGAATGGGTGTACCTCGTCAGAAAGGGTGCGCACATAGCGTTGGCCGGTTACAGACGTTTGTAGACGTACCAGGGGTCCCAGTGAAGTCCAGCTAAACCCACCCCATACCATTACGGACCCCCACCAGCCGATACAGTTCCCTGTTGACAGGTGGGATCCATGGGATTTGCGCCACACACGAATCCTTCCATCTGCCCGATACATTTGGAAACGCGACTCGTCAGACCAGGCTACTTGTGTCCAGTGGCGGTGTTGCCGTGCCCAAGCGAGGCGCATAGATCTGTGTAATGCACCCATCAAAGGGACTCGAGTTCGGCGTCCGCTCTCAAAGCCCATTTCGTGCAGGGTGCGTTGCACAGTCCGGACGCTGATGCTTGTTGAGGCTCCAGCATTGAATTCCGATTATACCTGCGAGAGTGTTGCACGCCTGTCGCGTGAAACGATTCTTGACAGCCGACGATGGTCACGTTCACCCAATGTTTTTTTACGGCCACACTGGTATCGTAGGTTGGAGGTTTTGTCGGAATTATTGTAGTCACGGTACACCCTTGCAATGGTCGTCCGTGAAAATCCGAACTTCGTTTCTACCTCCGAAATACTATGACCCCTCTCACGAGCGCCAACTATGACACCGCGTTGAAAATGGCTTAAATCGTTATTACTTGTCATTCTCATGCCGCAAACAGCTCTGACAGCTGGTAAGGATGTCTATCGCTTTATATACGCTCTGGCGGAAGAAACCGAGTGCGCGCATAGGTGACGTTGCTATGTATTTTGCATAAGCTCGTCTGTACCAGTTTTTCTGGCACTTCAGTGTGTATATATATATATATATATATTTTCTTTTTTATTGGAGATTTAAAGTGGTTCCACCTAATATCTCTGCCTTATGTTTCCAATGGTAAAATTTCTATTTTCTTCGCAATTATTGTATTCTCATAGATGAAAATTTGCACATCGATAAAACTAACTCTAAGTTATAGCATGGGATACTTAATACTTGCTAAAACATAACCATAATTATATTAAAAATCAATAATTTTTTGTTTGAGTAATGTTCTGACCTCTTAATAGATGGTGCGACCTGTACCCTGATGGCGTCAGTAGACAAACAAATGTTGGATTGCTTAATTATGGTTATGTTTTAGCAAAATATTAAGTATCCCATGCCATAACTTAAAGTCAGTTTTATCAATGTGCAAATTTTCATCCTTGGGAATACATTAATTGCGTAGAAAATATGTAAAGTTTTTCAATTGCAAACATAGGTCCCAGAGTTTAGGTGAAACCACCTTAACGACCACCGTGAGCAACTCAAAGGGTTATAAGCAGTCGCCCGTTCCTAATTTAGGGTCACTGGTTCCAGGGAAGGAAGAGAGCCAGTGCCTTTAGACAAACACAACATGCATGCTTCACCGGGATTCGAACCGGGACCCCTTTGGAACGAAAGATCAGAAGCCATCGATTGGACCACTGCGCACCTACATATTTCTGTTTAGCGATGAATTAAAAACTCCATGCCTATTTTAAAAAGTTTTTAACCGATTCCGGTGAAATTTTGAGGGACTCTTCCTCTTGCCAATTCATGGTCTTGATCGAAATATCAGCCCGTTTCGTTAAGATTTCGCAAAGTTCGTTTTTGAATTTTTTTATGCACAGTTCTGATTCAATAAAACCAAAGTGAGCAAAATTGCATCTAAAAACACGTGTTGCACCAAAAGCACATTGCCAATACTCGAAAACCCCAATCAGGTGAAAGTTTACATGCAAACAACTGGACTGCAAGGAAAATTGTTTAACAAAAACAAATTTTTTACACAGAATGTTATATATCACGTCTTTTGAAAAACGGAAATAACTAGCATATAATGAGTCCGGCGTCTGTTTGATTTGCTTTCAATCTGCTTCAATTAAAAATTTCACTCTGTCCTAGGACGGGTTACTTAAAGTTTAGAAACAACCGCTTTAGGACGGGCTATGTGCTAGTGTTTCAATAAAAATCAAAGCGCAAGAATAACAATTAACAATTGGGATTTGAAAGCACGTGCTACACTGTTCGAAAACCAGATAACGTTACATACGTAGACGATAACACATCCAGACATCCTGAATTGTCTCCCACTTTCTTGCTCGGTGAAAGAGGACCGGGGAGGAGATACATACATACATATCACTAAGCTGTTCTATGAGATTCAGAGGTTAGCTCCAAAAAGAAATACAAACTACCAGATATTTTTACTTACTGTTGTCGTATCAAACTTCTCCATTTACAGCGATCTTGACATACAACTCTGGCTTCTTTTTTTTTTTTTTTTTGATTGGAGGTTTAACGACCACCGTGAGCAACTCAATGGGCTATAAGCAGTCGCCCGTCCCTAATTTAGGATCACTGGTTCCAGGGAAGGGAGAGAGCCAGTGCCGTAAGACAAACACAACATCCATGCCTGACCGGGATTCGAACCCGGACCCCTTACGGACGAATGATCAGAGGCCAACGCCTTAGACCACTGCGCCACCGGGGCGGCAACTCTGGCTTCACTGATATCC
This sequence comes from Macrothele yani, assembly GCA_039090855.1. Lineage (NCBI taxonomy): Eukaryota > Metazoa > Arthropoda > Arachnida > Araneae > Macrothelidae > Macrothele > Macrothele yani. The sequence continues at coordinate 121,651,274 of CM077009.1, read as the reverse complement.
ATTACACGCCGTACACAAGATCTTTTATACTTCATACTATCTTTTTCTCATGCAGACACTCCTGAATCTGATCCACCCATGTCTTCCTCGATCTTCCTCTGCCTTTCCTTCCTGCCACTTGGGCTAAAAATGTTTTCTTAGTAAGCATCTCATCACTCATTCTTTCAACATGGCCAAACCACCGAAGCATATTGGTCTCCACCTTGCTAACAACATTTTGCTTCACATCACACAACTGCAATACATTTCATTCCTCACACAATCAGACCGTGTCTTGCCACAAACCCCACGTAAGTAACGCATTTCTTCAGCACACAAACGACTCCTGTGTTTTTTCTTCAGTACCCAGGTTTCACTGTCATACGTCAGAGTAGGAACAACTACAGTTTCATACACAGCCATGCGGGACTCTCTAGAGAACCCCTCAGTCCTGTGAAAACCTCCCAGAGCAGCTATGACTTTCAAAGAATAATTCACTCGCTTACTAATTTCACCATCCAATTTGTTCTCTCCGTCAAACATGCTTCCTAAATACACAAACTCACTCACCTGGTCAATCACAGTGCCATTTATACTTACATTACATTCTGTGCTACCCGTTCCTCTCTCAAACACCACGACTTTGGTTTTTCCCTTATTTATACTGTTTGAATTTCATGCAAACTCCGTGCATCCGAGAAAACATACTCTGCAAATCGCTTTTGCTCTCTGCTAACAGGACAGTGTCGTCAGCCTACAGCAATCTGCACACACGTATATCACCAAGACATAAGCCACTATTATCTATTTTTGGCATCACGCATGCATGCGTCCATAAATATATTAAACAGCCATGGTGACATTAGACAACCTTGTCTAACTCCTGCACCAATAGAAAACCATTTTGATAAAACATCATTCACTCGTACACAAGCTCTACTACCAGCATACATGGCTTTTACGCTATTGAGTAGATTCCCAGTAACACCATATTCATTCAATACCTTCCACAAAGTGTCCTATTCACTCGGACGTAAGCTTTCGCTAAATCTATGAAGGCAGCAAAAACTTTGTTACCGACAGCCAGATTCTTTTCAATCATCGTGCGTAATGCAAAAATCTGGTTAGTGCAGCCTTTATCAGGCATAAAACCATCTGAACATCCCACACTTTCTCTGATGTAAGACCCCGTACTTTTTCAATAACAACCTTACCAAACTTTTCCCGTGGCACACTTAATAGGCTAATACCACGATAGTTCTTGCATTCAGTCTGATCACCTTTTCCCTTATACAAGGGAACAATACTAGTATCCTTCCAATCCCGAGGGACCATTCCTAACTCCCAGCAAAATTGGTAATTTTTTTTTTTTTTGGTTGAAGGTTTAACGACCACCGTGAGCAACTCAATGGGCTATAAGCAGTCGCCCGTCCCTAATTTAGGGTCACTGGTTCCAGGGAAGGGAGAGAGCCAGTGCCGTAAGACAAACACAACATCCATGCCTCACCGGGATTCGAACCTGGACCCCTTTCGGACGAATGAGCAGAGGCCATCGCTTAGACCACTGCGCCACCGGGGCGGGTGGTAAATTTTAGTTAACCAGTTAATTACAGAGTCAACACCATATTTCAACATCTCTGCAGTTATGCCATCAACTTCCGGAGCCTTGCCATTCTGAAGATATTTTAAAGCTTTACACACTTCTTCTCTTGAGATCCCTCCTGTGCTTCCATCCCTCATTGTGATATCATCTGCGTCTGTCTGAGAATCATCTTTACTTTCCTGATCTAATAACTCACAGAAGTATTCACCCCATCTTTCACATACCTCATTGGACTCCCATATCATTTCCCCGATCTCATTCTTCACACAACTTACAACTTTGTTTCCCTATTTTTTCTGAGTCTCGTGTACTTCCAGAAGGACTTCTTATCTTTCCAAAAACCCAGTTCATGCCTTTCCACTTTCTCCTTCCTATCTTTTGCCTTACTCTGGCGAACCAGCTTAGCAGCTTAACGCATCTTACAGCGATATTCATCCACAGAAACTCTACCTTGCAACATCCCCAAATAGGCTTCCTTCTTTCTCTTTACTGCCTCTTGAATCTCACTATTCCACCAACCATCACCTCTATTGTTACCCACTATTGTGGTACCAAAGACCTCTTTAGCAGCAGTGACAACACAGTTCTTAAAACATTCCCACTTCTTTACTACATCCCTCTGCAGCTCTTTCAGTCGTTCTCTGAGTAAGTCAGAATAACGCCGATTATCTTCAAGGAGCCTATTAACCTCTATTCTTTCTACCTTGGGCCTCTTCCTATTCCTTTTCCTCCAACCAACATTAAGTTTCACTCGTGACACTACCAAGTAATGATCAGAACCAACATCCGCACCTCTCATCAACGGGTGTCAACAACTAAGTGTTTCAGACGCTGATCGTAGACAACAAAATCTATCGCACTCTTTTGACCAAGAGTACCATTTTCCCAAATATATGTGTGGATATACTTGTGGTTAAAAAATGTGTTAGATACACACAAACCATTCTCAATGCAGAGTTCAATTAATCTTTCACCATTATCATTCACACATCATAAATTGCATTCTGCACACCTACTCTAGCATTGAAATCTCCTGCTATTATAATTTTTTCTTTAGCACCAAACTGGGTCAAAATAGCCTTTAGCTCATTCCAGAAATCTTCCTTCTTATCAGAAGGTCCCGAGTCAGAAGAAGCATACGCTACAACAATTACAAATCGCTAAAGTTCCACTTTCAAACGAATCCTGAGAATTCTCTCACGCAACTATAGTGAATCAAGTTGTTCTTCATCTTTTCACTTAAAATCACACCTACACCAGCCTGTCCTCTCACATTATCCAATACTCCAGACCACACACTCACCGTTCCATTCACTTCTATCCCAAATTCGTTCTTTATGGTTTCGCTTACACACAGAACATCCAGTCTGTACTTATTCATTTCCTCAATCACCTCACTCATCTTGCCATTTATACCTCTAGTATTCCATACACCAATGTTACATTCACTCAGCCGCTATCTCTTTTTCATACGCCGTTTAGAAATTCCAGGTCGATTTCGTGGTGGACCGTCCGTCTCAAGTGTGGTAGATCCACCATATCCCACACTTGAGTCATTCTTAATATTTCTTTTTGTCTTTTTAATCAGGTAAGTACATCAGTGTGGGGTATTAGCCCACAACTGACGGTTCTAGTTGGTCATTCAACCTAAGAATTCTGGAAAAAAACCCAGTGCGTTGGAGTCTTTTGCCAATGTCACACAGATCTAGCTGGTACCTCTTCAAGATTCACAGAGGCCCTAGTTGCTGTTGTGTGTGCCATTGTTACCACGGACCGCCCCGAGGAGGCAAACCCATCGCTTACTACGACCGATACTCCTCTTATTTTGATCAATCAGGTTCATTGTCACCAACCTTTCCCTCTCCTCCATAGTAAGCGGCAAATGATCATATGTAGAAGATTTTAGGAAGGGAGTGTCTGACCCCAGGTCTTAAACAACCCTTAGATATAGGAAGCTAGGAGATTTGGGCTAGAGTACCCGATAGGAAAGTGACACGGAAGCGAGGTAGAAAGGGGGAGGAAGAAGCCTTTATTTATAACGGGGAGGCAAGTACCCGGAGTCTGACGGCTTAGCGTGCCCATCAGACGCATGGCGGATATTTAGCGGTTCGAGCGTTTGTACCTGCCTGGGATCGAACCCGAGGTATTCTCCGTGGCTGTCACGAGCATTGACCACTAGGCTATCGGCGGCTTTTTTTAGGAAGGGAGTGTCTGACCCCAGGCCAATCGGACTTCCGAGGCCTTGACGTTGCCCTTGAGCCTTGAGTCATCGCTTCTAAAAATAGAACAGCAGGTGCCAGGTGGCTTCCACGATGTCCCTGCTTGAGTGCTTGGTGCTTCAATCCTTCAAACGGAAACGGCGACAGAAAGTAGAAAGTGTGGACTGTGGAGTGGAATTTGGTGCAGGCAGGGCAGTATGTACAAGTTACAACGTACTAATACTACACAGACAGAGACAGTCGTACATAATCATGACAAGTCGAGAGAGAGATCGCGGAAGAAAATATCTCAGTGGACATGGAAAGAGGATTAGAAAGATTCGAGATGAAGAAAATGATCTTCATAAATTTATAAAGCTCGGTTCGAACTGTCTGTCTGCTTCTAAAGTGATTGAGGCAGAAATTTTGCAGATGAATGCATCATCTACAACTACAATTACTACAAATGTTTATAAATGCAACGATGAACTCAATTCGGACTCTCCTTCCTGTTCTTTTATAAGTAAGTGAGATGGAAACTTTGGAAAAGAATGCATCATCTTCTACAAACGTTTACAAATGCAACGATGAACTCAAATTCCCATCCTGCCAAAATATTCAAAGCGTTAGCAAGCAATGTACAAGGAGTGAAGAACAAGACCTGCCAACTCTTACAGAGAATGAGATGGATACTGGAAATCAAAGCTTTGTAATGGACGATCCAGCTATATGGTCGGAGGCACGGTGTATGATAGTCAGGTGATACGCCACTGGAAACAAAAATCGCCCGTTAATGTCACTTGTCACTAGATGGCGCGACTAACGTGTGGGCCGATGATTTGATACAACCTATGCTTTCTTATGAGAGGAAGAGGAAGAAACATTCGTATTTTACGAATGCTATTTTGCTTGGAATTAAAGAAATACAACCTGGAACGCTTCGCAAACATGAACTTTTGTGCCTATCACGTGGGAATTCATCAAATAAGCAATATATATATCATCATCCAATCCTCAGGAATCTTTCCTTCATTAAGGACCGCTACAATGATCCTGCTACATAAGAAAGGTGACATTGAGGATCTCGGAAACTACAGACCTATCAGCCTCCTATCAGTAGTTTATAAAATCTTCACTAAAGTTCTTTCACACCGCTTGAAGGTAACACTGGACATGGCTCAACCGAGAGAACAAGCTGGATTCAGGAGTGGCTACAGCACAATAGATCATATCCATGTGCTGAGAGAACTAATTGAAAGAGCGAGGGAATATGAACTTCCATTGTGCATGGCTTTTATCGATTATGAAAAAGCCTTTGATTCGGTGAAACCATCAGCAGTTACAATGGCTCTGAAAACCTGCGGTATTGAAGATGCATACATTAATATTATTAATAACATCTATGAAAATGCAAGTGCAAAGATTAGGCTGTTTGAAAATACAACACACGTAAAAATTGGAAAGGGAGTGAGACAAGGTGACACCATATCTCCGAAGCTCTTTAATGCCACATTGGAGGGTGTTTTTCAGTCACTGAGCTGGGAAAACCAGGGGATAAAGATTAATGGAGATTATCTAACCCACCTTCGTTTTGCTGATGACGTAGTCATTTTTGCAACTACCCCATCAGAGCTGCAGAGTATGATCCAGGAACTTGCTGACAAGAGTAAAGAAGTGGGATTAAAAATGAACTTTCAGAAGACAAAAGTGATGTTCAATGCTTTTACAAGAAATGAAGATTTATCGATTGATGGAGAAAAGCTGGAGATAACAGATACGTACGTTTATCTTGGACAGCAGATATCAAGTGAGGGTCACATTGATGAAGAAATTAATCGGCGTACAAAACTTGCCTGGAGAGCTTTTGGAAGAAACAGCATAATTTTCAAGAGCAATATGCCATTATGTCTTAAAAGAAAAGTGTTTGATCAATGCATCCTTCCAGTGCTTACGTATGGTGCAGAGACGTGGACCTTAACTAAAAGAGACATACAAAGGCTGCAGACAACTCAAAGTAGCATGGAGAGGTGCATACTTGGTGTAACCAGGAGAGATAAGAAGAGGAACTCGTGGATCCGAAAAATGACAAGAGTGGAAGACATCATGATCAGAGTTAAATCCCTGAAATGGCAATGGGCTGGACATACTGCCAGAAGGACAGATCATCGATGGACAGCCGAAATTTTAGATTGGATTCCAAGGGACAGGAAAAGGCCCAGAAGAAGACCACATGGGAGATGGGTGGATGAAATTCGAAAGTATGCAGGGGTGACATGGAGGAGACTGGCACAAGACAGACCGTTGTGGAGGAAACTTGGGGAGACCTTCGTCCAGCAGTGGATTGATAATGGTTGACAATGATGATGATGATGATGATATCATCATCATCATCATTGTCAACCATTATCAATCCACTGCTGGACAAAGGTCTCCCCAAGTTTGCCTCAGTAAAAACTCAGCATCGTCTGCTCAGAAATCTTCACGTTACAGTACTCACTCTGCGGCTAATATATATATCATCATCATCATTGTCAACCATTATCAATCCACTGCTGGACGAAGGTCTCCCCAAGTTTCCTCCACAACGGTCTGTCTTGTGCCAGTCTCCTCCATGTCACCCCTGCATACTTTTCGAATTTCATCCACCCATCTCCCATGTGGTCTTCTTCTGGGTCTTTTCCTGTCCCGTGGAATCCAATCTAAAATTTCGGCTGTCCATCGATGATCTGTCCTTCTGGCAGTATGTCCAGCCCATTGCCATTTCAGGGATTTAACTCTGATCATGATGTCTTCCACTCTTGTCATTTTTCGGATCCACGAGTTCCTCTTCTTATCTCTCCTGGTTATACCAAGCATGCACCTCTCCATGCTACTTTGAGTTGTCTGCAGCCTTTGTATGTCTCTTTTAGTTAAGGTCCACGTCTCTGCACCATACGTAAGCACTGGAAGGATGCATTGATCAAACACTTTTCTTTTAAGACATAATGGCATATTGCTCTTGAAAATTATGCTGTTTCTTCCAAAAAGCTCTCAGGCAAGTTTTGTACGCCGATTAATTTCTTCATCAATGTGACCCTCACTTGATATCTGCTGTCCAAGATAAACGTACGTGTCTGTTATCTCCAGCTTTTTCTCCATCAATCGATAAATCTTCATTTCTTGTAAAAGCATTGAACATCACTTTTGTCTTCTGAAAGTTCATTTTTAATCCCACTTCTTTACTCTTGTCAGCAAGTTCCTGGATCATACTCTGCAGCTCTGATGGGGTAGTTGCAAAAATGACTACGTCATCAGCAAAACGAAGGTGGGTTAGATAATCTCCATTAATCTTTATCCCCTTGTTTTCCCAGCTCAGCGACTGAAAAACACCCTCCAATGTGGCATTAAAGAGCTTCGAGATATGGTGTCACCTTGTCTCACTCCCTTTCCAATTTTTACGTGTGTTGTATTTTCAAACAGCCTAATCTTTGCACTTGCATTTTCATAGATGTTATTAATAATATTAATGTATGCATCTTCAATACCGCAGGTTTTCAGAGCCATTGTAACTGCTGATGGTTTCACCGAATCAAAAGGCTTTTTCATAATCGATAAAAGCCATGCACAATGGAAGTTCATATTCCCTCGCTCTTTCAATTAGTTCTCTCAGCACGTGGATATGATCTATTGGGCTGTAGCCACTCCTGAATCCAGCTTGTTCTCTCGGTTGAGCCATGTCCAGTGTTACCTTCAAGCGGTGTGAAAGAACTTTAGTGAAGATTTTATAAACTACTGATAGGAGGCTGATAGGTCTGTAGTTTCCGAGATCCTCAATGTCACCTTTCTTATGTAGCAGGATCATTGTAGCGGTGTTCCAATCCTCAGGAATCTTTCCTTCATTAAGGCATTGAGTGAAAATTTGGGCGAGTACTGTTTCGATTTCTCCACTTGCTTCTTGTATGATGTCTACAGTAATTCCATCTTCTCCTGGAGCTTTCCCCGCTTCATGTTCTTGATTGCATGTGCAACTTCTGCTGGGAGGACTGGAGGAACTCTGGTACTGGTATCTTTCATGATGTCTGGAGTGCATATATCATCCCTTTCATATAATTTGGAGTAGAAATCTTTCACTCTTGTCAAAATTTCGCCTCTATTTCTTGTTACAGAACCATCTTCTTTTCTCAGTGCCATAATCTGTTTTCTTCCCTTACTGAGATGTCCCTTTGCTATCTTTAGGCTTTGGTTGTTTTCAATTGCTTTCCTCACTAGTTCACAGTTGAATTTCCTTACGTCTTCAGTGATACTTTTTCTTACTGTCTTGCATAGCTCTATATATTCCACTTTGGAAGTCACATCTTCTTTAGTTGTCCTCATCTCTCTTCTTTTTTGCATCAACATTTTGGTTTTTCCTGATAATTTGTTCACATGCAACTTGTTCTTAGACCCAGCTAATTTTGTTGCTGTTTCCATAAGAGCTTTGGTTACTTTTCTGTTAACTTCAGAGATGTCCACTTCTTCCGATGTTAGGCCTTCTAAAGCAGAGAACCTGTTCTTCAGTTCCAACTTGAAGGTATTATGGTGTTTTTTAAGGTTGGTTATGTCAATAGATTTTGTTTGTCTTATGAGCTTGCCACGTTCAAGTTTAGTGTTGAGGTGCATCTTACATCTCACCAATCTATGGTCACTACCTGTGTTGAACTTGTTTAGCACACTGCAGTCTTCTATGACGAATTTTTTGTTACACATAATAAAATCAATTTCACTTGTCGTCCCATTTGGATGTCTCCATGTCCATTTCCTGTGTGGCTTTTTCTTGAAGAAGGAGTTCAAGATGAAAAACCCTTCTGCCTCTGCAAACTCAACGAGAGTATTTCCACGCTGGTTTCTGTTGCCATGACCGAATTTACCTACTGAAGTTTCATTCTGTTGCCGTTGCCCTATTTTTGCATTGAAATCTCCCATAATTATTTTCAAGTGCTGCTTACCTTTATTATTTAGATGACAAATTTCCTCATAAAATTCTTCAATTTCTTCTTCAGGATGACTTGTGGTGGGTGCATAAGTTTGAATAATCTGAGCCTGGTATCTTTTCGAGAGTTGGATAACAAGTCGTGCAGCTCTGTCAGAGGAACTTTCAACTTCTACAACTTTATCCTTCAGTTTCTTGTTTATTATAAATCCAACACCACTAGTTCTGCCAGTATCTGTCCCACGATAGTAGAAGAGATGTCCACTTTTCAGTTCGATGAGATCTTCTCCTTTTCTCCTTACCTCACTTAGCCCCACGATGTCCCACTTGATCCTTTGTAGTTCCTCTTCCAATTCAAGAAGCCTTGAATCAGAAGATAGGGAGCGTCCATTGTAAGTAGCCAAGGTCAGCATCAGATGGCAGCCTAGTCCGGTCCTCCGGGGATTCTTAGCACCCTCTGCCTTCATGTCGCACTGGCCGCTGCCTTGGCCAGGTACATTCCAGCTGCCGGAGACTGAGGGCCAAGATTTAAGTTGTGGAATCATTTTGGAGGGGTTTGGCCATAACTCACCACGCTGGCCAAGCGGGTTGGTGAGTATGGGATAGAATTTCCTCTAATCCCGATGGTATAGTTATACCGCAATGGGCGGTCGTCAGAGCCCCTTCAGTGGGAACAGGATGCACCACGAGAAGGCGGGGTTGACATTTGTCAAGGAGAGGCTGTGATGTTACGCATCACCTGACCTTACATCCCAATATATATATATATATATATATATCTTCACGTTACAGTACTCACTCTGCGGCTAATATATATATATATATATATCCCAATATATATATATATATATATATTAGCCGCAGAGTGAGTACTGTAACGTGAAGATTTCTGAGCAGACGATGCTGAGTTTTTACTGAGGCAATATTGAATAGACCCTTTACCGTCAAAAAATTTGTACTTCTTGTAAAATGAGATGGTAACTGTACATTCGGAAGAAAAATTTTAACATGAAATATCAGTTTTCTATGAGTTTTGTGTTTTTGCGGAAATCATTGAAGCATCTTTAACAGAAACTGCTGGTTTTGAAACTTACGGAATTTTTCGCAAAAAATAATTTTGATTAATCTCCCACTGCAGAAGTCATTCACTAATGATGCTCTCATTTACTAATAAACATATATCTTACACATTTGTTTTATTTTTCTACCTAATCATACTGATGAATAAGACAAGAAAAAAGTATGACGTCTAATAGAAAGAAAAAAAAGTCGGGGGAAAGGGGTGCATTGATACATAACAAGGAGAATACCAAAGAATTCAGACATATAAGATACAGAAATGTAAAAAATTACCAGAGTATTAGATACAAGTGATTTCACAAGTTGCAGGCTAATCACATTGTAAGTTGCAGAAAACTGTATCACATCCTAATCCTTGCGGCCATTTTTCTAACAGGGTTTCATCTGTTTGGTCATTAAAGGTTGATACACGTTCTTTACATGTCGCATAACCTGTCCGATAGTTCGGTATAAAACACTTTCGCCCCGTACCTAAAACAAAATTGAACAGATCCTAGTCCGACATTTAGCTGCACTATAAATTTATCTTCCGCTTAAGTAAAAAGAGAGTTGACTTACCTTACCAGCTGTACAGAAACTTAACGTTTCTAGAACTCCATACAATATAATTGAACACAGTAATAAATAAAAATAAAATACTCAAGATAAATACCGATTCAACACCAATGAAATCATAAACACCATATAATCCTATGATGGTTAGCATGAATGATCGACTCACAACTCCTGAACGCCCCCTGGCGAGCTGCAACAGCCCGTTTTTCAAACTGTTAATAGTACGGAGAGTCGTATCACTGTGTCGGTGGTAAGTAATGCTTTGAGAACATTGCTAATCCAACGAGGTCCATCTCCCCTGTCAGAACAAGACAGTTATCCTAAAGATAAAATTAATAGATATTTTCCCACAACCTATTGTATCAGAAAACTAACCAACGGTGATAAACAAAAGAGAAGGTGGTTAGTACAATGCTGGACACCCAAAATGCAACACCAAGAAGGAAGCATCCGATTGGCCTGAAATTCGCAGCATGCGTCGCCCGCGAGAGGACATGCAAACGATTAGCATTGCAGGGCATATGCAAAACATGTGCGCCCGGCACGCCACCGAGAAGCACTATAAGAAGGGTGTACAGAAGGCGTAATTAGTGGAAGTGTGTTGTGCTGCCGGACCTGTGCGTGGGAAGTTTCCTGATGCCTCGTCGCAGAATCCGGCAGTCATTCCAGCACGTTTCGGAGTTCGACAGAGGACGACTAGTGGCTTATCGCGACAGCGGTTTATCGTACCGAGACATCGGTGCCCGTGTGGGACGACATCCAGCCACAGTGAGGCGAGTATGGATTAGGTGGGTGCAGGAGGGATGGACGGACCGACGTGAGCGATTGCCGCAGCCGCCGCACACCACCGAATGAGAGGACCGGCATGTTGTGCGGCGGGCATTGACGACTCGCACCGCCACATCACGAACGTTAGCGCAGGATTTATTGTGTGTTGAGCAACAACCTGTGTCAGCACGTACCGTTCGACGTCGTCTGTAGAAGCGGGGACTTGTCGCACTGCGCCCATTGCTCCGATTACCATTGACGTTACACCACCGGCGAGTGCGGCGGCAGTTGGCCGTTTAACGCCGCACCTGGACTATGGAATAGCACGACATTGTCTTCTCCGACGAATCCCGCTTCTGCCTGCTACCCCACGATGGTTGGATCCGTGTGTGGCGGCACTGCGGCGAGAGACTGTATGACGCCTGCATTATGCATCGCCATACCGGTCCGTCGCCTGGCGTTATGGTTTGGGGCGAAATTGGATATGACACCCGCACCCCTCTGGTACGCATCGCCCGCGCACTCAACAGGCACCGCTACATCGCCGACGTTTTAGAGCCTGTAGTCTTCCGGCCACGTTTCAACAGGACAATGCGCGCCTGCACGTGGCACGCATCGTGCGACAATTCTTCACGGCCCACCAGGTGTTACTGCTGCCGTGGCCTGCCTGTTCTCCCGATATGTCGCCCATCGGACACGTCTGGTCGCTGATCGGCAACCGAGTGGCCCGGGAAGAACCACCCGCGGTTACGCCTGATGAACTGTGGCAACGTGTGGAAGCAGCCTGGACCGACATACCCCAAGCCCACATCCAAAGCCTCTTTCGTTCGATGTCGCGACCGTTATTGCCAGCCATGGGGGCCACTGGAACTATTGATGTCTGCGTGTTCCGTAAGTCGCACGGGCCTGTAAGGTCAATCGTTTCATCTTTGTATCTGTTGTTATGTATCCAGTAAATCTGGCTTTGCTATCTCGTGTCCTTCTTGGTGTTGCATTTTGGGTGGCCAGCAGTGTATATTCGAAAGGATCTGATAAAGTGTTCTGTTTCGCATGTAAGTTATTTTCTAACGCAGAAAGTTTTTTTTTTTTTTATCAAATCAAGGTTATTCTGATTAGGGACATTTGAGCGAAAGGTTAAAGTCTAATGAGCGATCTCCCGTGCACTTAAATTCAATGTATCTGTGGGTACAGATGGAATTTAATTTAAAAGCAGGAAACACTATTGATAAAGTTAATGAAAAGCTGTAAGATATGAAGCAGAACGCTTGCGCCGCTGTTTTAAACGCATAATTGCTGCTATTACGTTCTTGGCTGTGTATAATTTAGCATTTAGAGGAACGATAGATGTACCATTTACACCTCATAGTGGAAGCGTTTTAGAGTTATGAAACTCATCGCACAATTTGATCCAATCTTAAAAAATCATTTGATGTGATATTCTGAACAGAAGAGCATTGGTAAAAAACAAAATACCTATCTGTCTCATATAACCTAAAATTAATTAATAAATGACAGAGAATAAGTACGAAATGTCATAGTGAATATGGTGAAAAGTGCAAAATATAATTCCATCGTTCTTGATTGTACACCTGATGTGAGCCATCAGAAGCAGTTATCACTTATTTTGCGATTTGTGAACATCACTGAATTTGATGGGGATATTAAAGAACATTTTGTTACTTTTTTGATTATTAAAGTTAGAACAGGGAAAGGTATGTTTGAAAGTGTCAAATTACTCTTGGAACAATTACATCTGCCACTCTCTAATTACAATGGCTCTAACATGAGAGGAGCCCATAAAGTAGTCGGTGCTTATATGTTGAAAGAAAACCCAAAGGCATTTTATACTCCTTGTGGATGCCATAATTTAAATTTAATTCTCGGTGACATGGCAAACTCTTCAATAACTGCTATAGATTTTTTTAATTATGTTAAAAAATTTATACTTTATTTTCTTCTTCAACGTTGTGCTGGTATACATTGCAAAAAATATGTTAATTTAACGCCTAAGCCTTTATCTGAAACAAGATGGGAATGCAGAATTGCGGCTGTAAGGGCTATTTGCTTTCAAGTTTCGAAATTCTTAAAAGCACTGAACGACCTGTTTGAAACAGTATCTGATCAAACAACTAAAGTAGAAATTGATTCTACTTACAAACGTATGCGTACATTTCAATGTTTTTCGGCTCTGGTTATTTGGTATGAACTTTTATACAAAGTTAACATTGCAAGCAAATTGTTACAAAATAAAAATGTGCACATGGGTGTTGCAATAAAGCATATCAATAAATTATTAGAATTTCTAAAAAAATATTAGAATTACCGGCTTTGAAAAAAGCGAGAAAATTACAAAAGAATTATCTACAGAATTAGAAATAGAAACGAAATTTAAAATTCTCCGCGTTCGACGAAAAAAAAAAAAAAAAACACACTATTCTCCTATAAAGTTTCAGACAAACCAATCACTAATGGAGAAGATAATTTCAAAATTAACTTTTCTTGATAATTCTCGACACAGCAACAGAATGCTTAAAACAACGCTTCCAATTGTATACAAGTCATGACGAAACTTTCGGTTTCCTCTACGACTCTCACAGGTTGCAGGAAATGTCAGAAGAAACATTAAAAGGCCATTTTGAGGATTTGCATACAAAATTAGATTCAGACTTACGCTAAACTGATTTGTTTGAAGAATTAAATGTTTTTAGAAAAATCGTCCAGCCAGAATCATCAGCTCTGGATATTCTGAAATTTATGTTTAAAAATAATTTACCAGAAATTTATCCGAATGTTGCAACAGCATATGAAATACTTTTAACAGCTCCAGTGTCAGTTGCATCAGCAGAAAGGTCATTCTCGAAACTAAAATTATCAAAAATTATTTTTATTATCAAAATTATTTATAATTATCTTGTATTTGTCAAGAGCGACTGACATCACTAGCAATTATATCAATTGAAAACGAAATTGCCAAAAGCGCAAATTACGATGATTTAATTAATGAATTTGCAGAAAAGCGAGCAAGAAAAATGTGGTGTTAACTTTCCATCTAGAGTGATGTGTTTATGAGATACATGTGAATGTCATGTGTTCGAACAGAAAACATATTTATGAGAAAAAATTTAGGACTTAACATTGTATGAATTAAGTGTGAATGATCTCTTTATGGATATACAAACACCGCAACTAGAAATAAGTAACAACGCAATTCTTTTAGGAAGAAAAAATGCAGCAATATATAAAGGAACATGAACTATAACGCTATAACTGACAGATCGATTGTACCTGACGACAACGAGTGATGGCGGATTGATAAATTGCAATAACGCCGATTCGGGATTATCGGGACACTAGATAGTCCGTGAGCCAGACATCAAAATTTTGATTATGAGTACCAAAGAGGGGGAAAAATTCAAACCATGTTTTGTAGTTAGCTGTATGTGTTAGGAAATGTGTGATGGACTTTTTTAATGTGTAGCTAAATTATATTTTGGGCCCTATTTGTAAAAAATGGTTGTGCTTTAAAACCCAATTTATATTTTTTACAAAAGCAATTGTAGCACAAAAGCTAAGGATCGGAGGTAAAAATATGTTCACGTAAAAGTTAATTAGCATGAAATTCTACTTTTAATAATGTATATTGGAACTGCACAATGAAATGTACAGGGTGTTTCAAAAAGAATGACCCGATTTCATACACTGCTGGACAATTGCTAAGGACGGATCATAAACGGCTATATAGCGCATAAAAAAGTAAGTGTGGTTGGATGCCAAGTGAAATAAAATAATGTCAGAATTCCAGGACATTACAAGAAAGACAATTTATTGTGCTCTGAAATCCAGAAGGCTTTGGAACGTGTTCAAGGGACAAACAGGCCATTTTGTGCAGAATACGTAAAAGTGAAAAAAATGCAATTACCGTCCGCAGGCGTTCTGGCGTATAAGATGTCAATACGGGATATGGCCACCATGGAGGGTGATGCAAGATTCCACACTTCGTGTCATGCTTTGCAGAACATTATCAAGCAGCTGTTGGGGTAATTTATCCCATTACTCTGTCAGTGCACGGATGAGGGTGTCCTTGTTTATTGGAGGGCATTGGCGACCAGCAAGACTCCTCCCCAAAGCATCCCACACATTTTCAATGGGATTCAGATCTGGAGAACATGCTGGCCATACGAGGCGTTGAATATCCTCGCTCTCAAGACACTCCTGGACAGCGACTGTTCGATGACATGTTGCGTTGTCGTCCATGAAAATGAATCTATCACCGGCAGCACCACGGAACATGCGAACATGAGGTAGCACAACATCATTAATGTATCGTTGGCAGTCATAGTCCAAGTTGGAAGCACATAGAGAGACGTACGGCCATTCATCATGATGCCAGCCCATACCATGACACTACATGTTGGATATCGGTCCCTTTCCTGTATGTTTGCTGGACAATATGCAGTACCACTATCACGCCAGATCAGTTTTCGTCGACAATCAGACGATAGACTGTATCTACTCTCACCTGAGAAGAGGACAGCAGACCAGTCGTTATCAGTCCAATTGCGATGTTGATGGCACCCTTGCAAACGGGCGGTACGGTGACGTCTGGACATTGGGATGCACAAAATAGGACGGCGGGCGTATAGTCCTCCTTCATGCACGTCTGGCGACAGTTTTTCGGGAGATCCGCTTGCCAGTAGCAGCCATAAACTGATTTGCTACTTCACTAGCTGTGCTGCGCCGGTGTCTTTTTGTTGATAGCACTATGTACCGATCTGCTGCAGGTGTCGTACTGCGAACACGACCTCCCCCGTGACGTTTGCTACACTCTCCATTTGTTTGAAATGATTTCCAAAGCCTTGAAACAACACTGTGGCTGACGTCGAACTCCCTGGCAATATCTATTATTTTTCGCCCTTCTTCAATCTTGCCAATAATACGGCCACGCGTAAAATCATCTAGGTGATGTCGGGAAGACATACTGAAAATTGCGTCAATTGATTCTTTCCCTTTCAACTTTGCGTTTGAACAACAACGGTCAATACGCGTCAAATCCTTTATATCTCTTATCAGCGCTATGACGTCACGAACAAGTTCGGCAATCCAAAATTTGCATACGCACAACACGTCTTACTGTATCCCGCACTTATGCTAATTTCCACATTTTCCTGCCTCCCATTTTGTGGTTGCTATCGTTGCTATTGTCATCCGTTCTTAGCAATTGTCCGGCAGTGTAGTATATTTAATAAGGCAAATGTGGGATAGTTACAAAACAAAGAGCCAAGTATGAAGGAAGGTCTAAAGTTTCACTCACCACAATTACAAATGCTCAATGTGCCCTCCACCTGCTGCACGGACAACATCAAGCTGATAGCTGAATTCATCCCAAACGCGTCAGAGAGTGTCTTCAGTCAAAGAATTTACCGCGGCCGTGATTCTTGTTCGGAGCTCATCGAAGTCAGCGGGTAAACGGGGAACATAAACACGGTCTTTTACTTATCCCCATAAAAAAAGTCACAAGGTGTGATGTCTGGAGATCTCGTAGGCCAAGAGTGTAGTGCCAAATCACGGGGTCCTCTGTGTCCAATCCGACGCTGAGGCAATGTGTCGTTTAGAAACCGAAGAACTTGGAGGTTCCAGTGTGGCGGTGCTCCATCCTGCTGCAAAATGTATTCTTCAGAGTCGTCCATCAGCTGTGGAAGTAGCCAGTCCTTCAGCATTGCATGATAGGAGTTGCCCTTAACCGTGTTGTCCGCAAAAAGAAAGGGTCGTAAACCTTTCTAACAGAAACCGCGCAAAAAACATTCAGTTTTGGTGAATCACGTTCATGTTGGAGAGTTTCATGTGGATTCTCCAGTCCCCATATGCGAACATTGTGGTGCGAAACTTTCCCGCATACATAAAAGGTTGCTTCTTCGCTAAAAATCAACCTTTGTACGACGGTGTCGTCCATGTCTTCTAACAGAGTTGCACAAAAATCTTTTCGTTGTATTTTGTCACCTCCACCAATAGCTTGCACCAGTTGCAATCTGTACGGCTTCAGCAGAAAACGTTGTCGTAAAACATGCCAAACAGTCACATGAGGGATGACAAGTTCGCGGCTCGCACGACGAGTAGACTTCCGTGGGCTTCGCTTAAATGCCTCGTGAATTCATTGCACATTCGTCGCTGATGTGGTTGGTCGTCCAGGACTGTTTCCCTTATATAAACACCCTTGTTTGTTCAAATTGTCGATACCAACGACGAATGTTTTGGCCCACTGGTGGAGCACTGCCGTAACGCCGTTTAAACGCACGCTGCACCGTAATCGCGGACTTCGTCTTGCTAAATTCGAGCACACAAAACGCCTTCTGTTGCCTCAACGCCATCTCCTCACTCACTAAGTGTAGCGGCTATTTGGACGCTCCTTCTGCCATCTAGCGGTAGTCATAACAAACTTTGGGCCACGCCCGTAGACATGATACGAGTCGCATTCATCGGTGGTTCGTGGTTGCCGAGATATCCACTTTTCAAAAAGGGACATTCTTTATGAAAAACCCTGTATTATAAAATATGTTTGCAGAAACACAGATAAGAGGCCAAAAACAGGTATAGCTGACAGTATGAACACTCACTTAACTGATGACAAGATTACATATTACTCATCTTCATCACTATCACTCTCACAAAAGTTTTCTGCATCTTCATCATCTTCTTGTTCCGTATTTGAGCACGTTAGAAGCTTACAGGCAGCAGTGCATTTCTGTCCACGAAGCATACACGAACAGTCAGATGGACGTCAAGTTCTTGCACACCTGCAGGATATCAGATTCAGTACAACATCTGGAGCTGGCAGGCCAGTCAGGTGGTTTTGCAATAGAACTGACATGTAGATCTCTGAATGTTGTTGTACAGGGTGATTCATAAAGAAGTATACAGTTTCAACGCACTATAAAACAAGAACAATGTAAGATATTTTATGTTATCTGTAACAGAATTGTAGGGGAATGTTTCAAGTTTTTTTAGAGACAGTCACAGACGTTCTATGTGTGCAGCCTTGGTCACACGACACACATCGAGCCGGTAATCCATTTCCGCCCAAACGCGAGGTAAAATATCTGATTCAAGAGCAGTGATAGTGGCTGTGATACGTTGTTTTAGCTCCGCTAGATCAACAGGAAGGGGTGGGGCGAATACTCTGTTCTTTACGTACCCCCACAGGAAAAAGTCACAAGGTGCTGAGTCAGGACTTCTGGGTGGCCATTGGGTCAGTGGAATGTTGTAGTTCGCGGCTCGTCCAATCTATCGGTGAGGAAGATGTTCATCGAGATAATCTCGAACGTTGCCATATCAGTGTGGTGGTGCACCATCCAATTGGAGAATAAAGTTGTCAGTGTCGTCCTGCAACTGTGGCATCAACCAAAGACTTGTCATATCCAGAAAAGAGCCTCCCGTGACAGTTTTCTCTATCGACGACTTCTTCCGATACACGCGGTCTTCCAGGACTTGTACAAACAGCCAGTAGTTTCAAATTTTTTAGGCCAATAGTAGACAGATTTCTGGTTGGAGGTTCTTTTCCAAATCGTCATAGAAAATGCCGTTGCACAACAGTTAGATTCCGTTTTACTCAATTCAAGAACACAAACGCCTTCTCCACTGCAGACGCTGCCATTTTGACTGACTAGTCATGTGACACGCGCGCTTTCGCCTACGTCACTTCTCTCAGTAGCGGGACACAAACTTTATGAGTACATCTACCTAACGGTTCGCAATTTTGGTCCGTGTCTTCAACTGTTACTGTTTTACAGCATCTGGAAACTGTATACTTCTTTATGAATCAGAGTGTACAGTTCCTTTTTTAGTTCCCAAGAAGTACCGAGAGAAGTAAATGTATCTTGGTAATCTATATTATTTTGTAAAATCTTATGTTCTTTAATCTTTCCCTGACTCGCAAAGGCACTCACTGAATCACATCCAGTCCAACTATGTAACTCTAGCAGTGCTGAACAAACTTCTTTTTCCAATGCTGAAGTCAATTTTGTGACGTCTATCAGCCTGACACGAGATTTCGTACCACGCCTGATTAGAATTTTTCTTCTGATGAATTGACTCGTGTCTCAAGAAATTATAAGAACGTCGGTGTCATCTCAGTGGCGGCTCGTGGTAGGAAAAATAGGTGAAGAGCTACAAGATCAACATGAAAAGATATCTACTGTTTTCAATGAAAATCAGTTAATGAGAACTTACCTATTTTTTTATACACTGACGGAAAAAAATTCCAACACCACGAAAAAATAGTTGTAGAGGAATGAAATGGCGGCAATACATTTGTATAGGTAACATATTTAATCGATTAAGGTTTCAAGATCACAGCTTATTGTAAGCACGAGAAGAGCCATTTTAAATGTGAAATGCTGGTACATTAATAACCGGTGTAACTGCCAGAATGTTGAATGCAAGCACGCAAACGTTCATGCATTGTGTCGTACAGGTGCTGGATGTCAGTTTGCCGCCCCGGTGGCTCAGTGGTCTAAGCGATGGCCTCTGATCATTCGTCCGTAAGGGGTCCGGGTTCGAATCCCGGTGAGGCATGGATGTTGTGTTTGTCTTACGGCACTGGCTCTCTCCCTTCCCTGGAACCAGTGACCCTAAATTAGGGACGGGCGACTGCTTATAGCCCATTGAGTTGCTCACGGTGGTCGTTAAACCTCCAATCAAAAAAAAAAAAAAAAAAAAAAAGTCAGTTTGTGGGATGGAGTTCCATGCCTGTTGCACTTGGTCGGTCAATACAGGGACGGTTAATGCTGGTTGGAGTAGTATATAGGGGGTACTATGGCACACACCAAAATCGCATAAAAACCTCAAAATCAGGCATTTTTTGATTTTTCAGACCTCAATAATCACGAACATTTTAAGGCTTTTTATGATCAAAAACACCATATTTTCATTAAAAATCATTGATTTTTGGGCATAAAATAGTCAAAAACATCAGATTTTTGAAAATTGAAGTTTTTACTCTGTTTTTTCATAAAAACAGACATCATAAAAACACGCATTTTTGATGATATTTGACGACTTTTTTGAACAATTGCAATCATTTTGAGCTTTGAATAGCTTTGAAAGTGATGAAATGATGGATTTAGTGATCAATAGAAAAGTTGTAAAACAAACTACTTTGCAAAGTCCTTTTTAAAAAATGCATTAAAAAAAGGGGTACCCAAAATGGATACCCCTTATAGAAAGATTAAAAATTTAGGAAGATTAAACAAATTCAAGATTTAATTAAAAATATTACAAAGATTTAAACGAATTCAATAATATAAGGTTTTGTTATGTAGTACTTCATTTCTATGTTTCTCTTTAAAGATATGTCCTATTTTATTTTCTGTTTCGGTAATTCTTCTTTTGAACCTCTCTCGATCAACTGCATATGTTTCCCATATACCTTTTCGATTTTCATTTTTTATACATATATGACAACAACATTAGGATCGAAGTGAACTTTCATTTTAATAGAATTCGTTTTTTTAAGTTTTTACTAATTCATAATCATAATATAGATCATCAATTTTACCTCTGAATCTGAATATATAATTACCTTTATTAATTTTTTTAATTGCACTGTCAGATAGTTTTCCGTGACATTTTCTAAGATAATATTCTCTTTCTTCATCATTGACTTCTATTTTTGCAATAGTTGCATCTCCGAATTTCGTTTGGATTTTTTTCAGTGACATCAATTTATAATCTCCAGGATTCAAATCTTTTAATTTCTGTGTTTCTGTAAATAATCTGATGCTATTGAACTCATCCATTTATAAGATTTTATTTTTTAAAGGTTTTTGAATACATGTGATGAGAACTGTAAATTACAATAACTTACAAACTCATTTAAAATTTCTAATCCTTTGTTTTTAATTTCCTCGTTTTTTTCTTTTTTTTCAATTATTCTTTTTATCTTTTTTAAATATTTATAAACTATAGTTAGAATATCTGAAAACTTGTAATTATCTTATACATATGAATCAAGTCCTCACAAAAATGAGCGAATTGAGATATTTCGTTACTATATTTTTTATCTGAAGAACAGTATAGAGCTCTAAGGTCACCCATTAAATCCATTTATAAGTTTTCATTTTTTGAAATATAATTCTTATAATGCATACATCTATACATAGAGCATCCGGGGCCTAAAACTCTTGGACATTTAGGTATATCTAAATCAACAGATGGAATATCTTCAAGCATCTCTTTTTCCATTACTCCTCCTTTATATGCAAATGTACCACCATAAATATGGTACAGGTTTTTAATATAGTTCTTTACCTCACAATTATTAATCCATAGTTCTTTGCTATTTGGATATCTTTTAAATCTCAGTCCATGCACATCTAAAACACACTTACGTACGATATTCAATTCTTGTTCATCTAATTTGCAGTCAGGTGTGAACACTGATATTGTTTCACCAATATTCAGTTTTGAGTGTACCCAACTTATCTCTCTTGCTATCTTACGATTTGGGAGCACAAATCCTTGAATATTTATAATCACAATTATATTATTCATTGTTTATATTTACTCACTTTTTTTAAATACATATCCAAAAGGTACAGTATTCAAATCATCTAGAATTCTTCTTTTATCAAATCCAAACATGTATTTCTTGTTCAGTGTATCTACAGCTATATTTCTATCTTTTTGTATCTTAAACTGATTATTTGATATTTCTAAGTAATCTGTTTCACCTGTTATTACTTTCATTCTATCATTGAAATTCAAAATATTTTCATTCTCATAGCTCATTTTAAATCCTTTAACTTTACCTTTTACAATTCCATCATTTAGTATGTATCCATAGTCTTTTGGTGCACCAGCTATCCAGGATTTCATATATTTGTCCTCTCCCAATTCATCTGTCCATTCTCCTAACATGCATCCTGTTTTGATTTTATTAGTTCCATCATCTATATACACAACACTATCTGTGTCTTTATAAATCACTTTTTCACGTAATTTATCAAGCATTTTATATAATCTAATTCTAGCAGAACTAGTGGTGAAAGCTGCTATATAAACGTTAGTATTGAAGTTATTTTTAACATATTCATCTTTCATTTTATAAGTCATTTCTACACAGTCATCATTCATAAATATCATATTTAATTCTTTGAGATTATCATCTAATATAATTTTATAAAATTCATCTAAATCCATTACGTATTTAGTCTGTTTCATATTTTTTCTCTGTCCAAACTTACCCCATAATGAGTTCAAACATATCTTACTTATAAATCTCATTCCTGGATTTTTTTCTATTTTTTCTAATTTTATATCTAATTTCTTGTAAACTGTCTTCTTATATTCTTTTTCACTTTTAAAGTTTTCAGACCATTTATCATCTGTTTCTAATTTGATTTTCAAAAACATTTTAACGTAATCTCTAAATAGTTCATCAGTTTTATTTTCAAAATTCCAAACCTCATATATTCTTAAAATTTTATATCTTTTTTTAATTGCTAAATTCATTTCATCAGTAGTCCATGTACTAGTGAAACATCTTTCGTCTCTTTTATGATTACACTCCTTATTTCTAATTTCAAAGCATTCTTTACATTTCTTTTTATCTACAACAGTTTTAAAGTGATTACATTTGATAGTTTTAGAACATGATTTACAAAGAGCAAACATCAATTTTTCATCTTTAATTGGCAACACTGGATGATATAAATTTCTAGGTGGTAAGACCTTACATTTGATGAAACCATACCATTCTTTATCAAATTTTTCAGGATTAAATATCTTAACAGGATGACCAATTGGATAATTATCAAAGTAATTTACAGTTGGATACAGTGAACATACATCAATATATCTACCTTTTTCATTATTTTTAAATTCATATTTCAATTTAGTAGGCTCACACCTACCCCCATAAAATGCATCTCTAGGATTTAAAGGTTCCACGAAATCTCTATTCCATTCATTTTTTATATATTTTTAATTTCTTTATTATTATTAAAATCACATTCCCATATAACAATTAATTCATATCCAGCTTTTAAAATCTTCTTTTGAATCCTCTTAGTTCTTTTATATAAGTCTTTCATACATATCTGATTCTGTTCATTTATAGTTGATTCTCTATAACATCTATTACATCCATGCCAGTGACATCCATGAAATTGAAACACTGTGTTTTCATAAAATCCATCTGCTTTATAAATTTTCTTACCTAATTTTAATTTTTTCTCTCCACCATTTAATGCATGTTGAATATTGATATTATTCTTTTTAGACAGATAATTTAACCAAGCAATTGATTTTTTACTATATTTGTCTTTTTGAATTGTATCATCATCTATGGCAATTGTACCTTTTTTTAAGAATTTATCTCTATAAATACTCATGCATACACCTGCTAGAGTTACATATTTAAATGGATCGATATTTGCGATTTCTAAGAATAATCTTCTCAATTCTAAACATCCTCTTCTTAAAATATATACATCTGATCTACAGTATTTAACAAATTCCTTTTGAAAATCAAACGTATCGTTTTTAACAGTTTCATACCATTTTAAGAATTCATTTCTCTCTTCAGATTTCATAGAATCACATCCATAGTAATGTTTTTCAGGGTATTTACCTATATAATTTTGATTACATTCTTTATTAAAATAGTGAGGAAAATAACCTTTTGCCATCTCTTCTAACCCAAATGTTTTTGGAAAATCTCTTAATGGAATCATAGTAAAATTGATTGAATCTATGAATCTTATATTATATCCAGATGCCTGCATATAATTGAGTTTATTTCCATTATATATAGTAAACACTTCTATTTTGTTTTTAAAACAGTATTTAGCTAAGAATTGAAAATCAAAGCCTTTACCATAATGAGCTAGTACAGTATATCCAAAATGTTTTTGTTGAAATAACCAATTACAAAAATCATTTTCATTTTCAAATATCTTTTCACTACCATCATACATTTGACATACAACTAGATTAACTTCATGAGTTCCTGTTTCTTGTTTAGTTTCAACATCAAAGAATATATATTTCTCAGTATATAAGGTCAGGTGATGCGTAACATCACAGCCTCTCCTTGACAAATGTCAACCCCGCCTTCTCGTGGTGCATCCTGTTCCCACTAAAGGGGCTCTGACGACCGCAAATAGCGGTATAACTATACCATCGGGATCAGAGGAAATGCTATCCCACACTCACCAACCCGCTTGGCCAGCGTGGTGAGTTATGGCCAAACACCTCCAAAATGACTCTACAACTTAAATCTTGGCCCTCAGTCTCCGGCAGCTGGAATGTACCTGGCCAAGGCAGCGGCCAGTGCGACATGAAGGCAGAGGGTGCTAAAAATCCCCGGAGGACCGGACTAGGCTGCCATTTGATGCTGACCTTGGCTACCTACAACGGACGCTCCCTATCTTCTGATTCAAGGCTTCTTGAATTGGAAGAGGAACTACAAAGGATCAAGTGGGACATCGTCGGGCTAAGTGAGGTAAGGAGAAAAGGAGAAGATCTCATTGAACTGAAAAGTGGACATCTCTTCTATTATCGTGGGACAGATACTGGCAGAACTAGTGGTGTTGGATTTATAATAAACAAGAAACTGAAGCATAAAGTGGTAGAAGTTGAAAGTTCCTCTGACAGAGCTGCACGACTCGTTATCCAACTATCGAGAAGATACCAGGCTCAGATTATTCAAACTTATGCACCCACCACAAGTCATCCTGAAGAAGAAATTGAAGAATTTTATGAGGAAATTCGTCATCTAAATAATAAAGGTAAGCAGCACTTGAAGATAATTATGGGAGATTTCAATGCAAAAATAGGGCACCGGCAACAGAATGAAACTTCAGTAGGTAAATTCGGTCACGGCAACAGAAACCAGCGTGGAAATACTCTCGTTGAGTTTGCAGAGGCAGAAGGATTTTTCATCTTGAATTCCTTTTTCAAGAAAAAGCCACACAGGAAATGGACATGGAGACATCCAATTGGGACGACAAGTGAAATTGATTTTATTATGTGTAACAAAAAATTCGTCATCGAAGACTGCAGTGTGCTGAACAAGTTCAACACAGGTAGTGACCATAGATTGGTGAGATGTAAGATGCACCTCAACACTAAACTGGAACGTGGCAAGCTCATAAGACAAACAGAATGTATTGACATAACCAACCTTAAAAACACCATAATACTTTCAAGTTGGAACTGAAGAACAGATTCTCTGCTTTAGAAGGCCTAACATCGGAAGAAGTGGATATTTCGGAAGTTAACAGAAAAGTAACCAAAGCTCTTATGGAAACAGCAACAAAATTAGCTGGGTCTAAGAACAAGTTGCATGTAAACAAATTATCAGGAAAAACCAAAATGTTGATGCAAAAAAGAAGAGAGATGAGGACAACTAAAGAAGATGTGACTTCCAAAGTGGAATATATAGAGCTATGCAAGACAGCACGAAAAAGTATCACTGAAGACGTAAGGAAATTCAACTGTGAGCTAGTGAGGAAAGCAATTGAAAACAACCAAAGCCTAAAGATAGCAAAGGGACATCTCAGTAAGGAAGAAAACAGATTATGGCTCTGAGAAAAGAAGATGGTTCTATAACAAGAAATAGAGGCAGAAATTTTGACAAGAATGAAAGATTTCTACTCCAAATTATATGAAAGGGATGATACATGTACTCCAGACATCATGAAAGGTACCAGAGTTCTTCCAGTCCTCCCAGCAGAAGTTGCTCATGCAATCAAGAACATGAAGCGGGGAAAGCTCCAGGAGAAGATGGAATTACTATAGACATCATACAAGAAGCAAGTGGAGAAATTGAAACAGTACTCGCCCAAATTTTCACTCGATGCCTTAATGAAGGGAAGATTCCTGAGGATTGGAACAATGCTACAATGATCCTGCTACATAAAAAGGTGACATTGAGGATCTCAGGAACTACAGACCTATCAGCCTCCTATCAGTGGTTTATAAATCTTCACTAAAGTTCTTTCACACCGCTTGAAGGTAACACTGGACATGGCTCAACCGAGAGAACAAGCTGGATTCAGGAGTGGCTACAGCACAATAGATCATATCCACGTACTGAGAGAACTAATTGAAAGAGCGAGGGAATATGAACTTCCATTGTGCATGGCTTTTATCGATTATGAAAAAGCCTTTGATTCGGTGAAACCATCAGCAGTTACCACGGCTCTGAAATCCTGCGGTATTGAAGATGCATACATTAATATTATTAATAACATCTATGAAAATGCAAGTGCAAAGATTCGGCTGTTTGAAAATACAACACACATAAAAATTGGAAAGGGAGTGAGACAAGGTGACACCATATCTCCGAAGCTCTTTAATGCCACATTGGAAAATGTCTTTCAATCACTGAACTGGGAAAACAAAGAGATAAAGATTAATGGAGATTATCTAACCCACCTTCGTTTTGCTGATGACGTAGTCATTTTTGCAACTACCCCATCAGAGCTGCAGAATATGATCCAGGAACTTGCTGACAAGAGTAAAGAAGTGGGATTAAAAATGAACTTTCAGAAGACAAAAGTGATGTTCAATGCTTTTACAAGAAATGAAGATTTATCGATTGATGGAGAACAACTGGAGATAACAGATACGTATGTTTATCTTGGACAGCAAATATCAAGTGAGGGTCACATTGATGAAGAAATTAATCGGCGTACAAAACTTGCCTGGAGAGCTTTTGGAAGAAACAGCATAATTTTCAAGAGCAATATGCCATTATGTCTTAAAAGAAAAGTGTTTGATCAATGCATCCTTCCAGTGCTTACGTATGGTGCAGAGACGTGGACCTTAACTAAAAGAGACATACAAAGGCTGCAGACAACTCAAAGAAGCATGGAGAGGTGCATGCTTGGTATAACCAGGAGAGATAAGAAGAGGAACTCGTGGATCCGAAAAATGACGAGAGTGGAAGACATCATGATCAGAGTTAAATCCCTGAAATGGCAATGGGCTGGACATACTGCCAGAAGGACAGACCATAGATGGACAGCCGAAATTTTAGATTGGATTCCAAGGGACAGGAAAAGACCCAGAAAAAGACCACATGGGAGATGGGTGGATGAAATTCGTAAATATGCGGGAGTGACATGGAGGAGACTGGCACAAGACAGACCGTTGTGGAGAAAACTTGGGGAGACCTTCGTCCAGCAGTGGATTGATAATGGTTGACAATGATGATGATGATGATGATATTCATATCTACATTTTTCACACCAATCTTTTCGATTTCTTGTTAACTTAGGACAATCATTTTCACATTTACCACCTTTAGCATCTTTACGTTTCATATAGCATTTATGATCATGTAATACATATTTCCAACAATTTTTACATCTCTTTTCACCACATACATGCTCTTTGGGTTTTCTCTCATATCGATTAATAATTCTTTTACATTTTAAACATTTCCATAGACATTTACATACACTAACACCTTTCTTATTTTTTCTTTTGTGGTTATCAAAACACTCCTCACCTTTAAATAATCGATTACATTTTTTACAAAATATCTCTTCACCATTACAGTTACTATCTGTTTTAAAACATCTATCACATTTGAGAGGACATCTGTGTTGATCTGATCTTTTATAGCTTATTTGACAATAATCACAGTAATTCTCTTTTCCTAAAAATCCTTTAACAGAAGTAATTACATCGAAATGATTTCTATTTTTCAATATGTAAATACATGTAGATTTATATTTACCACTATATATACGTTCATTAAAATTCTCTCTGCAAAATATATTTATCTGAATATCTAAGAATTCTTCAAATATTTTAACCTCTTCTAAGCAACATATTTCTAATGGAATATTGCATAGTTCATGTAATTTTACAGCTAATGATTTTTGTAAAACTCTACCCATTTTGATGTATCTAATATCATTTTTTGATAATTCATTATGATTCAATTTATCACATAATAGCTTAGGATTTTGAATAGATAGAGCAGTTACAATTGATCTAGCTAAACATATGTTATCATCATTTTTTATCTGACAGATACTTCTTTTATTTTCTATTGTTTCATCATTAATTATCTTTATATGTTTACCTCCTGAAGGTAATTCAATTACATTAAAATCAAATATACAATCAGTTATTTCTAATTCCTTATATTCAATTTGATCAGATAATTTATAAATATATAGCTCATAGGCATCCTTAGTATACATCATTTTATCATGAAATGGTTTATTCAATTTAGGATTATATACGATTATATCTACTTTACCTTGAATTTTACCAATTGCTTTTCTAAATATATCTTGTAAAATATTGAAATATTGTTCAGGTTTAATGTTTACTCCAGCTACTCTATAATTCTTTCTATGTACCATATATTTTTTTATATATTTTCCTTTTGTTTCAATAATTTCATAATCAGGTTTAAATAATTTTTCAAGATTTACAGCTGTTTTAATTTTCTTTTCTTTTCTTGGTTTCAGTTTGTTATCTTTGAATTTTAAATTAAAAGAATCAAATAATTTTTTAATTCTATTTCTTCTCTCTGGATGATTAATAAATATTTTTCTTTTTCTATCTAAATATTCTGATGTATCTAATCCAAGGATATCTACTAAAACAGACTTGTAATCACCTGTCTTTCTAATATATTTTATCAACGATTTAATTAAATCATCTTTTTTTACATTTCGTTTTTTGATATTTAATCTTTTTAAAGCATTTCTAAGTTTCTGAACACTAATAGCATTCAGAGCACTTTTAAGATGCACAATAATTGGCTGCAAAGTTTTATCCATTTATTAGGGAGTAAATTTATAAAGGGATTTTCGAAATCAAAAAGTGATAAAAGCTAAACGACGTTTGTGCAATTCACTTCTTAAATGTCTTTGTTTATGAGTATAAGTATATTGTTTACCACAATCACAATTTATTTTTCTATATAAAATTATACACTGACAAGATTTGCAAAAATGCTGTCTATCAACTTTACCATAACGATGATGAACATAAAATTCATCAATAGGTTTTGTTTGTTTACAACTTGTGCATGTTTTGTCTTCCATTTATTAGGAAACAAATTTATAAATACTTTGCTTTAAGCTTGCTGCTTTAAAGTCTTCCCAGATCTTTTCATTTTTTGGATTTATATTAATTTTAATATCATTTGATATATTATAATAGTCACAAATTTTTTTAATAAAATATACATATTTTAAATTTTTCTCATAGTACATAAAATCCAATAATTTTAAAAATAAATCTTCTGCTTCCTTATTAAATTTAAGGTTATTTTTTCTTTTAAACTGATTAAAATATCTTATTCTACTAACATATCTACTTTTTAAATATTTATTATAATCTATATAATAACAGTCTTCCTCTTCATCATATTTCATTCTTTTTATTTGTTTCATTACTTTTTTAAAATTTTCAGGAATTTCAATTTGTTCTTCTTCTGAAGATGAATAAGAAAAGTAATTCGCTTCTTCAATATCATTATCCATTTATTAGATATCATTTTATTAAAAACTTTTTAGAACTTAGTTATTCTTTTAATAGCCTCTTTTAAATTATCAATAGTATGATCATTAACAATATTAAGATGATTAAATTTAGTTTCTATGTATGATATATTTTCTTTAACTCTGTTAAATAAATTAATAGAATTAGGATTATATTTTATTTCATATACTGTATTTAAATCTGGATACTTTATTTTTAAATTACCAATAGTTTTATTCATTTTATCTTCTTTGACATCTGATTACATAATAAGGATAATCAGAGTTTTCTTTATTTTTCTGTATGATAGTAAACATATGAAGCTTTTTAGAATTAGCAGTTTTAGGTGTTATATCCTCTTCTACTTCTTTATATTTTTCATTTTCAAGTTTTAATTTTTCCATTTTCTTTTTTATCTTATTTAATTTCTTATTTAATTTTTCATTATCATTCTTGTATTTATCATTGAATTTTTTAATGTAATAGTCTTTAACAATCTTGTTAACTTTATCATAAAAATCGTTTGAAACCCAACAAGATATATTTAAAATTAATTCCTGCTTAACATATGTTCCATTAATAATATTCTTACCTGTTCCTTCTCTTATTTCATACATTTGATCATTTTTATGGCGGCCCGAATTCGGGCCACCACAATTTTTATAATATTTTATTAATTCTTGAGATTGTTTATTCTCTAACCATTTTTTAAATTTTTTACCACCTTGTTTGCATAATTTTGTAGCATTAAAGTATCCAGTATTTTTATCTATTATAATTTTAAAATCTCCAAATAGACCATACCAGTAATTATCTTTGATTTGTTCATAACATACATCTTTTAATGAAGTCATTTATTAGATATCATGTTATTAAATACTTTTTCACGTATATCTTATTTTAAATCGTTAATAATTCCTGCCTAAGAAATTATATCTTTAAATACTGAAATACAGTTTTTTCTTTCACATATAGATGGTAGCACAAGCAATTAAATCTCTTTTCTTGCTTAGATGTAGTCATTACTGATAAGCTGCGAGCGAAAATGTTTACATAACCAGAGTTGAACAGCTGCCAAAATACTCTCCGCGGCGCGCGATACGTGTCCTCGGAAAGAAGCAATTCTTCGTTACGTAACAACTTTGGATCATCGCCAATTTTCTATTGCTTGAAACGTAAATATATGTTTCAAGCAAGAATTTATCGGCCTGTGTTGGCCGATTGGTAGCGAGTCAGGCATGCATGCAAAAGGTCTCAGGTTCGAATCTCGGTACGGTAGAATGGCTCCCTGTCCCAAACTTTGAAATCAGAGTTTGGGTTCACGGTAGAGCGTTTGAGCATCTAAAAAGTTCTGTGTGTGGTGGAGGGTCTTAAGAGTTAACGCCCACCTGGCTGGCCAGGTACAAATAAATAAAAAAAATGAAGCATAGACCCTCCACCGAAAGGGCGTTTTGCAAAAATTTTTCAAATTACAACCCAACTGTTAAATTCATCAGGATATCCCAACCATTTAACTAAGTATTTATTTCCTTTCTTTCTAATAATTTTTTCAATCTTATAAACCTCATCTTTCTTATCATATTTAACCAGTTCCTTTTCATAAAATGTTCCTGTAATTTCTTCATTATTTAAATCTTTTATTTTATATGTCGGAGGATCTGTGTTCAATATATCGGAAATTATAAATATTTCTGCTGTAAATGTTGGAAGATAACCTTTCTTAAATTTTCTTTTATATTTTGAAATTCTTATTTTATCTCCTTTTTGATATTTTGGTTTATTTTTCTCTTTTTCTTTATACAAATTATTATAAACTTTTAATTCATTTTCTTCCTTACTTGCTTCTATAGGTGTCATTTTAATGGATCTATGATAAGAATTATTATAATTCTTAATTAATTTATCTAGTACATTTAACCACTTTCTAGTATTATTTGCTGTGAAATACTTCCACATTTTAGTCTTTAAAGTTCTATTGAATCTTTCAATAACAGCACATTTAATCTCAATATTCTCAGTTGTAAACCAGTGAATATTTTCATCCTTGAATAACTTTTGAGTTTGTTTATTTATAAACTCTGTACCCTTATCTGTTTGAAGTTTTTCTGGTTTTCTTTCTTTAAATATTTTTTTAAATGCTCTAGTTACCTCTTCACCTGTTTTTCTTTTAATCGGAATTGTCCAAGCATATTTACTGAATATATCAATCACTGATAAAATATAATTTGTGTCATTATTAAAGGATTTAAATTCTTGCATATCTATAAGGTCAGCTTGAAATTGGTCATTGACATGAGAAACATAAATTCTTCTTCTTTTAAATCTATGAATAAGTGGTTTATGTTTTGTATATACATCTTGTTGATGTAAAAACTCTTCTATATCTTTCCTGGGTAATTTAGTTTTTCTTTGTAATTCATTAATACCACAATAACCAGTTTCTGGTGTATAATAAATATTTTTAAGGTCTACGTCTTTAAAAAACACTCTTTTTAGATCCACAGACTGCACATATTCCTTTTGCCATGCGTCTTCCATTTTTAGCTACTGTTTCTTGAATATCTTTAGTTTCAGTTTTCTGTTTGCATTTTAAGCAATACATATAGGATGAAATTCCTAAACCAAATGTTTTCTTTGCTTTTATAATTGGTTTTATAACAGCTCTAGCTTGTTTCTCTCCTAATGGATAGAATCCACTTGTAGTATTTTCAATTGAATCTAAATCGTTTAAGAGTTCTTGATCAGCAATATGTCTCTGTTTAGTATCTTTAGTTTTACTATAAGCTACATCATGTTTTTTACAAGCTTTATCAACTCTGTTAATTCCTGGATCACCTCTTTTTAATATCTTTTCTAATTTTGTAAATGGACCACAATACTGGTAACCAGGTATATGCATTTCAGGTGGATTTAATTTATCTTGTAACCATCCTACTATATCACCTCCTTGTAATTCCATTTATTTAAGTGTAAATCTATTTTACATATCTATAACCATTTAGTTGCGTTTGTTTTACATATTTCTCTAAAGGAAAATACTTCATATTTTTTATAAAATCCTCTTCTCTAACGTAAGCATCCTGTTCTGAAATTGAATTAGCGTTTATTAAATTTAATATCTGTTTATAAAATTTGTAAGCTTGTTTATATTCTTCTTTTCTTTCTGAAATATTTAGAGTTTTATCAACAACTTCAATGACTCCTGCTCCTAAAGAAAGTGCTGCTAAAGGAATAAATGCAAAAGCTGATAAACCTGAAGCACTAAATATAAATTTGCCTACTGATAGTGATATACTAATTTTATTATAGTAATTAAAACTTTTTCTGTATACATACATTTTCTTTTCTAAATATTCTTCCATTTATATAGGATCAAAGTTATGTCTGTATCTCATATGAGGATTTTTCAAATCTAACATGAAGAAATCATAAGGTTTTTTAATACTTTTTTGATAAGGATCTATATTAAAATCACCATCAATTTCTCTAATAATTTGTTTAATTTCTCTGTGCTGAAGTTTAAAAAATATAAAGTAATCACAGTTTTTTCTTATATCAATAGGTGTTGAATAATAGGTCTGTGATAAATAAATAATGGATGCATTTTTCTTCCTTCCTCTTATAAAAAATTTTTCAATTTTGTTTTGATCTTTTTCTTTTACACAGTCATCAAAAATAACTAGATTTTTTAATGAAGGATCTAAGTCATCTACAGTAATAAATTCATTTATGTCTGAACTAAATAATGTTTCTTTCTTAAACTTTTTAAATAATTTTAATAACTTATTTTTATTCTTTCCCTTTATTTTTAAAATGTCTTCCTCTTCTATATCATCAAACATTGAGTAATTTTCTTTTAATTTAGAGTATTTAGGTTCGTTAATATCTTTTGCACATATGAATAATGCATCAAAATTTAAATGATCATATATTAAATTTAATAGTAAATTTGTTTTTCCACATCCTGAAGATCCTGTTATTAAAAGTTTAAAAGGATGAATAGGTAACATTGGATTTTGATTTGGATCTATAAATTCTTCTGGTTCTGAATAATCTTTTAGTTTAATGCTGCAAGGCTTAATCATATTTATTTAATAGAAATTCAGCATCTTCAATAAACATTTCAGCTTCAAATAATAAGTCTTCAGCTGGTATTCCTTGAGATAAATAACATTCAGCTAGATATAATGCCATTTCAGCAAAAGATAAATATTCTTCAATTTGTTCTTCCATTTATATAAGTAAAATAATTTGCTTGGAAGTAAAATAATTTGCTTGGAAGTAAAATAATTTGCTTGGAAGCAAATTTTCAGTTAAATAAATGAGTAAAGTGATACAAGATTTATTAAAATTAGCAAAAGTAAATGCTGAACTAAGAAAACGAAATAAGGAAAAGCAATTAGAAGATTTAGGATATGAAGAGGCAATCGCAAAATTTCATAAACCCATAGTTGAAAAATTAGAATATCAAGATGTATCTAGAAAAGAAAATTTAAAAGCTATTCAAGATGCAATTGAAGAACTTTCATTTCAACCAATTGCAGAATCTTCAAGATTTCCTGCCTTAGAAGATGTTGAAGAACCTATTTCAGATGCTAAAGAAATGTATGAGAGAGAAGCAGGAATTCATAAAATTAACTTAAACAAAAACTTGAATGTATCAGTTATTAAAAAAAAAGTTAGGATTTGATTTACCTTCAGAATTAGTTAATAAGTCTGATGAAGAGATTGATGAAAAAATAAAACAAGCAAATGAAAAAATCAGTGAAATCGGACGTCTAAAAGGTCCTCAAGTAAAAGCACTTAATAATGCTAAAGATGAAGAAAAAAAGAAAAAATTACAGAAAAAAATTGATCGTTTCGATTATAAAATGGCTGAGGTGCGAAAATATATTAGAGCATTAGAAGCTCTCAAAATGGGGAATTACTATATGGGTGAGGGTCTTAATATTTTAGATAAATTAACAGATAAAATATGTAAGGGAACTAAAAATAAGAAAGTATATAACCAAGTAGTTCAAATACTAGATTTATTATTGAAAGAGGGTAAAATGACTAATGAGCAAGTAAAACAATATTATTCAAAGTTTCTATCTTAATAAATGAGTAATTATATTGTATCAAGAATTTATTTGAGTGAAGGTCAGAAAAACAAATTAAAATCAGCAGTTAAGAAAGGTGAAGAAATTACATTGCAAATTGATAAAACTAAAAGTGCTAATCATGATATGTATTTAACAAAAACTCAAATTACTCAAATTAAAAATGGTAAACGAATAACTATAAGTAAGACACAATTAAAGAAAAACGGAGGTATTTTACCCTTTTTGATCCCTATCTTAGCTGCTCTTGGTACTGGTGCTTTATCTGGTGCTGCTAGTTTTGGTGTGAATAAAGCTTTAAGTAAAGTAACTGGATCAGGTTGTAAACCGAAAGGTTCACACCTTAAAAAAAAACATTCTGGAAAGGGAGTTCTTCAGAATTACGAGGTATATCCAATAAAACGATAGAACAAAATATGAAAGATGTAAAAGGATTCAGAGGTGTATTTACATCAGATTTATTACCTAAAAAGATTAAGAAATTTGAAAGTGGAATTATTAATTTAGATATATCTACAGGACCTGGGACTCATTGGGTCTGTTATTATAATGATCCTAAATATAATTTTGTGGAATATTTTGATCCATTTGGAGAATATAAATATAAAGACATTAAATTGAATAACATTTTCATACCTAAAAATATTGTAAAATATCTTGAAACATCTAATAAAGGAATTAGATATAATTCGAGTTTTTTACAAGAACCAACATCTGTTAAATATGGTTTTTATTGTATGAAATACATAACTCAAAGGAATAAAGGTAAATCACCTGTTGAAGTTTTATATTCTTTTACCCAAGAACCAAGTGGTTATAATGAAGATTTTGTGCTTAATAAATGTTAATTTTAGATTCAAAAAATTTTGAGAAATCAGAAGATTTTACAATTGAATATGTCCCACCTATTCCTGTTAATGAAAATTCAAAAATAGCTTTAAAATCTATGTCTATGTGGGTTTCATGGAACAATATTGATGAAGAAAATAATACATTTAAGTATTTTGATGGTAGTTTATGGCATGAAATAACTTTAGATAATGGAAATTACACATTAAAGGAATTAAATAACTTTTTAATAAAACGATTTGGAGATGAACCACCAATTAAATTCAAAGCTAATTTCGCTACACAGCGCTTTATAATTGAATTAAAAGATGAATATAAAATTGATCTTAGAGAGAGTAAATTACATGAAATTTTAGGATTTGAATCAGAAATATATGAAGATAATCATCAAGAAGGAAAATATATGGCAAACATTTCTAGAGGAGTTGATGACATACACATTCATTGTGATGTAATTATAGGGACTCTATATAATAATATTAATTCAGATATTTTGTATTCCTTTACGCCATCTAATCCTCCTGGCAGTTTAATAAAAATTGATGAAATAAATCCTTTATTTTTACCCATTAATAGACGAAATTATATTCATAGAATTCGAATGTATATCACGAATCAAGATAATGAACTGATAGACTTGAATAATATGAGAGTTTTATATAGATTAATTTTAGCTTAATAAATGAATTATAACAAACATAGATTATATGCAAAACGATATGGTGGTAATATCTTCACTGAAGGAATTAAAACTTTTGGAAAAAAAATATTAGAAGTTTTAGGTAAATCAGCAATTGAAGATAAAGCTAAAAATGTTATTCAAAATAAACTTGAAAATATATTATCTAAACCTCCTGTAACTGTTAATGATATATTAGCTAAAACGAAAATTCAGGATGGATCTGGTTTGAAATGGTATAAATGAGTTTTTTATCCTAATAAATGGAAAAACTTTGGGACTTAAAAAGCTATTCCAGATTATTATAGTAATAAAATTGCTAAGTATGAATACATAAAACATAATGAAGATAGTACTAATGTAAAAGAATCTGATCAATATAAGTTTACTATTAAAGATACAAATCACCTATATTATATAGTAACGGTTATATATGCTTAGAAAGTAAAATAGTAAAAAATAATAATGATACTATAGGAACTGATAATGTTACATTTGTAAATGGCGGGAATCTGTTTAGATCCGCTTCATTAACTATAGGAAAAGAACAAACTGATTCTAATATTGAATGTGCTTCATTAATTCATCAAATTAATGGACTTATAAATTTCACAAAAGATTATTCCACTTCAGAGGCTACAAATATGATGTATTATGTTGATACATCAGAATCAGCTGATAAAGATAAAATAGTAATAGATGATCCTAATAAAGATGTAAAGAAAGGATCAGATATCAAATTAAAAGAAAATGCCTCTTATAATAAAGGATTTAGACAGAGATGGCTTTTAACAAAAAACAGTAATGTAATAAAATTTTGGATTCCTTTAAGACAACTGTTTGGGTTCCTCAACGATTTTAGAAGATTAATTTCTGATATAAAAGTTACATTTGAATTTCAAAGAAATAGTCATAATGATATGTTATACACAGATGTTGCAAATCCTAATTATAAAGTTATTATATCTGATTTTCAATTATGGTTACCTTATGTAGAGTTGTACCCATCCATTGAGGCTGAATTTAAAAGTATAGCTTTGAATTCTACACCTATTGAAATTACTTGGTGTTCTGCTTCAATTGAGAAAAGTAATCAGCAAACAACATCAAGTGGTGCATGTCATATAAGAACTACATCTGATGAGGTGTTAAGTGTTCTTGTCATTCCACAGTATGTAGAAAAAGAAAGCAATCAAAATCAGAACAATATGGTTTTTGATAATTTAGATCTCCTTGAATGCTGGATATTATGTAATAATAAAAAAGTTCCAGAAGAAATTTATAAAACGAATTTTAAAGATGGGCAGTTAGATTATAATAGATGTTATTCTGAATTATTAGCAGCTGGATTAAATACTCATAATACTGAAAGTGGATGTCTTATAAGTTATGTAAATTATGCGAGATTGTATCCAATCTTTTATTTTAATTTATCTAATCATCCAGAGTATACTAATATTTCGAATTTAAGACTAGAATTTAACTGGAGATTAGGATCAAATCCAGGTAAACCATATAGATTTTATTTCATCGTGAATGAAACAAAAAGAGGATCACTTAATATGGCTAATAAGGAATTTAAAACTTTGAAAACTTTAGATTAAATAAATGAATTGGTACCCTTTTGGTTCTTCTTATGAAGAATTTGGAATTGGACCATCTGGACCTCCTGGAAATGGATTTAAATTAACAGATGATGGTAATTATGATATGGAAGAAAAAATTTAAAAAATTGTAAAGAACCTATAGATGAACATGATGTTACTACAAGAGAATATGTTTTAAAACAAATGGGAGAGAATAATCTGGAAGTTAAAAGTGAAATAGAAAAAAATATTAATGGTAGTTTTTCAGATTTTGTTCAAGAAACTGCTGTAAGAATAAGAGATTTAGATGCTGTACTTAAAGGTGAATTAAGTAATTTGGATCAAAAATATTTACATATTCAAGATGGGAATGTAATTAATGCAAAAGGTAAAAGAATAGGAAATGTTGCTGATCCTACAGCAGATAAGAATGCAGTGAATAAGAGGTATTTAGAAAACAATGTTTTAATTTTAAAAGATGAAAAGTTTGATGTTCAAAATAAAAGACTAGTGAATATTCCATCTCCTCAGGATATGTATGACGCAGTTAATAAAAATTACGTGGATAATCAAAAATGTTATGCAACAATTCAAGAAGATAAAAAAGCATATAATACTCTTGGTGCTATGCGTTACTGGGAAACAGTCGTTTTTATGAAATTTAGTAGCAATCTCCTTGACAGAAATATGAAACTGAGTGAAAATATGGATATGAAAATTACATTTTATTTACGTCCTAATTATACTAATGGGAAATCAGAAGTTTTAATTACACTTGGGGAGAATATATTATTTAATAGTGATGCCTACACAGATAAACCTTTAATACTCTTTGCATCAGGAAAAAAGAATGATGAATTAAGCATACAAGTCATGTCTTATTTAGAATTAAACATTTTTAAACCTTACTTAGAAATTGAAAAAATAACATACTTTTAATTCCATTTGAATTAGAACTTTAATCTTCCTACACTTTTTATCTTCCTAAATTTTTAATCTTTCTATAAGGGGTATCCATTTTGGGTACCCCTTTTTTTAATGCATTTTTAAAAAGGACTTTGCAAAGTAGTTTGTTTTACAACTTTTCTATTGATCACTAAATCCATCATTTCATCACTTTCAAAGCTATTCAAAGCTCAAAATGATTGCAATTGTTCAAAAAAGTCGTCAAATATCATCAAAAATGCGTGTTTTTATGATGTCTGTTTTTATGAAAAAACAGAGTAAAAACTTCAATTTTCAAAAATCTGATGTATTTGACTATTTTATGCCCAAAAATCAATGATTTTTAATGAAAATATGGTGTTTTTGATCATAAAAAGCCTTAAAATGTTCGTGATTATTGAGGTCTGAAAAATCAAAAAATGCCTGATTTTGAGGTTTTTATGTGATTTTGGGGTGTGCCATAGTACCCCCTATATACTACTGGTTGGGGGTGACGCTGGAGTTGTCGTCCAATGATGTTCCATACGTGCTCGATTGGTGAAAGATCTGGTGATCTAGCAGGACACGGCAACATGTCGACAATCTGTAGAGCATGTTGGGTTACAACAGCGGTATGCGGGCGAGCGTTATTCTGTTGGAAAACACCCCCTGGAATGCTGTTCATGAATGGCAGCACAACAGATTGAATCACCAGACCGACGTACAACTGTGCCGTCAGGGTGCGTGGGATAACCACGAGAGTGCTCCTGCTGTCATAGGAAATTGCTCCCCAGACCATAACTCCAGGTGTAGGTCCACTGTGACTCGGCCGCAGACAGGTTGGTTGCAGGCGCTCACCTGGCCTTCTAACCAACACACGGCCATCACTGGCACCCAGGCAGAACCGACTTTACACAACAGATCTCCACTCCGTCCTCCAATGATCTCTACCTTGACACCACTGACGTCGCAAACGGCAGCGGTTTGGAGTAAGTGGAATACACGCTACAGGGCGTCTGGCTCGGAGCTGTCCTTCAAGTAACCGATTTGTAACAGTTCGTTGTGTCACTGTGGTGGCAACTGCAGCTCGAATTGCTGCCGCAGACACGGTACGATGCGCCACGGCCATTCGCCGTACACGGCGGTCTTCCCTCTCAGTAGCGCCACGTGGCCGGCCGGAACCCGGTCTTCTTGAAGCAGTACCGTCCCTTGACCACACCTGCCAACAATCATGCACAGTGGCTACATTCTTGCCAAGTCGTTCTGCAATATTGCGGAACGAAAATCCACCTTCTCGTAGCCCTATTACACGGCCTCATTCAAACTCCGTGCGCTGTTGATAATGGCTTCTTCGTCTTCTTAAATGCATTCTTGACTAACATCAATACCCTACGTCGAATCTCAACGATAACTAACGCTCACGAACGTTACAGCGCGTATTTAAAGCAAACCTGCTTTGCCTGTTCCGAGTGATGCTACCAGCGCCACACGTATGCGCCGAGCGCGAAATTTGCACAGACGTCATCTTACAGATGTACTCTCACCGCCTACCAACTGTCGTTTATCTAACACAACCCCTTCTTGGTGTGGGGATTTTTTTTCCCGTCAGTGTATATTAGATCAATTCTTCTTCCCTTTAAAGCTGGAAATTTGTCGATTATGTCGTCATAAAATGGCTGTTTCTTCATGACACCAAGAAAATGTCTTTCTGAATAGAAATCTTTGCGAAAGAAGCAAGCTAATCTGGATAAATAGTGTTTCTTGAGTAAGTTTGTATTCTCTTAAGGCAAGAAAAACTTCTTTCCACTGAAACACTTGCAGATGCAATTGTTAAAATCACGCAAACCAGTTTATAAGCTTCTGTAAAAATGTCTTTATCTCCATGAAGCACTCGAAGAAGTTCATGAGTCGATATATTCCTTAATTTTTCATCAGCATATACAAGACTCACTTCATTTTTAAGGCGCTGGTGTTTAGTAAATATTTTTCCGTAAAAATGTTGTAGCAGTGGCGGCTCGTGGTTGAAAAAATAGGTGAAGAGCTACAACAGGAATATGAAAAGATATCTACTGTCTTCAATTAAAATCACTATATGAGGACTGACCTATTTTTTTATATATTAGATCAATTCTTCTTTCTTTTAAAGCTGCAAATTTGTCGATTATGTCGTCATAGAATATTTGTTTCTTCGTAAGCATCAATAAAATATCTTTCTGAATAGAAATATTTTCCAAAGAAGCAAGTCTGTCTTGAGAAATAGTGTTTCTTGAGTAAGTTTGTATTCTTTTAAGGCAAGAAAAACTTCTTTCCACTGACACACTTGTAGATGGAATGGTTGAAATGAGGGCAACCAATTTAT
Source organism: Macrothele yani (assembly GCA_039090855.1). Lineage (NCBI taxonomy): Eukaryota > Metazoa > Arthropoda > Arachnida > Araneae > Macrothelidae > Macrothele > Macrothele yani. Next base: position 121,610,134 of record CM077009.1, on the reverse strand, counting down.
AAGCTTCTGTAAAAATGTCTTTATCTTCATGAAGCACTCGAAGAAGTTCTTGAGTCGATATATTCCTTAATTTTTCGTTGGCATTACAAGACTCAGTTCATTTTTAAGACGCTGGAGTTTAGTAAATATTTTTCCATAAAAATGTTGTAGATTTTCAAAAGCGTGAGAGGGAAAGCTTGAATTAAATTGTTCGAATTTGGTTGTGCCAGCAAGACAAACAAATTGAAGTTTTACACAGTCTTGAAATCTTATATCCATTTCCATAAGAATGTGGTCTAAATTTTTAAAATACAATTGTTTATAATTTTGAAAAATTGTTTGTTGTGTAAGAGCAGCATATTCCCGTTTAGATCTGCTTATTTCTGTGATTTTGCTAGCTTTTCCAAACAGTGTTTCAAATACTTCATCGTTCCTTTTATGACTCAAAATTTCACGAGTTTTTTTTTTAATTTGAGTTACACAGTAATTTATGTCTAGTGATTTTTTCTGCAAAATTTTGAATAATAGATCGGTGGGGCCAAAAATTTCATTAAATACTATTGCTAAAAATGTAAATTCAAAAGTGTTCACATCCTTTAAAAATCCCTTGGCAAGTTGAATTGAGTTTTTGTCTGATTACTCACTATTTGTCAGAAATTCGAATACTTCCTTCAATTTATCCCAAACTTCAACAATTACACTTACTAACTTCGAAGTGGAGGACCATCGAGTTTCTGCTATGGTTGGTATGCGTCTTGCGGTTGTTGATGTGAGTGTATAAGATCGCTTCACTGAGTGGTTATAAAACGAAGGAATTCCAGTGAGGCTTGCATAAAATATACGACACTTTGAAATTTTAGAAAAACTCTGCTGTAATACAAGGTTCAAACGATGTGCTAAGCAATGAACAAAAACAGCTTGAGAAGCTTTATCTTTGATTTTTTTCTGGAGCCCATTCAAGTGTCCAGACATTACACTTGCCCCATCGTGACATTGTTCTATTAATTTGTGTTGATAATCGAATTGTTCCAAAATTTTGTCTAACATTTTGTATAAAGCTTCTGACGTTCGATCTCCACTCACGTCGTGGAAACCCAAAAACCGCTCAGCCAATACACCTTCCGAATCAACAAATGTTATTATTAAAGAGCACTGAGAAGTCTGATTTATGTCTGTGGTGTCATCTACTTGAATGGAAAAGAATTGAACTTCATTTATTTAATTTTGAATAAATTTTTAACGTGATCGTATATATATTCAGAAATACATTCAATTAATTCATTTTAAATAGTTTTTGAGTCACCTGTGAAGACATTTTTTATCTTTTCGTATTGATTTTGAATTTCTAAAGGACTTCTTGATATCAACAATGAAAGTAATTCCTTGAAATTTCCACTATTTATCGAGTCCATGCTTTCGTCATGGCCACGGAATGCTAGTTATTGTTTGCTCAAATGTAATACTGCATCAATCACTGTCTGCAGGAAAAGTCTATTTAAACGAACGTTTTCGTTGAAATGCATTTTCAAAAGCCTAGCATTCTCCCTCAGGGCATCGGCAATGGTGTTCTGATTTTTTTCAAAATTCCTTAGCATTAACTCGCATTTCAGGTGTTTGCTAGAATCACCATGTTTATGAAGTGAGCGTGTTATATTTAATAAATCTGAGAATCCGTCTTTATTCCATGCCGAATGTTTATTACTAAAAGGTAAGCAGGGTCAACAAAATAATTTTTGTAACACAGAAGTACTACAAAGTCATTAATATTCAGTAAACCAACAATTTTTAAAATTACTATTGTAAGAATTACCGCTCTTCTTGATTTCTTTTTTGGCAACAATTTTTAGTGAATCCGTCGGTCGTCCTTGAAGTAAAATGCCTCTTTTATCTTCATCTTTCCACCGATTAAATGGAGTTTGTAATAAATTACAAACAATGTCGTTCACAGGATACATACTTTAATTAAAACTATCACTAACTGTTAAACTGTATGTACATGAAACTACAGTAACAGCTAAACTTTTTGACAAATAATCACAAAGCACGAAAAATCAAATCCCTTTCGGAAAGCATGTACCACAACACTGCAAGATACACTGGGTAAAACATCCCGTTTCACCGTGATCTCCTTCGAAGGTCACGATTCCATCTGCAGAGCTTCGGAGCCGAAAGATAAAACACTTCACTTGCGCGCCAGATAGGGGAAGTTGATGTCACGGTTACCATAGGAACTCGGTCGAAAGCTGCAGACTTCCAAGGGTTTTCATTTCGGCTCTTCACTTGCACTGTTTTGCGTATGAGGACTTGTTTTCCGTCTTGAACGCGCTATGTGAATTGACAACTAATCAAAATTTTGAGTATTTTGTAACACAATAGAGACAAAAATAATATATTATACAAATTACTGAATAAAACTTTATTTTAAGTAAAATAGGTGAAGAGGCACTTCACCTACTTCACCTGAAAAGGCGCCACTGTGTCATCTGCTATGAGGACTATAATATTAAAAGCTTCAGCAGCATGCTCTGCATGCAAAAATAGTCTAGTGTCAGCTTCCTCGTTATTTGATGTTAGTGTCTCAATCTCAACGATTTGATTGCAGGTAAGTTTGTAACTTTTTTCTTCGCTTGTCACATACAACGATTTATGACCTAACCTCTTTCTTTTCGATCCACATTTCCACGAATTGGCAAAGCTTGGTTTTTGTTTCTCTACAAGCCAGTAAACGTCTTTTTTGTTATCCCGTTTTGTTACATGAAATCGGACTCCTTGCAATCCTCGGCTAATGCGTTCTGCGGATTTTATTGATTCATGTCTATAGATATGCAAGATCCCATCAATATGCTCAATTTCTTCACTAGCATGCTAGGCTACTTCCAAAATGAAATAAGATAATTCACTAAAAGTGCGGTTATCTTCATGAAGTTTCTGTATAAGGCCCATACCATCAATCACAGTTGCACATTGCTCTGAAACGCTATCTGACGGATCAACCAAACCTTCCAAGTGTTGTGCCATGACTACGTGTCAACATCCACAGGTGGTTGCTACATTTGGCTTGTGTTGTAACTGTTTCCAATGGTTTAATAACAGGTGGTTCTAGTTTTCTCCCAACGCTATAAATTGGTAGCGAAGTATCTGAAGTTTGTATAGTTCGTTTCTTATCTTTCCTGTGTACTGAGGTTTGTTGAGGTATTACAGATGACAAAGACCTGGGTTGTACAATAATTCCATTTACTCAATGTGATAATCCTGCTCGATACAAAGGTTCCTCTAGTCTATGGATGTCAAATGCAAGCACAGTGCAGACACCTTGATTGATATTAGCAGGTAATGGAATGTCATCACTTTCCATTGAAGCTATTTTGTCAATTGCCAATGCTGTGTCAACTTCTTCTAAAATCTTGATCAATTCCACATTACTAGTGAAAATCTTTATAACCCCTGGAAGCGGGACATGCTTAGAAGTTTTAACTTTGCCAATTCTTACAACAGTGACAATATGCTGTCTTATTGACCACGCAAGCCTGTTTACTTAAGAAGAGCAGTCCTCCTTACCTCCAAGTAAGACACGCAAAAATGTTTGAACGGTTTCAAGCGCATGTACATAATCTGCAGTTAGCTTAACAGGTTGTGGGGGCCAATTACATTCAAACTCAGTAGCGTGGATCAAGTTTCTCATGTATGTAGCTGCATGGTTAGATATATAGTCTCTCTTGTTGTTCTTCAATGTGCACTCAATAGCCCATGCTTCTTCCGTCAGATTATCTGGCATTAAATAAACACGACGATTCACAGTGAAAAATATGATTGAGTCACTGAATTCCATCTCTAAATGACGTTTCATGTGTTTCTTTGAAGACTGACACTTTGTATATCCTAAATGAACTCATTGAGGACACAAGTTGCGATGATCCATGAGGAGAAGAATTCTGGGGCTTAAAAACAAATCATTTCGGATACTCTGTTATACAGATTTTAGTGAAGATTTCTCACAGACTTGATAATTCCTGTCTTCCTCACTAACTTCTCCTTTGTTTTTTTTGTTTTTTTCAGGACGAGTGCATTCTTTGTAACAAGATGTGCGATAGTGGGCTTCGGCAGCAACAATATCACGCTCAGTTATAGTTAGAACTCTTCTGTCAATGCGGCCAATTGCAACGTGACGAATTTTTTTGTCCGTGCGAAGATCGACGGCAGATGTAACATGTTGGCAAAAAATGCACTTCTTTTCATACACTTGTGTTTTGCTGCAATATGACGTATCTCTGAAAGAATGTCTTGGTTCAGAAGCTGGTACATCTTTAGATGTTTCTTCTTCACACTTAAACTTTTCCAAAGATTTCTTGTGAGTAAGTCAGAGCGGCACGAACGGTGATAGGAAACTGATACAACAGGAAATACATCGAGGAGCCAAATTGGTTGAAAATTTCGAATTTTAGCAGCTTTATATAAAGTTTTCCATGAATTATCTATGAGAATGCTTAGTTCATAAATTAATGACTTATTATTGATTGTAACACACAAGGGCGCCCATAAGGGAGCAGGGGGATCGACCCCCCCCCAGCCGTTGGTATAGCCAAATTTTTTATAAATTTAAAACACAAGAAACCTTTTTTTAAAAAAACATTTTTAAAAATAATAAGATCTTAAGGATTGATTGCATCAATTATTTTTGTTGTATTTTAGTATGTTGTACATTTACTGAAATGTTTGACAGCTTTGAAGGAAGGAGGTAAGGATTTTTCTTATCTCCTCTCCCCCTAAAAGTACTCATATGGGCGCCACTGGTAACACATGTCCCGTATTCTAGTTTTTCCCGTTTAACAGAACTTTTTTTTTACAGTCCGACATTTTTTAATTCAACGTGGCACTAACAACAATTATAAAACAATTAAATAAAGTTTTCGTGTCCAACAGTTTCCCTGTAGTTATGCTACCATACCATAATGAAATTTCACTTGACTAGTTCACAGTACCAACTTAAAGAGATAAATCTATTATGAGTCTAACGACACGGCTAAATCTGTTTTCAAGTAGCACTTTTATAATCTTTTGCAAATATTAATAAATACATTGCAGTTAATGCTTTGTGTACATATTTTGTACAGTATTAAAAGTAGAATTTCATGCTGTTTAACTTATATGTCTACTTATTTTTACCTCTGATCCTTAGATTTTGTGCTACAATTGCTTTTGTGACAAATAGAAATTGCGTTTTACAAACGGCGCCGCCCCCCCCCAAAAAAAAATTTAACTACACATTTGAAAAGTCCATCACACATTTTCTAACACTACACACATACAGCTAACGAAAAAACATTGTTGGGACTTTTCTCCCTATTTGGTGCTCAACTTCAAACTGCCTCATGTACTAGACCACTCCACTGGTTCCCGGAGACTCTTACAAGCAAGCCGTTGACCAGTAAAATTTCACAAATTTCTTCGCGGACCGACTGGCACGAAGTTGCTTTTATGTACGAGGACATTTGTGCAGACCTGTTTTTACTGGTCAAATTCCGAAATCTCTACCATTTCCCAAGTTTTCCTCCATTTCCACGGACAGGCAGAAACCTCGTGATGGACCGCTGGTGTTTGGGAAACAATGCACTAGACTGCTATCGCACTCACCTCATTTGAGCTAGAAAACTGAAATCTCCCACCACCCACTAAAACAAATTACAATGAACTGTAGAAAGCGGCCAGCAGAAGAATCTTCCTAGAAGTAAAGAGTATTAAGGTAACAGTTTTATAAAAATTGCATTACTCATTTACTGTTGTACGGTTGAAATATTGAGGGTCTTTAGAACCTCAATATTTCAACCACGTATCATTGAAAATGATATTTCCTATGATTCTATCTTATTTGTTTAAACGATAGGCATTTTTTTTAATTCTGGATAAATTACATTACTTTTGCATTCAGCACGCATTTCGACGAGGTGCGGGAATTATATTTTGTAGCTTCAATTCAATCGACAACAATTTTATCTGGCAATGTAAATTAATATAGCGTAATTTTATATGTATCTTTTTGCCGCCCCAGTGGAGCAGTGGTGTAAGCGATGGCTTCTGATTATTCGTTCGAAAGGGGTACGGGTTCGAATCCTGGTCAGGCATGGATGTTGTGTTTGTCTTACGGCAATGGCTCTCTCCCTTCCCTGGAACCAGTGACCCTAAATTAGGGCCGGGCGACTGTTTATAGCCCATTGAGTTGCCCACGGTGGTCGTTAAATCTCCAATCAAAAAAAAAAAAAAAAAAGATGTCTCTTTTTATTTTTTCATGAGTAATTATTATAATAGCTTATAATAACTCATGAATAAATAATACTATTCCTTAGTACCACCAAGCTTTATTAGGCTTCATGATTTAGTTGCTCACGGTGGTTGTTAAACCTCCAATCAAAAAAAAAATTAAAAAAAAAAAAGCTTCACGAGAAAATCAAAAAATGTGGTTTCTCTACCTGACCCCGCCTTTCTTTCAAAAACGTTCCAGCGTCCAAGCCCATTATTTAGCAGATGTAAAACTCGCTGGGAAAAAATCCCCGCGTTTTCATTTTTTTTTTTTTGATTGGAGGTTTAACGACCACCGTGAGCAACTCAGTGGGCTATAAGCAGTCGCCCGTCCCTAATTTAGGGTCACTGGTTCCAGGGAAGGGAGAGAGCCAGTGCCGTAAGACAAACACAACATCCATGCCTGACCGGGATTCGAACCCAGACCCCTTACGGACGAGTGATCAGAGGCCAGCGCCTTAGACCACTGCGCCACCGGGGCGGCGTTTTCATTTTGCACTGGACTCTGTAAATTATGCAGCCCGCCATTTTGCTCACAGTGGGAGGTAAACCTTCAATGAAAACGAACATTTTTATTAGAAATCTAGGGAACTAATGAAATGTGAATTCGAGGACATGAGCGCAAACATCAAAATTTGAGGATAACTTGAGTCTCCAGAGACGGCCGATGTTTTGGGGGACGTTAAACTGAATTCGGCCGCCCCGGTGGCGCAGTGGTCTAATCGATGGCCTCTGATCATTCGTTCGAACGGGGTCCGGGTTCGAATCCCGGTGAGGCATGGATGCTGTGTTTGTTTTACGGCACTGGCTCTCTCCCTTCCCTGGAACCAGTGACCCTAAATTAGGGACGGGCGACTGCTTATAGCCAATTGAGTTGCTCACGGCGGTCGTTAAACCTCCAATAAAAAAACTGAATTCGAGGAGGGTTCTCAAGAATACGGGACCTCTGGTCAGTTTATTAATTTTTTTTTGATTGGAGGTTTAACGACCACCGTGAGCAATTCAATGGGCTATAAGCAGTCGCCCGTCCTTAATTTAGGGTCACTGGTTCCAGGGAAGGGAGAGAGCCAGTGCCGTAAAACAAACACAACATCCATGCCTCACCGGGATTCCGACCCGGACCCCTTTCGGACGAATGATCAGAGGCCATCGCTTAGACCACTGCGCCACCGAGGCGGCCTGGTCAGTTTAATTGAGGGTTATTGGTTCCAGTGAGGGGAGAGAGCCAGTGCCGAAAGAGAAGCACAACATCCATATCTCGCCATGATTCGAGCCCCGAACACATCCCGGCCGATTGGTTAGAAATCACTGTTTAGACCGCTGTGCCAACGGGGCGACAGTTTCAATTTAGAACCGGTATTCCATTGAGTGTACAGGAGAAATTTATTCTAGTGTTTGGAGAAATTTTCAATGTATGGTGCCATCTACAATAGATTTCAGATTTTGCATCTTCAGTTGAGATTTTGAACTGATTGTTTTTTACATTTAGCATTTGTTTACCTTTCTTTCATAATATCTATTCTCAGTTGCCAGTTTCGTAATCCAATTCATTTTTTATTGGAGGTTTAACGACCACCGTGAGCAACGCAGTAGGTTATAAGCAGTTGCCGTCCCTATTTTAAGATCACTGGTTCCAGAGAAAGGAGGGAGCCAGTACCGTAAGACAAACACAGCATCTGTGCTTGACCTGGATCCGAATCCGGACCCATCTCGGACGAATTGCTAGAAGCCAATGCTTAGGCCAATTTTAAGTTTTCTTTCACCATTAAATGACTGAAAACGTTTTGTTTATATGTGCACGAGATGCTGAAATTTTGTACTTTAAATGATGGTGAGAATTATTTGATATAACAGATGGAATACATTACGGGAAGGTCCAGTTTATGATACCATTACATCTACTCTTCTACTATAAACTGACAACTGAGAATGGATGTAATAAAAGAATACTAAAGAAAGTAATAAGTGACAAACGACAATAAAAAAATCGAAAAAAGGTAAAAAGTCACATTATAAGCAACAATAAAATGCTCAATACAAATTTGAAGTTGTGCATTCGTTTATTGTTGTAAATATGACATAAATGGTAAGTCATATTTATTGGTGCAATAAGTAATGTCATGTTTACACCAATAAACGGATTCCCAGCTTCAAAATTTGTATTGCTCAATGGTGTAATCCCGTATTTCGCCGCCCCGGTAGCGCAGTGGTCTAAGCGATGGCCTCTGATCATTCGTCCGAACGGGGTCCGGGTTCGAATCCCGGTGAGGCATGGATGTTGTGTTTGTCTTACAGCACTGGTTCTTTCCCTTCCCTGGAACCAGTGACTCTAAATTATTGACGGGCGACTGCTTATAGCCCATTGAGTTGCTCACGGTGGTCGTTAAACCTCCAATAAAAAAAAAAATAATCCCGTATTTCATTCATTAATAAAAAAACTTTTAAATGCTTACGTAATACGTTATACACAGCCACCCCGAATACACTTTTTTACTACTGATGACAATGACATAAATCCTTTATTCTTCGGAGTTCATTCGTTATTCACGCGGAAGATCCATTCAAGAATCATGTAATCGAATGACCATTCAATTTCCATTTTGATCACTATGATCCCTGAGTAAATCAATCGTTACATGAAACGCGTGTTTACGACCAAGGATACAACTCGTTTTGGCTAACTGTCCAAAAGAAGGCGATCTTTTTGCTATTCACGATGATTTGCCATGAGCCAACGATTCGAGCACACCATTCAATTGAATAGCATTCACATATCATTACCAATTCTTATTCTTAAGTTTCAACATTATCAACTAGCTGCATAGGCGCAGCTACAGGGGGCGTGTCCCCCTGCTTTGCAACGAAAAGAAGCAAAAAAGAAATTGACATTTTTATCGTACAAAAAAATTAATTCGAGACTGTTTCTTTCTCTTTTCTTTTTAAAAGTATAATAGTAAGACTAAGAGACAAACTTCAACACGAAGATTAATCGCAGATTGCGTTTGACTGGTAGAAAGGGCCTGACCTTGACGGAATGACTACACAAGATTACAAGGTAAGGGGGACATTTCCTTTGTACCAAATCAGATCAGACCATATGTGGAGGATTTTAGGAAGTGAGTCTGAACCCAGGTCTTAAACAACCCTTAGAAATAGGAAGCTGGGAGATTTAGGCTAAAGTGCCCGATAGGAAAGTGACACGGAAGGGAGGTAAAAAAGGGAGGAAGACGCCCTTATTTATTACCGGAGGGCCAAAGGCTTAATGTGCCCATCCAACGCACGGTGGATATTTAGTGGTTCGAGCGTTCGTACCTGCCTGGAATCGAACCTGAGTTTCCTTCCTTGGCAGTCACGAACGTTGACCACTAGGCCATCCGCGGCCCCTTTTGTACCAAAGACAACCGCTTCTGGCTTTAAACGGAGTGAGAGGGCAGGGTAGGTAAAGTTCGCTTAAGGAGGGGAGTGGCCGAGAGGAGTGAAATGAACGCTGACAAATCCCTACGGAGCAAAATCGAATGGTGTCGGGCGGGAGGGGACTAACTTCCCTCCCTGTCTGCCGGTCTCAACCCCAAATACGAAAAAAATTTCAAGGTGTCAGTCGCCGCACCCGAAATGGCCGCTTCCCTTTATCCGGTCGTAATCAGTTTTAGACTTCGGGTCACACGGGAAAGAAATTGTTTTCTGGCGTCTGGCGGCGAACGTAAAAAAGCAGTTCCCTCATGACGAAATTGTTCATTTAAACAGAAAACTGCATGCAGCTTTTGTCAAACATTAGTTCGTGTCGGCTTGCCTGGGTCTGGCCCTACAAGAGTTTCTAATCAGAATTTCGTGGTTATTCGCTTTCGTGTTGTGTTGTTATTTACAGGTCTTTAAAATGAAAAGAGGGCAAAAATCTTTGGACGATTGGTTCCCGAAACCTAAAAAAAAAAAGTCAGTTGAAATTGAGCAAGTTCAGGATACAGTTATATGTGCTCCTGATTCATGGAAAGAAACTGAGCCGAAGAATTTGCAGCCGAATATTTCTCTCGTTGATCTGATAAAAGAAATCATTTCATCTACCCAGCAACCATATCACGGCGATCCGGAATTTCTTCCAGTCCAAACCTTGAAGAACAAAGTTTTGACTTTTCAAAACCATTGGTATGTAAAATTTCCGTGGTTACAATCAATTCAAAACCATGGTGTTGTGTGCTGTTTCTGCGCAAAACGTTGTGAAAACAATCTTAATGCTGTTTTTCCCAAGTCACAAGAAACCACTTTCAGGACATCTTGTTTTAGTAACTGGAAAAAAGCTATCGAAACATTCCACGCCCACGAAGGAAATAAAGCACATAGCAACTAAAGCATATTGCGCAACCAGAACCGATTGAATCCGAATTATCAACTCAATCTAAACAACAGCTGCAAAAAGCCCGTGTTTGTCTAGAAAATGTAATATCGAGCTTAAAATACCTCTGCAGACAAGGTTTGGCGGTTCGGGGTCATAGACATGATGAAGGGAATTTCCTAAAACTTCTGAAATTGAGGGGTGGTGATATCTTTGAACTGAAAGAATGGATGTGCCGTGAAAATCTTTTTACCAACTTGGAAATTCGAAACGAAATTTTGGAAATGTTTGCTGGCCAAATAATACGTACAATCTATTCAGAAATCAATGGTCAAGTGTATCCTATATTTTCCATTATTGTAGACGGCACGCATCACGTTACTATGGGGAAAGATCAGCAGTCGATATGTATTAGATATGTTGATAAAAACCTAACAGCAAGAGAGATGAATTTATTGGATATTACCTGGCGGAAGAAACAACGGGAAAAAATTGAGTGGAATAATTCTCGATGCCCTTCGTCGGTTACAACTGCCGATAAATCTGTTAAGAGGGCAAACTTATGACGGCGCTGCAAATATGTCTGGAGAATATAACGCTACACAAAAAGTTATATCAGACATACAGCTACTGGCGCTATTCACCGTGGAGCTCACAGCTGCAATATTGTTACTGTGGCTGTTTGCTTCAGCTGCCCTGCATTAAAATCCTCTTTAGAGTTAGTTAATGAAATAGGTGTTTTATTTGGGCAAAGTGGGAAATTTAGAGTTTTATTTGAAAGCATTGCCACAAGCAATTCCGGTTCATTCACTACACTAAAACCTCTTTGCCCGACACGTTGGACTGTTAGTTTGGTAGCAGTTCAGGCAATTCTTACTCAGTATGAATCAGTGTTAAATGCTTTGGAGGAAATGACCGATCACCACCACATGCGAGCATCAAGCCTTTTAGAGAGACTTAGAAAAGGGTTCTTCAGCTGTTGATATGTGTTTCGCAGAAGAAATACTGCAGCCGCTGCAAGTACTGAATAAATCCTTACAAAGCCAAACTCAAATGGTCTCTGGCGTGATTAAATCAGTAGAAATGGTTAAAGCTACCTGGAATGTAAAAGAAACGAAAGGTCTTTTAAAATTGTGTTCGAGAGAGCAATGAACATTATTGATTCAGTGAATCTGAATCCCATTGAATTGCCAAGCCCCAGAAATCCACCGAAGCACTTCTGCGGAAATGCAGAAAATTACATAGCCAAAAACCCCGAGTAATATTACAAAATATTATTTCTACAAATATTGGACACAGCAACCGTGCAACCAACTGCAACCGTGCATGGTTCCACCAAAAAGGGTTCATTAAATATGGAGATCTGGAAGATTGCCTGCTGAAAGGTGTGACACATCAGAGCATAGCCTAATATCCGGAGTTTGACAAAAGTTTTCTTATAGCTCAACTTGCTATCAGCATTATAAATACTCAACATCAGCTGAAGCTGTTCAGATTAATAAAGACATGCGGCCTGAAGTAAAAAGGTTGTTATGCGAAGTCTTTCATCTATTTCGTCTCCTATACCGACAGTGCCAGTATCTAGATGTGAAGCTGAAAGAAGCTTTAGTGCCTTAAGAAGACTAAAGACCTACCTGAGAAGCACAATGTCCCAACAGCGAATGGATGCCGTAGCTGTTTGCCATGTACATCAAGAAGTACTTGATAGTGTGAACATTAATGAAATAATGAAAATGTTTTCTGAAAAGCATGAAGAGCGCAGACGAGTGTTTGGGAAATGGTGTTACATACAGAACTCAACGGAACCTCAAACCTGTAAAATCACTAACTGCACTGCAGTTAACACTAACAGCCAAGCCACGTAAGTGTTTCTAAAATTGATTTTTGTTTAAAAAACACTAGTTAAAAACCCCATAAAAGGGAATTATGAGCTCACTTTCCTTCCATAAAACTTGTTGGATCACTCCGCTCATCTCTATTAACTAAAAAGTTATCTAGGGAGGAAATTGTTAAACGGATATTTAAAGGGATTGCAATACGCATCCGGACTGTAAATTGATTAACTGTTGTCTTAAACCAGACATTTCTATAAAATGGAAGATATTAAATTTTGAGCGAGTTCTTAGTTAAAAGCACGGTGTATGATAAAAAGATTAAAAAAAACTGCAATAAAATAAAAGCCTATTTTCCATTTTTTGTGTCCCCCCTATCTTCACAATCCAATTGCGCCAGTGTTTAGTTTACTGCACTTTTACGTAACAGTTAGTAATGCTCCAAATTACTTTTCTTAATGAGAATTCGTTTCCGAACTGATGTGGGAGGTTAAACGAGCTGTGACTTTTCACTGTTTGCAGCAGTAATAGCGGATTGAATTATCGTTCACAACGGTGAGAGTGAGCTGTTAACGGTCATTCGTTGTGAATGAATCGTTCACGAATGGTCCACCATTATTTTTTACACCTTATATGAATTACATTTACAGTATATTCAGGCCCTAGGCGATACATCTAGCTAGGCTTATAGAACGGGTTGTTAAATTTTTCGGATGATACCTCTAGGAAGAAGCATTGGTTATCCAACATGCCTACAAAGTTTGGTGGTTCTGTTGCTTTTAGTATGTCCCGAACGCGAACTGATAACACTTTTTCGCTTACCTTAAATTTGAAATAGAATAGCTCTTGAAGTATCGCCAGAATCGAAAAACGGTTTATTTCAGCGTGTTTTCCAAACAATTCTCTACAAACGACGTAAATTTCATAAATTTTGTTCAGTACTTTGTGCGCTGCGAGCACGGTGTATGATAAGTCAGGTGATACAACTCTCCGTACTGCTGACAGTTTGAAAACGGACTGTTAATGTCATAGGTCACCAGGGGGCGTTGAGGAGTTGTGGGCCGATAGTTCATGCTAACCGTCGTAGGATTACATGGTAGTTAACATTTCATCAGTGCTAAATTGGTGTTTATCTTAGGTATTTTTAATTTATTACTTTGTGCAATTATATTGTATGAAGTTCCACAAACGAAGTTTCTGCACAGGAGGTAGAGTACGTCAACCTTTTTTTTTTTATTATTTAAGCGGGAGATAAATTTATAGTGCAACTAAATGTCAGACTAGAATCTGTTCAATATTTAGGTTTTTGATATGGGGAGAAAGTGTTTTGTGCCGAACTGTCATACAGGTTATGCTACATGTAAAGAACGTGTATCAACCTTTAAAGCCCCAACAGTGGAAAACCTGTTGGAAAAATGGCGGCAAGCTATCACACGTAAGGATCGAGAACTGCAGAGCAGTGATTTTTTTTTTTTTTATTGGAGGTTTAACGACCACCGTGAGCAACTCAATGGGTTATAAGCAGTCGCCCGTCCCTAATTTAGGGTCACTGGTTCCAGGGAAGGGAAAGAGCCAGTGCCGTAAGACAAACACAACATCCATGCCTCACCGGGATTTGAACCCGGACACCTTACAGACGAATTATCAGAGGCCATCGCTTAGACCACTGCGCCACCGGGGCGACAAAGCAGTGATTGTGTTTGCCAAAAACACTTCTTGCCTTCAGACATTATTAATCGTAAGACGGAGATTTCGAATGGAAAAATTTTGTATGATGTGACAGTAAGAATTAGGTTGTCACCCAAGGCAGTTCCATCCATTTTTCCAGGCTGTCCAGCGTATTTGTCAAAATCAATCAAAAGCCCCCGAAAGACTCCATCTCACCGGGAGCAAGGAATGTCGAGAAGCGCAATTGTAGAGGAAGTTCCAATGCTGGAGACTAATTCTGCTGTATCAGCAGCTGAAAATATTAAATTTGGAAATCTCATTGAGGAATTGAAAATGTTTCCCATAATTCATGGGGGAATCGGTGTTAGCAACAAAATGTAAAGATACATGGTAGAAAAATGGATACCAGTTCAGTTCTGCTTTAATCCTTCCCAGCACCAGGGTTCAGCTTGTGGAAATTATATCGAAGTAGTGGCGTAATAATATGACCCAAATATCATGATTCAAACGAATTCTTAATGTACGAAAATTTCCCCCAATTGCAGATGTGTAAAAAAAAAAAGAAAAATCTGTAATGTTTTCAAAAAATTTGAGGATGGACTAGGGGGCGACTATACTTTTTGCACACTCCTAAAAAAAATACACTGACGGAAAAAGATCCCAACACCAGGAAGGAGTTGTGTTAGATAAACGACAGTTGGTAGGCGGTGAGAGTACATCTGTAAGATGACGTCTATGCAAATTTCGCGCTCGGAGCATACGTGTAGCGCTAGTAGCGCCCCTCGGAACATGCAAAGCAAGTTTGCTGTAAATACGCGCTGTAACGTTCGTGAGCGTTAGTCATCGTTGAGATTCGACGTAGGGTGTTGATGTTAGACAAGAATGCCTTTGCGAAGACCAAGAAGCCATTATCAACAGCTCACGGAGTTTGAACGAGGTCGTGTAATAGGGCTACGAGAAGGTGGATTTTCGTTCCGCAATATTGCAGAACGACTTGGCAGGAATGTAGCCACTGTGCATGATTGTTGGCAGCGGTGGTCAAGGGAAGGTACTGCCTCAAGAATACCGGGTTCCGGTCGGCCACGTGGCGCTACTGAGAGGGAAGACCGCCGTGTACGGCGTATGGCCGTGGCGCATCGTACCGCGTCTGCGGCAGCAATTCGAGCTGCAGTTGCCACCACAGTGACACAACAAACTGTTACAAATCGGTTACTTGAAGGACAGCTCCAAGCCAGAAGCCCTGTAGCATGCATTCCACTTACTCCAAACCACTGCCGTTTGCAACGTCAGTGGTGTCAAGCTAGAGCTCATTGGAGGACGGGGTGGAGATCTGTTGTGTTTTCTGATGAAAGCCGGTTCTGCTTGGGTGTCAGTGATGGCCGTGTGTTGGTTAGAAGGAGGCCAGGTGAGCGCCTGCAACCAACCTGTCTACGGCCGAGACACACTGGACCTACACCAGGAGTTATGGTCTGGGGAGCAATTTCCTATGACAGCAGGAGCACTCTCGTGATTATCCCACGCACCCTGATGGCACAGTTGTACGTCGGTCTGGTGATTCAACCTGTTGTGCTGCCATTCATGAACAGCATTCCAGGGGTGTTTTCCAACAGGATAACGCTCGTCCGCATACCGCTGTTGTAACCCAACGTGCTCTACAGAGTGTCGACATGTTTCCGTGGCCTGCTAGATCACCAGATCTTTCACCAATCGAGCACGTATGGGACATCATTGGGCGACAACTCCAGCGTCAACCCCAACCAGCATTAACCGTCCCTGTATTGACCGACCAAGTGCAACAGGCATGGAACTCCATCCCACAAACTGACATCCAGCACCTGTACTACACAATGCATGAACGTTTGCGTGCTTTCATTCAACATTCTGGCGGTTACACAGGTTATTAGTGTACCAGCATTTCACATTTAAAATGGCTCTTCTCGCGCTTACATTAAGCTGTGATCTTGAAATCTTAATCGATTAAATATGTTACATATACAAATGTATTGCCGCCATTTCATTCCTCTACAACTATTTTTTCGCCGCCCCGGTGGCGCAGTGGTCTAAGCGATGGCCTCTGATCATTCGTCCGAAAGGGGTCCGGGTTCGAATCCCGGTGAGGCATGGATGTTGTGTTTCTCTTACGGCACTGGCTCTCTCCCTTCCCTGGAACCAGTGACCCTAAATTAGGGACGGGCGACTGCTTATAGCCCATTGAGTTGCTCACGGTGGTCGTTAAACCTCCAAACAAAAAAACAAAAAAAAAAAAAAACTATTTTTTCGTGGTGTTGGAATTTTTTTCCTTCAGTGTAGAAAGAAATAGATTTTTTTTTTCACAAGGCAGTTTCTTATAAATTTTGCTGTGCTATCTGGAAAAAAAAAGAAAAAAACTAGAACTCTGCCAATTCTTCAAGCATCCTGCATAATTCTGCGGTCCCTTGAAAATACGGGGCCCGGGGCTGCAGACCCTCTAGCCCCCTTCCTCTTAAATGGGCTCTGATCGTACCACAGTATATGCACGCAAGTCTGAGAAAGCTCCGCCGGGAAAAATTGACCATTTCACCGCGATGCACTTTCTCTGCCGCCATCGCCAGCACAGATTTTTTTTTTATAGGAGGTTTAACGACCACCGTGAGCAACTCAATGGGCTATGAGCAGTCGCCCGTCCCTAATTTAGGGTCACTGGTTCCAGGGAAGGGAGAGAGCCAGTGCCGTAAGACAAACACAACATCCATGCCTGACCGGGATTCGAACCCGGACCCCTTACGGACGAATGATCAGAGGCCATCGCTTAGACCACTGCGCCATCGGGGCGGCCCAGCACAGATGAAGACCCTTATTCATTAGTATGATTAGGTACAAAAATAGCACACATGCGAAAGACATCTTGAATATTAGTAAATAAAAACATCATTAGTGAATGATTTTTCGAGAGGAAGGGTAATAAAAATTATTTTTTTTTGCGAAAAATTCGGTGTTTCAAAACGAATAGTTTCCGTTAATGATGCTCCAATGAGTGCAGCAAAAACAAAACCTATAATAGAAAAATTAACATTCCATGTGAATAATTGATCCTCTAAATATACAGTACCATCTGATTTTACAAGAAATACACGTTTTTCTTATGATATAAGGTTTATTCCCTATTGCCTCCGAAAAAAAAAACTCAGCATCGTCTGCCCAGAAATCTACACGTTTGAGTACTCATTTCGTGGCTAAAAATGATATATATATATATATATGGCTTATTTGATATATTTCCACGTGATAAGGACAAAAGTACATGTCTGCGAAGCGTTCCAGATCGTTTTTTTAATTCCAAGCAAAATAGCATTCGTAAAAAACGACTGTTTCTGTCGCTTCCTCCCATAAGAAAGCATAGGTTGTTTGAAATCATCGGCCCACACGTTCATCGCGCCATTTAGTGACTAGTGACATTAACGGACGATTTTTTTCCCGGGAGTTGTATTACCGTATCACCTGACTATCATACACCGTGGCTGCGAGCTAGAAAAAGCCGAGTGTAGCGAATTTTCTAAAACAGCAGCAGTTGCTTTTTAAAAATAGGGAGATATGTTTCGTAGTGAGTGATGAAGACATGGAGGTATGAAGACTCCTTGTGGTACAGTGCCTAGAAGAATTAGTGTGACGTGCTCCCTAAGATGTCCCTCACGGTTTTGTGACCAATCGTCATGAAATGACAGAGGGCGCTGGCATCGGAAGTTTTTTTTTATTGGAGGTTTAACGACCACCGTGAGCAACTCAATGGGCTATAAGCAGTCGCCCGTCCCTGATTTAGGGTCACTGGTTCCAGGGAAGGGAAAGAGCCAGTGCCGTAAGACAAACACAACATCCATGCCTGACCGGGATTCGAACCCAGACCCCTTACGGACGAACGATCAGAGGCCAGCGCCTTAGACCACTGCGCCACCGGGGCGGCATCCGGAAGTTACGTTAGGATACTTCATCGGCTTCATGCTATTCAATGGTGGGAAGTTTGTTTGCCAAGGATTTGCTGCCTTACGAAACTTCAAATTTTCACAAAACAAAGGTTAGTGGACGGAAATCTTTTTGGCAGTATCTTTGCTAATTCGTTGTAGCTCGATCATAACGGTAATACACTAAGTAATTCAACAGTTGATCACTAAAACGCAGTAGGCTTATTCGGGTGTTAGTGTGCTAGCTTTATTCAACTGTGGATTGTTTATAACGAAATTTATTTCCGAAATTAGTAACTTTTTATTCATGAAGATGTAGAAGTTTATCAAGTATTGGCTCTCACGCATTAAACCTTACTCTGTGGTTAAACTTAAGTGCAGTACTGAAATCGACAGCAACAGTTATATGATCATAGGGAAATAATGTCGGCTATGAAAGGACTGAGAAATTCTGCATTAGCAAATAATAAAAAACATAGAAAACGGAAAAGGCAAAGCAGCTGTTTTGTGCCAGGATGTAATACTGGCTATAAATCCTGCAAAAATAAAATATCACTCTTTGCTGTCCCCAAAATTCCTGATATGTTGAGCAAATGGGATAAGCCACCCCGGTGGCGCAGTGGTCTAAGGCGCTGGCCTGTGATCATTCGTCCGTAAGGGGTCCGGGTTCGAATCCCGGTGAGGCATGGATGTTGTGTTTGTCTTACGGCACTGGCTCTCTCCCTTCCCTGGAACCAGTGACCCTAAATTAGGGACGGGCGACTGCTTATAGCCCATTGAGTTGCTCACGGTGGTCGTTAAACCTTCAATAAAAAAAAAACAAATGGGATAAGGTAATTCCCAGAGCTGATAAGAAAGTTGATGAAAGTTGTGTTGTATGTGCCTTGAACTTTGAATCTAAATTCATGGAGATGCATTATCGTTCCACTATTCAAGGTAAGGAAGTTCTAACATGACGAGACAAACCATTACTCAAGCCTGACGCCATACCTACTATTTTCCCAAATTTAAAAGACATTTGAAAGACGAACGACTAATTAGTTTTTCCAATTTTAAGGGGGGGGGGCATGCCCTACTGTGCCTTCCCCACGTTACGCCTGTGGGTATGCTACATTAATAATTTCCTTTTTTAAGGGTAAATATAGTTTACCGGAACTGCATATAATTATCCCATTTAGACAAACTCCATGAACACCCACTTCTTAATTTTTACCTTATTAAACTTTTTACTTAAGGTGCAAAAGAATTTTCCTCTCTTCACTGCAAACCCATTTGAATAGCAAATTTAATCACATAATTATTATAAGGTGAAGAAAAGTAAAGAAAAATGTTATAATTATTTTTCTTTAAAAGAATGTCATCCTATACATTCAGTTTTTGTATATTTACTTCTGTCCAGTATGATTCATTTTGTTTATCGTATCACAGGCTAAGTTTTTTTAGGAATAATTTTTATAAATGGATTACAGTTAGTATATTATAGAAAATAAACCAACTTTAAAAATAGTAATCGCATTTTTTGTATTCTATTTTCAACTAATTAAGAGGCTTCTTTTCAAAGCCAACTAAATGGAAAGTTTCAATATTTATTTTGATCCCATGTTCTTACCAAGAAATTTAGTCACTCATTGCTGAAAAATGGAGTACATTATTAAATAATTTATAAAGTTTTTAAGTTACTGAATTTTAAGACATTATTGGAATGCAAATTATAAAGCCGATGTCTCATTGACAAAATATTTCCCCTCTTTTTTTCCGGTAAGGTTTTGAAAGGCAAAACACTTTCTTTTTTTTTAATTTTTACTTTATACTGCAAGTTGATGTTTCAGTGATTGTAAACTGCATATTGGTCACCAGTGTTTTTGCATAATGTAACACATGTATGACTCTAAAACTTCCGAAATATTAAACAATAATGTTGACGTTAGCACAATGCAAAGCTTAACTTAAACTACGATAACCTTATTAATGAATCTTGAGCACCCCGTTCGTTCTTTTTTTGGGGGGGGGGTGAAAGAGGTGTGTCGATTATTTCGTATATACTTAAGTCATCTGCTTATAAAATATCGTTCAAGGAGTACACATAATACTGACGAGCTGGGTGTGTGGCATAGAAAGATGTGCGTTTACGTCGTTTTTCCTCCCTGAAAAGCTACGTGACATCCGATGGTAGCGCCATCTACCGCTTTCATGATTGCTGGCAGCAAGTTTTTCTGCGAGCACTGTAAACCGCCATTCTGGCGGTTTACGGTGCATTCCATTCAAGCCAATGGAATACATTAATCAAAACCGTAAACCGCCAGCATGGCGGAGGGGCGGAGGCAATTGTAGGGATGTGCGATAGACCAAATAAAACTATCGATAAACTATCGACTGGTTTGTAAAAACTCTCGACAAACAATCGACAGTTTTTGTAACACATCGAAACTATCGATAGTTTTCACGAATAGTTTTCACGAATAATTTTCTCCTTCAGTTTTTCAAAGCGCTAGTTCAAATTTACCGTTTTTGTGTCACAGTTATTCACGTTTACTTTACTTTTTATGCTTTTTTCCTGTTCGATTTTTTAAATTGTCGATTAACGGAGATGGCGACGTTTTCTAAAAGAAGAAAAAGTAATGTGTGGGAATTTTTCGAGCAGGTTAGTTTAACACAGGTAAAATGTAAGCTTTGCGAAAAGCAAATTTCATATTCGCGAAATACCTCAAACTTGTGGGACCACATTAAACGTAAGCACAGAAGCATGTACACCAGTAGTATTGCACCCGATGTTCAGGTACTGAATGATCTTCAATTAAACAGTGAAGTGCCATCAGTTTCTGGGCAATTTAACGAAACTCATTCCAGAGCAAGGCAACCCACAATCTTTGAAACTTTGACCCAGCAGCAAGCAATGACACCTACTGGAGCAGGGTCTCAACGAATAACTGATACTTTGCTGTTTTTTATAGCAAAAGATGCCTTACCCCTGGATGTAGTATCTGGGGAAGGTTTTAAAACATTTGTTAAGGAACTGAATCCCAGGTACAAGGTGCCCTCTCGCAAAACCATCACATTATTGGATAAGAAATATGAGCTGATAAAAATTGGTTTACCTAAGAGACTGGAGGAATCCAAGTGGTTGTGTCTCACAACAGACATATGGACTGATATAAATAGCAAGAGTTATATTGGTGTTACTGCACATTTCATTACCAAATGTAATGCTCAAAGTATGGATTTGGCTGTAAAGCCTCTTAAAGCACCACATACCTCAGAGAACATTGAAAGTGCTCTTTGGGAGGTTATGAATGAATGGCACATCACTAATGAGAAAGTTGTTTGCTGTGTCACTGATGGTGGTGCAAACATTGTGAAAGCAGCTCAGCAGATGTTTTCACAACACAGGCATTTACACTGTGTGGCACATTTGCTAAATCTAGTTGCAGTAGACTCTCTGAATGCTATAGAAATTATAAAAAACTTATTAGGAGAAGTAAAAAGGACAGTTACTTTTTTCAAGCATAGTGCAAGTGCAACAGAAAAGCTCCATGCTGAGCAAATGAAGGGTGGTGTCGCTGAAGGGCAAACACTAAAACTTACTCAAGAAGTAGGCACCCGTTGGAATAGTACTTTCTATATGTTAGAGAGATTTATACAATTATATGGCTACATAGCAACTGTTTTAACTGTTGTGGATGGACCACCGATCTTGCACAAGAGCCAGATTGATAAATTAAAGAGCATCATGTTAGTTTTAAAGCCTGTGGAAGAAGTGACAAGGGAAATATCTTCACAAAATCATGTAATTGTGAGTGCTTTAATTCCCTTGTTGCGCTGTTGCAAAAAGGCAATTCAAAATGTGCCAGTTGCACATGGTGCAGAATTGTTAAAGAAAACATTACTCGAAAATTTCACTAGACGTTTTGGGGCAGTTGAAAATGTAAAATGCATTGCCATAGCAACAATCTTGGATCCAAGATTTAAGCGATTGCATTTTGAGAATGTTTTGTTCTGCTCACGTGCAATTACTGGCCTTAATTCTTTGTTGCATGAACATGAGAAGGCTACTGAAACACCTGTGTCACCTGTACAAAGCACAGACAGCATATGGGCTTTTCATGACAATCTGGTCAGCACAAATTGTTCAAGCAGTGACACTATGGGTGGCATAAGTGTTTCCTTGAGGCAATATCTGCAACTTCCAGTTATAGATCACAATGAAAACCCATTGTTGTTCTGGGAAAGGAATAAATATGTATATCCTGGGCTCTATGATCTTGCACAAAAATATTTGTGCATTGTTGGAACTTCAGTTCCATCTGAAAGGCTCTTCTCAAAGTCTGGTAATGTGATGACAGCAAAACGTAACAGACTTCATCCCAAACGGCTAGAGAAGCTGGTTATCATGGCAAATTGTAGTCATCAGGAATGGCAAGAAAAGTAAACATAACAGATATTACGTATAAATTTGGGAAATAGTACATATGTAAAATACCTAAAATTTCAAAGTTGTTTTAAAAAAAGATACAAACATGCCAAACCTCTTATGATATCAAATAAGCAGAATAGTTTGAAACAACAGGCATCATGCAACATTAACTATGTGAAAAGTAAGTAAAAATACACAAAGTTTTGTATAGTAATTAAATTCATATAAGCAGAAGCTCTTGACTGAGCTATAGTTTTGATCACCTGCGATCAACTGAATCAAGCCGCCCCGGTGGCGCAGTGGTCTAAGGCGCTGGCCTCTGATCATTCGTCCGTAAGGGGTCCGGGTTCGAATCCCGATCAGGCATGGATGTTGTGTTTGTCTTTCGGCACTGGCTCTCTCCCTTCCCTGGAACCAGTGACCCTAAATTAGGGACGGGCGACTGCTTATAGCCCATTGAGTTGCTCACGGTGGTCGTTAAACCTCCAATCAAAAAAAAAAAAAAAAAAAAAAATTGGCGATACAGAAACAATTATCAGATTTTAGTAGATAGATCTACATAAATGGAATTTGGTGAGCGATACATGAATTGCAGTTCGTAGTCACCAATATTTCAATACTTTCTTGAAAACATAGAGTTGCTTTCTTTATAAAGGTGTCGAGTTTTTTTTATTTTATTTTTTCTTTCCAAAGGGGAGGGGGACTGCAGAAATGCCTTCAAGGTTTGGTGCTGATAACCCTATTTTTGAAAGACCATTTAACACATCCTGTTTGTTCTCACACAGGCTTGTGTTGATGTTTTGGTATATTCCCAGTGCATCCCATTCCACCACTACTCACAAATTTATTGTTTTAAAATACTAATTGTGCCAGGATTGTCTGCAACAGTGAATCATCCTTCAAACAAGAAGTTGCTACAATTAAGAAAATTTCTGAAGCCCATCAATACCCACCACCTATAATAAACAAAATTCTCTATGATTTCCACATGAAAAACTTCCAACTCTTACACTAACACTAAAATAGAACCCTATTTATTGGTTCAGTCCCTTAGCATTGTTCATTTTCTTATAAGATCTGTAAACTCTCCAGGGCCCATCTTCTTAACCTGTTATTATAAAGTGTCTGCTAAAAAAACAGAGATCCTGTTCTATCCCTAGACACCCCTAAAGTTTATGCCATACCTATTTCATCCCCCTCAGGACTCAGTATACCTTGGTGACTCGTACTGAAGCATCAACACAAGACTGTGTGAACATAAACAGTATGTGCCCAGATGATCTTCCAAAAACAGCATTATCATTACTAACTGAAGACATTTTTGCAGTCCCCTTGGGGAAAAAAATTACCTCCTTTATGAACAAAGTATTTCTACATTTTCAAGAAAGTATTGAATTGAAATATTGCTAACCAAAAACTGCAATTCAGATATCCCTCACCAAATCCCACTTATTTGGATGTCTCCTAAAATCTGGCAACCAGTCCTCTGATTCTGTTGAGGGTGATCAAGACCATACATAGCATGGTCAAAAACTGCTGTTTATATGAATTACTAGACATAAACTCAGTGTATTTTCTTAATTCTCAGGAAATATGCAAAATTTAATCATAGTTTAAACCACTGCAGTAAATAGAGTAATTGTTAAAAGGATTACATAAAAATTGAAAACTCATTGTTAATACAATCCCTGGAAATGTATGTAGTGAGAATAATTATTTTGATGAGATCATATCTTAATCACATGAAACGATAACTTTATGGAATTGGTTGTTCTAAATCAGAGTTATAAATTCAGAATTTTTGTCTGTCAGTACGAATCCTGGCACACACTTTCCACAGCTCCATTTTCATTAAATCCCTGACCAAGTCCTGGCTCCATGATGTTTTCTTGGGAAAGGGAAGCAAAATGTTTTCATTATATATGGCTAACTGATATTATTTCTATTTTGCCAGCTTTCTCCAAAGTTTGAATTCAAAAGGTTACCTGCTGGCAGTGTGCCTAAAAGAAAGCCTTTTTGAGTAAATTTCTATAATTTCACTCCCAGATGTACTATCTACTGTGGATTTCTTTACTTATGTGGGCAGTGTAAGTTTCTTAGACTGAATTTGCAAAATTCTTGATTATGCATTTTTAAGTTTTCTCAACTTGCTACCTACCATAGGGTTAATATTTGATAAAAGAAAAAAAGTGTTATAAAACCCAAAAATATTTCTCAGATAAATTGTTCACATCATAACCTTTTTTTATAATAATGGTCAATGTTTTCATTTCAGAGCACTCTCAAAATTAGCTTTATTCGTTACAAAAATACATGCAACACAGTCACGCCAGCAACACAGGCAGTGTGATGGAAGGCAGAAAATAAAACATGAAATGGTAAATACAATGAAGTGTATGTACAAAGGTTGATGATAATAATTACAGTGAATGCTGTAGAACCAGCAGTAGCTTAAGGGAGTAGACCAGTGAAACACGACACTGCAGGAACAGTTCAAAACATGTAGGAAGAAGATGCGGTGAAAGTCTCTGAAACACAATGCGTATGAAAGTCCATGCTGGTACATAGAGAATACAAACTCAGGAAATATGTAACTTCGTTTTCTGTTCATGTGAACTCATTATAGGTAAAAGAAACTTATACAGTTTATCAAACATCACTAACCTACACAAAGGAGATCAGGATCCAGTATGCTTTGATGTAATATTTATTCAAAGTAGTTCACTGTAACCCACAGTAAGCATTTTAGCTATTTAGAAGACAAAAAAATAACAACACAACATGCATTAAGTTTTGTGGTAAAGCCGACAACACATCATCATGACTAAATAACCTAACATGCTCACAGCTCTTCTATACTACAGTGAAACTTGTTCGTCTGGTATAATATGGTCTTACCCAGCAAGGCTGTAGCCAGGAAAGGGCCAAGATGAGCAAAGCCTGAGCTGGGTTTCCTTTTGCCCAACCTAGTGACTCACTAGAGACGTAAGGGTGGGAAAAATTGACCTGGCCACAGATCAAGAGAAGGTGCAAAAATTACTGCTTGCAATCTGCTTTAATTTATAATTGAAACTTCACCAGTTTCGGGTACACTTACAGTTAAATTTTCTTTCTCAAAATGTTAAGAGGATGCTATTTGCTTACATTCAGAAATGAAGACGTATGACGATGATTGGCAAAACACGTAACAATATTAACAAATAAAGGTAACTTGATCACGCTAGTTACGTTAAATGAAAACTTTTACAAAAGGTTCGTAAGTTGGAAGCTTTCAACCTTATCTTAGGTCTAATATGGTCTTACCCAGCAAGGCTGTAGCCAGGAAAGGGCCAAAATGAGCAAAGCCTGAGCTGGGTTTCCTTTTGCCCAATAAGGTCGAAAGCTTCCAACTTACGAACTTTTTGTAAAAGTTTTCATTTAACGTAACTAGCGTGATCAAGTTACCTTCATTTGTAAATGAAGACGTAGTTGTACAGTTCGTCTAACTAAAGTAGAACCACAGCTTTTGTTCATAAGAATGGTGCCCGCTGTTTTTCTTTAGTTGGATGGATAAGATAAGGATGTCATTCACATTGAAGATTCTCTCGGGGATATTCGATCATTATTGTGGCTACGAGCCATGACTGCCTGATAATTTCGGCCCATTTGATGTGAAATTGAAAACCCGAACTCCGAAACATATATATATATATATATATATATATCATCACCATTATCAACCCATTGCTGGATGAAGGTTCCCCAGAGTTTATTCCACAACTGTCTGCCTTGAGCCTATCTTCTCCATGTTACTCTGGCATGCTTTTGAATTTCATCCATCCATTTCCTGTGTGGTCTTCTGGATCCTTTTCTGTCCCTTGGAAACCAGTCTAAAATTTCAGTTGTCCATCGGTAGTCTGTTTTTCTTGCAGCATGTCCAGCCCATTGCCATTTCATGGATTCTACCCTGATCACAATGTCTTCCACTCTTGTATATATATATATATATATATATATATATATATATATATATATATATATATATATATATATTAATGAGTTCAGTCCAACCACAGATAAATTACAATCCTAATACAGAACCCAATAACAACATCCCTAAACTCCTAACAAGAGGGAATATCCTTCAAAGATCAAATAACCCCCCCCCCCACTTCATCACCACAAAAAAAACATTTTTTAATAATATATAACTGTACCCCAGAACACCAGATCACTCATCAGGGAAAGACATTTGGTACTCTGGGGTAGAGGTTCAGGTTCATTCATGAGAGTGCTAAATTTTGAAGCCAATAGTTAGATATCTTAATTAATTTCTTAAAAATATCTCTTTCATGCACTCTGTCTTCCCTACCTTATGCACTCTGTCTTCACTACAGTTTCATATTATTATTAAAAAATGTTTGGTTTCTTTTGGTGGTGAAGAAGGGGAGGAGGAGAAGGGGGTTATTTGATTTTTGAAGGATATTCCCTCTTGTTAGGAGTTTAGGGATGTTGCTATTGGATTCTGTATTACGATTGTAATTTATCTATGGTTGAACTCATTAATATGCTGATTATGTTTGAAACCTGCAGCATGGTGTGGTTTTGCAGAAATCATATTACATTTGTTTGCAAGTTACAGGTTACAGTTTTTTAAGTTAAGTGATATATATAATGTTTTGGAGTTCGGATCAAGTACTGTATATACATATATAGATATGCATTTGTAGAAAATAGAAAGACAGATTGGGGCGCAATATTTTGCGGTTTACCCCGGGCGCAGAAATCCCTAGATACGCTTCTGTGACTCTCACTACAGTCCACTTCCACAGCTGTTTTATATCCTCTGCCCGACCTCAGTCATCAACTGCCTCCTCTAATTCCTCTGTCTGGCTATGGCCCTGTTACCCAGGTCTGTAATGTGAAACAATATGAGTTGAAAAATCTAGATAAATATTATAAGTACCCATATAAGTTGCACAGAGTGATAGGAGATGAAAACTTCCAACTACCATGAATTAGTTTCCATTTTTAAAAATATTGCCTTAAAAAATGTGTCAGGATAAAGCAGAAATATCAGAAAAAAATATTCCTCTGGCTTAACTTGTACTAATTGCTATGCAGGAAAGCTGCAAAGCATAATTTATCATTTCATCATTTTTTTCCCCTACAAATGGTGGTTATCTGTTAGTTTGCTTGTTTCACATATATTGTATATATATATGTACGTATTTGGTGTTGAAATTGTCTGTTTGATTTATAATAACTCTGTATATATTGCATATCTCATTATCAATCCACTGTTTGATGGTCTCCCCAAGTTTCTTCC
Source organism: Macrothele yani (assembly GCA_039090855.1). Taxonomy (NCBI): domain Eukaryota; kingdom Metazoa; phylum Arthropoda; class Arachnida; order Araneae; family Macrothelidae; genus Macrothele; species Macrothele yani. The sequence continues at coordinate 121,582,380 of CM077009.1, read as the reverse complement.
ACAATGGTCTATTTTGTTCCAATCTCCTCCATGTCATGCCCGCATGCATTTGAAATTCATCCGCCTATCTCCTGTGTGGTCTTTTCCTATCCCTTGGAATCTAGTCTAGAATTTCGGTTGTCCTTCAGTGGTCTATTCCTTTGGCAATATGTCCAGCCCATTAGTATTTCAGGAATTTTACTCAGATCATAGTGCCACCCATTCTTGTCACTTTCCTGATCCAAAAGTTCCTTTTATCTTGCCTGGTTACATCACACATGCATCTTTCTATGCTACTTTTAGTTGTCTGCAGCCTTTGTATGTGTGTTTTAGTCAAGTCCAAGTCTCTACCCCATATATAAGAACTGAAAGGATGCATTGATTAAACACTTCTCTTTTAAGAATAATAGTAATTAGTATATTGCTCTTGAGAAATGTGTTTCTTCCAAAAGCTGTCCAACCAAGTTATATAAACCGATTAATTTCTTCATCAATGTGACCCTTGCATAATACCTGTTGCCCAAGGTAAATGCAATCATTATCAGTCCACTGCTAAATGAAAGCAAGGCCATCTAGAAAACATAAGCCCATAACATTAGAGAGATAAGTTCTCTCTCCTTTTGATGTTGCACAGAAACCATGGCTACCAATTGGTTTCCAACGCTGTCATGTGTGGCGTCAAACACGACACCAACGCATCAGTCCGTGTAATATGAGAGTGACATCATAAACGGAAGGAACTCATCTCTCAAATGTCATGGCCTTGTGTTTTCTATACGGCCTTGACTAAAGTCTTCCACAACTGTCTATCTTGAGCCAGTTGCCTCCATTTCCCTCCGGCATGCTTTCAAATTTCACCCACCCATCTTCCGTGTGGTCTTCTGTCTTTGGTATTCAGCCTGATGTTTCAGTTATCTATTGGTGGTCAGTTCTATAATATATATGTGTGTGTATTATGGACAATATCTATAGAACTGCCACCGATAAATAACTGGATGAAATATTAGACTGGATACCGAAGGACAGAAGAAGAAGAGCACAGGGAAGATGGGTGGTTGAAATTCAAAAGCATACCAAAGTAATATGGAGCAGAGTGGCTCAACACAGCTTCAGAAGAGACTTGGGGAATCTTTCATTCAGCAGTTGATTGATAATGGTTAACAGTGATGATGATGTTAGTTTTATATTGATTATTGGTTAAAAAGAAATAAAGTAATGTCAGTTTCAAGTCAATGACAGATCTCAGAACATTTGATTACAATAAGCTCTACAGTGAATGTATGGCCCTGTAGAAGTTACCCTTCATTCCGTGAATTATGTAAATCTGATTTGGCATCACATCATATTTTGAAATTTGGTGTCTAGACCATATCTCCTGTTTCATAAGCATCAAAAAAAAATTCTGATTTTTCACAGTGCTTTATATTTTTTATACTAACTATTTTCTGCTAAGAACAAATTATTTGAATATGATCAGTTGGATTGTAAGTAAAATTCTAGTAATTCAATACATTTTTTCATGTCATTTGCAAATGTATGTCTTATGCATTGTAATAAAAAATATTGTACAAATTGTCACACTTTGCAGTGTTGTGATGTAATGTGGGTTTCATATCATTATCACATTTTGAAATATGATTTCTTGATATAAGTTTCATTTCTTATGTATTAAAATGAACAAAGCATTTGATTTCTCCCACATTTTGCATTTTTATATTGCTACATTTTCTGCTGAGAATAAGTAATTAGTTGTTTATTTAAAGATATATTTTGTTTGGTACAATCATCCAAACCGTAAATAAATTGTTTGTAATTGAATATGATTTTCTTACTTTTCATGTTATTTACACTGTATGCCTTTAGTGTTGTAATTGAAAAAATCTTATAAATTGTCACAGTGTTGTGATGAACCACCAGCATAGTGCAGTTGCTTAAGTCACTATGCACTGTCTGGGAGGCACTTTCTGACGGGTGTTCAAATCCCGGTCCTGCCGGCTTTCTGGTCTTTGTTTTCCACAGACTCCCTGTGTTTGGGGACCTGAATGTGTGGATGGTTCCCTGTGAAGTTGTCCCTTTGGTCCTCCAGGTGTGTGTGTGGGGGGGGGGATGTTGGACGTGGGGTTAATGTTACGAAATCTCACAAAAATGCTCATTGAAAAAGCCAGGGCCCACACAAGGCTGTCAATTCATTGAAGAAGTGTGTTGAAATCTGCGGTATTTAATCTCACTATTGAATTCTAAAATTTGATTTCCTGATATCAAAGTTTTAAACTTTTTAAATATAATGTCCTTATTTTTCCTATCATTTGCAATGTATGCCTTTTGTACAGTAACTAAAATATAAAAAAAAAGTCCATGTTGTGATGAAATGTGTGCTTTGAATCTCTTGTTATCATGTTCTAAAGTTTGATCCTTCATTCCTTATATATTATATCAAAATTTGTAACTACAGTCACAAATTGTATATGTTTTTAGTGCAATGTTATGATTTATGGGAGTGAAAAAAACATTTTATTACTGTTGCATCTGTTACTCACATTTAAAATAGTATTGCTCATAGTTTTAGAAGACATGATATTTGGTCACAGAATGTAATGTACAGTGACAACTAGAATTCATTCCTTTTTATTAAAGCAAACAATATTTGAATTTCTCCAAAATGTGTTTTCATATTGCTACCTTTCTGCTGAGGAGAACATTTAGATGTGGTCTTCTGTCTTTTGGTATTCAGTCTGATGTTTCAGTTATCTATTGGTGGTCACTTTCTGCTGAGGAGAACATTTAAAGTTTATTTTAAGTGTTAGTGTTGTTTGGTACAGATTGTAAACAAAATTTTAATATTTTTCAATTTACTTCCGATATTGGAGGTTATATTATTTAACGTGCATTAATGCATTTGAATTTTTGAACTTCACTTTTAGTTGGTAAAGTTCGATGAACACTTACCGCACGTGGGGCTTGGCTTTCAATTCATATTTCCGTTATGTGGATGCGGCACGGGGGTTTTTCATTTGGCCACAGGTCCGCTTTTTTTTTTTTTTTTTTTCCGTTGGAATTTATTTTGCCTCATCACCAAATGAGTTTTTTTTCCTTTGCTGCGTCCTCATTTACTTCAATATTTATTCATACCCGAGTACTTTCGGTAATACTCCTTTACCGTCTTCGAGGGGACGTTTTGCTCCGACTAGCACGGACCATGTCAGCTGGGCATTTCGGTGGTTCTCGCGGGCTGCATTTTGTGTTGTAATGGAAAAGAAAGCAAAAATTTATACTTCACAGTATAGGTAAAATTTGTAAATTATGTATGTTATCCATTTTGATTATACTGCTCATCTGTTAAATAAAAATATGAACTGTCACATTTTAGCTTTTAATTATAAGTAAGGGTAGTAAACATGAAAACTTCCTAGTATTGACATTTTACTTGATTATAATGATGAGTACAGTTGCTGCGGGTGCGCATTGGCTTTGCTTTGTAATAAAATCATGTAAACAATGAGAAAATTTTCTTTGCACAAGTGTACTCACTATTTGACCTTGATCAGTAGTTGAACGTCACAGAAAGAGGGAAAGCAGGTTCTCAAAGAATGGTCGTATTAATATAAAGTAAGCTGATGACAAAAAAGCAAATAACTATATACAGAATATATATATAAGCATAATAAAGGTTACATGTAAATTTTCAAAACAGCTTTTGAAATTCCAAAGCACCTGAGGCTACATAAAAGAAAAATCAAAAACATACAAAATTGAAAGCAGTAGCAACTGATTTGGAGAAATCAAAAGAACAGATCTAACAACCAACTGGGAGAAAAGAAAGAGGAATGTAGAACTATGGCAAGATGCTATCTATGGTTTCATCAAGAGCTAGGCACAGATAACACCTCATACCTCTGTAAAGACCAACAAGTGTGGATTTTGCATCATCCAGTCTGCTACAAAAACAGCAAGTGATAAACAGAAAATGCAAATAAAAAATTAAAATAAAATTAACCTACTCCAAAACAACTAAATAACCCCCACAGATAACCTTCCCCACCCCCCAAAAAAAATTTAGGAGAAAATATAAAGCACCCAAAAAACAAAAACTATGTCTATGTGTGTATATATATGTTTCCCAACTGTTAAGGAAGTTTTTTCAAATTTCTGCTTTTTTTTTTTTTTTTTTTTTTTGGTTTCAACAAATATAGAAGACTTGGGTGTCATGCATCCAAATTTTTATAGTTCTGGTTGAAAAATTGTAGAAATGCAAATACCATGTTGCGCTAGCACTCATTTGCATTTCCTCAACAATAACAGCTACCTTCCTTGATATATCTGCCACTGGTTGATGGACTGTAGCCACAGTTGTTTCTCACCAAAAATATTTTTTTCCCAACATGCTTGATTCCATTAATGCCATAATCAATGAAAAATAGCTTGAAAAGTGGAAGTTGGTGAAATCAACATGACACTGTAAAAAACATTTCTGCAGCAGATAAGATTTTTCAAGTGTTTTATTCATTTAAAAAACTGAAATGGCATCTTGAATACTTCATAATTGTTCACAGAAAGTAAAAAGATTGACTTCAGTTTGGCCGCCCCGGTGGCGCAGTGGTCTAAGCGATGGCCTCTGATCATTCGTCCGTAAGGGGTCCGGGTTCGAATCCCGGTCAGGCATGGATGTTGTGTTTGTCTTACGGCACTGGCTCTCTCCCTTCCCTGGAACCAGTGACCCTAAATTAGGGACGGGCGACTGCTTATAGCCCATTGAGTTGCTCACAGTGGTCGTTAAACCTCCAATAAAAAAAAAAAAAAAAAAACAATCAAAAAAAAAAAAAAGACTTTAGTTTGCTCTATTTTTAATGTATGTCAGTAATATTAATCTTATGTATTAAAGTGATTAAGTACAAAAAGCATTCATGCTATGGTACAATATTAAGAAGTTTTGTATTTGGAATTATTATGCAGATTTGGTGTTAAAATGGGTTTTTGAAATATAATGACCATCTTAGTGGTATACTAGTCTGCTGGATCTGTGTTTTGAGTTCTGAATGAGGCATGAGTAGTGTGTTTGTCTTTCTCTTTCTGCCTTCCATGGAACCAAGTGCCTTAAATTAGGGACAGACAACTGCTTATAACCAATGGATATGCTCGTGGTGATTGTCACACAACACACACACACACAGAAATGGTAAACTTACAAATCTGAGATATTTTTATTTCCACCTGAAAAGCATTTTTTATTTTACAGAGCAGCTTCTTGTACTTGTGATCCATATTGAAAACAATGTTGCCTGATACAAGTGGACTGATCCAGAGTGATGTACATTTTTGGGTTACTTAATAACCACTGCAGAAGATATCACTTTGCTATGATTAGTCAAAAAGAAAAAATTGGTATAAAAATTACTGTGGCAAAACTTTTTTTTTTTTTTTTTTGAATTTTCTAAAGAAACTGTCAGTATGGAATTCAATGGCTGGGGCCAACAATTTCGTGCTGTAACAAAAAAGCAGCACAATAGAAACAACTTCACTGCTGTGATGGTGCAGTGGTCTAAGTGCTGGCTTGTGATCATTCATCGAAGATAGGTTTGGGTTTGAATCCCAGTGAGACATGGATGTTGTGTTCATCTTACAGCACTGGCTTTCTCTCACTCTCTTACCTAAAACCTGTAGCCCTATATTAGGAATAGACAACTGCTTATAGTCCATTAAGTTGCTTATGGTTGTCAAAACACCAACAAGTAAAAAAAAAAATACAGTTTGTGACAAGTAAAAAATATGAGATCAATGAATTTATACCAAATTACTGAAAACATGACTGCCCTGTTGGTGACAGACTAAAAAAATCATAATTAGTATCTAAAGTGTACTATACAGATGATAAAACTATACACACTCTCCACCATTTTCTGAAAAACCATGAAAATGACAGCAAATTAAATGATTTAATTGAACCCATGCAGTAAATATCAAACCTTTCATTCAAAGTAGCAAAAAGGATTTAATCACTACACTGGCATCTATTCAATGCCAGCAAACATTATCCTCTGAAGGCAAAAGAAATCTTATAAAGAATTATTATCTTCATGTATAAAAATTAAGCAATTGAAATTGTATAATCATATGTATATACTGTATATTTGTTCAGCATGTATATGATCAGCCACAAATGTTATTTGCAAACAAGTTAATATGGCACTAGCATGTAAGCCTAAAATAAATCAACATATACGTCTTCCTTTTTTTAAGTTGCAAAGTAAAAGGATGCAAATGTAAGCCTGCCGCCCCGGTGGCGCAGTGGTCTAAGCGATGGCCTCTGATCATTCGTCCGTAAGGGGTCCGGGTTCGAATCCCGGCAGGCATGGATGTTGTGTTTGTCTTACGGCACTGGCTCTCTCCCTTCCCTGGAACCAGTGACTCTAAATTAGGGACGGGCGACTGCTTATAGCCCATTGAGTTCCTCACGGTGGTCGTTAAACCTCCAATAAAAAAAATGTAAGCCTGAATTCCAGCAAATGAGACATCAATAACACACCATTGGTTTGTAAAGAAATGTAAGACCACAAAAGGCTCAGAAGAATATTTCTGAACTCATCCGAGTGAACAGGTTTAAAATGGTCATTCAGCACTAATTGAAGGTTTTGTTACAAGGAATCTCTGTGCATATGAAGAAGATGCTGTAACAAGAGACTGTATGAATGAATCTAAACTAGGTATTGATTATCTTGCATATAATTGAGAAACGAACCTCCCTGAAGATAGAATTCTTCACAAATGCATGGAAACCAATACAGGAACCGTGGGTTTGATTCTTGCTCCAGTGCAATGTAATCTTCAAGTTTTCTAAACTACATGGACACGGTGAAATTACGGCACTTTTGTGCCACCAATAATATTGGGCAAAGGGCATCGTGTTTTATTCCTAAATGACAAAACAGGCACATTGTTCAAAGTCACACGTTCTCAGTTCTTCCAAGAAACGTAACTATGTTTAAGGCAAAACGTGCTTCCAACATTCTCGCCGGGAATTAGGAACTGGCGTATTAAAAGGGAGGCGGCTTTAACGAAGCTCCCGAAGTGAATGAATCTTAAATACATGCGAAATCAAAACTCCCACCTCACAAACAGGATCAGGATCTATATCATCATCAACCATTATCAATCCACGGCTTGACGAAGGTCTTCGCAAGTTTCTTCCACAACGGTCTGTCTTGTGCCAGTCTCTTCCATGTTACTCCCGCATACTTTCGAATTTCATCCACCCATCTCCCATGAGGTCGGGTCTTTTCCTGTCCCTTGAAATCCAGTCTAAAATTTCGGTTGCCCATCGATGGTCTGTCCTTCTGGCAATATATCCAGCCCATTGTCATTCCAGGGATTTTACTCTGATCATGATGTCTTCCACTCTTGTCATTTTTCTGATCCACAAGTTCCTCTTCTTATCTCTCCTGGTTACACCAAGCATGCACCTCTCCATGCCTCTTTGACTTGTCTGCAGCCTTTGTAGGTCCCTTTTAGTTGAGGTACACGCCGATTAATTTCTTCATATATATATAATCATCAAGCATTATCAATCCATTGCTGGATGAAGGTCTCCTCAAGTTTCTTCCACAATTGTCTGTCTTGAGCCTATCTTCTCCATGTCACACACATATATATACATATATATTATTACTTCTTCAAGTATGAATACTAAAAAGTATGGCTATACTACTTGGATTTAGGTAGTATAGATACTAAAAAGTATTGCTATACTACTTGGAGTTAAGTAGTATAGGCTGTAGCCATACTTATGGACTTTTCTTAAGCCACTGACACCAGGGAAGGCAGAGAGCTAGTGCTGCAAGATTAAAAAAACACACTCGTGTCTTACCGGGATTCGAGGCCGGACGAATGGCCACAAGCCAGTGCTTAGACCACTGCACAACGAGATAGAAATACGTAGAGCGCTTACGTCGGGGAACGGGTGAAGCCACCGGAAACAAGTGGCAGCCATGTTTGATGAGGTACAGAACGATTTCCGTTCCGTGTTAAGCAAGGGAGTTTTCGTAATATATGGTTTGATGTTAAATAAGGATATAACTCAGAAATGTTGTTATAAACACCTAGGGGTGAGACTAAAACTTTAACGTATCAAATAACGCTTTTCATTGTTAGTTGACGGCAATAGTGTTTTTAAAAAAAAGATATTTTAATGGATGCAGCTTGCTGTCGTTGAATAAAATCTCATGCCGTAATTTTTTGACATTTCACAAATTTTTTGGAGCAAATTTTCAGAGAAATATAAGTCAGCGGTAATAGAGTAAATGAAAAAAAAAGAAATACAAAAATAAAAAATACAGTTGCAGTCAATCCGCAATTTCGGTAAAAATTTTAGATATTCGTGGGTCATCACCATGAGAATGCTGAATCATCCCACAGCTTATCACTCCAAATACATAGACGCCAAATATTTTATGAGAGTTTTAAATGAAAAAAAAAAGTTCGAAGAAAAACGGAAAACAAACAATGAGTTTACACAGCCAAGAGGTACCAATATTAAAATACTTTTACCAACTGCCCCTATCTTATATAATCAGAAGAAAACTACTACTTACCTGGTTTTTATTTAATAAAAATTAAAAGTCCTTAGCACTGGGCATGTTTCTAATCTGTTTGTTAGTCTTGACATTCAACAACACAAATCTGTAAGCCTTATTCGTGGGTACGCAAGGCAATTGTGGTAACTTGACCATAATAAAGGTATCTCCCAGCACATACACTAAATACTTAACACAATATAATTCTCACTCTCTCTCTATGTATATATAAGACTCAGAAGAATACCCCATGGGAGATGAATGGATGAAATTCGAAATCATGCAGGAGTGACACGAAGGAGACAGGCTCAAGACAGACAGCTGTGGAAGACACTTGGGGAAGCCTTCATCCAGCAGTGGATTGATAATGGTTGATGTTATACATTTATCAGTAAAAAGAAGTAAAAAAGCACACTCATGTAGTAATTAGACCACGTCAACACTGCACCTTGCTGCAGGAATCAGACGTAGTAGAAATAAACATAGAATTAACCAGAAGTAACCCACTTTCATGGTTCTAAACAAAAATGACATGGAATAAAACAACTCAGGAACCCCAAACCACTCTTCAGGGAAAGACATCTGGAGCCCCGAAGTTAAATCATAGCTTAGGTGTTACCGAAAAAACCCCAGAAGATCCCATGGGAGATGGGTGGATGAAATTCGAAAGCATGTCGGAGTAACATGGAGGAGATAGGCTCAAGACATACGATTGCGGAAGAAACTTGGGGAGACCTTCATCCAGTAGTGGATTGATAATGGTTGACAATGATGATAATGATATATATATTGATTATATACAGTATACATATATTGTAATGATAATAGTTGTCAATGATGATATATATATATATCATCATTGTCAACCATATATATATAGCATAATCATTGTCAACCACATATATATATATATATATGGTTGACAATGATGATATATATATACCATTATCAATCCACTGAAGAATGAAGGTCTCCCCAAGTTTCTTCCACAATTGTCCGTCTTGAGCCTGTCTCCTCCATATTACTCCGGCATGCTTTCGAATTCCATCCACCCATCTCCCATGAGTCTTCTGTCCCTCGAAAAACCAGTTCAAAATTTCAGTCGTCCATTGGTGGTCTGTTCTTCTGGCAACATGTCCAGCCCATTGCTATTTCAGTGATGTCACTCTATCTCTCTCTGTATATATATTCTTTGAGTTGTCTGCATTCTTTGCATGTCTTTTTTTGGTATCAAAAGAAAAATATTTCTATATATCCTGCTTTTCTTTTTTAGTTAAGGTCATACATACAGTATATATATATATATATCATCATCATCATCATCATCATTGTCAACCATTATCAATCCACTGCTGGACGAAGGTCTCCCCAAGTTTCCTCCACAACGGTCTGTCTTGTGCCAGTCTCCTCCATGTCACTCCCGCATACTTTCGAATTTCATCCACCCATCTTCCATGTGGTCTTCTTCTGGGTCTTTTCCTGTCCCGTGGAATCCAATTTTTTATGAATGAAATTTTTTTATTTATGTATCTACATATGTTTATTTGCTATGTTTTATTTAACTATCTTCCAAGGCTTATCCGTAAGAAAAAGAATTGAAAATAATTATTCTTAAGTGCAGTTTAAATAAACTTGGTGACCTAATATATGTTGTAGTCAGATATATATATATGTATATATCACTTCTGTAACTACCCTGTGACTTAGGTATAGACAGACATTGGGGCAATATGATGCTCCAAATGGTATTTACAGTTAGCAACACCAGTACCGAGTAGCTAAAAATAGTTTTATGTACTTTTTCAACCTAAAAAGACATAATTTTTGGTATAAAAAAATCTTTCTACACATCCTGCTTTTAATATCTGGGCAGGTAAATTTTCTCTGGGCATGTATTATTTTAGATATTATTCAAGCTCTGGGCTGAGTGACCAAAAAATTCAGATTATGGACTTTAATTTTTTTATGGGACAAATAATTGTATTTTTTTTTGTTTCAGTATTAAGTATTTAATATTTTTTATTTGCACTTTCATATTTTACTTTTTTTTTTTAAGAAGCCTAGCTTTTGTTGTCCCAAAGCTGAAATTTTGTAGTTTTGTTCAATTCAAAGAAAGATTGATTTACGTGAGTGATATTTGTTCAATACTAACCTCTCATATATATGGTTGATGCAAAAGGAATAACTGGCAATTTATACATGGACATACTGACTGTACATTCATCATGAATCAGAGGTCACATTCTTCAAAAAAAAAAAAAAAAAAACCACCACCTATCACGCAAAAATCAAATGCAAGTAGTTATTACAAAATGTTGCTAGTCCCTTTCTTTTGTATTATTCCATAATTTTTTTTCAATTGTCATTTCATAATCGTTTGTGCCAGTTTTCATAAATATTTTATGTTGTTTGCATTTTTGAGGTACCATTGTACTCAATGTTTCCTATTTTCAGTTTTAAATCAATATTGCCTGTATTTTTGCTACCCCAAAACCACACACATTGACTAACACATTCACAAATAAAGAGTATTCTGTCAAGAAATTTTCAAGCTCCCCACTCTCACTTTGTTGAAGTAATACTACAGATTAATCAGTAATCAGAGACAAATGCCTAGAACACAAGCTGGGTGACCCTGTGCTTTCAGATAAAATACTAGATTGTTTCCTGACAGGTGTCAGCAAGCAATAAATTTATATTACCAATCACAATTATTACTTCTGCAATTTAAGTAACCATAAATTGATTGCTTTACCAGTATTTGCTATCTAATGGGCATTAGCCATGGGTACATGATCTTTATCACATAAAAAGAAATTGCTGCTTCCTAAGATTTTGAAATATTTGTTGTCTTGTCAGACAAGTTGCAAGTACACTGTACAGATTCTAGAATATATATGCAAATGCCATTTTCAAAACATCCTCAAGTATATGTAAAACAAAAAACAAAACAAAAAAAAAAACCACTAGCGTAAGTAAAAATTGTTCCCAAAAAGCCTCAAAGTTTGTAACTCACAATTAACCTCATCTTCCCATAAACATGATTCAGTGTTCACATTGAGTACGACTGTTTACAAAATATAAGGAATAAAAAATCTTAAGATAACACAGATATTGAAATGGTTCATCTGCTGGTTTAATCACCAGCTATACGGATTAGATGTCCTATTTTCTGCGTTTGATTAACTGAGCATTTACAGCTCAACCTTATTTAAAAATGCTTACTTGTGAAATGTAGGGCTAACCTTCCAAAAGAGGAGTAAATGGCATTTTATTGTTGAAATAATTATCCAAAATGTGCTGATAATTGTGAATATTCACAAATCATAATACGATCGCCGAGCAGCTGAACGAACCGAGGTGACTCCTTGACACACACAGAATTTGTACCTCATCAAAGATGGCGGGCTCTCCCCTCGTTGGCTTCAGTTGCCACAGCAGAGAACTAATCACAGAAGCACTCTATGTATTTCTATCTCGTTGCCACTGCATTACCAGGGGCCAGGGCGGCACCGGATGTTGTGCTTGTCTTACTGCTTTGTCTCTACATTATCTGGAACCAATATGAGCCTAAATTCGGGACTGGCAACTGCTTACAGCACATAAAGTTACTCACAGTGATCATTCCCCACCCTCCTACATAAAAAAAAAACCATACACACACGTCTACAGCTTGATATTTTGGGCATTTTTCCAGATACCAAGAAGTGTCATTTTCAGTGAGTATTTTTTTTCTGCAGGCATTGTTTCAGGGATTTCTGCCGGTCATTTATGGCAAACTATATCGGTGTTTTCAAAATTCAGAACCATTCGATAGCTAATTTCACTGCATACTAAATGTCGTGTTTTAGAAATGGGAAATTCTTTTTTCGATAGTTGGGCTCATTGTGCGTGAAACTATCGTTTATTTATTTATCGTTATTATTTTCTAAATGCGCAACTATTCCACAATAGATCTCATCGTAAAACCATCAATGTTCTTGAATTGCGAAGTCTTGGACACTCGACGATCGCTCTGTCACATTTAATAAATTACTTGAAAGGAAAAGATTTCATTGTCACTCAGGACAAATTATCAGCATTTCCAAAATTACGAACTATTCGACAGTTGATCTCACAGTGTGTAAAACTACCAGTGTTTTCGAAATGTAGAACCATTCGTTAGATAATTGTCGAACTATCCATACATTTTAAAATGTTCAACGTTTTAGGCAACGATTTTACAACGAATAACATGAACTGTCGATAATTAGATGGTCGATAGTTTCCAAAACCTATCGCGCAGCGTTTTAGGCAACGGTTTTGTAACGAATAACCAAGCGAATAACATGAACAGTCGATAGTATCAGAAGACTAAACTATTCGAAACTGGGCTGTCGATAGTGCCGCAACTATCGATAGTACTGCAACTATCGATAGTATCGATAGTGCGAATACTGTAACTATCGATAGTACTGCAACTTCGATAGTATCGATAGTACTGCAACTATCGATAGTATCGATAGTGCGAATACTATCGCCCATCCCTAGGCAATTGCAAATACTAAGTATTCCGCCGTGAAGTGTCAAAGCGATCTAAAGACCTTGGGTGAAAGCATGCAACGGTCGTCGTCTCAAAATGAAACGGCAGTCTAAACGAAGCCTTTGGTAACTAGCTGTGCGATCTTGTCAATCTCGTAATTTCTCGTTTATATGTATGTAATTAAGTAGACGGAACACCTCGGTACTGCATGAGAAGTTGAACGAACGCTGTTGAAGTACTTTGGGGGTGCTTAAAAAAGGTAAAACCGTTGTGTATTGATACCACTTTTATTGAGATCCGTTCAAAATCAAGTGATACCGTGTACTACAGCTGGATTTTTCACTATGGGTGATAAGTTGGCTGGGAGAAAAGTTTGGACGTCGCTGCATAAAGCAGCAGCACGTCCTAGTGATGTGCGGTGGTTAGAAGAACTACTGAAATATGATGCTACCAAAATTAATCAGCAAACACGTGATGGTAAAACTCCCTCCTCATAGCATGCCAATATAAGCGTGTGGAAGTGGCGGAAAGAGCTGTCAGTTTACTGTTGCAATATGGAGCCAATGTGAACATGAGTGATAAGCAAGGCAGAACTCCTTTGCTGTATGCTTCCATGAAAGGCAAATTAGATGCTGTTGTAACATTGTTGAATTCTGGCCGTTCAGATCCTGATCTTAGTGATTGTTGTGGACGGAGTCCAATGCATGTAGCAGCCTTCGGGGGTCACTGGAAAATAGTCAAACGCCTTCTTCATGCAAATGGGTCAGTACCAGCCCAAAATATAGATGGAGTGACACCTATTTATCTAGCTGCAAAACATGGCCGGAGTGACTGTTTAAAGAAACTTCTTCAAGTGGCCGTTGGAAAAGGCCAGAACGAACTTGTTGACTTGCGTGCTAAATCTAGGGGTATTACCCCACTTATGGCTGCTGCTAAGAAAGGTAATGTAAAATGTATTCAAATACTCCTTGAGTACAATGCCAATCCAAATTTGCATACAGTTAATTCATCAGTGATATGTGGCTCTGTCTCTGCCCTCCACTTAGCGGTTTATGGTGATCATGCCAGATGTGTAAAGCTCTTGTTGGAAAAAATGGGTCTCCAGCGTCTTGTACATCATGCTTGCGTTGATTATGTGTGTCCTTTACAGGTAGCAGTTGATAGAAGAAGCCATGAGTCACAAAAAATGCTTCTTTCACTTGGTTTTCCTGTCGACAATGTACACAGAATTCCTGCCAGTGAGCAAACGTTTTTGTGTCATTTGTTTTACAATGTTCTTCCAGATTATCAAACTTCCTTGTCATATGCTGCAGGTCTAGAAGACATAGACTCCATGAAAATATTATTGGATCATGGAGCCAGCGTGAATTCGGTTTCAGTTGGCATGGTTAGCAAGTATGAAGTTCAACAAAAGGTTTCGTTCTCTCCAGTTTTGAGATCATTGTGTAAAAAAAAAACTGGAAAGCATTAGCCTTGCTCATTGAACATGACTGTGATATCAGTTATCAACCAGATGGCTTCTTTTCAAATGTGTGCTTATTTCTGTCCTTGCATGACTATGATACCACAAAAAAATTGCTCATGTGTGGTTCAAATCCTAATCTTCTTTTTCAGCATGGAAGTGACTTTCTTAAAGGTGCCGTGGTTTGTGTGGTGTCCCTTTTCAATTCTGTTAGGCAGGAAGACGGCTTTCGACTTTTAGAGCTTCTTCTCCAGTTCACTGTAATTAATGGACAATTTCAGGCTTTTTTCCGTGATATTTCCATATTTTGCCAGAGAATGAAATTGGAACATTGTGCTAGTGAAAGGTGGAAAGCCATCCAACAACAGGTTGATAAACCATCATCTTTGGAGAACTTGTGTCGCATCAAAATACGGCAAGTGATGATATCTGTCCATGGCTATTCCTCCTTCAGAACAGCCATCCATGATCTCTGTCTGCCACAGATGCTGAAAGAATATCTCCTATACAGTGAGCTAAATGAGAAGAGAAAACACGCTTGATTGATCTCCTATACAGTGAGTTGAATGAGGAGAGAGCACATTTGATTGGATTGTGTTTTCTATTCCTGAAACATTCCTTTAAGTATTCCAAATGCATCTATAAAATTCTAATTAAAAAGTTAGTATGACATCAAAATAATTTGACATAAAACATACAGGTGAGTACTAGCTGTGCACAGGATTTTTTGTGTGCAGTATTTTTGCACAAGAATACTTTTTCACAATGATAGTTGATGCCTTCTTATCATTTCAGATGGTGGAAATAATATTCTGTGGTATTTTTTTTTTTTTTTTTTAAATCTACTGATACTTCATATGTGCATTGATGAGTTCACGAGAATCTTGACCAGAGTTCATCTATTTTTGAAACACTATAGGATTTAAGTCATATGACACACCCAAAATTCAAATCCTAAAAATGTTTTTGGGTAGGATATGTATTGAATACTTAGTGCATTATGTATTTAATGAATAAAAACAGTAATCTAGGAAAAAGTTAAGTTTAATTTGGATCAAACCTATTTGTAATCTGGGTGTAGACCGGAATTCCAGGTTTTTGTTACATTCCAAACCCATAAATCCGTGTTTTTAAGTTTTAGAAGAATTTGGGATGCTTCAGACATTTTATTTCTACAAACGCTACGAAATGATAACTAAAAGTTCAAGTTCCATTTTCTTTGGGAATTACAGTGTTTAGAATAATTCTTGATAAGGACATGTCACGCTTCAGTTACATAACAATTACAGGTATTGGGACGACATTTTGGTAGCAACTTCTACCTTAATCAGCCATGGTATTAGCATCAGTTGTTGCCAGATAACTATTTTGAAATCTGGCAACAACTAATGCTAATACCACGTGTTTCATTCCATGGCTGATGAAGGTAGAAGTTGCTGCCAAAATGTCCCGACACCTGTAATTCTTACGTAACTGAAGCGTGATATGTCATCATCAAGAATTATTCTAATGTTTTGTGTGTTACGTGTCTCACTGCCAATTATTCTCACTATGATTATAGTGTTTGATTAAAAACACTGCATGTCCGTGGGGATGGTGAATTAGACGATTTGTGACACCTTGAGAGTTTCTTTTGTTATCAAACAAGCTCTCAAGATAACAGCCTGCTGAAAGGAAGGCTTTTTTTTTTTTTATTATTTTGAAAGTTGCATCTACATCAAATAATTTGATTATATTAGATCAGTTAATCCAATGAGCTGCTTTTAGAAACTGAATGGAATCCATTGTAGGATTCAAGTAAAACTGATCCACATAGATTGCTGAATATAATGTGAAGTGCGAAATTTGATTTCAAAGATGCAATGCCTGAAGGATTTTGCACAAGGAAAGAAAATTGGGTACAGGGTGTCCACAATGTCTCCCCCATAATAAGAAATGTAAGTGAGCTATGGTATCTGTTGTATGATGTATGAGTTATGGTCTGTATTGTGTTTATTTACAGATTAGGTACCGGAACCATGTGTGATACCAGCGAATACACCCTGGAACAGCGGATTGTTGTCAGTGTCTGGGTACACGAATGTCCACACACAGGGAAAACAATGTGTGACGTGCGTGCAGATTTCCAACAACGATTCGACAAAGAGGCCTTTCCCAAACAGACTCTTCTGCAGTGGGAACATAAACTCTTCGAAGCAGGCAACATCAAGGATAAACCACAAACGGGAAGACTATCAACCAGAGTGCAACAGTGTCGAGTGGTTGAGGAATCAGGTCACTGACAAAGCCGCTCTGCAAGCGATCAGTGGAGCTTGGGATACCACGATCGACATTGCATAAGCACATGAAGAATGACCTGAATTTGCACGCATATCGCCCGATTTTCGTTCAGGAGTTATCAGACATCGATTTAAACTGCAGACGGGATGCATGTTCAATGATGCTTCAGACATTTGCCACAATCCCAAAACGTGGAAAGGTCATTTTCAGTGATGAATGTGCGATGTACCGCAGCTGTTGATCACGGAACGTTGCGTTCTGGTCCAAGGAAAACCCACATTATGTTGAAGAATTGGAACATCATCCTCCACATATCATGATATGGGCTGCAATGAATAGTCAACATCTGTTTGGACCGTATTTCTTTGATAGTCCAGTTTGTCAGACAACTTATCTGGACATGCTGCAAACCTGGTTTGTGCCACAACTTGGCATTCTGAATGATGTATGGTTCCAACAGGATGGGGCACCCGCCCATTACGCAATCGCTGTTTGGGAATACCTTGGTGTGAGGTCTTTCAGGATCGTTGGATCGGCCGAGGTTCAACCGTGCTGCCCGCTCCATTTGAATGGCCACTTTGAAGCCCAGATCTCTCAACATGTGATAATGCCCTTTGGGGTTTCATAAAGGAGGTTGTTGCACAGCAGCGCTACCAAACCACTGATGAACTTAAACAAGCAGTGAAACGTGCTTTCTCTCGTATCACCCCACAACTGCTTCGGAAAATGTCCCACAGAACATGGTATAAAATTATTCTCTGTCACGAAAATAACGGAGCCCAAACGAATCCACTGGATGTTTAAGGATGCCTCAACATATACATCGTACAATAAATACATAGCTCGCTTACATTTCTTATTACAGGGGAGGGGGGGTAACAAGACATTGTGGACATCCTTTACAAGGAAAGATGCAAAGTTTAGCTGCACAAGCACTAGGGCCTATTTGTTGTGTAGCTAGTATATATGTGCGTAATATATATATAAATATTCGTAATATGCATTATTTGTATATTGGCACTGGGCTAAGAGTTTTAGGGTTTCTTGTGTCACCTCACAATCACCCCTGCTGAATTTGGGGGTTTATACATGACAAAACCTTGGAAAATTACCCTTTTTGTACAATTGTTCAAAAAGTTGTAATAATTAGCAAGAAAAACTGAAGCTTGTGATGTATTACAAAAATGAACGATATGTACCGTATATACTCGAGTATAAGTCGACCCCCCCCCCCCCCACTTTCAGAGGAAAAAATCGTAAGAAATCGGAAACTCACGTATAAGTCGATCCCGGAATGAGAAAAAAATTCAATGAATTTATTCAAAAACATTTGAAAACGAAAAAAATTATATTGTTATAGGGTGCAGCCTAACTTGTGGAAAATTTTTATATTTCATTTATGTGGTAAATTTGTGTTTCGATGTAACTGCAAGGCAGCACTCATAGTTATAATTAATTACGGGAATTGATCCTCTAATTTGTTCATCACTGCCATTGTTAAAATTTGTTCATTATTTGATAAGTGCATAATTCGTAGCCTTCTGGCAAACGAGAATTGTGAAAGGCCACATGGCGACAGACCATCTCTATTTCGGACTCATAGCAACAGTCTTGTGCATTTTCAACTCTAACGAAAGTCTGCAAAACTCACCCCAAAATTCCCTCTGGAAGCCAAGAGACATTCTGGTGGTTGCATTTTTCTCCGAACTGAACGGGATAAGGGAGAACCGACTACCACCCACAGTTGAAAACAAGGTGATAAATCCCTTTTCAAGTGGCTAAGAGAAGCCCTGTAACAGGACAAAGAAGAGAAAAACAAGCGGCGATTCATTCGGAGGGCGGATTCGAAGGAAAAGACACGCACGACACCAGCACCAGCGAGGTGCGTGGAACCAAGGCCTGAGAGCTGACCGCTGGGAGAGCTCGGAAAAAGAAGTAGAGAAGCAAGTAAGGAGGGCTATGAATGATCCCCTCTTAAACGAGGACATCTCAGTCCTTTGGACTTCTCGACCGATACTAGGTCGACATTAGTGAACTTTTGCCAAGGCGGTCGTCTACATACGAAAACAGGCAGGATATTTCTTGCCACTTCTCTGCGCTGAGGACCTCAGACAACGGTTGCCAAGGTATGTGGTCTTTATATGAACATTTGCTCACGACTTACAAGTGACGTCGGACAGTGAACAGCATATAGAACTCTGTCCCCTGTGAAAGGGAGTACGCACGACAGCGGAGGCCTCCAACACATTTTATTCGTGATTTTTATTTGTGTTATGGCCATAGGTCTTAAGAGCTCTTCCCTGCTAATTTGGCGTCAAGCCTATGCAGGTGTGTGTAATGGTATAGATATATATATATATAGCTTATAATTAAACTGCGGCAGTCATGATAATTACTGTATCATTTTAATTGCTGGTACCCACGCTCGTACTCAATTATCGTTTTCTAAAGTGTGTATTCAAATGTTTTGGGTAATCTCTCACATATGTTTCCTTCGCTCTATTTGTTTATTGTGCATACTAGAATTTCATCAGTGAACAGTGTTCGAATCAGTGTTACTTGTTAAATCAGAGTTAGATAAATCAGTGGTATCGTTTAATCAGTGATAAAGTGTTTAAATCATTGTGCATAATTAAGCTGCCGATAGAGCAGCCCACCATACATTCATCTCAGCAGATTTTTGTGCCACTTCATGGATAAAGGTGGCATTGTATATAATGTAACGTTGGATATTAAATGTCAAGCGTACGTGAAATGAGCGTTGGGTATCTTTTCGAGTGTGTGTGTGCGTTGCTGTGATTTTCGGTAGATTGGGACGTGCTGGAGTTAAATCCAGGCATTCACGCCCAATCGCGGTACGGGTTTTGCGGGAAGTTAATAATTAATTTGTTATAATTAATTATGGGAGGTCATTATTAATTATTGGAATCAGATAATTAATTTGTTGTTGCCGAATTTTCGGTTGTCAACGCAAGTAGTAATACTCCTTGCTAGCCCCTAGCAGCAGAGGAGGAGAGCCAAATTTTTGACAAAATTTTCTTTAGTTTTTTTATTTTTATTTAGATATTTATTTATTTTTTCGGTGGAGATATCGGGTGCTTCACTGCAGGCGATACCTCACCTGGTGCCACGGCCACATCAGCCTGTAAAGGTAAGATCCAACAATATATATAATACTAAATTTAATTTGCATACCCAAAAACTTCATCGGAACCCTTCAAAATCCGATTCCGATTCAGACTCGCAAAACAGTTCAAAAAGTCTTTCTCTGTCATCGGCGCGTCATCATAAACATCAGTATTCCCATCTATGCCTGTGTCATCAGAATCACTGTCATCATCACTCATAAAAATCTCATCATCCTCTGTGCCATCAAGTTTGTTACTAATGCAACATTTCTTAAATGATTTCACGACCATTTCCGCAGGTATCGCATCCTGCAAGCATCCTTGACCCATCGTGCAATCAAAACGATATCCAGCTTCTTTAGATTTCCGCCCTTGGTTTCAGTGGCAAATCGGAACTTATCCAATCTGCCCAATACCTCTGCACATTGTCCTTGAAGGGCTTATTAAGGCAGACATCTAGTGGTTGAAGAACAGATGTCAATCCACCTGGGATGACAGCAAGAGTTGTTTTTGAATTTTCTGCAGTTTTTTTCACCAACGGTGTGCAACAAACATATCCCACACCAAAAGAGAAGGTTTCCTCAAAAGTGCACCTGACCTTCTGTTCCACACATTCTTTAACCAGTCAATTGTTCCGGATTCGTTCATCCATCCTTTTTCATGGGCATGAACGAGCACACCAGACGGAAAGACAACGCTTTTCGGCAGAGTTTTGCATTTGAAAATAATTACCGGAGGTAGCTTACTGCCGTCGGCCAAACAGGAAAGAACAACCGTGAAACTGGATTTTCGTGGCCAGTCGTTTTGATCAAGATATTTTTTTCGCTCTTTTGGCTCACCGTCTTATTTCTAGGAAGGTCGAAACACATGGCGGTTTCATCCATGTTCCCTATTTGGGAAAGTTCAAAAGCAGTCTCTTTTCACTTTTGAATTACATACTTTTGAAATTCCATTATCTTTGCTTCTAGGTCACGAGGTAACTTTTGTGCAATTTTGGTGCGCTGGCGTAGGCACAACCCATAGCGGTTCATGAACCTTGTGCACCAACCTGGTGAGGCACAAAAAGTGTTATTTGTGGCTGCAAACTTTTAATCTTTTGTGAGCTTCATTGCTCGCAAACGTATACCAGTTCGCGTTACAATGTAACCATTTTGTCTGCAGCCCACAATCCAATCATTCGAGACACTTTCCAGCTCTGGGAAAGATGTCGTTCCACGGCGCGGCGCCTTTTGCGATTTTGGGATTTTCACCAAGTCCGGTTTTTTTTTACACCAATCTCGAATCAGTTTTTCGTTAATGCTAAATTGACGTGAAGCAGCACAGTTGTTAGTATTTTCTGCAAAAGAAACCACTTTCAACTTGAATCTTGCATTATAGGACATCTGTTTCTTTACACAATCCGTGTCACCCATAATAGCAGAAGCGAGACACGTGCGATTAAGAACAAGCAACACCTAACACTGGCTGTCGCATGGCTCCGTTACGGCAAAGGTCAGCGCAATCAACTGGTAGTCGGAAGGGCGGAGCTTTCTGTGCGCGGCTGTGACTGCACTGTGGATACGCAAAGCCAGGAGAGAGGAGACTTCAAAGCGCGGAGAAATTCGGAGGGTCGCGATTTCGTAGTTCTACCACATCAGTGTTTTTTCTTTGGACTTTCTTTTTTTTCTTTCGGAGGGTTGCGATTTCGTAATTAATACCGCATCGGCATTTTTATTTCTTTTGGGATGGATTGCCTTTTGCCTCACAGGAAGAACTTTTGGACTTACGATTTTTTTAGACCCAGCGTATAAGTCGACCCCATTACTTTGAAGCTCTCATTTTGTCCCAAATTTCTCGACTTATACGCGAGTATATACGGTATTTTAAAATGTATCAAAATAAAATTCTAAAGTATTTCCAAAACAATTACACAACCCAAACAATTTGTGTTTCTAAATATGTCAATTTGTCAACCACAAAAATTTCTCTCACAGTCTCAAAATTGTACATAAATCACTTCCAGTTTCACCCAGCCATTGCTTAACAGTGTCCTCATAATCTGCATCCCTGTGGATATTAAGCCAATACTCTACATTGGCTTAATATCCATGAACTACACGTATTTCAAAATTATGGATTTTTTCACCAAAATAAAAGGATATTTATAAGTTAAATTTTTAGGTAGTACCCTTACCCTTCCTCAAGATTACAGTAGGTGTTGCCATTTGTGAGGTAAATTCTAACCTTACAAATCATTTAATGTTATACCTCTTCTATTTTCAGTCTTGCTAGTTTTCTTCTGTTAACAGTGCTGTTGATGTGTCAGATTTCTAGTGCCCCAAAGCCCTTAAAATAGTATAACTATATTAGTAATCTGAATGTCTCGGCATAGATTATAAATCAAAGTTTCCGAACTTTTGCACATCAACCAGATGGCTTTTTCAAGGAAGGTAGACTGCAAACTGAATAATAGAATGCTTCAACAAAGCCTATTTATGTCCTGTATTTTGCATCTCTGTAAGGCATTGAAACCTGGGTACTACAGAAGAAACACAGGAGCCGTCTGTGTGCTGGAGAAATGTACTACTTACGGGGGCTTTGTGGCAAGACACGATCTGATCGTGTGAGGAATGAAGATGTATTGCAGTTGTGTGATGTGAAGCAAAATGTTGTTAGCAAGGTGGAGACTAATGCGCTTCGGTGGTTTGGCCACGTTCAAAGAATGAGTGATGAGATGCTTACTAAGAAAATCTTTTTAGCCCAAGTGGCAGGAAGGAAAGGCAGAGGAAGTCATGAGATGATCAGATTCAGGAGTGTCTGCATGTGAAAGATTATGAGTATAAAATATAGATGATCTTCTGTATGGCGTGTGATGGATGTCAGTGAAGCCCAAGTTGTATATCAATGGAGAAGTTTGATATAGCAGCAGTAAGTAAAAATTATCTGGTATTTTGTATTTCTTTGTGGAGCTAACCTCTCAATCTCAGAGAACAGCTTAGTGATTGAGAGAAGTACAACATAAAATGATTTGAAAGGTTGAAAGTACCTCTTGAATGGCCACACCTACTATAGATGTAGTCCTAAGAAAGGGTAGGGATACTACCCGAAAATTTGACATGTAAATATCCTTTTATTCCTTAGTAAAAATCCATGATTTTGAAATACAGTATTTGTAGTTCATTAAGTCTAGGAATAGCCATGTCATCAATTATTATCAAGTTTAACATCCGTTTCGAACACGTGTCAAGCTACAGTAGCAGAGTTTTGGTATTTGACAGACACCTTATTACATTAAAGAATGCCACCTAACAGTGCCAAATTAACAAACACCCCAGCAGAAAGTGAATGTCAAGGTCATTTGAAAGTACGGAGACGTATGTTCAACAGAGGTTAAAGGTTCGGCTACGGCAACTGATTATGTATTCAAGAGTGTCAGACCACTTAACTCCGGTTAAGGTTTAACAAGGAAACCACCATTTAGTTTGTATGTTTACAACTACTGAAGTTGCTGACTATCGTATGTTGCAGTTGCGATCTGTTGGTGTGCTCAGAGCCTATGACTTTTAGGTAAATGTGTAACTTTAGCGTCGTTGCCGCCCCGGTGGCGCAGTGGTCTAAGGCGCTGGCCTCTGATCATTCGTCCGTCTGGGGTCCGGGTTCGAATCCCGGTGAGGCATGGATGTTGTGTTTGTCTTACGGCACTGGCTCTCTCCCTTCCCTGGAACCAGTGACCCTAAATTAGGGCCGGGCGACTGTTTATAGCCCATTGAGTTGCTCACGGTGGTCGTTAAACCTCCAATCAAAAAAAAAAAAAAAAAAAAAAATGTAGCGTCCTAAATTATTTGGCTGAAAATTTTCAAAAAATTCAAAAAACTGAGATATCAGATTTTAAAGTGTGCAGTTTAAGGGGAAATGGTAAAAACATTTCATCTTTATACTGCATTTTAACAACTTTTGCTGTAAAATTTACCTCCAAATACAACAATGTGACCACACTCTGCAGCAACGTCAGGCTTTTCTCTGTTGAAACAAATGTTCGGTCCATCTGCCAATTCACGGGCAGAAGACTACAAGATGAATTGGTTACTTTTTTTCCAGGAAAGCATTCCATTTTGTAGCGCTATGCTACAAAAAACAGCTCCTCATTTCTGTCTGTTTTTCACATTACAATCTGAGAATTTCTTGGTTTTTTTCGCGTGTGATTGTTTGATGTGAGATACCAATTCAGCTGCAAAGCATGGCGTGAATACCAGAACCAAAACTTTCACTTTCCGACATGCCATCTAACTTCCGTTGGAGAAAACGTGACATGTATTTTAATGCTTTTGTGCAAGCAATAAGGGCATCTGCATACTTTCTATTTCGTATCAGGGTATTATGTGTGAAAGAACGAAGAAATACTCAGCATGTATTTTAAAAAGTGAGATAGAAATGAAGAACTATTTTCTGTAGCTTTGCACTACAATATGTAACGCTCCTGACAAGAATGTACCCTGTTCATCTTATACTCTTCCACCCGCGAATTGCCCACCAGAGCGAATCTTCATTTCAACAGAGCAAAGCTTGAGGTCATCATTGCAGCATGTGTTTACTCATTGTACTCGGAGGTAAGTTTTCCGGTAAAAATCTTAAATATGCAGTACGACAATGACATTTTTTTCAACATTTTCCCTAAAATTGCATACTTTAAAATCCGTACGTCCTAGTTTTTCAAAATTTTTGTAAAATTTTCAGCCAAATAATTTAAGATGTAAACCTGGGTACTGCAGAAGAAACATAGGAGTCGTTTGTGTGCTGGAGAAATGTGTTACTTAAGTGGGGTTTGTGGCAAGACACGATCTGATTGTGTGAGGAATGAAGATGTATTGCAGTTGTGTGATGTGAAGCAAAATGTTGTTAGCAAGGTGGAGACCAATATGCTTCGGTGGTTTGGCCATGTTGAAAGAATGAGTGATGAAATGCTTACTAAGAAAATATTTTCAGCCCAAGTGGCAGGAAGGAAAGGCAGAGGAAGGCCAAGGAAGACATGGGTGGATCAGATTCAGGAGTGCCTGCATGAGAAAAAGATTATGAGTATGTAGTATAAAAGATCTTGTGTACAGCGTGTAATGGATATCAGTGAAGCACGAGTTGTCTGTCAAGATCGCTGTAAATGGAGAAGTTTGATACGACAACAATAAGTAAAATTATCTGGAAGTTTGTATTTCTTTTTGGAGCTAACCTCTGAATCTTAGAGAACAGCTTAGTGATATGTACGTAAGAACACATTTACCAACTTTTGTATTGCATACACCACTAGAAAATTTGGCCATTGCATATGTATATCACTGGATGTAAAAAGCAGTTTTATATGCTCAGAGCACGAAAAGTGTCTGAAACATTGCATGCCAAGCTGGGCATGTGCAGAAAAAAATTTATTTGTCCAGGTAGTAAAAGTAAGATGTCCAGAAAAATTAGTCTTTTGGTGCAAAAACCAGAAGCCTTATTTTTTAGGTTTAAAAGGACAATAAACATTTTTAGTTACTCAGTACTCCTGTCGGCAAGTGTAAATAATATTTGGAGAAAAACATATTGCCCCAGTACCTATGCTTAAATCACAAGATAGGTACATTTGTACCCATCCCCAATTGTCTGCAGACCCCCCCCCCTCATAAAAAAATCTTATCCCTCCATTAAGGTATTAACTCGCATCACACTATATATACACTGAGTTGAATTGTGACCTCAGTACAGCAGCTATCCTATTGGGGCATCAATTCAGTAAGATGCCAGAAGCAGTTGAGAAATATGGCCAACCAAGCTATGTTTAATGTGGCCTTCAGTACAGGTATGGAGGTGATTGTTGTATCCAAATGCATGCCTTATATGCCGTTCCATAGTGTCTCACAAGTGCTCTGTGGGATTGATATCAGGGGAGCTCAAAGGTTAATATGTTGGAAATCAGAAGTCTGTTCTTCAAACCTTTCGTGCACAACATGTGATTGGACCTCTGGCTGTGTGCATTGGCATATTGGAAGACACCATTGCTGCTCGGGAAAAAGTGCAACATTTCCAGGTGTGCGATTAGCAAGCAATACACAATAGTTGGTGCCAGTCATATGTTTCACATGCACCAGCAGTCCAAGTTCCTGCTAGATAAACATACCCCACGCCATACAACCACCTCCACCAACTGGTACTGTGGAGACCATGCTGGATGGATTAAGTGCCTTATGTTGTTTGCACTTGATATGTACACGACCATTTACGGAATAGAGTAAAAATGTGACTTGTCAGACCAGCAGACTTTTTCCAGTCATCCAACGTGCATGATCTTTGTGCTGATGAACCATGGTTTGGAAAGTATGCTGTCGGGGTTGTCTACTGTTAATCTGTCATGCCCATGTGTGTGATGTCCAACTTGCATGATCTTCGTGTTGATGAACCGTGGTTTGGAGAGTATGCTGTCGGAGTTGTCTACTGTTAATCTGTCATGCCCATGTGTGTGATGTCCGACTTGCATGATCTTTGTGTTGATGAACCGTGGTTTGGAAAGTATGCTGTCGGGGTTGTCTACTGTTAATCTGTCATGCTCATGTGTGCGATACATGGTCATGACAGATACTGTTTCAGGTTGACCTCTGTTGCATTGGGTAGTCAACTGTTGAACATTGCTTCATATGTTGGCCTGTATAAGTCGTTGGACCCGACCCTCACCTTTCGCTATTCTGTGCAGTTTTGCCTGCGGCTCGTTGTTTGACTATTTTGATGCCAGTCATGATTCTTTTTAACCATGGTGGCCATAAATAACCCACCAGTTAAGCGGTTTGAGAAATCGAGGCACCCGCTCTCTGATCTCCCCACAATCCATCATTTCTCAAAGTCCAATAAATCTTCCATTTGCCCATCATGCTTCGGATTTTTCTATCTACAGTTCCACTCACACCTTATATGCTGCGTCGGTTGACTAATTGCACCCTCTCAGAAAACACGTGGTCAGCAGTCATAAATCCACTTTTGATAGGGGTGGTCGTAATTCAGTGATCACTTGGTGTACATATATAAATATATATACTTTATATATATTATACAGTTCAGCCGTTTGAGAAATCGAGGCACCTGCTCTCTGATCTCCCACAATCCATCATTTCTCAAAGTCCAATAAATCTTCCATTTGCCCATCACGCTTCGAATTTTTTACCTACAGTTCCACTCACACCTTATACACTGAGTGGCTACTTTATTATGACCACCTCCATCAGTACTTCATTGGGTCACCTTTTGCCTTTAATACTGCGTCGATTCTTCGTGGCATGGACTCCACGAGATGTTGATAGGTGGTTTGTGGAATCTGAGACCATGCTTGGATGAATAGCACTTTCCAGGAGTGTGAGATTGCAGGGTTGTGAATCCAGCTGTCCGATGGCTCGTTCAACTTCATCCCACAAATTCTCAATGGGGTTGAGATCTGGAGATTGTGGGGGGCCACCTAAGCAAAGTAAACTCGCCGGCATGTTCCTGAAACCAATCCTGTACAATACGAGCACTATGGCAGGACGCATTCTCTTGTTGAAAGTAGCCATCGCCAATGGGATAAACCATCCACATGACAGGATGCACTTGGTCCGCAACGATGTTTAGATATGATGTGCCAGTCAGACGATCAACATGAATTAAAAAGCCCAAAGCATGCCAGGAAAACATTCCCCAAACCATAACGTTGCCTCTACCAGCTTGAAGGGTTGTAGCAATGCATTTGGGGTCCATGCTTTCGTGCTGTTTCGGCCAAATTCTCACTCGGCCATCAGCATGGCGCAACTGAAAACGTGAGTCATTGGATCACATAATTTGTTTCCAATTATCGACTGTCTAATCCTTGTGCTCCTGTGTGAACTGGAGACGTTTTCTCTTGTTAACTGCAGACAGCAAAGGTATTCGGACAGGCCTTTGGCCGCCATATCCCATCCGATGCAGTGTACGGCGAACAGTGCGTGCAGAGATCATTCGAGGGGATCCTTGATTAAGATGGTCTGTAATTTGCTCCACTGTTGCCCTTCTGTTGTCTGCCAGTTTGGACACTCCGTTCCGCTCGAGCAGTCACTAGTCAATGACGACCACACGTTGCACTTAGAGATCCAGTTTTTTGGCTGACAGTCCAGTCTTTAAACACTTTAACAACAGCTGCTCTGGAACATTTCACGAATGCGGCGGTTTCAGTGATACTCGCTGCATGGCTCCGAGCTCTTACAATCATCCCACGTTGAAAGTCCGTCAAATCGAATTTTTTACCCATCTCGTCACCCAAAAATCACTTCTACTACTGTCGCAAGCACTGAGCTTACCCTTTTTATACTAGCCTCGCCCTCTGGCGGCAACAGCGTGCAGCCATAGCTCATTTGCTTGAAACTGTCAGGTGGTCATAAGTGGCCACTCAGTGTATATGCTGCGTCGGTTGACTAATTGCACCCTCTCAGAAAACATGTGGTCAGCAGTCATAAATCCACTTTTGATAGTGGTGGTCATAATTCAGTGATCACTTGGTGTATATATATCATCATCATCATTGTCAACCATTATCAATCCACTGCTGGACGAAGGTCTCCCCAAGTTTCCTCCACAACGGTCTGTCTTGTGCCAGTCTCCTCCATGTCACCCCTGCATACTTTCGAATTTCATCCACCCATCTCCCATGTGGTCTTCTTCTGGGTCTTTTCCTGTCCCTTGGAATCCAATCTAAAATTTCAGCTGTCCATCGATGGTCTGTCCTTCTGGCAGTATGTCCAGCCCATTGCCATTTCAGGGATTTAACTCTGATCATGATGTCTTCCACTCTTGT
This sequence comes from Macrothele yani, assembly GCA_039090855.1. Classification (NCBI taxonomy): domain Eukaryota; kingdom Metazoa; phylum Arthropoda; class Arachnida; order Araneae; family Macrothelidae; genus Macrothele; species Macrothele yani. The sequence goes on along the minus strand of CM077009.1, from coordinate 121,553,651 downwards.
CATTTTTCGGATCCACGAATTCCTCTTCTTATCTCTCCTGGTTACACCAAGCATGCACCTCTCCATGCTGCTTTGAGTTGTCTGCAGCCTTTGTATGTCTCTTTTAGTTAAGGTCCACGTCTCTGCACCATACGTAAGCACTGGAAGGATGCATTGATCAAACACTTTTCTTTTAAGACATAATGGCATATTGCTCTTGAAAATTATGCTGTTTCTTCCAAAAGCTCTCCAGGCAAGTTTTGTACGCCGATTAATTTCTTCATCAATGTGACCCTCACTTGATATCTGCTGTCCAAGATAAACGTACGTGTCTGTTATCTCCAGTTTTTCTCCATCAATCGATAAATCTTCATTTTTTGTAAAAGCATTGAACATCACTTTTGTCTTCTGAAAGTTCATTTTTAATCCCACTTCTTTACTCTTGTCAGCAAGTTCCTGGATCATACTTTGCAGCTCTGATGGGGTAGTTGCAAAAATGACTACGTCATCAGCAAAACGAAGGTGGGTTAGATAATCTCCATTAATCTTTATCCCCTTGTTTTCCCAGCTCAGCGACTGAAAAACACCCTCCAATGTGGCATTAAAGAGCTTCGGAGATATGGTGTCACCTTGTCTCACTCCCTTTCCAATTTTTACGTGTGTTGTATTTTCAAACAGCCTAATCTTTGCACTTGCATTTTCATAGATGTTATTAATAATATTAATGTATGCATCTTCAATACCGCAGGTTTTCAGAGCCATTGTAACTGCTGATGGTTTCACCGAATCAAAGGCTTTTTCATAATCGATAAAAGCCATGCACAATGGAAGTTCATATTCCCTCGCTCTTTCAATTAGTTCTCTCAGCACGTGGATATGATCTATTGTGCTGTAGCCACTCCTGAATCCAGCTTGTTCTCTCGGTTGAGCCATGTCCAGTGTCACCTTCAAGCGGTGTGAAAGAACTTTAGTGAAGATTTTATAAACTACTGATAGGAGGCTGATAGGTCTGTAGTTTCCGAGATCCTCAATGTCACCTTTCTTATGTAGCAGGATCATTGTAGCGGTGTTCCAATCCTCAGGAATCTTTCCTTCATTAAGGCATAGAGTGAAAATTTGGGCGAGTACTGTTTCGATTTCTCCACTTGCTTCTTGTATGATGTCTACAGTAATTCCATCTTCTCCTGGAGCTTTTCCTCACTTCATGTTCTTGATTGCATGTGCAATTTCTGCTGGAAGGACTGGAGGAACTCTGGTACTGGTATCTTTCATGATGTCTGGAGTGCATGTATCATCCCTTTCACATAATTTGGAGTAGAAATCTTTCACTCTTGTCAAAATTTCGCCTCTATTTCTTGTTACAGAACCATCTTCTTTTCTCAGTGCCATAATCTGTTTTCTTCCCTTACTGAGATGTCCCTTTGCTATCTTTAGGCTTTGGTTGTTTTCAATTGCTTTCCTCACTAGTTCACAGTTGAATTTCCTTACGTCTTCAGTGATACTTTTTCTTACTGTCTTGCATAGCTCTATATATTCCACTTTGGAAGTCACATCTTCTTTAGTTGTCCTCATCTCTCTTCTTTTTTCATCAACATTTTGGTTTTTCCTGATAATTTGTTCACATGCAACTTGTTCTTAGACCCAGCTAATTTTGTTGCTGTTTCCACAAGAGCTTTGGTTACCTTTCTGTTAACTTCAGAGATGTCCACTTCTTCCGATGTTAGGCCTTCTAAAGCAGAGAACCTGTTCTTCAGTTCTAACTTGAAGGTATTATGGTGTTTTTTAAGGTTGGTTATGTCAATAGATTTTGTTTGTCTTATGAGCTTGCCACGTTCAAGTTTAGTGTTGAGGTGCATCTTACATCTCACCAATCTATGGTCACTACCTGTGTTGAACTTGTTTAGCACACTGCAGTCTTCTATGACGAATTTTTTGTTACACATAATAAAATCAATTTCACTTGTCGTCCCATTTGGATGTCTCCATGTCCATTTCCTGTGTGGCTTTTTCTTGAAGAAGGAGTTCAAGATGAAAAACCCTTCTGCCTCTGCAAACTCAACGAGAGTATTTCCACGCTGGTTTCTGTTGCCATGACCGAATTTACCTACTGAAGTTTCATTCTGTTGCCGTTGCCCTATTTTTGCATTGAAATCTCCCATAATTATTTTCAAGTGCTGCTTACCTTTATTATTTAGACGACAAATTTCCTCATAAAATTCTTCAATTTCTTCTTCAGGATGACTTGTGGTGGGTGCATAAGTTTGAATAATCTGAGCCTGGTATCTTTTCGAGAGTTGGATAACAAGTCGTGCAGCTCTGTCAGAGGAACTTTCAACTTCTACAACTTTATCCTTCAGTTTCTTGTTTATTATAAATCCAACACTACTAGTTCTGCCAGTATCTGTCCCACGATAGTAGAAGAGATGTCCACTTTTCAGTTCGATGAGATCTTCTCCTTTTCTCCTTACCTCATTTAGCCCCACGATGTCCCACTTGATCCTTTGTAGTTCCTCTTCCAATTCAAGAAGCCTTGAATCAGAAGATAGGGAGCGTCCATTGTAAGTAGCCAAGGTCAGCATCAGATGGCAGCCTAGTCCGGTCCTCCGGGGATTCTTAGCACCCTCTGCCTTCATGTCGCACTGGCCGCTGCCTTGGCCAGGTACATTCCAGCTGCCGGAGACTGAGGGCCAAGATTTAAGTTGTGGAATCATTTTGGAGGGGTTTGGCCATAACTCACCACGCTGGCCAAGCGGGTTGGTGAGTGTGGGATAGAATTTCCTCTAATCCCAATGGTATAGTTATACCGCTATGGGCGGTCGTCAGAGCCCCTTTAGTGGGAACAGGATGCACCACGAGAAGGCTGGGTTGACATTTGTCAAGGAGAGGCTGTGGTGTTACGCATCACCTGACCTTACATCCCGGTGTATATATATAAATATATATATATTATACATACAGCGGTTGCTCTGGCATTTTTTAAATAGTTTTCTCCAAATATAATCCAAAGTCACCAATTATTATTATTTTTTATTGGGGGTTTAACGACCACCATGAGCAACTCATTGGGCTATAAGTAGTCGCGCGTCCCTAATTTAGGGTCACTGGTTCAAGGGAAGGGAGAGATCCAGTGATCCAAGACAAACACAACACCCATGCTTGACTGGGATTCGAACCTGGACCCGTTTCCGACGAATGATCAGAAGCCATCGCTTAGACCACCGGGGTGGTAAAAAAAATTTTCACTCTTTATTGAAAATATAAAAAACATATAGTGTTATAATAATACAAAAGCAATAGGTTGTAGACTATAATTAAGCATCAAAATGATGCTGTAGATCCCAAGTCCTAATAGAAAGAAATATAGACACTTATTTTCAGTTTTGAATGTATTTCTACCTACAGTATTTGTAAAGAAAGAATTATTGGCATTATAAATTTTAAAATTAATTAAAAAGTTGGGTATTGCATTTATTCTGTGGCTTTGTCCTAAAAGGACCAGTGCAAAAAAAAAAAGCACAGACATTGAAAATTTGCACTTTATTAAACTACATTCATATAATCATATTATTTGCAACTTCTTCGGCAATAATTACCAATTAAGTGCACTATTTTATGTGCAAGTCAGTAATGACTTCACAAATAGAAAGACCAAACTCACCTCAAAGGTCTTGTCTTCTTTCCTTTAATACAGTTCATGCACGTTATCGTGAAACATTTGTTATGCAGCTGGCCTTTCTGGGCCGAGGTTTTCTACGCATCCGCTCGCAGGTTGTTGTTATTATTCCTCAGGACATGACCATTCTTATTTTCATTCCTAGGACACTACCACATGTTAAATTCAGACTGCTGTTTGACGCGCATAATATGTCGTCTATACTAATTGCATACTCACTTATGTGTGAGTGTTGTCGACCTTTCTAAAAATGGTACTCCATTCCACAAACACACACATGCCAAATAAATACTCTTATATCACACCTATATTCAGAATATTTATTTGGTATATAAGTGTGTGTTTGTGGAATGGAGTACCATTTTTAGAAAGGTCGACCACACTCACACATAAGTGAGTATGCATTTAGTATGGACGACATATCACGTGCGTCAAACAGCAGTCTGAATTTAACATGTGGTAGTGTCCTAGGAATGAAAATAAGAATGGTCATGTCCTAAGGAATGATAACAACAACCTGCGAGCAGATGCGTAGAAAACCTCGGCCCAAAAAGTCCAGCTGCGTAACAAATGTTTCTCGATAACGTGCATGAAATGTATTAAAGGAAAGAAGCCAAGACCTTTGAGGTAAGTTTGTGAAGTCATTACTTTCATATAAGTTGTGCAATATTGGTTAGTGGTTCACATCAAAAGATAACAAATCCACAAATATGATCACATTTGAAAGATTCTATATGAATTTCAAAATATTCTTAACACTGCCAAAGCAAAATTTGACATGATGTCTAAGCAAAAACAATCTGCCGCCCCGGTGGCGCAGTGGTCTAAGGCGTTGGTCTGTGATCATTCGTCCGAAAGGGGTCCGGGTTCGAATCCCGGTGAGGCATGGATGTTGTGTTTGTCTTAAGGCACTGGCTCTCTCCCTTCCCTGGAACCAGTGACCCTAAATTAGGAACGGGCGACTGCTTATAGCCCATTGAGTTGCTCACGGTGGTCGTTAAACCTCCAATCAAAAAAAAAAAAAAAACAATCTTTAAAGATTGTCAATTTAAACTATCTTTAAAGATTGTTTTTGCTCTGACATCATTTTGAAAAAAGATTATTGCCATTAATTTTGCCAAAACTTTTTATCCATCGCCCAGACGATTTTTTTTCGCAAGTTGTTAAGAATGTGATCAGTAACATGACCCCTGTGTGTGTATATACACATGTATGTACTGTATATATAAGTATTAGTCCTTTTTGTTATCATATAGCACAGTTGTTGGCTAGCCTTCCTATCATCAGAGCATCAAGTACAGTAAAACTCGCTTAAAACAAGGTCGGGTGCATCGAGCCCTCGGCTGTAACAGCCAAAAAGTGCTGGTCCTGACAAAATTACCTTTAACCCAATGATAAATTAACTGTTATGACGAAAATGGAAATAAAAGCAAACCTGCCTATAATGGCCATATCAAGTCTAAAAATGCTTTTCTGAAATCTGGTGTAATATCATACATACAATAAAAATACACAGTTTTCTCCAACTTTTTCTTAGAATGCAGTGCTGTAGAGAAAAATTAGCTTTCATTCAGTTCAGTGCACCTTGCTTCCCCAAAGGGGAATAAGATTTAAGGCTTAAATCTACAGAGAACTTAAAGAAAAAGAAGAATGTAGTGCTTTAATCTCTTAGATTAATTGGCATATTATGGGTGCATGTGTATTAATACGAACAATACTTGAGTAAAAATATTTATCTTTACAGGCACTCCACACTTAATGACCGAATTCCGTTCCTACGACTAGGTCATTAAGTGAATTGGTCGATAAGCGAGGAGCTTAATTGTTTTTATTTATTCTGAATAAAGAAAAGGTCTAAAGGAAACTCCAACTTGATAACATTGCTTTAATTTGCATCTCTGACATATTACAGAACATAAAAATACAATCAGCAAAAATTATAAAAATGATATACCGAAAAAGAAAATTAAAGTTCATTCATAAAAAAAAAAAAAAGAGACATTCAGATTACTATTTTAGTCTACTCAAATCCTTCAAAGTGTGGTAGTGGTTCGAGGTCATCGGAGTTATCAGTAATGTTATCAGGAGCTATAGAGGGCCCAGGTAAGGGAGATTACAGCGAGGAAACAGAAGTAGGTACTTGTAGGGGTGGGAGTCCTGGGTGTAGCTTTCTAGAAGAATCTCGTTATTGTGATCTGCTTTGCAAGTTTCTTTTTTCTTCATAAATTTTGCAATATCATGGTAAAAGTTCATTCATTTGCTTTTCCGTTTTTGGGAACTGTTCAACATTCAGATCCATACCCTAGAGTTCTAATATAGCCACATTCACTTTTGAGAACACACCAGCTAACCCCTTTGTAGTGAACTTTTGCACTTCTTCCATTCTTTCCTCTTCTTCCAAGTGCTGCTGCGCTTCCAACTCTATTAAATCTTTGTTAGTTAGTTCTCCCTCGACATATTCCACTAATTCTTCAGTATCTATCACTTCGGCATCTAAATTAAGCACGTTAGCAAGTTCCACAATTGTTTTATGAATGACATCAATATGCTCGTCTTTGTCAAACCCTTCAAAATTACACAGTATTCACAAAATGTTTTAGGCAGTTTTTCCATATGCCTTGCATACACTTTTCTGTCACTCCCTCCCAAGCTGATTCAATGTTCTTTATGCAATGTAAAATGTTGTATGATTTCCAAAAATCACGAAGGGTTACTTCATCACTTTCTGTTGCTGCTACAGCTTTGGAAAAAGTTGCCCTCAAATAGTATGCTTTGAAAGTAGCTACAGTCCATTGATTTTTGAGGATAGCAGTTGTGTTTTTAGGCAGATACACTACCTTTACATCCGGGTGTAGATCGTGTTTTGGGGCAGATACACTACCTTTACATCTGGGTGTAGATCATCAAGATACTGGAGGTGGCCTGGGTCATTATCAAGTTGATGGATAATTCTAAAGGGAGCGCCCTTTTTCAGACAATAATGCTTGACCGAGAGTAAGCATTATTAAGTTCTAGGGGGTGAGAGACTTCTAAAAGTTACAGGGCTTAAAATTCAAATTTGAAATGGAAGCGAGTCTCTCCACTTGTTTGTAATTTTTCATTCTGTTTAACTTTCATTTACGGAAGTTCTGCAAAAGCGAAATGCCGTTCCCCAGATGAAAAACGACCCTCCCCCACATACACAAACACTAATCCTTCGAAAATAAAACACTTCAGTTGTTGTTTTTTCATCGATCTCGAGTATAACCTAAATGTAGCGGAAATCCAAAGAAGAATCTCGTGCCTGATTCGCAACAGTCCGCGATATGCAAAATGAATGCCTTATGCGGCTACACATGGAAGCCGATTCACATGTCCATAAACTGATTGTTTCCGACATGAACAATGTATTCAATTGCAATTTTCAGAACTCTGAGCGGTCCATTTCTAACACACACATTTTTACAAAGGATACGCTTTTAATGTGCAAATTTTGGGAGTGGATCAAAGACAGACCCAAGATTTTATATTTATATATTTTTTTTTCTTAAAATTTCGTAAGGCAGGAGTTTAAATTTTTTGGAAGGAATTCCGCCATAACGCCCTGAATTTTAAATCCTGAGTTAAAGAAGGTGAGAGACTTCTTTGTAAGTTAAGACTGTTCTATGCAGAGGAAAATTAAACAAAAGTTAAATGAGTGACATGTTTTAAGGTTCTGAAAGGTGTTTTCAGAGACTCCAACTACTACAGATTCTCTGTAGTCACTACAGAAGTTGTTGGTCTGCTATGGATTACAAAAAGCATCAGATATACTACAGAAATTGAAAATCTGAGTGAAATTACCTTTTAAGGATGTGTGTAAAGTTTATTTTTGTGTGTTCAAGATTTTAACATTCATTCAACATTTTGGAGAGTGTTAATTGATGTTTTCAATATCATTTCATTTTTTTGTGATTTTTCAATATTTTGGATGTCTAAGCATCTCGGACCACGTGCAGAGTTATCATGGCCCATGGAATCCCGGAACCCTTACCAGATTTATAAAGTCCTTAATTTTTCGTATTTTTATTTCAAGTTCTGGAGCAATACTAGAAATCTTTCCTGCAGTGAATAAAATTTTTTGAGGGGAAAAAAATACACTGTTTTTCATTCTTCTTGGAGTTTTAAGACGACCATGGACAACTTTCAGTCTGTGTAGGCACTTACTATGTTTACTGTACTTCCATTGAAACATATATTGATTTTTGAGGTAAAAAAAAAAAATATTGGAACCACTCAGTGTTTCTCACAAAATGTTTTTAGGCAAAAATTCTTTTTTTTTTTTTTTATGAATCTACCCTGTCATTTTGCTGCTTTGGCAATTTTGTTTTTTGCAATGTGTAATACAGTTTTATTCATTACTACTGAAAAAAAGCTAAAAATCAGGGTACGCAAAACCACCCATCCTTGGCGGTCAAGAATTCATTGAAGACGATTAATTTCTGGACCACGATGTACGTGTGGACTGCCCTTTTTTCCCACAAGCTTGCAGTCGGATTGTGATTGGTACATTTTTATTTTATTTTATTTATTTATTTTTTGCCAATTTAAAATTTGTGCATGCCAATTGCCAGTTTTACAAAAGTAGGTATTCATTTAAGTGATTAGCTGTTCTTTGTTTTGGCAAAATAATTCTGCGGCGACACCCCCTTCCAAAATTTTAATGTACTAAGCCAATGTCCTGCTTTCTTATTCCCTCATATAGTTTTTCCCATGTGAATTTTACACCTTAAGGTGGGGATGGGGTAAGTATAGCGACTTTGCAGTTTTTTTCTTCTTCCTTGCTCTTCCATCAATCTCTGTTCCCCCAGTCATCCCTTGTTTAGTTTCATTGGTTAATACAGGAGTATTACACTGGTTAATACAGGAGTATTAACCAGTGCAACTAAATAGTTGCTTCTCCCCTTCTCCTATGACATCTCACACGTGTGATGCCTGCCATAATATCATTGGCTTCCCGTGCCATTACCTTTCTCCACATATTTCCTGGCAACCTTGATCTACCTAAAGCCTTTCAATTGAGAATTCTGTGTAACAAGATGAAACAGCAGCAAAGCATCCTTAATTTTTTTGCTAGTGGGAACGATGGTAATAAAAAGGTGAAAACTGTAGACAAAGACCAGAGCTCGCTCTTGCCTTGTAAAACTCTGAGTCAGTGTGACTCTTTATTTTCAAACATAAGAATCAAATATTGAAATTTGCGAGTCAAAATTTTTTTCACCTAGCAGACTCACTTTCGTTCTTAATAAATCCAAACCAGAAAGTAACTATTATCAGTGTCTTGCATTAAGTTTTATATTCTTACAAATAAATAATATAAACAAAATATATAAAAGGAAACAAAAATAATATCAAACATTAAGAATTATATATATCACAACTTTATTTACAGCATTCTACGAAAAGTCAAAATGTGTTCTGCACACCGTGACGTTTGTCATAACATTCCTGTATCGAAGGTCATGTCTACTCTCACTGCTGACCTTTGTCACATGACAAATTCCAAAGGTCAAAGGCACTCCCACAGCGGGACACATCACGGTGTACAGAACATGTTTTTGTATTTTGGTCTTCTGAAGGGGAAAATGCCTCGGGCGGGGGCGATTAACACGTTAGTCGATTTAGGGAGGTAATCCACTAAAACGGGAAAACTAGCAAAAAGGCAGAATGAATGCTAATTTCTATGCGAAACAGAAATTTCCATGGGCCTCGAATGCTTTTTATACTAAGAAAAAACTGAGAGCTGCAAGCAAGCGTTTTTTTTTTTTTTTAAGCGACTTGCAATTTGTTAATAGCGAGTCAAAATGCCTAAAAAATGGTTGATTTACACAGCAATTGCGAGTAAGCACGACCTCTGAAAGACAATGCATCAGATGATACCACAAAAATGTGTTCAGAAAAGAATGAAAATCATCATCAAACTTACGACAGAGAAAAGAGAAGACATACATTTCTGGAAATCTAGGAAAAAGAATTTCCGTGGGTGGCCATGAAGAAAATATATATATATTGTAAATGGTGCCTAGAAGCCCCTAACTTAGCCAATAAAAATTTTAAAATGTCAGCAATTGTCATAAAAAGTGAAAAGAAGCTGTTAGTGCTAAAGCAAATCCCACAGAAATGGCAATGGCTGTAGTTGTCATAAAACTGATGTAAATTGATAATGTCAAAAAGTATAACTTTTCGATGCTAATGCTTTAAAAGCAGGAATGAGTTTATTTTCTGTATGTACATATATAAAAAATATATATATTTTTATATATATGTACATACGGACTAGGCTGCCATTTGATGCTGACCTTGGCTACCTATAACGGACGCTCCCTATCTTCTGATTCAAGGCTTCTTGAATTGGAAGAGGAACTACAAAGGATCAAGTGGGACATCGTCGGGCTAAGTGAGGTAAGGAGAAAAGGAGAAGATCTCATTGAACTGAAAAGTGGACATCTCTTCTATTATCGTGGGACAGATACTGGCAGAACTAGTGGTGTTGGATTTATAATAAACAAGAAACTGAAGGATAAAGTTGTAGAAGTTGAAAGTTCCTCTGACAGAGCTGCACGACTCGTTATCCAACTATCGAGTAGATACCAGGCTCAGATTATTCAAACTTATGCACCCACCACAAGTCATCCTGAAGAAGAAATTGAAGAATTTTATGAGGAAATTCGTCATCTAAATAATAAAGGTAAGCAGCACTTGAAGATAATTATGGGAGATTTCAATGCAAAAATAGGGCAATGGCAACAGAATGAAACTTCAGTAGGTAAATTCGGTCACGGCAACAGAAACCAGCCTGGAAATACTCTCGTTGAGTTTGCAGAGGCAGAAGGATTTTTCATCTTGAACTCCTTTTTCAAGAAAAAGCCACACAGGAAATGGACATGGAGACATCCAATTGGGACGACAAGTGAAATTGATTTTATTATGTGTAACAAAAAATTCGTCATCGAAGACTGCAGTGTGCTGAACAAGTTCAACACAGGTAGTGACCATAGATTGGTGAGATGTAAGATGCACCTCAACACTAAACTGGAACGTGGCAAGCTCATAAGACAAACAAAATGTATTGACATAACCAACCTTAAAAAACACCATAATACTTTCAAGTTGGAACTGAAGAACAGATTCTCTGCTTTAGAAGGCCTAACATCGGAAGAAGTGGATATTTCGGAAGTTAACAGAAAAGTAACCAAAGCTCTAATGGAAACAGCAACAAAATTAGCTGGGTCTAAGAACAAGTTGCATGTGAACAAATTATCAGGAAAAACCAAAATGTTGATGCAAAAAAGAAGAGAGATGAGGACAACTAAAGAAGATGTGACTTCCAAAGTGGAATATATAGAGCTATGCAAGACAACACGAAAAAGTATCACTGAAGACGTAAGGAAATTCAACTGTGAGCTAGTGAGGAAAGCAATTGAAAACAACCAAAGCCTTAAGATAGCAAAGGGACATCTCAGTAAGGGAAGAAAACAGATTATGGCTCTGAGAAAAGAAGATGGTTCTATAACAAGAAATAGAGGCGAAATTTGACAAGAGTGAAAGATTTCTACTCCAAATTATATGAAAGGGATGATACATGTACTCCAGACATCATGAAAGGTACCAGAGTTCTTCCAGTCCTCCCAGCAGAAGTTGCTCATGCAATCAAGAACATGAAGCGGGGGAAAGCTCCAGGAGAAGATGGAATTACTATAGACATCATACAAGAAGCAAGTGGAGAAATTGAAACAGTACTCGCCCAAATTTTCACTCGATGCCTTAATGAAGGGAAGATTCCTGAGGATTGGAACAACGCTACAATGATCCTGCTACATAAAAAAGGTGACATTGAGGATCTCGGGAACTACAGACCTATCAGCCTCCTATCAGTGGTTTATAAAATCTTCACTAAAGTTCTTTCACACCGCTTGAAGGTAACACTGGACATGGCTCAACCGAGAGAACAAGCTGGATTCAGGAGTGGCTACAGCACAATAGATCACATCCACGTACTGAGAGAACTAATTGAAAGAGCGAGGGAATATGAACTTCCATTGTGCATGGCTTTTATCGATTATGAAAAAGCCTTTGATTCGGTGAAACCATCAGCAGTTACCACGGCTCTGAAATCCTGCGGTATTGAAGATGCATACATTAATATTATTAATAACATCTATGAAAATGCAAGTGCAAAGATTCGGCTGTTTGAAAATACAACACACATAAAAATTGGAAAGGGAGTGAGACAAGGTGACACCATATCTCCGAAGCTCTTTAATGCCACATTGGAAAATGTCTTTCAATCACTGAACTGGGAAAACAAAGGGATAAAGATTAATGGAGATTATCTAACCCACCTTCGTTTTGCTGATGACGTAGTCATTTTTGCAACTACCCCATCAGAGCTGCAGAGTATGATCCAGGAACTTGCTGACAAGAGTAAAGAAGTGGGATTAAAAATGAACTTTCAGAAGACAAAAGTGATGTTCAATGCTTTTACAAGAAATGAAGATTTATCGATTGATGGAGAAAAACTGGAGATAACTGATACATATGTTTATCTTGGACAGCAGATATCAAGTGAGGGTCACATTGATGAAGAAATTAATCGGCGTACAAAACTTGCCTGGAGAGCTTTTGGAAGAAACAGCATAATTTTCAAGAGCAATATGCCATTATGTCTTAAAAGAAAAGTGTTTGATCAATGCATCCTTCCAGTGCTTACGTATGGTGCAGAGACGTGGACCTTAACTAAAAGAGACATACAAAGGCTGCAGACAACTCAAAGAAGCATGGAGAGGTGCATGCTTGGTATAACCAGGAGAGATAAGAAGAGGAACTCGTGGATCCGAAAAATGACGAGAGTGGAAGACATCATGATCAGAGTTAAATCCCTGAAATGGCAATGGGCTGGACATACTGCCAGAAGGACAGACCATAGATGGACAGCCGAAATTTTAGATTGGATTCCAAGGGACAGGAAAAGACCCAGAAAAAGACCACATGGGAGATGGGTGGATGAAATTCGTAAATATGCGGGAGTGACATGGAGGAGACTGGCACAAGACAGACCGTTGTGGAGGAAACTTGGGGAGACCTTCGTCCAGCAGTGGATTGATAATGGTTGACAATGATGATGATGATGATGATATATATATTTTTCGGCAAAGTGACATTTAAATTCTGCGTAGTTATGGTGTTTATACGAGTCTGACAGGGGTACTTTCAAAGGAGGATGAGTACATTTTTAGACAAACTGCCCTCAAGGATGGGTAACATTTCTGAGATTTTTCATGCCCTGCTAAAAATAATGGATTTTTTTGTGTGTGTTTAGTACTGAAAATTTTCAATCAGGGTTGGAGTCTCCGCATTTTTATTAACATCCCCACCAGCATTATGCATAAATTTTTTTGCATTCCCAACATTTTGTTGCGTTAAAATGACATTTAGGAAAACAGGATTTAGGTTGTCTTTCTGTTCATCTTCCTCCTGCAGGGAAAGGTACTTTCCCTTTAAAGTGTTGATCTGGTGAAATTTTCTTCTTTCCTTCAGGCAGAAAGAACTGTACAAGATTCCAGACATAACTCCTTTTGTCTTCCGATCATCAGTTTTTCTTATGCCGAAGTCTTTTCTGCTTCTAACCAGGATTGGATCCAGCAGCTTGCCTTAAGGGAGGGGAGGGCAGTTTTTTGGTCTAAAAAAAATTATACAGAATGTTTCTTCACACACACAGATTGGCAGGACTGCCTCTCCCTGGTATTTGCACAGCTTTTTTAAAACTTTTTCCATAAAAAAAATTGTGCTAGATTTTTAAATCACGAAGTGATAAAAACAACTAAAACATCAGAACTACTTTTCTGATGTTCAGTGTCTGCTTTGCAAGCTCTGTGCTTTTTAAATAACAAGTCTGCATATAATCTTTAAAAATAAACTTGAGCCTTTTAATTCAGTCAGCTTAATTTAATAGAAATGTTTCCAGCTTGAATCCTTTGTAAACAATGACTGGAAATTCCTCGTTAAAATATTTGTTCATTCTTTCTCAGTGCACGATTCCCACTTTTGAAAGGAACTTCCATTTACTTCACTTTATTGACCTATTCCCGCACCATTCATTGTTTTTCTGGTGATTTTTTTGTCAGAAATTTGCGAAAATATTACATTAAACAAAGCACACCCATTGCTTTTGATTATCAGTCCAATTTCTTTTCTCAGCTTCCTCTGTTTCAAAAACTGTAGTTGCAGGGGTCGATCTAGGTTTTTAAAGATCATACTCATTTTGGTGAAATTCTGCCTATTTTTGTGTGTTGAGTAATTTTAATCCTATATAATTATTATTCTGGCAGTATTGTTTTATTTTTTCAGTTATTTTTTATTTATTTCAATTTATTCTCGTTCTATTTGTTAATCACGGTTCACACTTTCTAAATTTACAGGAAGTTATCTGTTTTGATGATTGTGTATGCAGATAGTTTATGCTCCAGCTGAGATCTCGCAAAATAATAATAGTAGTAATGATCACCATACTCCAGGTCGTATTAAACCAGGAAAGTCATCGAAGTTCAAAATTTTCAAGTGCTGGAGGAAGAGAAATAAATAAAATAACATTAAATAAAAAGCCGCTCATATGTCACAACCCGGTCCCCCATAAAGCGAAAGGTCAGCACCTCCCCCATCATGCTGCTTTTCATCATATGTAAATATATTTCCCGGAATCCCGGCTGGTATGGCAAAGTTTAATCAGAGTAGGGATGGGCGAAAAATATCAGTGTTTTTGCAAGTGATAATAGATGCTTGAAACCAGGGCAAGATTTCATCTTTTTTGCTCACTAGCAAATTTTGCTAGTGACCAAATAGTTTGCTAGCAAAACATTTGCATGACTAGCAAGTAAAACTAAATCACATCGTAACTTATTTTCTAATAAAGTTACACAGAAATTTAAATATGTGTATAAATATTTTGACTTACCTTTTTGAATAATGAATAGAATCTTAGATAAGTTTAGTGACTATCTTTATTATTAATTTCTAACAAATTCTCATACCACATGAATATATTTCACTGACATTCTAATTCAGATTTCTTCCCATATGGTTTACGCTCAGGGTGTCTGACTTTGTCATCATACCACTTTATAACTGCTGACCGTGGGTTAAAAATCTCTTCTTGTGGCCCTTCTATTTCAATTGTCATCAGAGCATTTAAAGTTTCAACAGACAAAGTGTTCCTCCAATCCCCTTGTATTCTTTTTAAAAAACTGAATCCCACCTTGCAACATGCAGTACTAAGTGGAAGTATCGCACAAATTTCTGCTAAACTTTTACACACTTCATACACACTTCATATCTGCCAACTACCACACAATGCTGTAGTTTCTACGGAATTAGTTGTCTGACTACGGAACTCACTATCAAAACTACGGATACTACAAATTTTCATTTTGTTTCAAACTTTTCTTTTGCTATTATTTTTATGATATACACGAGATTCTTACAGGGATTCGCGGAATCCCACTTTTTTTTTTTATTTGTCATCAGTTAGATCATTCTGAAGATCGATATTTGGGAGGGGGGGTCGTTTTCCATCTGGAGACTAAATTTCGTGCTTCAAAACTTTCGAACACAGTAATGAAACGGAGTAAGAAAATTTTGCCGTAATCGCAAATTTTTCTCCCAATGTTGTCTTTGTGTCCGCTTTTCTTGTTAAATATCATTTTATTGCATAAATGTTTGCATTTTAGCTTGAAACTGTGGAGAACAATTTGCAAAAACGGAAGTTGGCTGCTGCAAAATTTTTCTGTAATCTTCAGGCATGAAATTCTTCCGCGAATTCAAGGAATTCCGGCTTTTTCGTTATTATTGGAATTCCGTCTTTACGAAACTAGAAAACGAAAGGTCGACTGAATTCGGATTTTTTCCGTAATCATAATTTTTTTTTTTCTCTCAATGTTGCCTCTGTCGTGTATTATTGCTCATTAACATTTTACTGGATAATTATTTGTATTTCAGCTTGAAAATACAAGGAAAATTTCCAAAACCAGAAGTCAGACGAAGCAAAAGTTTCTTCCGTAATCGTTTACCCCCCCCCACGAACACGTTTCGTAAAAAAGCGTCTATCTATGCCACGCAATAAGGCTAGTTACTATGGATAAGACTTTTGCCAGTGTTGGCAGGCTATTTTCCAGTAACATTTTGGTTTGCTTCTTTTGGTTTTGTCTACCATCCGAATAAGTGGAATTATTCTTGCTTATTCATCACTGATCATTAGAGCGCAGTATTTGATGTATGCACGACTATCAAGACTTGTGGAAGTAGGCGATCGCTTCGCTTAGGGTACGACAGGAGTTGAGGACAAAGTTCGTGGGGCAAAAGAAGGGAGGGTGGCAGAGCAGGTGGTCAAACAACCGATCCATCCCAGAGCTCTGGGTTGCCACAGCAACCATTGCCGACGTCACGTTCAGTTTCTGTAATAGACCAATGAGGGCACGATGGAGAGGAGTTTCAATGTACGACAGTTTCCACTGGAAGGGATAAAAGATATGGGGAGGATAGGTATTAAGTGGCGAAAGAGAATCGCTGATCGTCGCTGTTTTAACAAGTGATAATAGAAACTGTTATGTAAACTTCGTGGATTAATAATGATTTTTGGTTACTTTAAATAAAGAAATTACCTTACTAGCAATATTTGCTACTGCGATTTTTTTCACTAGCAAATTTGATTTTTCACTAGCTATTTGCTAGTTGCTAATCGGTGAAATCGCGCCTGCTTGAAACTGCAAAAGAATATTTTCTACACAAAGTAGATGAATTTCTCTCTGCTGCATTCTTTTAGACAGGAAAGGAAAGGAATATATATAGCCTTATGTCATGAATTAGCAATTTTTTTGCAGTTTTGTTCAATGTTTTGTTGACAAAAATATTGTTTTTCTTGATGTTACAGGAACCATTATGTCCAATATATGTATATGAAATTGAGGTTTGAAACTACAAAAGCGTAATCCACTCAGCAATTTTTTGTGATAAGTAAACAAATCTCTTTTTTGTATTCTTATAGAGAAAAGGAACATCGCCTTTCCGTGTCGCGAATTAGGGATTTTGTCGCTGAATATCAAGTTCTTATCTTCAATGTTACAGAAGCTGGTACATTAAGGTTTCCAATGCATCAAGCATTTTAACAAATATTAATGGTTACTCAATGTTGAATTGGTGTGTTATCACTGATATAGTATTTAACGGCAATTAATTCACTGATGTGCATAACTGCTGCAGATGTGAAAGATGCGAATTCTTCAGCTCTTGAGTAAAACATCTGGGTTTTCACTGATACATCGAAAAGTTCCACCAATACTACCCATGAGTGAAAGTTTTGGGAATGAATATCCACAGATGTGCCCATTCCTGCTGCCGAATTAGCCCTAAAAAATGCATGCAAGGAAAAAACACTTCCATAATGCTTTGAGATTCCTTTCAGCGAGGTTTGTCTCAGCTGCTGCTAGTAATGACAGTGATTGATAGGCATCCGTCAAAGACCGTTTTACTGAAAACTGTTCATAACGACGAAAAAAAAAAAAAAGAGAGAAAGAACAGTTAAATACAACATTCAAGATGTCTCTCACACTAAAATATTATTCTTAAGATAAAATTTTACTGAAAGTTAAGATACCATCTCAGCAAAATATTTTTGTGAAGGTACCATTTGAGCTAAAAATATTTTTGTGAAGATACCATTTGAGCTAAAAATATTTTTGTGAAGATACCATTTGAGCTAAAAATATTTTTGGGAAGATACCATTTGAGCTAAATATATTTTTGTGAAGATACCGCTTGAGCTAAAAATATTTTTGTGAAGACACTGTGCAACGGTATCAAATGCTGCCTTTTAAATCAACCCTAAGTTGTTTTTATTTTATTTCTGTTCTGT
This sequence comes from Macrothele yani, assembly GCA_039090855.1. Classification (NCBI taxonomy): domain Eukaryota; kingdom Metazoa; phylum Arthropoda; class Arachnida; order Araneae; family Macrothelidae; genus Macrothele; species Macrothele yani. Next base: position 121,536,078 of record CM077009.1, on the reverse strand, counting down.
CTGTCTCTCTGAAGCTAGAACAAAATATTTAACCTGAGAATTCACAGCAAATTTTAATTATTACGAAAACTTTTACAAAAATCTGCTCATTTATTAGTATAATTTTGCAAAACTAAATGCATTAATTATTTACACCACCCCAATGGCACAATGGTATAAGCACTGGCTTATGACCATTCATCTGAGTTTGGTCCGGATTTGAATTCCAGTGACAGGCATGGATGTTGTTGTTTTTGTCTTACAGCATTGGCCATCTCCCGTGAAACCAGTGTCCCTAAATCAGGGACGGGTGACTGCTTATAGTCAATTGAGTTTCTCTTCTCATGGTGGTTGTCAAACCTTCAATGACAAAAGAAAAAAAATATTTACAGTCTTGGCCATTTCAATACGAAAAATCTGTTTGGGGTTGGTGCAACCACTCCCTTCCCCCGATCCACAGGTGCTCCTAACACCCAGGTTAAAGTTCTTTCTGTGACTTACAGAGACCGAATGTGCGCAAGAGTAATGGCGTCGGTTAATGTGCCTACTTTCCATCTGCAGAAGTGACACTTGCATTTCAAAATGTCAGATTGTTAAAATTTTTCCTCTATCCTGAATTTAATACATGAGCATAAGATTTAAGATATTTCTCTGTCTGTCAGCAGAGACAATATTTCCACTTCTAATTTTCAGCTAATAATATTTGGTGGGGGGGGGGGAGCTGGTAGAGACAAGAATATATAAGACTAAAAATGTCTTCCCTTACCTTCATCCATCTGTCAGTAAAAGCATTGGGCTGCTACTAAAAGAGATATAATTTTTTGCAGAGATGTTAAAACACAGAGACCACCAATCCTTCTACCTGACCTAACTTTGCCTTCAGCATTGGTTGTATGCTCCTTTTGTGGCCACCTTCATGTGTTTCTTTGTTGATATCAAGGTGTAACAATTTAATTCCCAGAATGCACCTGTAAATTGTGCATTCCTATTCACTAGCAGCTACTGTCACCTTCCAAGTAATCCCGTTCCACAACTATGAGTTTAGTTAGATGCTGGAACTCTGTTTCTCGAATACTCATGGTTCTTATACTCCTTGAAAACCTTAAAAAGTCCTTGAAAAGAAAAAGTTCATTTTCAAGTCCTTGAAAAACTTTTAAGACTGTAAATAGTACTTGAAAAAATATTTTTTAGGTGATTTCTGTATAGTAAAAATATGAAGCTGATCAAATAGTGCAGAACTTTCATTCAACTCAGGGTAGCGTGTGGGCAGCTGATACCTTGGCTATGACCAGGGGTGGGGAATTGCGCTCGCCCACTCGCCATCGGTGAGTGGATTTTCTGGCGTGGCGAGTGGATTTTAGACCTCTTAAAAATTGCCGCTTATAAAATATATAAAATAATAATATTGTAGGCTTTCACTATTCTTTTTTTACGCCTTAAGCTTCTTCATTTATAAGGCAGACAAGTATATTCTAATCCGAAACCCGAACTCTGATGTCATACCTCACTAGGCAGAAAAACATTCTGTTTTTTTAGACCGAACCGGTGTTCATTCACACGAAAGAGCGTGCAAAAGCGCGGAGCTCACGTCACAGATGCCTAGCAGTCGCTCAAGGCCAAGCTGAGTCGTTTCTGCTGCAGGTGGAATAAACCAGTACACACACACACACACACACCCGCAAAACATTGTGTGGCCGCAGGGAAGCGTGCATGGGATTAATCGTTGCTGACGTCCTGCCTGTTCGATGACATGGTACCTACGGCTGTCTTCTCGGAGCGCCAACTAAATTGTCTTTTGCCTGAATGCGCGTTTGAAACACAAAAACGTAAACAACAAGGTTTTGGTGGACAAAGGCTTCTGCAACATAAAAAAACGCAGTATCATTGAAAATCGGTGTGTGATCTCAATATGTTTAATTCCAAACAATCAACTTTATTTACATTTTTCCAATGTAATTCGTCCGGTAGCAATGTAACAGTGTCATGTGATTCATCCTCTACACCACGTGTTTTGGTTGATAGCAATGTGCTACAACTCGATCTTGGTTCTGGAAATGTTTTACTTGAAGATAGAAATGTTGCAAAAAATTGTGAAAAGCCACAGAACAGGAAATTTCAAGAGAAATGGATAGAAGAATTCCCCTGAATTGTTTATGAAGATGATCTTGCAAAATGTGGATTTTGCTGCAAAGCAGATGTGAAAGTCAATACATCTTGTAAGTTTTCACAGGGATTTAGTGGCCCTTTCAAACATGAAACTTTTAAATTCCATGATAAATCTGTGCAGTATAGGAAAAATGTTCATTTTATTGAAAATTCATCACAGCTTCTTGTTAGCACCCCATTGGCCAAATGCATTAAAAAGATGGATGAAAAGCTATTTAAGCAGCTCAAAGTATTATTCAATCTGAGCTACTATATTGCAAAAAACAATAAGCCATTTTCTTACTTTGAATCACTAGTCATGTTATCCAGAAAGTTAGAGGTTGATGTACAAAACCAGTATGCAAACAGAAATGCTTGCAGGGAATTTATTTCTTGCATATCAGAGGTTATAACAGAGTCTGTATTGAAGGAACTAAAGCAGTCCCAGTTCATTAGCATTATTTTAGATGCCTCTACAGACAAGGGCACAATAGAGGAATTGATGTATGCAAGATATTTGAAAAACGGTAAAATTGAAGAATGGTTTTTGGGACTTTTAGAATTAGAAAATAGCACATCTGAGTCCTATTTTTCTGCTATTGAGAAACAGTTTGCTTCTCTTGGTTTAAATTTGAAGAAAAATTCTTGGATTGATGGTATAGCAACAGATGGGGCAGCCAACATGGTTGGTGAAGTATCTGGTTTATGTGCCAAATTTAAAGAATTTTTACCACATATATTGTCTGTGCATTATGTTGCTCACCGATTGCAGTTAAGCATACTTTATACTCTGAAGAATGTATCGTGTTTAGTAACGTTTGACTCTATTCTTATTTTAATTTATAAATTTTATGGACATTCCAGTAAAAAAATCAAGCACCTGGAAAAAATAGCCAACTTATTAGCACAAATTTTTTTAAAAATTTAGAAATTGCACCAAATTAGATGGGTGGCATCTAAAGTAGGAGTTTTGAGAGCAATTTTTCATGACTACCAACCAGTTGTGTTGCATTTAGAAAATGAAGCTAATGAAAAACAAGGTAGCAAAAATGCAGAAGGCATAGTAAAGAAAATAAAAATTTCAGATTTCTGGCAACCCTCAGTTTTCTCCTAGATTTTCTTCAAATCTTTAAAGACTTGTCCCTCGTTTTCCAAAAACAGCATTTGCTTTTTTATGTCAAGTCAACAACAAAGTTTTGAAAGCAAAAAAGAAATTAGAAAATTTGCAGAAAGAAAGGGGAAAATATGAAGAACAATTTTTTAGCTCCTATAATGGAGAAACTTACAAAGATGTAGTTCTGACAAATGTTGCAAATGGGAAGAAGCTCTTCAAATCTGACAGAAATACTATGATAGACTTTGCAAAAAAATATTTATTGGAAAGGTTTTGTGACATTAATTTTCCTGTAATCACTTCAACATATGTTTTTGACACATTCACTTGGCCCACTGGAAAAGATTAGAGTGACTTCGGAGACAATGAAATCAAAATTATCTTGCATCATTTTAAGGAAGTAATCAAACATAAAAACAATGAGAAAGATATCGAAAAAAGTGTGGTAGATGAATGGTTTGACTTCAAAATAAGTAGCCAGAACTTGAAAGTTGATGAACTACTTTTAAAGATTACTGAACATAAGGAGAAGTTTTTTTAGATAAGCCAGTTGTTTTCGCTTCTTTGTGTAATACCAGCATCAACATCAATCTGTGAAAGAGGCTTCAGCCAGATGAATCTTATCAAAAATCACTTAAGGACCTCATTAGTCAACAGAAGTATGAACAGTCTCCTAAATATATGCATTAATGGGACATCATTAGAAAATTTTGATCCAGCAGACTCTATAGATAAGTGGTACTTTGGAAGTGGAACAAAGCATGTACAAGGACATAAAAGAAAATTTTGTGATGCATTGATGTAAAAATTTAAAAGAAACAAAGCTGAACAATCACTATTAATTAGGTATGAAATATTTAATTATAAAATAATAATAAATTGGTGTCATTCATCTCCGTTATAAATCAAAGGTTTCATGGGGATTTTTTTTAATCTGGTATAGCGTATATATGTATTTGTATTACATAGGGGCAGAAATTCAAAATTTATGTCATATCCCATCTCTGTACACTGTTGTCATAATGTGCCTATATCGCGTCTTCTTGGCTAGTGGTAAAAATCCCTGGCTGGTAAGATTTTCCCGGAAATCCCCACCCCTGGCTATGACATCACTATGGAGTAAAACGTCAGCCATAAGAGTAAAATAAGTGGAATGATGTATTTAGGAATCGTGATGGGCTTCTATTGACTGGGTTCTTGCCGGATGGTGAATACGAAATAATGTACCCTTTCAAAATATTCCACAAAATAAAATGATTTTGAAAAACACCAAAACAGAGGGACAATTCAAAATTAATGAAATAAACCAACACAGATGCAGGGAATAACAGGCTGGTCATTGAAGCAGCCCATTCCAACTAAGTTTAATGGTTTGAACTTGCTAAAATACCTACTTACTGAACAATTACTGACTGCACACATATATGATAATTTGGTTTCAAAAAGTGCTTGAATTTATTTTGCTTGGAAGAGTATGATCCTTGATATTCTTAGGTCACATCGCACTGCATGCAGTGCTGTAGTCGTAAAATCAGCAGAGGGTATACTATGTGGAAATCCTAAAAAAGCAGAAGTTATACTACATAGATAAAAAAAAAAAAAGCATGGTACCCTCGTTGGGGTACCGATCCTTTTTTAACAATTATGACTATGAGCTCTTTTACCGATATGAATAAAGTATCTTCTCCTGTCAATTATGACATGTTGAAGAGCATGCACAAGATTATTTTAAGTTTTATTGAAATATATCCCATAAAGCCTGAACCACCCCGGTGGTGCAGTGGTCTGAGCGATAGCCTCTGATCATTTGTTCGAATCCCAGTGAGGCATGGATGTTGTGGACAGTTTCTGGCTCTCTCCCTTCCCTGGAACCAGTGACCCTAAATCAGGGGTGGGCGACTGCTTATAGCCAATTGAGTTGCTCACGGTGGTCGTTAAAACTCCAGTGAAAAAAAAAAAAAAAGCCTGACGAGATAAGTCCTTACAGCACTGTTCTTCTCTAGAAGAAAGTCTTAATCTACTATCTGTTGCTGATCGATTATTCATCCACCAAGATCTTACATATTTTTTTGGATTAAATCGTTCAATGGGCGGTCCATTTGAATTTATGAACATCAGGTTAGATACATTGGAGATTAACAAAGATGCTCTGAGATCGGTTATAATGCTCATTAAATTGAATCCTTGTTAGCATTCAGCTGTCGAACAAGGCAGAGTTGAAATCGTTCTTAATAGGGGTTTTAAGTTTCCTGGTACAACTTTGATGTTTTCAGTATATTCTCTCGGGGTCTGAATAGCTTCCATTTCATCAACATTAAAACGTCTACAGATTCGCCTTGTTTCTAGTTCTCCATAGCGCACATCATCTGTTTTAATATTTATTTGCTCTAATGAAGAAATATCTTAAAGAAGTTGTACACTTTCACTGTTTGAATCTGAACACAGTTTTGATTTCATCCTGTCAACCGTGTTTCAAAGAAACTGGTTTGGTTAATAGGTACAATTTTGTTGTTAGGAATCAATGAGATACTATTTTTAAATAATAATTCCTCGTTTGCTGCTAATGCTAAATGCGTTTTTCCCCAGGATTTTCTCCGAAGCTCTCTTTAATATCTTATGGTTCTTTTTAATAGATGTTTAGCTCTTGGCCGCAATGTTATTCGAGATTGAAGTTCTGTTGATAATATGGGAATTGAAGGTATACGCTATTCTGTCAAAAAAAAGCAGAGGATGTACGGCATATACCACCGTATTCCATCCACTACAGCCCTGACTGCATGTCAGAAATGTCTAAAAATCTTTGTCCTTCCATGAGAATTTTTATTTTCAGGAAGAGCCAGAAATCACAAGGGGCTAAGTCAGGTGAACAGGGGTGAATGATCCAATTTGGTAATTGCCTTTTTTAGCCAGGAAGTTGTGAACACTGAGAGCATCCTGGCTTGGGGCATTGCCATGATGGATGATCTACTTGTCAGGCCACAGTTCAGCTCTATTCCATTGAACAGAATCCTGTAACCTTTTCAGCACCTCTAAATAGCATTGTTTGGTTGATTGTCTCTGTTTAATGAATTTGTGATGAACTATCCATCCCTTGTGACCAAAAAAAACAAACAAGCATAGTCATGAATCTCAAGCGTGGCATGCATGTTTTCGCTCTTATGCCACTCAAGAGACTTTTTCATAGCATCCTCTCACCGTATGCCATTTTCCATAGTTCTAATGTTTCGGTCGGACTTTTACTAATCTTCATACAGAATTTGATGTTAATGTGCTGCTCCAAATTTCTATAATTCATTTTTTTCCTCAAAACTCACACACAGACTTGCATTGCTTTTTCAGCTGTTCACTCATGGATGGCTTTACTGGTCTGTGGTTAATGCACACACACTACTTAAAATATGCCTAGTCGCACATGATTTTGCCCGCAGTGCCACCATTCTCGTAATAAAACTGTCATACCTCATATATATAAACAAAAATGTGTGCCTCTCAGAGTTGGAAAATAACAGCACAGTTTTTTTTTTTTTACTGCTTACTAACTCTACAACAAAATGGCACAATAAAAATACTAAAATTGTGGTTGTTGGCCTTGGTGCAATATGCATATTGCTACTAGGCATTTATAGTGAATTGTTATAATAAAAGAAAAAAAAAACTAAAAAAAAAATCACTTGAAATATTATTTGCTGTACTTAAAGAAAAAAGAAAGCATCAACTATTGTTACAAAAAAAAAAAAAAAAAACGCCGCCCCGGTGGCGCAGTGGTCTAAGGCGTTGGCCTCTGATCATTCGTCCGTAAGGGGTCCGGGTTCGAATCCCGGTCAGGCATGGATGTTGTGTTTGTCTTACGGCACTGGCTCTCTCCCTTCCCTGGAACCAGTGACCCTAAATTAGGGACGGGCGACTGCTTATAGCCCTTTGAGTTGCTCACGGTGGTCGTTAAACCTCCAATCAAAAAAAAAAAAACCTTGTGCAAAAAAAAAGCAGTATAAAACAAGTGATGACGCTTAAAAAATTGCTTTTTTCCCCACGGATTGCGATAAGCCATCCCAAGCAGCTTGAATCTTCTCACGTAGTTCCTGCCGATTGTGTGGTAGGGGTGGAGTGTGGATAGCGCGTCCAATAGCATCCCACACATTTTCAATCGGCGATAGGTCTGGAGATGAGGCTGGCCATGGCAGAGTGTCAGTGCCTTGAAGGCAGGCTCTCGAGACAGCTGCTGTATGCGGACGAGCATTGTCCTGTTGGAAAGTCGCACCGGAGAGAGCGTTCAGGACATCATTAACGTAACGTTGGGCTGTCAAAGTACCAAAGGCTGTTTGGTATCTGAAACAATTGCACCCCACACCATGACACCAGGCCTCTTGGACGTGTAACGCTTGACAACAAACCGCTCATCCTTGCGCTGACCACGGTGCCTTCACACACGGATTCGTTGGTTGTCTCCTCCAAGACAAGAGCGGTCACTGAAGATCAGCCGCTGCCAGTCTGAGTGGTTCCATGACAGTCCGACAAGACTCCATTGCAGTCTTTGGCGGCGATGCAACGGTTTTAAAGGCAGACGTCGTAACGGCAGACGTCTGTATATCCGCAATAGTGGCAGTTGAGTCACTCCGCGCATGTCGGACAACCCGTTGGTCATCTCCGTGATTCGTCTGGTCTCCCAGACCCTTCCTGTCACTGCCGCAAGGGTAATATCCGCACGACAAGTATGGCCCGCAATACAGCGACAAGACCATCCCGCTTGCCTGAGCCCGCCGATAAGGCCCTTCTCGAATTCCTCCGACTGCTGGAATTGGTTCCGAACTTTTCTCCGATGCATACTTTACGTGCAAAGGATGCAACGAACACAACAGCACGAGTCAGAATGGCAAGCACGCACAACGGGACGACCCCTCTTTGCTTGCGTCACATGTGCGGCCGAGCGTGATACTTGAATCATTTGCATGTCTCACGATGTCAAACATACTCACCAAGTTTCATTCTTGTCGGTTGCTTCCTTCTGGATGCAACTATTTTTTTTTATGTAGAGTGTGTAAATAAAATGTCTACCTCATTCTATGTGGTTAAGTATGATTTCAGCAGGTGGCGTTTGGAAATCTCACAATCCACTGAAATTATATTTCATAATACGGGAGAAGGTTGAGAGGAATTTAAAAAATATTTTGCCCCGGAAAAATTTTAGGTCACCTTACGCGACTGCTTACCATTTAAGAAAATAACGCAGAATGAATAAAACAACCGGAAACATTACTGTAATAGCCATACATTACAAATCGAACATCACTCAGAGGATTCTTCAAACGAACCAGCCCTCATTCTGTTCATAATCTAACAAACTTGTATGTTTTCTGAGGTGTCAATGTGAATAAGAATAACTACATCCGTCGATTTTTCAATTGCATCTGGCAAACACCAGCCCGTATAGCACAATAAGGTTTTCTCGTGGTTGAAATTTGGTTTGGATAGTTGATTATTGGTTCACGGATGGTGTAAAGTGTTTTTTTCAACGTTGATTTATGGTTAACAGGCGTACCTTGAAACTAGTGTTGTAAATCATGAAAGAAATACGGGATTACGCCGTATAATACAAATTTTGAAGGTGACAAACCGATTTTTGGCATTCTAGCGAATCCTGTGATGGTTATATTCAAATTAATCGGAAACTTGAAACTTGGCGGCTCTGGGTTGTGTAGTGGTTAGCATACCCGGGCGCTATCTGGGAAACGCGGGTTCGAGTCCTGCTTCAGGACGATGAAAATTTTAAAGTTTTCGGATATTATCTGACTTACCATCTTTGTCACATTTATGCCAAAAATCGGATTGTAGTTTTGGAAAGTGTTTTAAACGTAGGTATACAGTTGACGTGTGTGTGTTAAAATCGTGAAAATTTTAAAAAGGTTTTTAAACGTTGATAATCATGCTTACCTTTCAGCACCATCTATCAACAAAAACTGAAAACTGATGATAAACGCAACTATTGTTAATAGAAGGTAGTAACTTTTTAAAAATAAAGTACCAAATTTTTAAAAGAACATAAGTTATCTGTTGAAAGACTCGCAAAGTATTTTGGCAGACGTTATATACTGCTAGACATAGAAAGTGCCCCACCCAGAAGGAAGTGTGCTACAAACATGCAAATCGCAGGGCGGGTTTACCTATTTGAGATATGCAAATGATGTTAAACTGGAGCCGATGACGTCACACGTTCTTGAAACAAAAGTGCAAGCAGCAACAGAGGTGGTAATGTGTAGTCGCAGGTGGAAGTCCCGCGGACGTCTCAGATTTGTTTGTGCTGGGAAGCTGTTCAGGGAAGGCCAAAAATACCGGTTACACGCCATCGGCAGGTTTATCGCCATTTGGATGCGTTTCAGAGAGAGAAAATTGTAGGCTTGTGTGAAGCGGGCTGGTCTACACGTCGTATCGCAGAACATGTGCAATGGCATGCACGAACAGTTGGACGCTGTAGGCACCAGTGGCTACCGGAAGGTTCGTAGTGCGTCGGAGCGACAGTGGTTCAGTCCAACAAACGCCAGCACGCCTGGACAAGCGGATTGTTCAACACGCTCGTGCGTCATCTAAAAGCATTGCAGCCGATATTCGACGTGCTGTGTCATCGGCCATGGACGTCGCTACAACGGCCCAAATTGTAAACAGAAGGCTACATGTGGCAAACATGCGCAGTAGGCAACCGTTAGGTCGACTGTCATTGACGGCTAGTCATCGCAGCGCTCCTCTGGCTTGGTGTGAAAGTCATGCGTACTAATGTCATGAATGGACTACTGTTGTCTTTAGTGATGAATACCGTTTCTGTCTGGGTGCTGACGATCGACGGATCCATGCGTGGCTGCACTCTGGTGAGTAAACGGATCCTGGTTTAGTTCACGACCACCCATCGCCCGTCAGGCAGTCATTATAGTATGGAGTGCTATTGCGCGTGACAGTGGGTCACCTCTTGTCCGCTGACATTATACGATTTCTTACAGTCCTATGTACTCTGTTATGTCATCCTTCTTATATCCAGCCTTTAAACCTTTGCTATAAATATTATCAATTTCTTTATTATTTATCGAGTCGGGTTTGCATACCTTAGGCACTCTATACGCAGAAAGTTTTTTCTCTTTTGGGTAGGGCGACTCAGGAGGGACAAGGTTCGGTACTGCGGTCGGTTTATAATAAACCTTAAAATCGATTCTGCCGCCCGGGTGGCGCAGTGGTCTAAGGCGCTGGCCTCTGATCATTCGTCCGTAAGGGGTCCGGGTTCGGATCCCGGTGAGGCATGGATGTTGTGTTTGTCTTACGGCACTAGCTCTCTCCCTTCCCTGGAACCAGTGACCCTAAATTAGGGACGGGCGACTGCTTATAGCCCATTGAGTTGCTCACGGTGGTCGTTAAACCTAAAAAAAATCGATTCTTCGATAAACTCAGATTAGAACTAATAACTACAAAATTGACTTCATAAAGGAATCGGCAGTAAGAATGACGGATGAACAAGTAAGAGTTTTGGAGCATGGGCCAAAATATTGCCCTCCGTCGAAGCCTAAAATCAAACAGTTAATATCTGAGGTAGAAAGTATAATCTCCCAAGTTCCAGCAGAAGATCCGCAGTTTATAAAAAAAAATCGGTTTACAATTAGCAGGACGGGGTGCGGGAAATTTCCGGGGTTGGCATTTCTACTTTCACCGTAGTTTACAGTAAGAAACGGTCTTATAATTAGCAGGATGAGGTGGGGGAATTTCCGGGGATTGACATTTCAATATTCACCAGTGTTTATAGCAAAAAACGGACTTACTAATGAAGTAGCAGATTGACAGTGTGGGGAAATTTCCGGGGGTGGTATTTCCATATTCAGCGCAATTTGTATGTGTTTTGCTGGTGTATAGGACAAGTGGCCACCAGAGAACTGGCCCCGAAAGTTTTAAGGGGCAGTATAAAAATTGCGCTCTGCACTGCTCCGTGGTTACGTCTCCCGAGATTGGTTATATGACACCATAACACTTCCACAGTTTCGTATTTTCTTATTTACGATATTTTTCAAGGTCTACAAATTACAGCTAAACAAATTTCCTGCGGGTATGTGAAAACCCAGGAAACTTGTCGGGGTGGGGTGAGGGGGGTTAATACCCAAACTGTAAAATATGAAGGATTTCATCCGATTAGAAAATGTCCAGCATTTACAAGCTACAACTCGACACATTATCTGAGGGCATGTGCTGCCTCAGGAAACCCGCTGTCGGGCCATAATCCACCCCCGATAGGTTTCCTGAGTTTGCACGTATCCGAAAAATTTTAAGTTGTAGTTTGTAAACGCTGAAAATCTCCCGGCTGTGCTACAAATTCTTTATATTTTCAGTATTAAGCTCCCCCCACCCCCACCCCTTAGCCGCACACACAGGTTTGCTGCATTAGCACATGCCCTCAGATAATGTGTCGAGTTGTAGCTTGTAAATGCTGAAAATCTCCCGATCGGACGAGAAATTCTTCATATTTTACACTTTTGGTATGACCCCCACCCCCTCCCCATAGGTTTGCTGAGTAGGCACATCATGCCCTCATGTGTTGAGTTGTACGTAGCTTGTAAATGCTGAAAACTCCCTATCGGAACATTAATGCTTTATATTTTGCACTTTTGTTACCCCCCCCCCCCGACGGGTTTCCTGAGAGATAATTTGCAGACTTGTAGTTTGAAAACCTTGAAATCCTTTGCTGAGATGTAGATCATAAACATTTTTTTAAATCAAGAACTACATTAATTATCGCAATTAAGAAGATACGAAATTACGGAAACTTTATATGACTCAGATAACCAACCTCTGGGGGTCGTGGACATGAAGCGGTCAAAAACGCAATTTTTATACGACCCCTTAAAAATTTGTGGCCAGTTTTCCTACACTCAAGTTGTTTGGCTGCATCTTGTTTTAAACAGCGTGGAAATGGAAATGATGACCCGGAAATCTCCCCCACGTTTTATATTTTGTGTCAAATGCAATTTGTGCATGGTCCCTGACTGAAAAACGTGGGCCGCCCCGGTGGCGAGTGGTCTAAGCGATGGCCTCTAGAAAAATATTACAAACTTGACATGTTATGTAAATATTTAGTGCCTATAAGTAAAAGTGCAGCGTTATTAAAAAATCGCACCTTAGGGTCCTTTCTGAACACAACAATTCTCGCTTGGCTTACATAGAACGTTTTCCCGAAATCTGTTTGGAGTTTTCAATTCAATTCAATTCAATTCTCAGTATAGGCCATGAAACAGCAATCCTTATCCCCCCCCCCCGTCCCTTGAACTTCTGTGGCTTGTTGCCCGAAGTATGAACCGGCATGAAAATTCAGAAAAAAAAAAAAGAGCTCCTTCCCGTCGTTAGGCACCTTGGAAAAGAGCCACACATAATTTGGAAACTTCAAAAACTGCCACACATTCAAAGTGTTCCTCGGAGGCACAGCAATTTATGCCCAGCCCCTTAATGAAAAACGTGTGGCAGTTTTCCTGTGTGGCTGTTTTCCTGCACGCCCACCACACTAGGTAAATAATGAAAGTATGTCCCCCGACTCCCACCACCCAACATTCAAACAGTATGTCAAATCGACTTATTAGTATGCCCATGATGACAATCAAAACGCCCATCTCGGACTTTTTTCCCGCGTTTATCAACAGTCTCGGACTTTTTTTAAGTGGATTTAATTAATACTTACGTCGATGGAGTTTCCAATTCAATTTTCATTTTCAAGTGACAATAGTATTTTGTTGCGCATGTCAGATTTTCACAATAATTCCGTTAGAAAGGTGATGTGACAAAAAAGAAAAAAGAGAAAACTGTACGGTCCCTGAAGTTTGTGTGGCTACTTGCCGGTTTAATCTGTTGACCGGATGTTCGTTGTTGTTCCCGTCCTCCGAAAGCACAGAGCCTGCTGTAAATGTTTCTTTTTACAGTAGGCACTCCAGAAGTTAATCCTTAGTCACACATATATGCCACATGTTGGGGCTTGAAACCGCTCTGTAACAAAACGTTTGTCCTCCACCGCCTGTGCGGGAGGATTACAAAAATATGCCTTGCCTGTCGGTAAGTTATACAAAGGTTTCTTCCGACAGAAAGCTATTGTGGAACACATGAGATGCTTAGTCTTCAGGGCATGTTAGCAATCCAATTAGTTTCACCGTTCACACGGTAGAAATCTGACCTTTTAATGGTTTAGAAAGCTGGATAATTTGCGATTTCATAACAACAAAGTCGTTCTGCAAAAATAATAATAAATTAACTCAGTGGGCTATAAGCAGTCGCCCATCCCTAATTTAGGGCCACTGGTTCCAGGGAAGGGAGAGAGCCAGTGCCGTAAGACAAGCACAACATCCATGTCTCACGGGATTCGAACCCGGACGAATGATCACAAGCCAACGCTTAGACCACTGCGCCACCGGGAAGGCGAACGTTATTCAATTCATAAAGTTTACATGACACGTCAAGTTACTAATATTGTGCTTTTATCGTGGCACTAAACATAAAATTCATAACCCATAAATTAATATGTGCTTGAATAAAAGCGCAATATTATGAACTAGCCATTGCAATGCAAACATTATTAATATGAATAACCTTGTAAAATTGGGGAAGTCCCACATTTTATTATTAATGTTTTGTTCCTGAGAAAAAGTGTGACATCATTATTAACTTATAAATCTTACTAACATGGGTCACACATTGCTGATATGGCCCAGGACTTTGTTCATGTAACTAATGCCTGAGTAAAAGTGAAACATTTTTAACTTTACTAGTTAAGGGCCTAATGGTACTTTTGCGGGGCCCAAGGCGAAGTTTCATTGCATTGTCTAGGGGAAAAAACAACTCATATTTTAATAAAATCGTTACGTGACTAATGTATTCCGTACAGCCAACGACACACACACACACACGAAAAGCATCATAAAGAACATACAGGGCCCAATCCCTGAGCCCCCGTTTTCGGAGAAGTTAAAAATTACTTCTAAGTACACGAACAAATATAAGTATAATTTAGGCTAATAGTGGATTGTCACATTGGACATTTGTGCTGTTCAGTGAAAGATTTGGAGTTACCAGGGCCCCGAGCACAGCATCAGTAATTTAGGGGACCCTTCACTTTGCCCGTCATCCTTGAGAAATGAAACCTGTTTTTTTTTATGTTCAGTTGTAGCTTTAGGCAGGGCCTCATTTATACACTGTCATACAGGGCCCAATCCTTGAACCCCCATTTTTAGAGAGATTAAAAATTACTTCTAAGTAGACGAATACAATATAAATATAATTTACGCTAATAGTGCGCTGTCACATTTGGCATCGGTGCTGCTGAGACCCACTCGTATTTATGTTAGTAATGTCATTCAATAATAAAAAAAGAAAAAGTACGCAACTTTAGGGTTTCAACATGTGGTTTTTATTATTCTAACAATTAATTAAGGGGACACGTGCTGATAACTCAGAAATAAAATGAGTAAATGAATACACACCCGTACACACAAATGTGTTTATCGATAAAGAACAAATGTGTTTATTGCTGTTTAATGCTTTGTCATCGTGAGGGAAAATGATAGTCTCGAAACAGACCCGAAGAGTATCATGAAAACTAACCGAACCGCCGCGATCACACAAGGAAACACGTCACACGATGTTGCTTCCTTTCCGGAACAACATTTTCGCGAGAAAAACCTACTTACCTAACACGACCGAGCAGCCAGAGAGTTTCGTCATTTTACCCCCCCCCCCCCTTCCGTGACACCGTTCTTCCTAGCAGACGCCACTAGACAGGTTGTGCGGTGAAAGCAACTTACGGACAGCGGGAACTTAACATGGCGGCTCGCGTTCGCTGCCGTTGAGAGGGAGTTTACTTTGGAGCGCTAAAAAGAGATAAAAAAAGCTTTCTATTCCAATTTTTTTTGTGTGATGCTTCATTCCTCTGTTCTGAAGTTTGTATCCATTCCACTTTTAGAAGATTCCGTCAAGAAATAAAGGAGCAAAGTAAGGGAGAAGTTTGTTAAGTTAGAGACCACTGATACCAAAATAGCTTGCCACCGTAGCACGACTGGAAGCATATCACGTCAAATCTAATGTAAAGAAAAATGTAAAACTTACCGTTTCTATGAGACTACATACTTTAACATATGTATATACTTTTTTTCTCGAAATTTTTAACTGAACAATTTAGGACGCTAAAGTAGGTGTTTCATACCAACTACTCCGCGGCGGCAAATTTTAGGACAAACCCTTAAAATAGCTTGCCACCGTTGCACGACTGGACATATTCTTTGGACTGAAAGCATATCACGTCAAATCTAATGTAAAGAAAAATGTAAAACTTACTGCAAAAACTGTTTTTTCATTGATTGAATCCAAAAAATTTATGTCACAAAGCATACACAGCCACAACTCAACAAATAGAACAACTAGGTAGCCATGGTGGATTTTACGATTAATAACACGAATAGAACGAATGTTTCAGCCAATACGAGTGAGAGGAGACGAGGCCCAGGAAAGGAAAAGTGATGATTCAGAGCTGTAATGGCTGTAAACTCAGAACCCAACTCGCGGGGGGTAGTACTTCCGGGGAATGGAAATGCCGCTTTCGAGTAGTTTGTATAAATATTGTTAAGTGGTGTGAAGTTGGCTCGAGTGGTAATGTTACAGTGATTGATTGGAAACCGTTGGCTAGTGTGAAGTTGGCTCTCCTGTTTCTAATCGGTGAACCCCGTAGGATAGTGTTTTTGGGTGTGTCGTCGTTGGCGAAAGCGTTCTTGTTTCGTTGCATTTTGAAACCGCGGCTTGCTGTTTCCTCTTCTATTTTCGTTTCTTTGCCTGCTAAAGTTTTGCAGGCGGTTGATTCTTCCCATATCCAAGGTAGGATATTTGTCTTTGCATGCTCTTGTCTGTTGTGGTCTGTTGATTCGGAATGGGCCCTAGCTGCCGCCGGTGGTTCCGGCGGGGATGGGGGACTCTCATTCCTCCACTCCGGCTAAAAGAATGCGTTCTTCGCCGGGTGATGAGCTTCCTCAGCTGGGTGGTTTGCTAGTTTCAGTTAATGATTTTGTTTGTTCGATTCAATGGTCTCCTCAGGAATTGCTGCGTAGGGCATTTGCGAGCGGAGTGACTCGTGGTGAAATACTTATTTCCGCGACTTCTGGGAAGCTACCCAGAGTCCGTCCCATGTTGTTGAAGAGGTTCCTCGTGGACAATATTTCAATGCATGACTCGATTTCCGACGTTCAGTTTTTACGTTCGGGTGACTTATTGGTGCGTTCCACGAATCTCATTTGCTTGCTGGAAATTTGTCAACTTTCTAATTTTCTTCAGGTACCTGTCAAAACTCAAGTTCTTACTAAGCTTATGACAACTAAGTTTTTAGTTCGAGATGTGGACATTGAAGCCCCTGTTGATGAAATTGCTTCAGAATTGTCGGACCGTGGTGTGAACTGTCTTCGTGTTGTTCGGTTCCGACGTTCGGTAAATTACTCGAGGGTCCCTACTTTTTCGGTCCTAGTGGAAGAACTGGGCTTTACTAACCGTGAAACTATCTATCTGTGGTATTCCAGATGTGCGGTCAGACCCTTCTTGGATTCGCCTAGGCAGTGTAAAAATTGTCAGCGTTATGGACATCTGATGTCAACCTGTCGTAGTGCCGCTCGCTGTTCTCGTTGTGGTGAAGGACACGACTCTTCGGTATACTCGGCGTCGAGCTTCCAGTGCGTATTATGCAAGGGCTCTCATCCTGCTTCTGACACGAACTGCCCAATTTACCTCCAAGAAAAGCAGATCCTAGATATTATGGCTTCGAAGCATCTCAGCTATCCTGAAGCACGGGACTCTGTGCGTCAGGTCCATCAGGCCTCATATGCGGCGGCGGCGACTCAGGCTCAACTCCGTGTGCTTGCTCCTCTGCCTTCCCTCAGCTTCTGGACATTATCTCTAAACTCACCAGTAGATTGGACTCTTTGACGAATCTTCTTTCACCTCCTTCCCTGCATGCTGGCCCCACATCATCCGTTGCACAGGTGCCACAGGCTGAAATTTTGCAGAATCCTCCTACTACAGTTGCAGCGTGCCCAGCTTCTTCAGTACCTACTGAGCAACCTCCTGACACTGGCCTAAGCGCCGATGAATTCCTGGTATGCGAAGAATCTGTGGTTTCGTATGTGGAGTCTGCTGCGGAATCCGTCAAACTTTCTCACTCCAGAACCTTCTCGTGTCCTCCATGCGCCATGCCCTTCTCTTCTCGTCCAGCCTTGCTGTCACATCTGAAAGCTCATCGTGACGACGGTAAGTTTCTTTGTGGCATATGTTCCATGTGGTTCAAGACGGCATCTGGCCTAGCGGATCACTTTTCTCTTCATGAATAGTTGGTCGCTGGTCCAATGGAATGCGCAGTCTCTTCGCTCCAAAAGACCTTAGTTCACCGAAAGTTCTATTTTTGCTACAGCCACGATCTTGACTATCCAAGAATCCTGGCTATCACCTGGTATCTCTTTTTTCCTCCCAGGCCGTACGGTGTATAGAAGTGAATGGGGGACAGTCGGGGAGGGGGTGGCCTCCTAACTGCAATCAGGTCGGATATCTCTTCCAGATTAGTGGACATCTTCAGCTCGGATTCGAACGAGCAGCTTCTTGCGACGGATATCTTCTCCGGCGACACCACGCTCAGGATTATTAATTTATACATTCCCTCTCCTCCCCTCTCGGTGCTCTTGCTTGGACGGATCGAACAACTGCTCACTGATTGTTGTATGGTGGTTGGGGATTTCGATATTCATCACCCTAGCTGGGGTTCTGCTCCGAGCCGGGGAGGTACTGAGTTCGTGGACTGGCTTTGCTCGCAGGATCTTTGTCTCCTAAACTCGGGGACTTCTACCTTTTGCAGTGGGACAAGTTGTTCTGTTTTGGACCTCACCATGTGCTCTCCTCAGCTGGTTCCGTACTGCTCCTGGTCTGTGGATAGTGACCTCTACGGTAGCACACATCATCCTGTCATAACAACATTGGAGGCAGGGACGTTTGGCTCCCCTCCCCCTCCTTCACTGGGTCTGCAACCAGTTGCTTGGTCAGTGGCTTGGCCTTCTATCCAGAAGATTATCCGTGGTGAACTTCCTTCCACTCCTGACGGTGCCGCTCTGATCCTGGACCGCATTTCCCTGATTCTCCACGCTTATCGTCGGCCCAGCTGTCAGAGTAGACGTTGGTCTCCCTGGTGGGACTCTGATTGTGCTCAGCGGCTTCGCAAGAAACACCGCCTCCTTCGCCATGCCAAGTCATCCGGCTGCCTCTTTGCTTGGTCATTATATCGGCAGGAAGAACGGAATCTTCGCCACCTCCTCATTCTTAAGAGACGTGCCTACTGGAAGGCACAATGCAACGACACCTCGAGGCCAGGCTTCGTTTTCTCCCTCTTGCGCCGTCTGAAATCTCATGTTGGTTCGAGCCCGGATCACCAGCTGCTTCGGATTGACGATTTCCTTGTTGCTGATGCGGCGGAGCAGGCTTCGGCGTTTGGTGAACTCTTTTCCACAGCCCCTGGCTGTTCGGTGCACTCCTTTTCTATTGACTATGATGACTCTTCTTTTGAGATGGATGCGTTACTTACTGCCGGTGAAGTTGCCGGGGCTATTAATGGATCGCCCCGACGCCCTGCACCCGGCCCTGATGGACGTACTTACAAACTGGTGGAGGTGGAATTCGTCTTGGCTGGTTGACCTCCTTAACCTCTTTTGGTCTGCCGGCGTTCATCCTTCATGCTGGAAAGAGTCCTGGGTGAATCCAATAAAGAAGCCTAACAAACTGCTCTCGACTTATCATCGTACCGAATGATCACTCTCACTTCAGTTTTTTCGAAGATCTTGGAGAAAGTCCTGGTCTCTCGCCTAACAGACTTCATTATCTCTCATCAACGGATCAGCAAGCTGCAATTCGCATTTTTGCCAGGACGTTCCACATCGGCGTGCCTTCTGTCGATCCAACGTCATCTTCTGGTGGCTCGAGCTAGACATAATTATGTTTTTCTGGTGTCTTTGGACCTTCAGGCGGCATATGATTCGGTCTGTCATCCTGCTCTCCTTGGTAAATTGGCGTCTCTGGGTGTTCGTGGTCGTCTTCTCCGTTGACTGGCTGATTACCTTGCTCGGCGCAGATTTACGGTGTCTTCCTCCTTTCCGCAGTGTCGAGGTGTTCCTCAGGGTAGCTCCATTTCACCTATCCTTTTTAACTTACACATTGATGATGTGATAGATTGCTGTCATCCGAATGCGCATATGTTCTTATTTGCAGACGATATTTTTGTTTCCTATAGTCCAACCCGGGCGGCAGCACTTAGCTATATGCAATCCTCTTTGGATTCCATTGTTCAGTGGGCATCTTCCTGGGATTTACGTCTTTCTCCTTCTAAAATCTTCGCGGTTGACTTTTCTCATAAGCGCCGGTTGCCTGCCCCTCCTTTCCTGCTGGGCTCTGACTCAGTGACTTGGCAGTCCTCCTTCAAGATTTTAGGGGTCTGGTTTAACTCCTCCCTGACCTGGTCTTCACACCTCACGAACGTCAAGAAGTCAGTCTTCCGAGCCTTGTCTGCTGTTAAAGTTGTTTGTCATCGCCGGTGGGGTCTTGGCTTCCCCAACGCTGTCGCCTTTGTCGTTGCTGTGATTCGACCTATTCTGGAATATGCGGCTCCGGTCCTGTTCGCATCCCCCACCTATCTCTACGACGCTCTAGAAGTTCTGCTCAACCATGCACTCCGTGCAGCCATTCACCTCCTCGTTCGACGCCTGTGGCGGTATTGCGTTCCGAATGTGGAATCGCTAGCGTGTGTTCTCGAATCACCCTCCTGACAGTCCGATTTTTGTACCGCCACTTGTCGATGGGTCAGCGTTCGCCTATCGCTCATCTTCTTCTGGAAGAGGACGCCTTGTCATTCTACGCTTGGAGATCCCATGGCTTTCCTCTTGGAATCGTGCTCAGTCGCTTCCGACAGGAGCCGCTTTTCGTCAACAGCGATCTTCTCCAGGCTCTGCCGGCCCCTCCTGATTCGTCTGCACCCTGCTACTCGATTATTTGCTCGGGTCTCCCTTTTCAGCAACGATATCTGCATCCGATGCTTCTCAGGCATTGCTTTGGGGTGTTCTTGGCCCAGTTCTCAGCGTCGCACCATATCATTGCTACTGACGCTTCGAAGATTAACTCCTCGGGGGCGATCGTGCATTTTTTTCCACGGAACAAATCCAGCCGTTCGTTCTCCTTCTCGACTATTTCCTCAGTGTTCTCGGATGAAGCGTGGGCCCTAATAACAGCGCTTGAATTTGCTCCCGGCCCGTGTGGTGGCCTCTTGCTGCTTACGGATAGTCGTTCTGTTCTTCAGGCCTTGTTGGCATTAAATCGCAAATCTAAAGACATTATCGTTCTTCTGCATGATTCTCTTCAACGCCTCCGTTCTGTCTACGAGGACATTTTGCTCGTCTGGTGCCCGGCTCATGTTGGTCTTCCAGCGAATGAGGCCGCTGACGCTGCCGCCCGACGGGGCCATGCCGAGGGCCTGGCCTTGTCCCCCCAGTTACAGCCTCTGACGCTGCTCGGCACAGTGGTAACATGCTCATCTCCGCTTCTGATTCAGCCTGGCTTTCGTCCGGGTGGGCAGAGCTATATCCGTTCACCAGCTTCCGTCACAGATGGCCTAGCGAACACTGTTATCGAAGTTCGTCAGCAATCATAATTCAAAAATTACGCACGGACACGGCACCTTTAAACAGATACTTCTTTCTGATCCGAAAACGTTCTTCCCCGATGTGCTTCTGTGGCTCCGAGCCTGAGACTGTTCCTCACTTCAACCTCTCCTGTCCTGCGTACAGTGCATATCGGAGGGTTTGTTTTGGAGTGACAACCCCTAATTCCTCAACTTCCGTCTCTGCTCAAATGTATTTTTTGTTGGACTTTCGGGACGCTTCCGTGGCAAAACGTAAAGTTCGGGCCTTGGAGAAATTTATTACTCTCTCAAGACGTTTCTCTGTGAGGACGCTCCATTTCTAACCTTCCTTCTCATGAGCGTGCCCCTTTGATGGACTTTTGTGCTGCTACTGTGACTTCACGTGCTTGTCGCAAGGAGGTTTTCCTCCGTGGCTGGTCGTGCATCTTCAAGAGTCTTAGTGATCAGGAGATATTTCAGCTATTTCCGCATGGCCAACTAGTGGCTGTGAGGCACAAAGCTTAGTCTATAGGCCTCATCGTCTTATTAAAAAAAAAAGAATTTTTTTTTTTTTTTGATTGAAGGTTTAACGACCACCGTGAGCAACTCAATGGGCTATAAGCAGTCGCCCGTCCCTAATTTAGGGTCACTGGTTCCAGGGAAGGGAGAGAGCCAGTGCCGTAAGACAAACACAACATCCATGCCTGACCGGGATTCGAACCCGGACCCCTTACAGACGAATGATCAGAGGCCAACGCCTTAGACCACTGCACCACCGGGGCGACAAAAAGAATTTGTCTCTCTTGTTTCCAGTCGGTGAACCCCGTAGGATACCGTGCGTTTTTGGTGTGTCGTCGTTGGAGAAAGCGTTCTTGTTTCGTTGCATTTTGAAACAGCGGCTTGCTGTTTCCTCTTCTGTTTTCGTTTCTTTGCCTGCTAAGGTTTTGCGGGCGGTTGGTTCTTCCCATATCCAAGGTAAGATATTTTACTTTGCATGCTCTTACTTGTTGTGGTCAGTTGATTCGGGGTGGGCCCCCAGCTACCGCCGGTGGGCATGGGGGACTCTGATTCCTTAACTCCGGCTAAAAGGATGCGTTCTTCACCGGGTGATGAGCTTCGTCAGCTGGGTGGTTTGCTAGTACCAATTAATGATTTTGTTTGTTCGATTCAATAGTCTCCTCGGGAATTGCTGCGTAGGGCATTTGCGAGTGGAGTGACTAGTGGTGAAATACTTCTTTCCGCGACTTCTGGGGAGCTACCCAGAGTCCGTCCCATGTTGTGAAGAGGTTCTTCGTGGACAATATTTCAATGCATGACTCGATTTCAGACGTTCAGTTTTTACGTTCTGGTGACTTATTGGTGCGCTACTTAAATCTCATTTGCTTGCTGGAAATTTGTCAACTTTCTCATTTTCTTCAGGTACCTCTCAAAACTCAGGTCCTCACTGAGCTTATAACAACGAAGTTTTTAGTTCGAGATGTGGACATTGAAGCTTCTGTAGATGAGATTGCTACGGAATTGTTGGACCGTGGTATGAACTATCTTCGTGTTGTTCGGTTTCGACGTTCGGTAAATTCCTCGAGGGTCCCTACTTCTTCGGTCCAAGTGGAGGAACTGGGCTTTACTAACCGTGAAACTATCTATCTGTGGTATTCGAGATGTGCGGTCAGACCCTTCTTGGATTCGCCTAGGCAGTGTAAAAATTGTCAGCGTTATGGACATCTGCTGTCAACCTGTCGTAGTGCCGCTCGCTGTTCTCGTTGTGGTGAAGGACACGACTCTTCGGTATGCTCGGCGTCGAACTTCCAGTGCGTATTATGCAAGGGCTCTCATCCTGCTTCTGACACGAACTGCCCAATTTACCTCCAAGAAAAGCAGATCCTAGATATTATGGCTTCGAAGCGTTTAAGCTATCCAGAACCTCGGGACTCTGGACGTCAAGTGCACCAGGCCTCATATGCGGCAGCGGCGACACAGGCTCAACCTCCGTGTGCTTGCTCCTCTGCCTTCCCTCAACTTCTGGACATCATCTCCAAACTCACCAGTAGATTGGACTCGTTGACGAATTTTCTTTCACCTCCTTCTTCCCTACATGCCGGTCCCACCTTAACCGCTACACAGGTGCCACAGGCTGAAGTTTTGCAGAATCCTCCCACTACAGTTGCAGCGAGCCCAGCTTTTTCAGTGCCTGCTGAGCAACCTCCTGACACTGGCGAAAGCGCCGATGAATTCCTGGTATGAGAAGAATCTGTGGTTCCGTATGTGGAGTTAGCTGCGGAATCTGTCAAACCTTTTCACTCCAGAACCTTCTTGTGTCCTCCATGCGCCATGCCCTTCTCGTCCAGCATTGCTGTCTCGCCTGAAAGCTCATCGTGACGACCGCAAGTTTCTTTGTAGTCTCTGTTCTAAGCGGTTCAAGACGGCATCCGGCCTAGCGGAGTACTTCCATCTTCATAAATAGTTGGTCGCTGGTCCAATGGAATGCGCGGTCCCTTCGCTCGAAAAGACCTTATTTTTTTTTATTGGAGGTTTAACGACCACCGTGAGCAACTCAATGGGCTATAAGCAGTCGCCCGTCCCTAATTTAGGGTCACTTGTTCCAGGGAAGGGAGAGAGCCAGTGCCGTAAGACAAACACAACATCCATGCCTCACCGGGATTCGAACCCGGGCCCCGTTCGGACGAAAGATCAGAGGCCATCGCTTAGAACACTGCGCCACCGGGGCGGCTAGACCTTATTTCACCGACAGTTTTATTTTTGCTACAGCCACGATCTTGCTAACAAAGAATCCTGGCTATCTCTTGGTATGCCACCCCGGTGGCGCAGTGGTCTAAGGCGCTGGCCTCTGATCATTCGTCCGTAAGGGGTCCGGGTTCGAATCCCGGTCAGGCATGGATGCTGTGTTTGTCTTACGGCACTGGCTCTCTCCTCTCCCTTTAACCCGTGACCCTAAATTAGGGACGGGCGACTGCTTATAGCCCATTGAGTTGCTCACGGTGGTCGTTAAACCTCCAATCAAAAAAAAAATCTCTCGGTATCTCTTTTTCCCTCCCCGACCGTACGGTGTATAGAAGTGATGGAGGGGGGGGCTCCTTGCTGCAATCAAGTCGGATATCTCTTCCAGATTGGTGGACCTCTTCAGCTCGGATTCGAACAAACAGCCTCTTGCTACGGATATCTTCTCCGGCGACACCACGCTCAGGATTATTAATTTATACATTCCCTCTCCTCCCCTCTCGGCGCTCTTGCTTGGACGGATCGAACAACTGCTCACTGATTGTTGTATGGTGGTTGGGGATTTCGATATTCATCACCCAAGCTGGGGTTCTGCTTCTCCGAGCCGGGGAGGTACTGAGTTCGTGGACTGGCTTTGCTCACAGAATCTTTGTCTCCTAAACTCGGGGGCCTCTACCTTCTGCAGGGGGTAAAGTTGCTCTGTCTTGGACCTCACCATGTGCTCTCCTCAGCTGGTTCCGTACTGCTCCTGGTCAGTGGATAGTGACCTCTACGTAGCACCCATCATCCAATTGGTTTGCCAATTGGTGGGTACCGGTTTTATTGCTGCCAATGAGATAACTGGATACATGTGGACATCGCTGTCTCGAGACGCTAGTGTATATATTGTGTTTGATGACAAATTGTGTACCGGACTACGTAACAGTTGCAGAATTGCAAGGTTTGATTTCATCGAATACTTAGTTTGAAATTTTTGCCCTTGAATGCCCGAAGTCTATATACAGTAGTAAGTTAGATTCTTTGGTTTGCTTGCTGCATGATATAAATTACCAATTAGATTTTACATGTGTCTCAGAGACCTGGTATGATGCTGATGCTGGTTCTGTATGTAATATACCTGGTTGCCAGGTTTTCGCGGCTTCCCGTTTTGGGTCCCGGGGGGGGGGTGCGATATATGATATATGTTAAGCGTTCCATTACCGCATTATTACTTGATAAATACACTGTCATAACTAAAGATTATGAAATACTTTCAATTGTGTTACAACAATCAATAATTAGTGTTATGTACCGTCCTCCACACGGTAATATTGGATCATTTTTGAACTTTTATTCTGGTTTGTTGGATGACATAAATTTCCCTGGTAGGACATTGTACTGTTTTGCTGACTTTAATGTGGATATGAATTCCTCTGGAACGGGCGCTGCCTTATTTAGAGATATAATTATTTCTTCTCGAATGTTAAATGTAATAACCATTCCCACTAGAGTTACAGATTCAACTTTTTCTTTATTAGATTTGTGTATAAAAAATAACTACAGTACATGCTCGGGGGTTCCCTCATTTCATATCAGTGATCATCTACCGATTTTTTCTTTTGGCGGACTGTTCAGTAGTACACAGATCTAATTCATGTTCTATGTTAATAAGAAATTATAGTTATGATAATTTTCTTCTCTTTCGTAGCGCTTTGTCACTAATTGATTGGACTTCTGGATGATGCAGTTAAGTCATATAATGAAATCTGGAGAATTTTTTGGAATTCTTACGATGTTGCGTTTCCATTTCGTAACTTACGTCGCGTTGCAGGAAGCCTTGATTTAACCGGAGTTTGTTACGTTGCTTAAATAGCAAAAATAAATTATTTGCTGTTTTCCTCTGTTCCAGGTACCCACTTCATTTGTCTAATTTTCGTAGGTATGGAAATTGGTATAATTCTAAATTAATACTGGCTAAAAAAACTATTATTTTAATTACAAGGAGTGTTCAAATGAAAAGGTACGAAACGACACTAAGGGGATAAATGAAGACTTTATTCAAAGTATACACCATAGGCCGTAGCACAACGATCCCATTGATTAACGAGCCGAAGGATTCCTTGTTCCCAGAATTCCTGTGGCCGTGACGAGACCCAGTCCTGCACAGCGTCCTTGAGTTCGTCGTCCGAGTGGAAGCGCTTCCCTTTCAGATGTTTTTCCAGGGGACCAAACACACGGAAATCGCAGGGCGACATGTCCGGGCTGTAGGGCGGATGGTCAAGCTGCTCCCACTGGAACTTGGCCAGTTCCGCATGTGTGATCCTGGAGACGCGTGGACGCGCGTTATCATGGAGCAGAACCACACCCTCCGTGAGCAGCCCCGGTCTTTTGTTCTTGATGGACCTGCGTAGGCTTCGGAGTTTCTCACAGTACACGTCGGAGTTAATGGTTCGTCTGTGCTGGAGGAATTCAACAAGTAGTGGACCTTGGACGTCGAAAAAGACGGTGAGCAACACCTTGCCTGCTGACGCCACGGCTTTGAACTTTTTAGGGGAGGTGACGACGCATGCTTCCACTGCATGCTGTCCCGCTTTGTCTCTGGCTCGTAGTGATGGCACCAGCTCTCATCACCTGTGACGATCCGCTCCAGGAAAGCGGGGTCTTCATGATACCGAAACAGATGTTCCTTTAGCTGGTCGGTGAGCTGCTTCGGAACCCACTGCGCGCACACTTTCCGATAACGTAACCTGTCGTGAACAATTGTCCACACTGTTCCAACGCTGACATCCACCTCCACCGCCAACATTCGCAATGTGACACGCCCATCACATCTCACTAGGTCTTCCACCTTGTCGATGAGATCGGCCGTGATGACTGTGTTTGCCTGGCCTGGTCTCGGGTCATCAACCAAACTCTCACGGCCTGCACGAAAACGGGCACTCCATTTTCTCACTGACTTGTCGGACACACAGTCTTCCCCATATACGGTCAGCATCCGGCGATGAATAGCGGCCAGTTTAACACCTTCCGCTGTCAGAAATCGGATAACGCCTCGCTGCTCCTCAATCGTCGAATTTTGCAATGTGAACGCCATCCTGTCCTCACACGCACTGCCGAGTCAATTGGACGGCGCTCTTTATAAGAGCCTCTGCTCTCTCCTGCGCATGCGGGCGCCCGCGCATGCTCCGATCCACGCCGGCGACTCCAATCGCATCCCTAGATGTGTCGCTACGTTCTTCCATAGCGGCATAGGCAAATATGTTGACGGTTACGTTCTTATGACGTTTCGTACCTTTACATTTGAACACCCTTATATTTCGGTACTATTACTGACGGTAAAAATCTGTCGTTCAATTAATGAACGGTTGGCAACCTCGAGGGATGCCCATTCATCAACTATAATTGAATATCATGGAATTAGGACGTCCAATTTAGGAGAGGTAGTTCATAATTTTTAATAAATATTTTTTGGAGTTGCCAGACATTCTGTTGTCTGAAATTTCTTATTATACTAACTCTGATCACCTACCTCCTTCGTCTGATTCCTCATTATTTTTTAAACCAGTGGATGATGATCTTTTGAGGGTAATGAGTGATTAGGACCAGTCCAAAAGTGCGGGGCCTGATAACGTACATCCTAGGGTTATAAAATTTATTTCAGGGGAGCTACTTGTTCCATTGACCCATATTTTTAATCGTATTTTGTATACAGGGTGTATCCCGTTGCCATTGAAATTAAGTCGTGTTAATGTTATACACAAAAAGGGATCAGAAACAAATGTTGCAAATTATGGACCAGTGTCTGTAATTCCTCTGTTTGCTAAAATTATGGAGATATTAATACTGATACAGTTATCTTATATTGATAAAAAAATATTTTAAATAAAAGCCAACATGGGTTTCGTAAGGGGTTTTCGACAGAAACTGCTATTTTGGATGTATTAAACTATTTACATTTTAGCCTTGATAATGGCACTAGTGCGGTGAGGATCTTTCCTGCCCTTTTGATACCATTTGTACAGTGCCTAGAAGAATTAGTGTGTCGTGCTCCCTAAGATGTCCCTCACGGTTTTGTGACCAATCGTCATGAAATGACAGAGGGCGCTGGTATCGGAAGTTACGTTAGGATGCTTCATCGGCTTCATGTTATTCAATGGTGGGAAGTTTGTTTACCAAGGATTTGCTGCCTTACAAAACTTCAAATTTTCACAAAACAAAGGTTAGTGGAGGGAAATCTTTTTGGCAGTATCTTTGCTAACTCGTTGTAGCTCGATCATAACAGTAATACACTAGGTAATTCAACAGTTGATCACTGAAGCGCAATAGGCTTATTCCGGTGTTAGTTTTATTCAACTGTGAACTGTGGATTGTTTATAACGAAATTTATTTCCGAAATTAGTAACTTTTTATTCGTGAAGATGTAGAAGTTGATCAAGCATTGGCTGTCACGCGTTAAACCTACTGTGTGGTTAAACTTAAGTGCAGTACTGAAATCGACTGCAACAGTTATAAGATCATAAGGAAATAATGTCAGCTGTGAAAGGACTGGTAAATTCTGCATTAGCAAATAATAAAAAAACATAGAAAACGGAAAAGACAAAGCAGCTGTTTTGTGCCAGGATGTAATACTGGCTATAAATCCTGCAAAAATAAAATATCACTCTTTGCTGTCCCCAAAATACCTGATATGTTGAGCAAATGGGACAAGGCAATTCCCAGAGCTGATAAGAAACTTGATGAAAGTTGTGTTGTATGTGCCTTGCACTTTGAATCTAAATTCATGGAGATGCATTATCGTTCCACTATTCAAGGTAAGGAAGTTCTAACATGCGGAGACAAACCATTACTCAAGCCTGACGCCATACCTACTATTTTCCCAAATTTACCGAAATATTTAAGTAAACCTTTACCAAACAAACGTTCTACAAGGATCCTGCACAATTAACAGTTTACTAAATTCAGTTTCGTATGCAAATTGTCAAAAAAACTTTTTGAGTCAGTCCATTAAATTTATACTGGAAATAGTAAGAGAGAGAAGACATTCAAATACAGTAATAATATAATTGTGATACTTCGGTTGTAATTGTGATTATACATATGGATTCCAAATACTGCATGATTAGTTTTATATCCCACCTACTTTTATATCTGTGCTGATATACACAGTCATAGGTATTCTGCATATAATACTAAACTTGCAACATGTTTCTAATTTCTGAAAGAAACCGAACAAAATTATTGTGTTAACATGTACTGCATATCGGATACTCCTGAAGAAATGAAGCCTGTGCTGATACACATAACTAGGCATTCTTCGAACCAAGTTTGAAACAAACTGTTCAAGTGTAATTTTTTTATTTATTCATAACAAACTAATAGATTTAGATCTTGCATAATCTTACAGCTTTGTTTATTTAACTGCAACAGATTATGGTAAGCTTAACTATCCTAAAGATTCAGTAGTGTTAACTACCATTGCCTGCTATTGTATTTTCTTGTGGCTGTTAAAGGAAGAACATGAGCACAAATTTATTTCTCTCACATCAAAAGGAGATTATCAGTTAACACTGCATCAGCCACAAGACTGTGTGAAAGTGCAATCAAAAGCAGGACCACAATTCATTATTACTTATTGCAGGGCTGGGAGTGAAGTATGTGATCGAAAAGCAGAACATCTATTCAATGTTACATATTGAAAGGGGGAAATGTGCAGGTTGAATGGAAACAATTTTAGCTATGTGCATTTTTTCTGGTCGTGTAGAAAATAGATCTGTGAAGGCAGTACAAGAAGAGGTAAGCATGAAACAAATTCATAATAATATTTTTTATCACAAATGTTTAAAACCAGCATTCTGTGTCCCACTATTACATGGAAGTTGGCCATGTATTCTAATAAAACATCACTGCCTTGAACTTTAGCTTTGAGTCACCCTGAAATTTCTGTACTTAATCTTTTCAGTAACAATTCATTAAGAATTTAATTCTCCTGACATGTATGCACATAGGCGTAGTGTGACCAATTTTTTTTTCGGGGGGGGGGGGGGCACGGATAAGTGTAAACTGGTGTTTTCTTGGGTTGGGAGAGCATTTTTTGAAAATATTTTTCCTGAAAAGGCACCTGTTCAGTTGCCATTGGTGCCAAACCTGTAAGGTGTGCCAGGATTTGTTGATTCACCTTAATGAATACAAAAAAGCAACTCGTTTCGAAGCACCTCATGCATGGCCATCTTAGGGGGTGGGCCAACGGGTCTGGTGCCCAGGACCCCTAACGTCCCAAGAGTCTTATGGGTTTACAAAAAGTTAAAATCTTTTACCACTCACCAGCAGGTTTTTTTATTTAAAGAAAAGAAGAAACACCAATCCAGAAAGTTGGAAGTTTTTTTGCCTTTTTTTTTAAACCTTGCTCATAGCTTCGATTTCCCGAGGAGGTAGGAAGAAAGTTCGGGTGGATCTTTTGTGACAAAATAAAAAACAAAGCCGGCATCCCTCCCGATCTTGAATGCGGGTGAGGCCTGAGGGCCACGCACAAATTGCAGTTTTTTCCGAATCATTTTTTAACTTTTAAACCGTCATTTGTGTTATATATATGAAGAAGCGCACGTATATTTATCACTAGGGTTTGCCCACCTGAGCTACTTTATTTTTTTTTACATCGTCGCTGTTTACACAAATAACTGATGGGGGCTGCATATCCGCATTTTCGTCCGGTGCGTCATGTCTGAAAAGGGCGCTGGTTGGTATCTTTCTTCGGTTTCAATTTAATTTTCGTTTAATAATTTGTAAGATAGGGAAGAAATATTATATCTTCCAGCACCCATTTTCTTGTAATTTTCGGAACAACAAAATGTGAATGCAATTTGGTACACTTCATGAAGTTCTGCAATTTTTGTCATGTACCATTTTTCCAGTGATCGAAGTGGCACAGAGCTACTGCCGATATGGTCGACACCAAGATTTTAAATCGAAAGCCATTCTGCTTCAGTATGTTAAGTGCTCTGCTGCTACACTAAAACTGTAGTGTAACAGCAGAGCACTTAACGTCTTTTCAGTCCCAGCTGCTAATCATTTTTCAATTTTAGCCATTAAAAATATCATTTGCTGATTTTTGCGTTAAAATTTGTGCTTTCAACCTAATTTCTTTACGTAGTTTGTGACGGGTTTATAATTTATTACATACCAGGATGGGTAAACAATGTTTTTTTAACTGCCGGTATGCTCACTTCCATTTTTGTTAACTACCAGTATGCCATACCTGCCCACTTCGAACACGGCATTTTTCGTTCAAGTGGTATTTAAAAAGTTACTGGATATTGAATATTGCTTCTCATAGGGGTAACATAGTAATGGTGGTGTATATAATAATTCTGATACATTGTATATATATATCCATATGTTGTATATGTTCTGTATATACATAATCGGGGGCCTCGAAAAATATGACGGCCCAGAACCCCCAAAAGCGTTAAGACGGCACTGACCTCATGCTGTCATCTGATGATGAAACCCATCGTAAAGAGGACTGCATGCTATTGCGCATGAATTTCTGCTGGAAAGCAGTCATAACAATGATGGCTATTACGTAGTGTTCCCTTCGCTGTATATCACACTTTATGGCATTTAAAAGGAGAACGACTAATTAGTTTTTCCAATTTTTAAGTGGGGAGAGGGGGGCACATGCCCTACTGTGCCTTCCCCATGCTACGCCTGTGTGTATGCTACCTTAATAATTTCCTTTTTTTTTTAAGGGTAAAAATAGTTTACAAGGACTGCATAGAATTATCATATTTAGACAGACTCCATGAACACCCACTTCTTAATTTTTACCTTATTAAACTTTTTACTTAAGGTGCAAAACAATTTTCCTCTCTTCACTGCAAACCCATTTGAATAGCAAATTTAATCACATAATTATTATAAGGTGAAGAAAAGTAAAGAAAAATGTTATAATTATTTTTCTTTAAAAGAATGTCATCATATACATTCAGGTTTTGTATATTTACTTCTGTTCAGTATGATTCATTTTGTTTATCGTATCACAGGCAAAGTTTTTTTTAGGAATGATTTTTATAAATGGATTACAGTTGGTATATTATTAGAAAATAGACCAATTTTAAAAATAGTAATCGCATTTGTTGTATTCTATTTTTAACTCATTAAAAGGCTTCTTTTCAAAGCCACACTCTGCAACTAAATGGAAAGCATTAAGTTTCAATATTTATTTTGATCCCATGTTCTTACCAAGAAATTTAGTTACTCATTGCTCAAAAATGCAGTACATTATTAAATAATTTTAAGTTTTTAGGTTACTGAATTTCATGACCTATTTGGATTATTGGAATGCAAATTATAAAGCCCATGTCTCATTGAGAAAATATTTCCCCCTTTTTTTTCCGGTAAGGTTTTGAGGGGCAAAATATTTTCTTTTTTTAATTTTTGCTTTATACTGTAAGTTGATGTTTCAGTGATTGTAAACTGCATATTGGTCTCCAGTGTTTTTGCATAATGTAACCCATGTATGACTCTAAAACTTCCGAAATATCTAACATTAATGTTGACGTTAGCACAATGCAAAGCTTAACTTAAACTACGATAACCTTATTAATGAATCTTGAGCACCCCGTTCGTTCTTTTTTTTGGGGGGGGGGGTGAGGGAGTGGTGAAAGAGGTGTGTCGATTATTTCGTAAATACTTAAGTTATCTGCTTATAAAATATCGTTCAAGGAGTACACATAATGCTGACGAGCTGGGTGTGTGTCATAGAAAGATGTGCATTTTCGTCGTCCTTCCTCCCGAAAAGCGACGTGACATCCGATCGCAGCGCCATCTACCGCTTTCATGATTGCGGGCAGCAAGATTTTCTGCGAGCACGACACACTAATTCTTCTAGGCACTGTACCATTTGTCACGACACATTGTTATCTAAGTTAGAAAATATTGGCATCAGGGGGTTTTTAAGACTTAATTCCAAAATTATTTAACAGGCTGGAAGCAATTTGTACAAATACAGGGAGTTCGATCTTCTGCTCTTATGGTTCATTATGGTGTTCCTCAGGGATCGGGTTTGGGCCCGTAATTATTTTATTTTTAATTTATGTTAATGATTTATTTACTATTACTTCAAGTGCTACTCCTATTTTATATGCTGATGACACAAGCCTATTTTTTTCCGGGGATACTTTATCTGAGTTGATCCCACGTGTGAATCTGGAAGTTCAGGATTGCTTTCGTTGGTTTTGCTGTAATTCCTTAATAATAAAATTTTCCAAAACTACTAGTGTACTATTTTCGCGATGTAGGCGAAGAGTGGATATTGCAAATGGGATATTATTTAATGGAGTGCCCCTTGACTTTCAGGCTGTTGTCAAGTTCTTGGGTGTATATTTACAAGATAATTTGAGATGGGATGCACATGTTAGTGAAATTGCGGTTGGGCTCAGATCCCGCATTGGGGTCATTTATAGGATTTCAAGTTTGCTGCCTGCCAGGGTTAAGTTGATATTGTATTTTTCATTTATTTATCCATTTCTATCTTATTGTCTCTTGGCTTGGGGTTGCACAACTATTGGGAACATTAATAAAATTTATGTTTTACAAAAAAAAAATTTACGTTTGGCGAATCCGTTATTACAGGTACATTCTCTTTTTCTCAGTTATCAGATAATGTCATTTGATAAATTATACAGTTTTCGATTATTACTGTTCATGCATGAACGTATATATGCTAAGAAATATTCAGATCTAATCACCTTGCATTTCCGTTCCCATTATCGTGACACTCGTGGAAATACTAGTTTTTTAATACCTAGAGCGCCTACTAATTTATTATTTAATAATATTAACTTAACCTGCCCTAGGTCCTGGAATGGGTTGCCGCTGTGCAAATACAAGACGATTACACACTTTTCGGTATTCAAAAACAACTGAAGACCTTCGGACAAATTAATGGTTGATTTATTTTTTTATTGGAGTTATAACGACCACCGTGAGCAACTCAATGGGCTATAAGCAGTCGCCCGTCCCTAATTTAGGGTCACTGGTTCCAGGGAAGGGAGAGAGCTAGCGCCGTAAGACAAATACAACATCCATGCCTCACCAGGATTCGAACCCGGACCCCGTTCGGACGAATTATCAGAGGTCATCGCTTAGACCACTGCGCCACCGGGACCGCCAATGGTTGATTAACGTTTGGTTATATGTATATTACGTATTATTACTTTAATTTACTGCATAATGGTTAAATTGTTCTTTGGCTTGACTATTTAGATTTTGGACTAGGGGCCCGTCAGGCTATCGTTAGCTTTTTTCCCTGGTTCCCTTGCCACAATCACAGTGCACCGCACTGATTTGTTGAAGAATCTGTAGTGGTGCTTCAATTTACTTTAACTAAAACTAAAAAGAAATTTATTCATGTTATCATATGTGTTTTTGTATTTCCTATCACTTCATTTATACTCTTCAATATATGTATAATATTATTGTATAATATTTGTATTTGCATATTTCTTTGGCACAGAAATTGTATCTGTGATTTGATTCTGTGGTGAATGGTGTAGTGTGGCAAAAAAAAAAAAAAAAAATAAATAAATAAATAAATGTGTGCGTGTGTTCTGTCGTTTTAAACAGTTTAGTTTGGTTTTCAATTATTTGAGCAGTCACTATTTAGTCACAAAAAAAAAAAAAAAATTTCACTTTTCTCACTACTTTTTACAATGAAGTCTGTGCTGAGGTCTGCTTTTGTAAACAACAATGGCCACCCTGTTAACGGTCAAAGGTATCAAAAGGTAAAAATGTTTTGAATTGGGTGTTTTCAACCAGAAATTAAACAAATTGACAGCACTGGCAGTCTTGTATGAACTTCTGGAGACTGGCTAATGTTATACCAAAATCGTTAGCGACAGGTATTAGTAAAATGATTCAACCCCCCCCCTCCCCTCTAGAATTTAGTTTTGTTGCTGTCCTGTAGATTGTTCTTGCGCTTTTGTTTTCAAGGAGACTTATTAATCGCGTTGTTTGTCCACGTCTGCGATTATTGTGGCTTTGCACGCTTCATTATCCTATGTTTACATTACCACAGGCTTGTTTACGATTTACAAGGTGTCTACCAAATTTGGGAAATGCAATTTCATGACCACTTTTAAAAGCTCTCTCTCTGTATATATGTATATATCCCTATCCAAGGCAAGTGGTGTGCATGTTACAGAAGGGAAATCCACCCCTGCTAGTAGCAAAAAACTGACTCATCATACTTTGACTATGCTTAAAGTAAGGCATAGTCGAAGGATATGTAATAAAATTGTGTAGTACTATTGCACTACATGCTTTCATTACAATCTTTCTTTAGCATTTATACTTGAAAAATGACTTCCTAAGCAACATAATTTAAAATTGTTAAATTGATCTCAAAATTTTGTATCTATACACTGAGTGATCACTGAATTATGACCATAGGTCATCCTTTTGCCCTCAGTACAGAAGCTATCCAACGTGGCATTAATTCATTAACATGTCGGAAGTAGTTGGGAAGTATGGCTAACAAAGGTGGGTGTAATGCAGTCTTTAATGCTGTTACGGAGGTATAATTAGTGTATTCATATGCATGAAATGCAGTTCTATAATGTCCCACAAGTGTTCCATGGGATTGATATTGGTGGAGTTTGGTGGCCAATTGATATGCTGGAAGTCTGAACTGTGCTGCCCAAACCATTCCTGTACTGCATTGGACCCATGGCTTGGTGCATTGTCATCTTGAAAGACAACGTCGATATTTGGGGAAAAGTGCAAGATTGCTGGGTGTACAGAGTCGGCAAGCAATTCACAAAAGTGGGCACAAGTCATATGTTGTTCCATAACATGACTTGTAAACTTGTCCCACTGCCAGGTAAACATGTCCCACACCATAACAACTGCCAACACAGGCTAACACTGTGGATACCAGGCACGATTGATCAACTGCCTCATGTTGTTTCTGATCTGTTGCATAGATCCATGCCCAAAATTCTTTTCAAGTTTTTGGAAAAGTGAAATATTCAGGAAATAAAAAGAACTGTTCATGGTTAAATTTTATTTACACTTAACTTCTTATAACCTCCTCTAAGATGAGTGAGGGTTGGCAAGTCAATGAAAAAGTAAAGCAAATTTTTTTTCCCCTTCCACTTTTTTTTTTTTTTTTTTTTTTTGCTTTCCGTGTTGCAAAAACATTCAGGTTATTTTAAGCAGTACCTGGGATGTGTGGGATAGTATGGTTTGATAGTTTTTTGTTCTGTCTCTTTCTCCTTTGGTCCACAGCAGAAGAGGGAAAATAAATGCGATGTAAATAAACGCGTTTTATTTGATATTCAACGCTTATGCAATGTAATAATTAATAATAGCTGTACTTTAGTGCAACCTAAATATAATGTTAATGCGTATTGCAAATATATTTATTTCATGTTAGTGTGAGCTTGAATAGCCGTCAAACAAAATAGCAGTCGTCAGTTAAGTTTCAGGTATGGATGCATTTCTTTTCTTCTGTGGTGTACAATAATAATTTTTTTTTTTTCGTGCCAAGGCTGTTAGAAGAATTAAAATATGATGTGTGGTCGGTCATGAAGTAATTTATTAATTGAAGTTGTACATTTTTTTTTTTTTTTTCCCTCTTTATGTAAGTGTATTTGAAATGTTTTTTTTTCTTTATATCCCTTTCTTCAGAAGGAAATTCTACTCATTGGGGTCAAGTGGAAAAGGATGCAGCTAAGAGCTATGGCCACGTGTTTTTTGTTGATAACATTGCCTGTAAGTTGAATTCTTCCAACAGTCAAAAGTGTCCATTATTACTTGATCAAGCTGGGGAACATAATTCAATTCTTCCTGGCCGATGGAGGTGTGATAATGGAGGAATTACTGATTTTGACCATAGCTTCATGTTTCTGCATGGGCGATGGGTTGCTGTTACAAATGCGATAGCTATTTCGATGCATTTTTTAACAGCTTACAATGTCATTAGCTTATATCACTTTACACTTCAGTATAATCTCTCGTTCCTAACACTGATAGTTTTTTACAGCTTTGTTGTATTTTTTCTTTATTTCTGAAACTTTTGGGTATTCTGGTTCTTGCATATCCTTGCATCCCAACCTCTCTTTTTTTGTTTTTCCATTGGAACAGTTAAAAGGACTAAACTTTTTGAGAGGACAAACACACGTACTTTTTGTGGAACACATTGCATGTTTGAAAGCTTTTTCCTGCAGCTAATGAAAGATGTCACCTGAAGATGAGATTGACTATTTGAGATAAGTGTTTTGTAGTGGATTTATATAAATGTCCACTAAATTCATTTGTTTCTGATGGTCTCAGTTACAGCAGTAAGCAGATCTGAAGTTCAGGCTACAAATACTGTGGGTAAGTTTCTTTTCTGGTAAATATTTTTTATGACAGCTGGAAATTTTACATTTGTGTAGGCATCAACTTGTCAGAATATTTGTTCACATTGTAATTAGCTTATTTATTCTCTTTTGTCTTGTGTAACTGAACCCCCATCGGGACACGATAGCTTTGATATATTTTTCCACAGCTTACGATAGTATGAGATGCAGCTCACTTTCAGGCTTTTCAATGACAGAAATGGGAAAAAATTCGGTCTCAGCTGAGGAAAATATAACAGTATAAAATTTATTTATGAATGAATTATAATGTTAAATGCTGAACTTACTCATTATGAAACTGTTGCTACTCACTGGCAAAAAAATAAGTTTTAAAATGAGTGCACCTGGAGACCAAACAGTGGAGCAGGTGAAGTTCACAGAGCAGTATATAAACAACCAGAGGACCAGCTTTCGGTTAGTAGAGTGTTAAAGTCAGGATAGGAAAAGCTGCCGATTTATCGGAGTTTGATAAAGAACAAATTGTGATGACACGGCGTGGCTTGTTCACGTGCCGCTGTAGTGAGTAGGTATCAAAAGTGGTGCACAGATGACTAAATGATGAACTGTCGTCTGCAGCTCAGTGATGACAGAGGTGAGCGCAGACTGTCGCACATCATTCACAGCAACCGCAGGGCCACAGTGGGACAAATCGCCCGCATCTACAACAGTGGTGATCAGGGCAATGTGTCACAACACACAGTTCATTGCAGACTTCTGTGTATGAGCCTATGTAGCCAGAGCCAGCTGGGCCCCCATACTCGCTTCATGTCATCGCCAACAACGCATGAAATGGGCCCAAGATCATCGGGATTGGAAGAAAGTAGCCTGGTCTGACGAATCAAGATTCCTGGTGCATCACGTAGACTGGCCGAGCGCGGATACCCCGATTACCAATGGAGGCTATGGCACCTGGATGCACTGTTGGGCAGAAACAGGCTGGCAGTGGCGTTATGCTGTGGACGATGTTTTTTGGGGACACTTCTCACGCGCAGAATCATTTCCAGAAGTCTGCAACGCAGAAAGAAACACTTAAAAGCTGTCTGCAAAGTAAAGGGTTACCTAAATGTTAATTTTGCCATAAAATTTATTGTTTTGCACTGAGTCTATTTGAGATATTGGAAATAGTGCACATTCATATTTAGTCGCAATAGTCAAACTAGCTTTTTCCTGATAAAAATGCAGAAGAAACGAACTATTTAAATACATTCAGAACTTAAACATCATTCTTTAAATGCTTTTGGAATTTAAAAAATAATGGTCAAAAAGTATAAGGAATTATTTGAAATCCATATTTTCAATTTGCATTTACAGGGGTGTTAGTGCCCCTACCATGTTTCAGAGCAATTCTTGGAGTGGAAAAATACACAATTTGGAGGAGAAACATTGGGTTTTTGAGCGAGAAATTTTGCATTTTGGAGCAGAACTCAGGTTTTGGAGCAGCTAATGATAGCATTTTTAATTGTTTAAACGTCCATGCTGTGCTTTAAGTTATGTTTATATACTGAATTACCATTTTTTTTATGAACTATGAAAAAATGTTTTATTTCAAGTTTGTTGACATTTTTACTGCTTCTCTTAATTAGCATTTCTGTCATTCCTACATTGAGATAAATGGGAAAACAATTATACTACCCACGATTTATTGAAAACTACATGACCTGCAATATTTTAAGGGTAACACGTTAATAACAGAGATTTTGTTCTGAATGCATTTGTTTCGCTGTAACACGAACAGTATGCTGCCGCGGCCAAGAACTGTTGCTATTGTTACTGAATGCTTATGAATATACACTTAGGAAGAAGAAATAATATGTAATCAAGCTTTTATAGCAGCGTACTTATGTTCAGAGTGTTATTACTGGTTTTTACAGAAGCATTAGGTCCACCTTAAAGAAGGACATTTCGCTTCACAGGTACGAGGAAATTATTTTATTTTTATTTTTAATTTGTCTTCCAGCCAAGTTCAGCATATACATATTAAGAGATCTTAGGTAAATTTTTGGCTGTTGAGCAGTGATTTTTCAGATGTCCATTGGAAGTTAATTGAATACCTAAAATTTCAAGTTTGGGTGATTATCCAAACCTCCCCTCCCCCCTTCACCTTGTCCCAAGCTTTCTAGTTTTCAACTTTTAAGTACAAATGAGTAAACAAAGTGAAACTAGTTTGGGAACTGGATCACTTGGTGGCTTCCAACAGCGAGTGTCTGCTCATGCAGCTCAGCAGAGTGTAAGAGAGAGAGTAAACTTGGGTGGAGGGGCTGATATGATCAGACAGCATCATTGTAGCAAGCACATAGTCTGTCAATACCCTTCTGAAATGATGTTTTGGCTTTTCGTTCCATCACCAAGATTCTAGCTATTAGCAGGTCCTCGAGCGTGACCAAGCTGCTCATGTTTACGTTCCATTACTTATGCTTTTTATATGCCAACAGTGGTGTTCAGCTGTAACTCTCAAATACTGTCTTAATCTATATGATGACTTTCCAATTTTTCCTTTCCTGATTATGAGGTACAATCCATATATATATATATATTTCAAGTCTCTCAATATTTTTGAACTTTTCAAAACAAAAATTATAGAATCAATAAAAACTTCAAAAAGTGAAAATCAATATACTTTTATTAAAATATCTATTTGCATTTATGCATTGAAATTTTGTAGTGCAAATTTTAATTGAAAAATCAAACTAGAAATAATTGGAAAGGCCGTGGAACTGCATTCACTACAAATTAACAGAATTTTGTTATATTTAACACAGTAATGTACCATTCATGTGATATGTAACCAGTTGTTTTAGAAACGTTTGGGACATCAATTTAGGTGACAACCTAAATTGATATCCCAATTACTATTACAGAAGCCGTTATAGTATAAAGACTTAGAAAATCAGGATTTATTTATTTTTAACAATTTCTCGACGTTCAACAATTCAAAAGCTTAACTAAGATCTTTTAATATGTATGTGCTGAACTTTGCTAGACGACCAAATTAAAAATAAAAAAAATCACTGGTGGGAGATAACATACATGTGCAAATCATGCATCACCGTGCTAAATTACTGATGAATGTTAAGCCCATAAATGATGCCCCCCCCCGAATGAAACAGCTTGCCATTTTTACAAAGACTGGGGGAACCGAGTAATTCACTGGCTAAAACAGAAATGAAACTGATGATTATAGGTGCAAATTGAAATTTCATCTAAGTGGCCAGTAAGTCATTAAAAGTTTGTTGCCAAAATAAATAAAGGTCTCTAAAAAAAAAAGGATCTTACAGATGCCATTATACACTAGTTTTCATAAATTAAGCAACAAACCGAAAAATCACAATAATTGGGAGAAATATAGTTCAAATTACATGGAAATTGCATATGTTACGGGCAGGGGTCGAAAAATGTGGACCAAACAATTCGTCCGGGCTACAACAAAAAACATCACCAAAAAACATGTATAATGAATTAGCTTTATTTTCTTTCCGCTAAGCTAATTAATATGAATGATGCTCTTCCTACCAGCTAGCTAATGATATACTTGTACTAAGCTTCAAAATAGTGAACTCAAAATGGTTGTTACTAGATAATTACGAACGAGAATAAAGTCTTAACGCTGGTTATTTATGGTAAGAAACTAATGTTATAAACCTAACAGCCAGACAGAGGTCTGACAAAAACTATGAATTGAGAAAGACTAACTTACAGCAACTTCTTTATTATAAGACTCTTGGTCAACTAAAGCACACACACAACTTGTTTTACAATAATGAAGAATCTCTCCTCAAAAGAACACAATCTCTCCTCGTATTACAAACGCTCTCCGTAAACAACAACGCTCTCTCATAACAACAACAAAAGCTCCCCTCATAACAACACAAAAGCTCCCTCTAAGTCTCGATGAACGCGCCTATATACTAGCTACCATCACGTCATGACTTACACTCATTGCCAGATCTCATTCATCGGGTGAAATAATATTTCGTTCAGTAAGAAGATAATTTACATAGTAAAATAAAATAACCAGAGATAGTAAAATCAAAAGGAAAGTGAATATAGAGTATACGTTACACATGTACCGCAATTTTCGTCGTGTAATCCGCGGATAAAAGACGATTAAAAAAAATGAAAATGTTTTTGTGGCCATTTGATTTAAAAGGAAACAAAAATTTGCAGGGTAATTGTGCAGGAGAGGGCTTATAAATGGAAAAGGAACTCCTTCAGAAAAATTCTCCTCAGTTCAGGAGTTTGTACAGACAGAGCGGAGAGGAGGGGGAAGGGGTGTCATAATGAAAGACTGTGAAAGTTGTAGGGAGGAGGGACGGCAAAGTTATTTTGTCTTTGTATTGTTGGGAAAGACAAAATGCTGACTGTGCTTGTGCCCTCTCTTCGTCAATCGGTCAATAAAAATATACACACAGCGCTCGCTGCATGAACCTACACATGCATGCCTCATTTCAAAGTTCCATGTCCTGGATCTCGTGTGTGCTGTGCCTTGTATTTTAGTTCGTCCTTCCCCATTTTGGACCAAAGTCTTTGCTGCTGATATTTTCCTTCATTGCTATTTATGATGTCTTCGAAAAGGAAACGTTTCAGTTATACTGCCGAATTTAAACTTAAAGTGGGGGCACAGCTGAGGATATGATCGTGTCACTACACGACAGCTTTCAAAAGGTCAGAAAACTAGCACGCAGTGACATGCGAAAAGTCATGGTACAAAACATAAACAAACCCGTCGGTAAACTCCGCAGGAAAATTCGCTGAAGTCCAGCCACATTTTTTTTTACCTGTGTGTAAGCCGACTTCCATACTTTGAATGCAGGATTTCTTCTAAAAACTTTCAACTTACACGCGAATATATACAGTATTTCTATGAATTGTTCTGTATCAGCGTTTTATCATTGGCAATGTGTAATATAATTGGAGCTGCTGCATCGGCGTGATTAAATTTTGTGCTCTATGGATGTCACACCACTAAGTTTAAAAAGTTTCCTTTAAAAATGAATTTCTTTATTTAGTAAGATCGGTTTTTTTTAAATTTCTTTGGACTCCGGGGTCTTTCTGTGACCGACTGTTCTGTCGAAAAGTCCGCTTCTGGATTAGCATTTATGATGTGCGGATTATACGGTGAATTTTTTCTGAGTATCACAATCTGCGAATTATACGCCGGCGCAGATTATATGAAGGTAAAAAAAAAAAAAATTGTGAATTCCAGGGGCTAGAAATAAACGACGAAAATTCAAGAACTTGCGAGTCCCAGACAAAAGAAAAAAAGAGTACCGTTTCTTTTTGTTTTGATTTTTGCCAGGGAAAGAAGCTGAGAGTAGAACATTTTTTGGACAGAAGTGTACATTACTTTGATATTACACACACACACACACACCCTCCCCACACACGGGACAGTGTCTGGCCACTAGATTTCAGAATATTTTTCTACTCCAGGTTACGGGCAAAGGTATACAGCATCGATGTACAAAAGGCAAATGAGTGGCGCAGGCAGCTCTTCGTGCAAATGCGCACGAGCTTAAAACCAGCTGTTTCGGAGGTAGTCGCCAATTCATGTGCGGCGGTGAAAGACAAGATTTCGAGATAGCAATTTTGTTAACATGCCTTTGAGACATCTTTTACCAGCGGAGTTACACTACAGAGTGATAGGCTGACTCAAAGTAGGGCAATGGCAGATGGACATCGCAAGATGGCTCAACGTTGATCATTCTGTGGTCAGCAAGGTGTGGCAGCAGTTCCAAGTCACGGGTGCAGCTTTCTGAAGGTAGGCCATGGGCAACGACCTCCGTGGATGTCCGGTATTTACGGCTTTCAGCACGGCTGAACAAGACGGCTACACTGACTCATCTCAGTTCTGTGCTTGCAGCAGCCACCAAACAGATAGTATCAGTTTCAATGGTACGCAGAATGTTACACGGAGGACTGTATGTTCGGTGACTGGTACTGTGCATGCTTCTCACCCTTGCCACCGGAGGGAGCGTTTCAATTGGGTATGAATGCATGTGAGCTGGATTCAAAATCAGTGGAGGTCCATTTTGTTCATGGATGAGTTGCAATACTGTTTACAGAGTGATTATCACCGAGTTTAATCTGGAGAGAGCCCAGTTCACGCTATCTTCTCTCTAATATCCAGGAAAGGGACACAATGATCATGATCATATGTAGAGGATTTTAGGAAGGGAGTGTCTGACCCCAGGTCTTAAACAACCCTTAGAAATAGGAAGCTAGGAGATTTGGGCTAGAGTGCCCGATAGGAAAGTGACACGGAAGTGAAGTAGAAAGGGGGAGGAAGACGCCCTTATTTATTACCGAGGGGCCAGTACCCAGGGTCTGACTGCTTAACGTGCACATCCGACGCATGGCAGATATTTAGTGGATCGAGCGTTTGTACCTGCTGGGATCGAGCCTGAGGTCCTTTCCGTGGCAGTCACGAACGTTGCCCACTAGGCCACCCGCTGCCCAGGGACACTATGGTTGTGGTAGTGTTCTGGTGTGGGTAAGCAGAGCCATCGTGAGGGCGGGGCAGGCGCCCTGGATGCATCTCTTAGGTGTTACGTTATGCAAGTTAAGCTGAGAACGTAAAAAAGGTTTCTTATTTTTAGATTTTTTGGTTTTTCTATGAAATTTTGTGCAAAAATATTCCAGAAAATCGCTAGTACTCGAATTCTTTTTTTGAATGTTTCTACATTACATTGTCACAAAAAACATTCACTTTAAAAAAATGGATTTGGAGTTATTTATTAATGCATGATCAACTCTAGAGGCATGTGCCTAAGGAGGTAGTGTGCCTTGGGTGGAGGTCTTTCTGAAGGGTTCTGGATGGTATTCTGATTACATCTGAATTCAGTTTCAGGTTACATACCTGGCGTGTCACCCATGGCTGTGGTGACACAGCAGCACCACATTATTGGCAAGCCGTTAAACAAAACATCGCAGATGCTAGTACCGCAGTGATCAGGGAAGTTTTGGCAATCACAGCGGACCCATCGCATCTCTTTTATTTCTCATATATTTTTGCTTATATAAAAATACAAGTGCTTTTTTGACTACCCGTTCTTGAAAATAACCAAGATATAATATTTTAATGCCTTCAAATTTAAG
This sequence comes from Macrothele yani, assembly GCA_039090855.1. Lineage (NCBI taxonomy): Eukaryota > Metazoa > Arthropoda > Arachnida > Araneae > Macrothelidae > Macrothele > Macrothele yani. The sequence goes on along the minus strand of CM077009.1, from coordinate 121,491,947 downwards.
ACCTGTATGTTTTATTAGCGTTACAAATGTAACAAAATAAAATGTTCACAAAATGAATTGCCGAAACAATTCAATTAAAACTTAATTTGTGATATTACATCAATCCCCATGATTGGCTTAACCTTAGTTGCAAAATGCCATTGAAAGAGAATGAGAGCAGCTAAATATTGTTCAACCCGTTTAATATTGCATAACACCTTTAAATGTTTGTTACTTTAAGTTCCTTTGTTACAGTCTATCACGAACTTGAAACTTAGGATTGTCTTTCTCTTTTCTCTAGGGGGAGGGGCGCCTTATTGAATCTCGCCCCAGGCGCATACGGCCAAAGCGATGCCTCTATGGGCATGCACATCTTTAGGTGGTGGTACCAATCTCTAGTGTTGTCACATGGAAACCGCAATGCTCAGCTGTACAGAGACGACATCCTGGACCATATTTGTTCATCCGTATGTGGCCGCAATAGGCAATACAGTTGTACTGCAGGCGCATAATGCCCGCCCTCACACAACTCGCCTCGTGCACCAGTACCTGGAACAGGAGACTACAAGTCTGTGTGGAGTACCCAGCACGCTCTGCTGATCTGAATCCCACTGTGCATGTCTGGGATGCTTTCTGGAAGGCAACATGCCTTGCCTTCAGTCCCCTCGTCAAACCCTGCAGGAGCTCCTCACTGCTTTGCTCGAGCAATGGACGTAGCTACCCATGGAACTGTTTAACACCATAATTAACTGCATGGAACATCGCTGTCGGATCTGTATTGCTGCTATGGGTAACGCACACTCCGTATTGAAGTGCCTTTTTCTATCTCATGTTGATACCTATATTTTTGTATTTTCATCACTTATACAAAATGTAAGTGCTTTGTATCACATTTTCTTACTTTTTTTTTTTTGCATTCGGTCTGATCAGGGCCCGACTCAGGTCAGTCGAGGCCCTAGGCACATTGTATGCTTGGAGCCCCCTCAATTAAAATTTTCAGTCAAACAGTTGAAAAGAATATTTACTTGTAAATACTTTTCTTACAAGAAGTTTTTTTTTCAGTAAAAATATTAAAACACATCCCACATGCTAGTCAACTTTATAGCCAATGTGACTTGTAATAGACGAGCATTCACACCACTTGTACTTCCCCGTGCCCGCAGAGATTACAGGTATAACATTAATTACTCTGGAATTATTTTTTTGTTTTATAATATTTACGAAAACAAATAACTATCCTCACAGAGATATAATTTAAAACACCTAGTTTACCATAAATTTAATGGAAATGATGAACCAATGATAGTTTAAGCTGTAAGAAGTAATCCCTTACAAAGTCTTGCAGCTGACCACACACATTGTGGAATAAATTATTGCAACATTCCATATAAATTATTACAACAATCTATTCCATGTTACCAAATAATATCATTTGATAAATTATACAGCTTTCGATTATTATTCTTTATGCATGAACGTATATATGCTAAGAAATATTCAGATCTAATCACCTTGCATTTCCGTTCCCATTATCATGACACTCTTGGAAATACTAGCTTTTTAATACCTAGAGCGCATACTAATTTATTATTTAATAATATTAACTTGACCAGCCCTAGGTCCTGGAATGGGTTGCCGCTTCGAATCAAGATGATTACACACTTTTCGATATTCAAAAAACAACTAAAGACCTTCAAAATTTATACCAGTTTCATTCGTGCTGATGAAGTATGAAATTAAAAGTTGCTGTCTTTATCATGATATATTAAAATAATTTACCAAACTGTAAACAAATTTTACATTTTATTCACGATCCACAACCGTTCAATGAAAGTGACAAGTACTTTCGAAGCCACAATGGAATGGCCGCCCCGGTGGCGCAGTGGTTTAAGCAATGGCCTCTGATCATTCGTCCAAAAGGAGTCTGGGTTCGAATCCTGGTGAGACATGGATGTTGTGTTTGTCTTACGGCACTGGCTCTCTCCCTTCCCTGGAACTAGTGACCCTAAATTAGGGACGGGCGACTGCTTATAGCCCATTGAGTTGTTCACGATGGTCGTTAAACCTCGAATCAAAAAAAAAAAAAAAAAAAAAAAAACCAACAATGGCTTCATCCTCAGGCCGACAATGACACGGCACAAGAAACAAACCAGTCAATTTGTACTGCAATACGAGGCGCATCTGTTCATGAGTTCACCAATCAGGTAGCGATGCATGCCATCCCCTAAATCCTAAACGTAAAGTACAGAAATAAAACAAAATGTACAGTATTATACAAAGTCCTGAAGACACGTTTGTGCTTGTGAAGAATGAAGTCTTCATCTCCAGGGTCTTTTATCACAGTTGGTAGTTCTATGTTGCAACACATTTCCCCGTAAGAAAGAATACAGAGACTTTCCAACAAAAGAATTGAGCGTTTGTCGACTGTAGATATTAAGATTTTAGTGTTGTTCCAGTCAGGGGTGTATCCATCCTGTTTTACTGCTACAGTGAGTGCGGTATTTATAGTATCAGTACGTAGGGAATATTTATGTTCAGACAGACGAGTATTTAAGGTCCAAAGTGTAGAGCCCACATAGTACTTAACTTCACTGTAAGTATCTTCAGGTAATAAAGGTATACTATACACACCAGATTTATTGGGGGTTGGAACTTTGTCTCTATCATTCCTCACCAGTGAAAAAACATTCCTGGTACAAATTCCAAAGGACATATTATGTTTATGACATGCTTTTTTCAGAATAGTTACAAGTGAAAAAAGCATGTCATAAACATAATATGTCCTTTGGAATTTGTACCAGGAATGTTTTTTCACTGGTGAGGAATGATAGAGACAAAATTCCAACCCCCAATAAATCTGGTGTGTATAGTATACCTTTATTACCTGAAGATACTTACAGTGAAGTTAAGTACTATGTGGGCTCTACACTTCGGACCTTAAATACTCGTCTGTCTGAACATAAATATTCCCTACGTACTGATACTATAAATACCGCACTCACTGTAGCAGTAAAACAGGATGGATACACCCCTGACTGGAACAACACTAAAATCTTAATATCTACAGTGACAAACGCTCAATTCTTTTGTTGGAAAGTCTCTGTATTCTTTCTTACGGGGAAATGTGTTGCAACATAGAACTACCAACTGTGATAAAAGACCCTGGAGACGAAGACTTCATTCTTCACAAGCACAAACGTGTCTTCAGGACTTTGTATAATACTGTACATTTTGTTTTATTTCTGTACTTTACGTTTAGGATTTAGGGGATGGCATGCATCGCTACCTGATTGGTGAACTCGTGAACAGATGCACCTCGTATTGCAGCACAAATTGACTGGTTTGTTTCTTGTGCCATGTCATTGTCGGCCTGAGGATGAAGCCATTGTGGCTTCAAAAGTACTTGTCACTTTCATTGAACGGTTGTGGATCGTGAATAAAATGTAAAATTTGTTTACGGTTTGGTAAATTGTTTTAATATATCGTGCTAAAGACAGCAACTTTTAATTTCATACCTTCAAAATTAATGGTTGATTAACGATTTGTTGTATATTATGTATTATAACTTTAATTTACTGCATGATGGTTAAATTGTTCTTTGGCTTGACTATTTAGATTCTTTGGGGGGGGGGGGGACTAGGGACCCGTCAGGCTATTGTGAGCCTTTTCCCCTGGTTCCCTTGCCACAATCACAGTGCACCGCACTGATTTGTTTAAGAACCTGTAGTGGTGCTTCAATTTACTCAAACTAAAAACAAAATTATTCATGTTATCATACGTGTTTTTGTATTTCCTATTACTTAATTTATACTTTTCGATATACGTATAATATTTGTATTTGCATGTTTTTTTTGTACAGGAATTGTATCTGTGATTTGATTGTGTGGTGAATGGTGTAGTGTGGCAAAGAAAATTAAAATAAAAAAAATAAAAATAAAGTACTGTCAATGGAACTTTTTTTGTATTTTTATTTATGTAAAAATAAACCCTACATAATTATGAATATTGATTCACAATTTTTGTTTTTACTAGACTAATAATAAAAATATTTTTTAGTAAATTCTACATGTTTGCTGAAATGCTTTGCATGTATAATATAACGTATTGCTCCAAATATAGGCTGTTCTCATTGCATTTTGATTGTTACAAATAAGGGTGAGATTAAGATGTTACACTGGCCGATCACAGCTCAACGCAACGCTTGAGCTTTATTATACGAAAGGGTAATAATTTGTTTTCCAAAATCTCATCCTAAATTTTGAAACCGAACCGTATAATAATTTTGTGCTATAAAGGAAAATATATTTCAGTTCTGAAAATTTATATTATTATTAAGGTAGTTTGGAGGCCCCTCCGAATTCTGAGGCCCTGTGCACATGCACCGCGTGCATGTGCAGAAATCAAGCCCTGGGTCTGATACAGCTTAACACCAAATTTCATATCTAAATCGGTTGCATACTTTTTGGGTTATCACGATTTTTTCATTTGTTGCTCAATTTATGGAAACCAGTGTAGCATAGATCATTGAAGAGTCAGGATTTATTTATTTTTTTTAAATTAAAGAGCAACAAACTTTGCAGTTTTAAATTATTGCAGAATGGAATAAAACATGTTGCCACTACTGATTCCTTTTCTTTTTTTCTTTTTGATTGGAGGACCACCATGAGCAGTTCAATGGGCTAGAAGTAGTCGCCCGTCCCTAATTTAGGGCCACTGGTTACAGGGGAGAGCCAGTGACGTAAGACAAACACAACATCTGTGCCTCACGGGATTTGAACCAGGACCCCTTTCGGACGAATGATCAGAAGCCATCGCTTAGACCACTGCGCCACCGAGGAAGCGGCATAACATCCATGCCTCATCGGGATTCGAACCCGGATTAATCTCGGACGAATGATCAGAAGCTATCGCTTAGACCACTGCATCACCAGGGCGGCTAATTCATGTTGGAAACAGACCTTTTCATAGCTTTCCGAAAGTGCAGTCCAATACATCGTACATGTCGGGAACATAATCGATTTATGTGCACATGAATCAGCTTCCATACGTCGTGGCGTGAGCAGCAGGGCCTCCACTTTAAGGGAAATTTTACCTTTCTAGCGAAAATTTGCTCCTGAGAGGGGAAAAAATCAAGAAAGGGGGGGATTCTTAGACTTTGTTCCATTTTTTATTTTATATGTATTCATCATTTCTTTCCTTTTATAAGAAATGATGAATACATATAAAAAAATGAAATTCCTTTTTTTATGTTAGTTACAAATTATTTTGACTGCTGCTTTGCAAAGAGATCTTAAAACTTGAGATGTAAATAAAATCTGAAAGGTTCTGTTTACATTCCACCAAAATTTGGTAGGATTTCATGTAGGATATTCCTGCCTGATTTCAGATGGAATGACCTTAAACTTTTACCCAAAACTTCTTGTTCTTGAACATGAAAATAGGGAAGTTAGAAATACACTGGCGGAAAGTGAAAAAATAACACCAAGAAGGAGACTTCCGATACCAATGAAATTTATACAGCATAATAACGGAATACAGAGCATAACGTGATCAAAACATTATGGCAAAATACAGCTGTATTTGCTGGTAAACTGGAAAATAACATTTCCATGTAACATGGTTAGTACGAGGTTAAACCGCCATGAACTGCGTCACACTGTGCAATTCTGACATGGAGTCTGTCGTACAGATGTTGGATGTAAGTTTGGGGTATTGAGTTCCAAGCATCCTCAACCTGGACGCGTAAATCAGGGCCGGTCGTGGCTGGCCATGGAGACCGGATAAGTCGTCGTCACATAAAATCCCACACATGCTCAATGGGGGACAAATCCGGTGAACGTGCAGGCCATGGAAGTTGTCTCACACCCTGAAGTGCGTGTGGCGTTGCACGTGCCGTGTGTGGGCCTGCGTTATCTTGCTGAAAAACACCAGGATGGACCGACCTTACAAATGGCACAACAACGGGCTGAATGATGTTGTTGATGTAGAATGTGCTGTTTAACGTGCCCGGTACAAACACTAGTTCTGTACGCGAGTGATAGCTGATCGTTTCCCAAACCAGGAGACCAGGTGTAGGCCCTGTGTGTCACTGGCAGGTGCAAGAAGGATGGAGACGCTCCCCTGTGCGTCTGCGAACACACATACTACCATCGGAGGCTCCCAAGCAGAATCTGCTTTCATCGCTGAACACGACAGATCGTCATTGCGTTCTACAGTGCAGACGTTGGCGACACCACTGCAGCCGTTCCTGATGGTTGGCTGGAGTCAGAGGTACACATGCCAGAAGCACATGCGCACGTAGTTCTGCATCCAGTAGACAGTTGCGGATTGTTCGCACAGTCACCTCAGGTGCAATGGCAGCTCGGATTTGCGTCGAAGTGGATGTTCTGCTTGACAACGCCGCTCTTCTTATGCATCGATGGATTTGCGTCGAAGTGGATGTTCTGCTTGACAACGCCGCTCTTCTTATGCATCGATCGGTCCACTCATCAGTCCGTCTGTGACTCCCAGTTCCACGTCTTCTCGTGTGGGAATGTTTCTCGGACCATCTATGCCACCATCGTACCACCACTGATACTTCCCGTCCAATTCGCCCCCGCAATACGACGATACAAAAACCTGGCCTCGCGGAGTCCGACTAGACCACCTCGCTCAAAGTCTGATAACTGCTGAAATCGTACACGTCTTCCATGTCCAGGCATTGCAGCTTCTTCAGGGTCTTCGCACGCCGACGACTGATTACATTCACTTCGCCGTACTCCTTAAATACCACCGACGATAATTTGCATATTATGCCGTGCTGTGGCGTAAGCGCTCACCGGTTGGTCCCGAAATTAACATCACACCTACGTAAACTCGACTCCATTAACATATGTAAATTTCATGATCGTCCACCAATTCCTTCTTGTTCTTTTTTTACTTTCCGCCAGTGTATATATAGTGTACGCCTATAGTTTATATACAGTTGGGCCGCGGGTGGCCTAGTGGGCAACGTTCATGACTGCCGTGGAAAGGACCTCAGGTTCGATCCATTAAATATCCGCCGTGCATCGGATGGGCACGTTAAGCAGTCAGACCCTGGGTACTGGCCCCTTGGTAATAAATAAGGGCATCTTCCTCCCCCTTTCTACTTCGCTTCCGTGTCACTTTCCTATCGGGCACTCTAGCCCAAATCTCCTAGCTTCCTATTTCTAAGGGTTGTTTAAGACCTGGGGTCAGACACTCCCTTCCTAAAATCCTCTACATATGATCATTTATATATGGTTGTGATGCTGTTAATCTTTTGGGGGCTTTGGAAAGAAGACACCATGTAATAGAAGACACTATGTAATTTTTTTAACATGTAAAATAATATTTTTGAATGTTTAATTTGTGACGTACGTCGCTCTTAATCTCTTTGGGAAGAAGACACCATGTAATAGTCAGACACTATGTAGTTTTTTGAACATGTAAAATAATATTTTTGAATGTTTAATTTGTGACGTACGCCGTTCTGAATCTCCTTGGAGGGAGCTTAAGCCCCCAAAGCTCCCCTCTGTGGGTGCGCCAATGTTTACTCTGGCCAGGCCAGAAAACTAGTTACTAAACCATACGGACAACAAAATGATGACTTTCATTCAGATAATGAATAGAGAACTGGAAATAATATACTTTTTGTAAGCATAAGATTATATGATAAACGTACACTTACCCTACTTTCTTTGTAGCAAGACTGCTATATGTTGCACATTGTCAATTTGCGGTGTGAACATCGTGTACCTCGGGGTTTTTCGACTCTTTAAAGGGATCATTATTTAACAAATTATTATATTGTAATTAAATAATTTATAAGCTTAAGGATATTGTTATTATTGAAAATTTTTCTTACCTTAAAACCACGTGGTTGAGTTGTAAGTGCACATCGTTCTCTTATTACACTTATCAAATATTTTTAACTCTTACAAATTTTAAATTTATGTATTTATAAGCTATGCTAATTTAAAAACACAAATTTTAGATGAATCGAAGAGGTACTGAAGTTCCATCGTGAACTTAAGACTTCAAATATATATGTAATCGGTTTTCGATACTTCCTGCGGTATCATTTTCAACGTCGTAGTTTTGTGTTCACACACACTCACATTTTCTCTGTAATTGATCATTTTATTGTTTTAAGTGCAAACAAGTACTTATTAAAATAAATATGTACATACAGTTGTAAAACTGAAAATTTCGTAACAAAACGGAGTACTAGAATTTCATGCGGACCACTGACTGGTCCGCCTAATCAGTAGATTTTGTTTTTAAATTCTACTCCTGTATATGTATGTATAAGCTATAAGGGTCATTCAAATGAAAACGAGCGAACTGACATAGCAAACTACTGAAAGTTTTTTTTTGTTTGAGGTTTAACGACCACCGTGAGCAACTCAATGGGCTATAAGCAGTCGCCTGTCCCTAATTTAGGGCCACTGGTTACAGGGGAGAGCCAGTGCCGTAAGACAAACACAACATCCATGCCTCACTGAGATTCGAACGCGGACCCCTTTCAGACAAATGATCAGAGGCCATCACTTAGATCACTGCGCCACCAGGGCGGCCTGAGTGGGTTTACCACGGCAGCGTGGACACAAAACGCAGGTGGTAAAACTAAGATGACCAGATATTGGAACACTGATTTGAGGACAAAAGGGCGTGGCGTCCCCAAATCTGCAATTCATTTGGGGACATACACATACTCAAAAAAAAAATATGCAAATCTTTTTGTCACAAAACTGCATTGCTTCAATAAGTGTGATATTACATATGAAAATTTATGTCTTAAAAGGATATATCTTGTAAAATATTGGTAACTTGTATTGACAAAGTAGTATTATGATGGCCAGAACATATCAGCAAAAGTGAAATGATTTACCTTGTATATATGCCAAATTAAAATCAAGCTGCACACCAAACTAATTGCATGGCGAATTTTTCATTTTGCCAAAGTTTTTGGAGAAACTTAGATCAAATACAGTCGAAATTTCACCGCGCCAGTAGTTCAGTGTCCTACTGCTGGTCACTGACCATTCGTACAAGTGGGTACGGGTTCGAGTCCCGACTGAAACATGGATGCTGTGTTTGTCTTACAGCACTTGCTCTCTCTCTCTCTCTCTCTCTTCCCTAGAACGAATGTATCCAAATTAGAGACAGGTGACTGCTTATAGTCCTTAGAGTTACTCGCGGTGGTCGTTAAACTCAGAAAGAAAAAAAAAAGTCAAAAACTTTTTTCACAAGAAGCATTTCGGAACATTAGTACAACGAAAACTACTTTTAAGAACATTTTTCATTAGAAATCTAATGAGCTAATGAGGAAGTGTAAATTCAAGGACATTTGAGGACAATTTGCGTCCCCAAAGGCATCAGACGTTTTTGGGGACAGTAAACTAAATTCGGGACTTCTGGTCAGCTTAGGTATAGTGTTATAACGCTTTTCACTGCGTTATAACACTGTAGTGTTATAACGCAGTGAAATGTGGAATGGCGATCACACGTCAACTGAAACAGTTAGTCTTTGTGCAGGACCTCATGCAAGTGCCCGGTCCAGCCAGTCATGATTGAAGAAACGAATGTTGAACAGAGAGCGGTTATCCAGTTTTTAACTGTGGAAGGTATCTGGAGCACAGAAATTCATTGCTGCACGAGTAACGTGTATGGAAACTTCATGTCTTTGTCGCAGTGTTAAAGACTGGAGTAAGCGGTTCCGAGAGGGGCGGTCATCATTGACTGAAGATTCGAGGCCAGGGCGACCAAACCGTGTGATCACCGATGTTTCTGTCATTGAAGTGGATAGTCTCATTCGGGAAGTCAAAAGAATCATGGTGGAAGCACTTGCCGACAAAATTGGAATCAGTGTAGGGACTGCACACATCATTATCCGGAATCGTCTGCAGTACCGGAAGATTTGCGAGCTGTGTATGCCACATGCAATCTGTACCGAAAGACATTCGCATGGTTGTGTCCTTGGAGCATTTACTGCGGTAAGAAGAAGGTCACTGTTTCATCGACAGAATCATTGCAGGAGATGAAACGTAGTGCTTTCATTATTATCAACCTGAAAGCAAAAGACAAAGCAGCCAATGGAAACACATGTCGTCTCCACCACCAAAGAAGTCAAAGGGAATGCAGACAAGTGGAAGAAAGATCATGTAGACCTTTTTGTCGACAAGGGCCCCCTGTTGATTCGGTTTCTCACCACTGCAAAACACTGTCCGGTATGTGGACGCACTCAAATCTCAACGAGCATCATTCAAGTCCGGTCTGGGCTGCTCACAGCAGGAGTCATTCTTCTTCATTACAATGCCCACCCCAACACTACGAAAATCATCCACGATTACCTTTCCAAATTCAACTGGGAAACACTCCAGCATCCGACACACAGCCCAGATTTATCGCCCTGTGACTTTTACATTTTCGGGGAGCTGAAGCAGCATCTGCTGAGTCACATGTTTCACTCGGACAAAGAGGTGCAGGACACTGTTCAGGAATAGTTCCGCCGGCATTCCACAGCCTTCTACACATGAGGAACTGAACGTCTAGTCACAGTGGGATAAGTACTGTAATATGCATGGGGATAATTTTTAACATGAGTCACAATATCCTTCTTATATGCCTTTTGGCTCGTTTTCATTTGACTGACCCTTATATCGTACATAGTTTACATTACTCTTAAAAAAATCAAAATAATCCTGGAACAATAACTATAATTGTTCCCTTTTTGTAAAAACATTGTGGTAGCTCTTCCCCATACTAAAAATGACTTTATTTGAAAAATGAATTGTGTGTTATCTGAAAAAAAAAATAAAAAAAAATAGGAGTGGGCTAACATGTTTTTTTTTTTTTGTTTCTGTTTTTATTGAAGTTTCTATTGCCGTGAGCAACTCAATGGGTTACAAGCAGTCGCCCGTCCCTAATTTAAGGCTGCTGGTTCCATGGAAATGATAGAGCCAGTGCAGACAAACACAACATCCAAGCCTTACGGGATTCGAACCCGGACCCCTTTTCGGATGAATGATAAGAGGCCATCGCTTAGACCACTGCGCCACTGGGGCGGCGGCTAACATGTTGTTAATACTCTTATAAATCACAGACTCAGATTCAAAATTAAAAATAGTAAAATCAATGCACTATATAAATAACTGAAACTCATTTAAGAAACAAACCTTTCACTATATAATACCTAAAGGTTTTGTTTCTTAAATGAGTCATGTTCTTACACAAAAAAGTAGAGCACAGTGAAATTATTTCCTCGATGTATTTGATTTAAACCAACCAAGTTCTTCACAAACAGCATAGTTGTTTACAGATGAATTATTTCTCTAATATATTTCATTTAATAAGTTTCTATTAAGGTACTTTTGGCCGCAGTAGACATTTCTGTCCTTAGCTGAAGAAAAGTAGACTGTGGATGCAAAAGTAAAACAGTTTATTTCTTTTTAGTAGGCAACAAAAGTACAGATAAAATACTGTTCTTAAAAATGCACACAATTGGAACAGGTTAAGAATACGCACTGAAGTGCCTCTGATCAGAAGTTTTGTAAATGATTGGCTGCTACTCCTGCATTATCGTGCATGCCCAGCCAAACCTGTGGTTAAATACAGCTATCGTCTACAGCTTCCCCAACAGTGATCAACAACAATCATGATAGGTAAGATGTGTGATTTGGATGCTTTGGCTGAAGGAACATTGTAGGTGACCATACAACGGTCACTTCATCCCGAAAAACGTCAACACACAGACGACTTCCTGTGCCACTGTGTCTATAGAGTTTCAGGAATACAAAAATTCTGATAAAAGATTAGCTCCCAAATGAATTGCAGGGCTGTAATAGGTTGGCCAGATAGGTGGTGTATGTATGCTATTTGGGCCACATTGTTCCAACTGACAGGTGCAACACAATAAAACAAATCACCATCGATTTGAACACTGGGTCAAGTCACTATGTCAGGCAAGGGCAGTAGTGTATGTACTATTGAATGTCTAAGGTTCGGGAGCCACCAGACAAGAAGAGTGTTGCTGTTAATAGCAGGATACCAACACTGAACCACAAGGGACTGAAAGCAGTTTGCATGGAGTGGAGTGATGAATCCATATTTATATCACATCAACCTGGTGGTACTGCAGACTGGCGTCAACCCTTCACATCAAGTTGGAACAGTACAGGCTGGTGGTGGCCCAAGGTGTCTTCAACTGGTGCTTTGAGACCTTTGGTATGCATGTGTACAGTTGACTTTGAGTGCCCTCAAATGTGTGGACATCCCCAACCATTTGCACCCATTGGTGTTTGGCATGCATGGCAATGGCATATTTCAGCATAATAACTGCCCATCCCACAGGTCCCAACTGGCTACTGCATAGTTGCAATAGCATTGTAGGGTATTTGAAATGCTTCAGTGGCCACACAGAAGCCTGGATTTAAACCCCATTGAACACCTTTGGGATACGGTCGAACAGGATGTTCCGACAAGTGTCCCATTGGCTACAAACCTGAGGGACTTATGCTCATCTTTGGAGGAGTCATGGCTGGCGATCCCTGCAGAACATTTTCATAGGCTCATGGAGTCCATGCTTCATCACGGCTGGGTGTAGGAGAACTGGCCACAAAAATGTTAAGGGGCCGTATAAAATAATTGCGTTTTTCATCGCTTTCGTGGTCACAATCCGAAAGGTTGGTTATCCGAGTCATATAAAGTTTCCGCAATTTCGTCTTTTCTTAATTGCGATAATTAATGTAATTCTTTATAAAAAATGTCTATGATCTACAACTCAACAAAAGATTTCAGGGTTTACATACTACAAGTCTGCAAATTATCTGAGGGCATGTGCTGACTCAAGAAACCTTTCGGAAGGCGGGTATTACCAAAAGTGTAAAATATAAAGAATTTCCGGTCCGATCGGGAAATTTTCAGCATTTACAAGCTACAACTCGACACACTTAGGGCATGTGCCTACTCAGCAAACCTGTCCGGGGGGGGGGGGGGGTTAAATACCAAAAGTGCAAAATATAAAGAATTTCTTGTCCGATCGGAAGATTTTCATCATTTGCAAGCTACAACCCGACATATTTTCTCAGGGCATGTGCCTACTTAGGCAACCTGTCGGGAGAGTGTAATACCTTAAATATAAAATACAAAGTATTTCTGGTCTGACAGGGGGAGATTTTCCGCCTTCACAAGCTACAACTCAACAAATTATCTGAGGGCATGTGCCTACTCAGGAAACTTATCGGGGCAGGGGGGGGTGGATACCTAAAATATAAAACAAAAACAAAGTCTTTCTGGTTGTAAATCTTCCAATCGGATAAAAAAAATATATTTTGCACTTTTGGAACACCCCCCCCTTCTCAGCACCCGAGACAGGTTTTCTGTGTTAGCACATGTTCGCAAAGATTTGTTCAGGTGTAGTTTGTAAACACGCTCGAAATCTCCCGATCTGACCAGAAATTCTTTACATTTTACACTTTTGGTATTACCCTACCCCCGACAGGTTTCCTGAGTAGGCATATGCCCTCAGATAATGTGTTGAGTTATAGCTTGTAAATGCTGAAAATCTCCCGATCGGACCAGAAATTCATATTCTACATTTTTGGTATTACCACCCGACAGGTTTCCTGGGTAGGCACATGCCCTCAGATAATGTGTTGAGTTTTAGCTTCTGAAGGCTGAAAATCTCCCGATCAGACCAGAAACTCCCTATATTTCATATTTTAAGCACATCCAGCCCCCCCCCTATAAGTTTCCTCGGTTTGCACCTACCCACAGAGAATTTGTTTAGCTGCAGTTTATATACCTTGAATAAAATCATAATTAAGAAAATATGAAATTACAGAAATCTTGTGTCAGATAACCAATCTCGGGAGACGTAGCCACGGAGCAATCCAGAACGCAATTTTTATACGGCTCCTTAAAATTTTTGTGGCCAGTTCTCCGCTAATGGCACATGGCTTTTAACTGAATCCCCTGGGCTTCTAAGCTAGCCTGTCTAGCTTGAAATATGCAACACTAAATGTGTCAAAATGTGTTACATATACAAAGATAAATTACTTGTGTAATTTACTTTGATTTTTAACTCTTGAGTACCATATGCAATAACGTAAATGTAAATATCCTCAGAATTTGCACTTTTAATTTAAATCTAAACGTAAAAAAGTAACCTGAAAAGTAGGCAAAACTCTGCTTTTCAGAAAATAGTAGTGTACCTAGCTACTTTTCAGAAAAAGTAGTTGTAGCTGCTGTAGAAAGCTAATTTTTCAAGAATGTAATTTTAGCAATAGCAAGCCACTTTTAAAAAGTAGCTTTCCAATCTCTGCTTATTGCTGTGGTGCCTTTATCCAGTTGTTTTAGGTAGGAAGGTAAGGTTAAAAAAAGTAATAAAATCTAGCTGCTATTCAATGAAATAGAAGTGAATGCCTCTCCATTTGCATGATAACAAGTTGAATGCCTCATCATTTGCATAATAACAAGTTGTTAAGTGCAGGATTCAATTAGGGCTAAGAACTTAATAAGTAGGAACTGTACAACAATTATGCTCAAAATAGTAGGTCTAAGTACATATTCTTTGTCATAAATGGGATTCTTCAGTTTACATCAGCAGATGAACAATGGGGTTTGACACTACTGTTTTACAATTGACAAATCAACAACTTTGGAAGTGTGGGTTATTTCTTTCAGATATCCTACATGGTAGTCACATTGGAAAAACACAATGGAGTAGTATAAGGTTGGTGTGAATTCCCCTTCGTTTGATTCTTTGGTCACTTTCAAAAATAATCTATTTTACTTTCAATCATATTATTTTTTTCATTTACTGAACATCCTTCAGAACTCCTTGTTTGACAAGTCACAGTATCATTATAACTATTCAAAAATTTACGTGCCTACAGTTACTTTAATAAGAGCAATGAGAGTGAACTTACCCTTACCAGCAGGTCCGTTCTCTCAGAAAAGCATACATTTCTTTGCACGTTAACTTCCATTTTAATATCCACGGTTGGTTTTGGCCGTTGGTGCGGTGGTTTTTTATGTTGTCTTATATATATATCAGTTCAGCAGTATAGGTTAATAAATTGCTCACTCAGTCAAATAAAAGAACATGTTGAAGACAACATAAAAAACCACCGCACCAACGGCCAAAACCAACCGTGGATATTAAAATGGAAGTTAACGTGCAAAGAAATGTATGCTTTTCTGAGAGAACGGACCTGCTGGTAAGGGTAAGTTCACTCTCATTGCTCTTATTAAAATCCTTCAGAACAATAAAAAAGTAAAACCTCAAATGAAATATTATGCCATGCTTTTGTGAGATAAATGTTTTATTGTACACATCCACTGCGATTTTTGAGATAAACATAACAGACAGTAAAAAGCAAGGGGGTAGCAATAACGTTATTTGGCTTAATATATATCTAAAATGAAATACCAGGTGTTTCCAGATTTTTAAGATTTAACCTTTGTTTTAGTCATAAGTTTTCCCATAATTATTGCAAATAATAATAGTAATAATAATAATAAATTTAACAGAACTGAGATCATCAAGTATGACCCTAGGTGTGGGGACGTCGGCGTTCATATGGAGGGCGGCTGGCCGGTAGATTGCCCTTATTTTGCTTTAGCATTTTCATATAAATATATATATTGTTTATTATGATAATGATCTGAAATATACTATTTCATAAAATACATATTATTTGCCCTTTTTCCTTCGTGAATTAATCGCGTTTGTTTCATCCGTATTATTACATTACAGCGAATTCCTTATTGCAATATTTTATAGCAGTTCTCATTCTCTGCCGTTCTTCTAAGCCAGCATATTTAGCCTTTCTATTTTTGAAGACTGTATCTTTGTGTCTCTTCCTGTACCTGAGACAACATTACTCGCCTTGAGGCTACAGTCATGAAAATGTCAGTACGATTGTAACTCGCTTCTTGACTAACCACTTGATTTGCAGAGCAGGAGGCCAGGAGCAGGATGGAAACAACCCTAAGGCGCTCTCCCCGTTACCCTACCACTATAGCACGGTATCATTTTCAAAGTGACCGCATCCGCAATTTAAACTAATTACACCATAAAAGGGAGGAAGGTATGACTGCTCCGATTGGAATATTTGTTTTCAGAGTGAATATTTGTCTTCT
Source organism: Macrothele yani (assembly GCA_039090855.1). NCBI lineage: Eukaryota > Metazoa > Arthropoda > Arachnida > Araneae > Macrothelidae > Macrothele > Macrothele yani. The sequence continues at coordinate 121,475,819 of CM077009.1, read as the reverse complement.
TAGGACAGAGTAGGAAATCGGCATGTTTGCTTGATACAGCATATGATTTAGCAATTCTCATTTTACCCATATGAGGTGAAGAGACTGAATGCAGGAAAAATACTCTAATCATTCAAAGGAAATAAGAAAATTGGGATTTCAGTGGGGAAGGAAATACGTTTTGTTTTGTTTTTAATTTCATTTTTGAAGAATTTTGAATTATTTGCTTTAACCTAATTGATAATGAAATCCAGATTGCTAATATAATAAAAAAGAAAAACTACATAAAAATGCGTACACTACAAAATTCAGGTAACTCCTGAATCCCTGTTTTTCTTTAGACACTTTCGTACATACAGTGCTATCTTAATGGGTTGATCTCGAGCCTCACATTAATCAAGGGACTCCAACTTAATATTTTAATCAAAAGGAAAACAAGAAATTTCCCGAGAACTTTTAAAGGGTAAAATCAGTATTTGGAAATTTTCCATGTAAGTTAGTTTGACCCCCCACCCCCACCCCCTGTATGAAGGAAACATACCCCGTCGTCATTTCTGATATATTAATACATTCCAAGTCGGTTTTCAATATTTCATTTTTCTGATGCCTGTTCTGAAAGTTTTTGGAAGTATTCCCATAGGAAATATTTTTTCCTGATGCATATTCTTACAGGATTCTCCCTCGAAATATAAACTGGCAATTTGTGCAGGTTTTCATTGAATTTTTGGAAGATAATTCCATAAATAATGCTATTACTATGTGGACTGCATGCCTCAAGAAAAGTGTAGAGGGGGGTATGTGTGTAACAAAACATCTTAATTTCATCTAAGGATGGCCAGACCTCCACCTTGCCCACACATGAACAATATCACGGGCCGGCCCTGAGTATGACCCAACATCTAATGAGACATCTAAAAGTAGCTGTAGAGTGCATCACGCTCCCACAAGGAGGAGGATTAAGTATTCTTCATACAAAACGCATTCACGACGTGCAAATTTGCTCACTGCCAAAATAGATTCACTCCAAATGTTATGAAAATAATATGTTTGATGTCATATGTGCTGCAGACAAAGAGAACACTCAGCTAATGTTAAGTAAGCCAGATGCTAAAATAGAAAAATCATCTACGGAAGATCAGATTTGAAAATGGAAGCAAAATGAACTTCATGGGGCTCATCCAAACCAGTTAGACAAGCCAGAAGTTGACAAGAAAGCCTCAAACCAGTGGCTGAAGCGAGGAAAACTATATGGAGAGATTATTGAGTTTATGACGGCTGTTCAAGACAAAGTGATTGCAACCAAAAATTATAGAAAATACATTTTAAAGTAGGATCTGCAAAATGACAAATGTAGAAGATGTGGTATGTGCAGTGAGACCATTGAACGCATCTGCAGGGGATGCACCACACTAGCAAACATTGATTATGTGCAGTGACATAATAATTTTGCTAAGATGATAGATACATCAACACTAGCACACAATACAGAACTATCAGCATCAAAAGTACCATACTATAAATATAACCCACTGAGGTACTACATAATAAACAATACAAATTATATTGGGATCATGAGATTAAAACAGATGTAACAATCTCTACTAATCATGCGGACATAGTGCTGTATGACAAAAAGCAGAACAAGGAAGCAGTCATTATGGTCATATTGGTACTGTTGGACCATAATATTCAGAATACCTATGCAACAAAAATCAACAAGTATGTGGAACTGGTTTCAGAGGTTAAACAGATATAGAAGCTGAAAACATCTCACATATGTCCACTGATTATTTCTGAAACTCGTTTAATTCTTCAGACTGTTATATCTCAGCTTGATGCTTTAGGTCTACAACACCTAAGGCCCAAAGTCCAAGAAGCAGTAATTCTCGATTAGTGCCACATCGTACAACGATTTTTAAACCACGAGTGATTGAGTCTTTACTTGACTTCATCTCTGTACTGGCAAGTGGACGATGCTACAGATGCCATTGCTGTAGATGATCAAATTAAATAAAATATAATAATAATAATAATAATAATAATATATTGTTATTAGGTTCTGTATTTCAAGATTGAAATAGCTACCTTATCTGCCACCTCCCCCCAGAAGCTCACTATCTGCATATCTGAACAGATATAAGTTGCAGAACACAAATTCGTGGCTTAACAAAAGATGAACTGAAAGCATCTATTGCACGGACGGGGTCTAATTCTAATTTTATTATTTGGCCATTTACTTGTTTCCTACAATAATAGGTAAAAACATTCCAGAACTCTAAAAATCGAAGATGTTTACAGACAATACACTCATATAGCTTTGTCACCTATAAATTACATCCTCAAATGGTGTGCCCTCCTTTCAGGTTAGGAAGGCACAGTTATGGGTACGCTTTTTTTTTTTTTTTTTTTATCATGTAGCACAGTTGTCAATAGCAGTTACCTTTTGCACGAATAACTTTGGATAACTCTTACCATAGTGAAAGATTCTTTTTTTTTTAATTTGCAATCTATGTATATAGCAATTTGATGTCTCTTTTTTAGTTTTTCTTGTTTAAAGCATATGTTGAAAGTTGGTCATTGCAACCACAAAACATATGGATCTCTTCAATTCAGTCTGTTACAGATTTTGCAGATATACTTCTGAAACATTTCAGCATGCCTAAGATTTGTCAAAATATCAAAATCTACTGTTTCATCAATTTATGTGAATAATTCTTTGCTTTGTAGCCTTGTTTAGAGATATAAAAATGTGTTGTTGATCATCTGCTTTTAACTTGCAACTTACATACTTGCCCTGCTTCTAGCTACAGAAATAGTTTCACATAAAATTGCAGCAGGAGCAACAAGCATATAAGTGCAACAGGAATCATGAGCATACAATTTTAGCAGGAGTCAAAAGCATAGAATTGCAGCAGGAGACAATAGCATCCTAAAAACATTTTACTGGTCCAGATGCTGAACATAATTTTTTGATATAATTATTGATGCAGCAATCAAAATATGATCTGAATTGCTCTAGCTTACTGTTTCACCATATATATATATTTTTTTTTATTGGAGGTTTAACGACTACCGTGAGCAACTCAATGGGCTATAAGCAGTCGCCCGTCCCTAATTTAGGGTCACTGGTTCCAGGGAAGGGAGAGAGCCAGTGCCGTAAGACAAACACAACATCCATGCCTGACCGGGATTCGAACCCAGACCCCTTGCGGACGAATCATCAGAGGCCAGCACCTTAGACCACTGCGCCACCGGGGTGGCGTTTCACCATATAACATCATATCAGACTACTTGATAAATGCATCACTCTGGAGCAATCAGAATGTGACTCTGAATTGCTGCAGTTTACTGTTCACCATGTAATATCATATCAGACTACTTGATAACTGTATCACCCTGGAGCAATCCGAATGTGACTCTGAATTGCTCTAGTTTGCTGTTCCCCATGTTACATCATATCAGACTACTTGATAACTGCATCACCCTGGAGCAATCAGAATGTGACTCTGAATTGCTCTAGTTTACTGTTCACTGTGTAACATCATATCAGAAAACTCAAAAATTAGATCCCAGTTACTTGGAACTTCATTGTCTTGGGTGGTGTGATAGATAGCATGCCTGAATGGAAATAGGAAGATGTAGGTTCGAATCTTGCTCCAGAGTGATGTAATTTTCATTTTCTGATTGATGTTATGTAGTGAACAGTAAGCTAGAGCAATTCGGAGTCGTATTCTTATTGTTGAATGAATAATTATAAGATTATCCTATGCATTTAAGAGGAATATTTTTTCCTTGATTTCGGTATCATCTTTAGAATTTTAAAGGAAATTCAGTGAAATTACCTTGCAACAGTTGGTGGTGAAGCCACAGGAATTCTTTTGTTTCATTAAATATCAGCTGGCCATATGAAAGGCATCAGCTGAAAGCCTAGACAGTTTACCTAAAATGTCAGAAGCTTGCTGTTTAATGCAAATTTTATAAAAAGATGGGAGAATACTTCTTGCTTTGCTTCACCCAGTGTGTGTGTGTGTGTGTGTGTGTGTGTGTGTGCTCACTAACTGTGGTAAGCCATCAACTGCTATCATTGTCGACATAGCTGAAGAGCAGTTCAGTTAGAAATTATTGCTAAGGTATCCTGAAGCTGAACTTACACTAAAGGAATGATGTATCAATGTTTAAATACATACTCTTGGCAGCTAATTATTGTTCACCCATGCTGGGAAAACAGTTAATGAAGCCCAAAAAAACAATTGGAAAGAGAATTTTCTAACTAACCTTCTGTACGTAACAGACTAGTACATAGATTTTCACTTAAAATGCTAAAAAAACATTAAACATTATTACACTGTGAAGCTAAAAGACAAATGTGATGAATTTTTGTAGTTCAAATAATGTAACAAAACGAACTGGTTTCCTCAATTCAAAATCCTTAAATATTCCTGACTATACACAACTTTTATAATCTTACATAATTCAGAATAGTTTTAATACTAATATTACCACACAAGAGCTTATAACTTGGTGATACTGGGATAGCACTGTGATGAACCTGTTTTACTTAAAACAGTATTTTACTTTATGTTCTTCATGATAGTTTTATACAAGCATTAGCCTAGAAGTATGAGGGGTGTCAATATCTTGGTGTGCCTTGCATCCGGGCATTCAGAATGTGCCACCAGGTAAGCTGGAGTTTCACAGGGTTTTACATGATTTATTGTACTACCCCTGCGACTCCACAACTTTCTGAACTCCTTGGATACTCGATTGTGATTCAGAAATTCATGAAAGCCACCTGGGAGTGAAATCTCCCTCAAGCATCCAGAGGACCAACAGCACCTACTGTTGAGCCTGCTGTCTCCAGAGCTCCAAGAAGGGATCTTCTCCAAAAGAAAATGATGATCCCCTTCTTTATCTTCAGATGAACTAGATGCTGCATTTCAAAAACTGAAAAAATTGCTTTCTCATAGCAAGTGCAAGCATTAGCCTTCTTGTTATCTTTTCTCTCATGATGTACATTCTTGTAGCAAGTAAGGTTATCCTTTGCTGCTTTTCACTGTATCAGCATTGCATCCTGCACTGGGCACTACTGTTCTAAAGGGCTTTTCAGGGGGAGGGGTAAGTCATGACCTTTTGGCATTTGATTCCTTTTCTCATTCCCTGCCAAATTATTTACATCAAAATTGTCAGAGAGCGTTCTAATTTTTTTGTTTTCATTTTCAGGTTTTCAAATCTTTTATTTTTTTGGAGACTTTTGAGCTCACCATCTTAAATTTCCTGTCTGGTGCAAAGAACATATTCACTAGTGCCACTCTTGAGCCTGCTTATTTTAAATTTATTTATTATAATTTTTTGGGGGAATTTTGTTTTTATTTTAGGCAAAATTTACTTATTTTTCTCTATTTTATTTAAAGTCCTTTAAATTCATAATCCCCTACCAGCCTAAATCCTTTGCACTTCCAATAAGGAAGTGGCATTTAAGGAGACCTACAAGCTCTAAACGATTTGAGTGTAATGCCATGGCAGATGAGATAGCTATCATTGGCAGTGGTGAGGCTCAGGTTTTGAATCAACAGAATTGATGGAGTGATTAAATGTTAGGTGCATGTATCTCTTCTGCTGCAGCAGACAATACATAGCCCATTGATCCATAGCCCATTAAGAGTTACATCTTTCCCAGCCATAGGAAAATGCTGCATGGTATTTCCTGGGCACAATCCCAAACAGAGTTTATGTGTACTGCTTTTGTACATACCCACAATCCAGGAGCATTAAGATACATGAAGCCATCACATTTTTCATTCCTTATCTGTGAGGTAAGAATACACTTATTATGTACCAAAGAGGTTATGTTGCATTTGTAAGAAATAAAATGTCACCTTTTCTTCACGAAAAATGCTCTTTTTACCTCATTCAAGTCATAATATGATCCTTTAACAGCCATTTTAGAAAATAAAACTAAGAAAAAGTGAATCTTAGGCTCTGGAATGGCATGATACGAGTAAGAGGACATAGTGACATCTAGTGTCATTTCTGACGGGCTTAAGTAATGGAGCTCATCCTATAAATAAACCAAATATATATAATATTATACAGCTTGAAAAACCTCAGAACCTTTAAACTACTCATACTTTGGAAATAAAAGCATTAAATATCAAAGCAACATAGTAGAGTCAATACTTCAAGTTGAATAAGACTGGCTCTAGCTTGGACTATTGAAAACTTGGACTATATAGAACACTGATGGACAAAGTGATGTAGGCCTAAATGGTAGCAAATATTTCTACATACTTTGAAACTAGTGCTATGTTATCGTATTGATAATTAATTATAGTACATGTACATAAATAATATATTTACATTATTCATAATCTCTAAAAGCAGTGGCTAGGAAAGTTACTTTGTTTTGAAAAACTATCAAGCATCAAGCATAGGCACCTTGACTTTCTACAAATCTAATGGGTGTTGGAGCATGCAACAACAAAACCCAGCAGTGGGGGGGGGGGAGTAAATATTGTATGCTGACAGCTTATATATTTTATTCATGTTGCATCCTTAATGTAACTTTTTTAAACTTGAGCATTTACTCAGTGATGTAGTTCTGAAAAAAAAAAAAAAAAAAAAAAGCCTTCACGGTGAGCACTAGGTTGGGTTAAAACAAACTGGAAAGAAGTCCTGCAGAATTTTGAAAGTGATTTAAAACTTGATTCATTTTTGTTTCTTTTAGTATACATTTTTTCCTTCAGAATTTTTTTATCAGTAACTGTTTCATCAATATTCATCAAAGTTGCTACATTTGGAAAATTATAAATAAAAGAACGTTACATAGAAGTAAAACGCCAAGGTCTTTTTTTTTTTAATACAGCTATACCCAGAGTTGTATAAAAATAAACTGTATCTACATACACAACCATTTAAACAGAAAACCTGCTGCAAATACGCAAAGCATGATAACAATAGAATAACAATTTATAGAAAAATTTATAAAACAATATATATAATTATTAGAACATTACAGATTCCAGTGAAGCCAAAATAAGTACATTACAACTGAATGTGCAGCAATGTGTGTGAAATGGACCTTTATGGCAAAACATTAAAATATTGGACTATGAACCTCATAAAAACAAGAGACTAATTAAAGGAAGTTTTTATATCCAGCCATTAATGAACCTTCAAAATTTATAAATAGCATTTTCAACAACTTAATTCAAAAATAGTAGACTTACAAAATACATCAGGAAAAGATTTTAATTTAATAACTGGCAACTGCAAGAGAAACCTGGCAATAAAATTTAAATTCTTTCTGCATAAATGAAACTTTTGATACATTTCCTATACACTGAGAACATGCCTTGATAAAATCTAGAGGCCAGAAACATCTGTAAAACAAAAGAACTCAGAGATGTGAAAAATAATTAAAAGTTCAAGTTAAAATTGAATTAAGAATATTAATCTTGGTAAAGCCTTAAGTGTTATAATTGCTGTAAATAACTTTTTTTATTCTTCTTTAATCTACAAGTAAAAACTATCTGCAAAATCTGCTAATAATTTTGAAACTATCCATGTACAGCGTACATATACGTTCTGTTACTCTGGCCACACCATTCTGTACGATTCCAAAAATTCAGCATAAATAATATGAATCAATCGCAATGAGTGCATGTGACTTGTATGACACTTTTGCTAAGATTATGGGATGGGAGTAAAAGATATCTTTCATGTTTTCTGTTTGCTATGGGATATTTTAACGGTCATCATTAGCATGATTTGGTGTCATTGGTTCTTGAGTGGAGTAGGTATAGGTGCAGGCTGGAATTTTAGCTCAGTGGCCAGTGATTCAACAAAAGTTAGTGGCAAAAAAAACCAAAAAAACTAGCCGGTAAGTAAACAAATCTAAGTGGCCAAAACGAAGACTCCAGCATGAAAAAAAGAGGGGGATTAATAGGAACTTTAATGTAACTGCTATTATTTACATGGATGGCTATCAGAACATATAAGAAGCCACTGACTGCGCAAAATAAAAACCATTTTGTAGAAAAAAATTTCCCCTGGCAAACACATGCCATTTTCAACAGAAGTTGCTGTCAGTAATTTTATTTTATTTTCTATCATAAAAGAGGATATTACACAAGTATTGAACTAATTATAGGAGCATAAATACCATTTAGAATAAAAAACATGGTTGTTAGTTGGCACTGATACAGCAGCCATAGTTTTAAAATATCAAGCTACTTTTTTGATGCACCAAAACAAAGAATTGTGAACTTTGAGATTATGTTTTAAACAGTAAGAAAAATGAAGTACATGAGATATTCATAGAAGTTACAAAACACAATTACAGCTATTGGGATGTTAATACTAAAATATTTTGTAACACTTTAGCTACAATGTTTTAAATGAAAATGGCCAAAAATTCCAGAGAACTCAAGCTAAAATCCCTAGGGAAGGGGCACATCAGTGAGAAACATCAATGTTGGACATCTGTGGTTACTTATTCCCAAAACATCAATAATATCTGTGGAAATTTTCAATGTATGGGTGCAAAACTTGATGTTTTTGCTAATAAGCCAAAGAATTTGTATGTTTTCATCTGCAGCAGTAAATGGACACATCAGTGGGTAAATCTACACTCAACATAACAGTGACTACTCACCAATTCAAATCAAGTAACCAATAAATAACATTTGTTAAAATGCTAGACGTATTTATTGGTGGAAAACCTCTATGTTTTTTCGATGTATCAGTTTTTGTAGTGTCGAGGAAAAGAACTCTATTTCGTCGCCAAAACATCGACCAAAATAGCCAATTCACGACATACAGAGATGATATTCCCTTCCTCTGTACACAGATGCATTAAAAAGAAATTCATTTACTTCATGTAGAAAATATTTTTTACCAGTTTAAAACATCGGTCATGAAACCTGAATGTTTTTTCTCAATGTATCAGATTCTGCAACATCCGAGGTTTAAACATCGATTATCAGTGGCAAAACTTCAATGTTCAAAAACATTGAGGTTTTTTTTACCATTCCTAATTAGGACTGGTTTCACGTCCTTTCACTTCTGAATTATTATACCTTTGTAAATTGGTACTAAAAATAACAAATGGTCAAACTGGTGACCATTAAAATAAATTTAATCATCAAAGTTGTCAGTTAATTGCCATCTGGCAAGTGATAATCTGTACCTACAGGGGCAGGACTAGTTCCGTAAGGTACCCCAGCTTAAGAGGTTAGCCAAAAGCCAGACTACTGACAACTAAGCAGCAGTGCACCCTTTTATGTTACCCATAAAAAACTAAAGAATGGGCTTGGGGAATTACTTTTCTTGAAGCCAGTGGGGAAATTTAGTAGAATTGTCCTTCGCAACCATAAGGGACTTGTCAGTCAGCCTATAAGACTGTATATAATATTCCCGTGTTGATTTATATTCTAGCAGTGGAAATAGAAGCCACCTTCCCATAAGGTTTTTGAAACTGCTACAGTAAAATATTTCTGATCTTCTTAACTTAACTTATGCTATTAACAGAGAAGACGTATATTAAGTATTTGTTGTCTTCCTTAACTTATGCTATTAACAGGAAAGTCTTTTCAGTCAACCTGCAAAGACAGTGTGCACAAGATTATCGTGAAAGTGGCTTTGTTGAGGATGATTAATAGCGAGATTCGATTCTGTCAAATAAAAATGAATTCATAGATACTTGTTGGTATTTTTATTTGAATTCCCTGGCCATCTCAACAAGCCTGGAATACAAGCTACCGAATGTGTTAAAGTGTGTTACATATAATGATAAGAGTTGAGGTAAATGTAAAAATAAATTACTTGTACAATTTATCTTGGTATTTAACTCTTGAATGCTACATGTAAGAAGGTACATATAAAGATCATCTTCAGAATTTGCACTTTGAATTTAAGACTAACTGTAGAAAAAGTAGCTAAAAAGTAATAAAAGGAGGTACTTTTTGTTGTACATTTTTGTAATTCTCAATCTTTTATATACAATTTTGATTGATAGATGGCGCCAGATGATTGCACTACAGAGACTCTGTGTATGACATAACAGTGTCACTCCTAGATTCGCCTCCGTAGAGAGAGGTTGCGGTGACTTGTGTAGCGAAGAGCTCATTGTATCTACATGTTATGTTCTGTGTAATAATAAATTGTTGTGTTTTTTTTAATGTGATTGTGATAAGTAATTCAAGGTGTAGTAGTGCTTTAGTTATATCATAGCAATCAAGATGAAACAGGAAATAAAAAATAATACAATTTAATCAACCGAACCATCCCTCCAACCTACCACTGCCAACCATCACTTTTCAAGAAAAGTAGTGATTTCTTTCAAAAAAGTAGTTGTAGTTGTAGCAAGCTACTTTTTCAAGAAAGTAGTTGTAGCAACAGCAAGCTAGTTTTAAAAAGTATCTTTCCAATCACTAGTCACAACTCTGTCATGGAGAAAATATCCAGTTCTGTTTGAAAATCAGCAAAACTGCATCTGACACCATTGATTTGTTGGCGACATGTATAGGGCCTATTTCCCTATCTTGTGCACAAATCTTTCGATGGTATGCACTTTTCAAGAATAGGAACAAAGATTTGAAAAAGATGAAAAGGTCTGGACACCCAATTTCAGTGTGCACATCTGAACTTGTTGAGAAAGTTTGTAAAAGAAAAAAAAGCGATCATTGTGTGACTTGAGAACGCTGGAATGTGAGCTCGGTGTTAATAAGAATTCCATTCATCAAATTTTAATGCAAGATTTGGGGTAAATCAAAATGTGCTTGTTTTGTTTCACATGCTTTATCAGCGACCAGAAACAATGCAAAATTTTCTCCAAAGCATTGTGGCAGGTGATAAACTTGGCGATTTCATTATGGTTTTGAAACAAAGCATCAAAGTGTTCAGCGGAAGTCGCCACAGTCACTCAATGGAAAGAAGTATAAAAATCAAGACAATGCTTGTGTGCTTTTATGACAGCAAGAGAATTCTATTGGGTTGTCGGTAAAGTCATGAAGTATTTTGGCACCCGATGGCGGTTGGGCAGTTTTGGAAGTACTAGAAGCATGCACAGTTCTGTTATCACTATGGCATTCGACAGGTGCCAGTTCTAGCTGCATTCCAAAAGGAATAGTGAGCAATTTGGTTGATTTGTGGAGATTTGACATCAAGTGGAAGATGAAAGACCAAACTGTGCATTTTCGCCATATTTTACTGTTTTACTTCCGTAAAAGGAAGAACGCACATCAAGCTTGTGAAAAGTTGCGTAAAGTGTATGTTGATAATGCTCTACAAAAATGTCAGTGCCAGCGGTGGTTCGCAAAATTTCGTGCTGGTGATTTTGACCTCAACGATGCTCCTTGGTCTGGGAGGCCCACTGAGGTTGATGACAACTAAATCAACGCATTGATCGAGTCAAACCCACGTTACACGACACGAGAGATTGCAGACACATTTCACATCCACCATTCAAGCGTTCATGACCACCTGAAGAAGCTGGGATACGTAAGCAAGCTTGATGCGTGGGTTCCCCATGAACTCAAAGAAGCTCAATTGATGGCGCGTATAAACATCTGCAATATGCTCGTTAAACGTGAGAAAAACGATCCTTTTTTGAAGCGACTGATAGCTGGTGACGAAAAGTGGATTGTGTACAACAATGTGCTGTGCAAACGGTCTTGGTCCCAACATGCTGCTTCGCCTCAAACGACATCCAAAGCAGACATTCATCAACGGAAGATTCTGGTCTCAGTGGGGTGGGATTTTAAAGGTGTCGTGTTTTTAGAACTCCTACCAAGGAACCAAACAATCAATTCGAATGCGTACTGTTGGCAATTGGACAGTTTGAACGAATCCATCATCCGGAAACGTCCGGAGCTCGTTCATCGTAAAGGTGTTGTGTTACATCACGACAACACGAGACCACACACAAGTTTGATCACCCACCAAAATTTATTGGAGCTTGGGTGGGATGTGTTTCCACACCCAGCATACTCGCCTGACTTTGCGCCATCAGACTTCCACTTGTTTCGCTCTCTTCAACAATCCTTGCGGTGGTATAACGTTCAATTCAGATGAGGCTGTAAATCAGCACCTTGTACAGTTTTTCGCCACAAAAGATGGGTCCTTCTTTGAAAGAGGCATTCTGCAGCTCACTGAAAGATGGCAAAAGGTTATCAAATAAAACGGGCATTATATCATTGATTGATCTTTGTTCTATCTATCAATAAATGACCTTTGCAAAACATGGCTAAAACACGTCATGACTTTTTCGACAACCCAATATATCACAAGTTCATTCCTAAAGATACAACTGTCACTGCTTACATATTCACTTTAGAACGACTGGGCAAGAGGATTGCTTGTGTCAGGCCCCAGTACAAAAATGGGCAATGGTTCCTTCCTCACAATAATGCACCCCGAAAACACACACCAGTCAGTGTACAGCAATTTCTGGCACAAAAACATGTGTGTACTCAATCCCGCTACTCCCTATTCTCCAGATTTGCCACCATGTGACTACTTTCTATTGCCTAAACTACAGTTGCCTTTAAAAGGAAAAGTTTTTCAATATACTGAAGACATACAAAGAACTGTGACATCAGGTGTTCACTCCATACCAAAAGATGACCTCTGCATGCCCTTCCTTTTGTTAGCTGATTGTGCCACTTCTTGTACCAATGCAGGAGGAATGTACTTTGAATAAAATATATTCACATAAGTTTTCCTGCTTTTCCATTAAAAAAAAAAAATCAGCCTCATTAGTTTACTCAATTGCTGCACTATGTAGGTAAGAATGTGCACATGAAGATCATTCACTGAATTGGCACTTTTAACTTGAGCCTAAACGAAGAAAAAAAGGTAGCTGAAAACTAGTTGTAGCTGTAGCAAGCTAATCTTTCAAGAGTATATTTGTAACCGTAGCTAGCTAGTTTTCAAAAGTAGTTTTCTAATCACTGGCTCACAGTTGGAAGGGGTGGAACACACCTATGGGTAATAACTATCAACTGTTATTGCCAGTCAAATAAAATGCCAAAACGGACATACTAGAGTTCACAAAAGTAAGGGCATCGCCTGCCTACATATGTGTTTCTGCACATCACAAAGTTCGCAGCCTCAGTTCCATACATATATTAATTTGCTGCCGAGCAAAACAGAAATAAGTTTTGAATTTTTTTTTTTTTTAATTTTCAAATAAAAATATTCTGGAATTATAAAAACAGATTATATTCAGTTACTATGGCTTCTTACTTTGTCACTGCACCATTCCTATGGTGAAATACATCATTATAAAAGTTGTGTATATTCTTGTATACAATTACCATTGAAAATAAAGGCTTTAAGAGATGTTTTCAAAAACATATATTTCTAAAAATGCAAAAGTATTTCTAAAAATGAAAAATGTAGCAATTTCCAAAATAATATTTTGGAAAGGTGCACATATTATTGAAATAAATAAATGTGGAAATACAAGCAATTATAAAATGTAACAACCAGTTTACAAATAGGAATCTATCAACTCATAAACCAAATAAACTAATTTTAAAAATCTAAGTTTTGTTAAAAATATCCACTTGAAGAGATAAAGTTGTCCATGAAGCAAGTGTTGAGAATGTTCAAAAAATGGTTTTTGTATATCTTGGAAATCACTAACAAAACTTTAATTTTCTTGAAAAAAATAACTAAAAATACAGAATTCTATAGAAATTTCAGAAGTATAATTTTACAATACGGGGATTACTAGGATGACATATTACTTTTTGTCAAATTTTCGGTTTGTACACCAATCCGCCGATGGGACTTATTCCACAGAGTAGGTGTTGTCACTCAAGTAGTAATACCCAGTCTTTATGTTCGTTAATTGTGGGGTGGCAGCGCCTGCTATCTTGAGTAGGTGCTGCCACTCCACATGGCAGCAATACCCAGCCTTCATGTTTGTTAATTACCACCGTGATACCCAGCCTTCATGTTTGTTAATTACCACCGTGATACCCAGCCTTCATGTTTGTTAATTACCACCGTGATACCCAGCCTTCATGTTTGTTAATTACCACCGTGATACCCAGCCTTTATTGTTCATTACTTTCTTAAGTCAGGCCTGATGATGGGCTGGTGTTGTTGGAAACATATATACATCTCACAGCAGTCACTAAAAATTGTCTCCACGTGCAAAGGGAAAAACTTGTTTATTATTTCTAATAGCTCTGCGGTAACTGCATAAAGTACTAAAAGTGTCACATGATCACTTGGTAGGAAAACACCTGGTTAAGAATTTCAACTAGCTTCCATTCACAGGCTTACACACACATTGTGGCACCCTCCTGATAGGATGGTCGTTCTGCTGCAATGTTTTCTTGCAAGCAGTTAATGCATGTTGTGCTCCGATACTCTATGTTTATCCTTCAAGTGTTAAAACTATCAAAGCTCCATTTATTCCTTTAGAGCATCATGTGTGTGTTATTGTACATACAAGTAAACATTTTAGTTTTAAGGGGCATCTTCATCCTTTTATTGGATTATATTATATAAGATGAGTCATTTTATCTGTATACAATAATTTCTATTTTTATATCAAGTCATTCCATTGGAACTTAGTGCTATAAGTATACTGAAGGTAAATGTAGAAATGTAAACATCCCATTTATTCTCTCTTTATATATAATCGGTTTACTGTGTCCGACATTTTCTGATATCCAATTTTTTTCCATCTTTCTCTATCTAAGCATCATTCTTCCATCAGGCCATTTTGACTAAGTGCTCTCTTTATTCCATCAGACTATGTTCTTTTAGGCTGGCCTCTATTTTTTTTTTTTTTTTTTTATTTTATTTAAATTCCATGTCTATTTTGGGCAATCTTTTATTGGTCATTCTTTTTACATGACCAAACAAATGCAATTGTCTCTTCTGTATGTCTTCTAAAATTGTTTCTTTTATTTTCATCAATTCTTTAATTCTTTCATTCATTATTTCGTGTCTTCTTGACACTCTACATGATCTTAAAGCATCCATCTCTCCAGCTGTTATTTTCTTTCTATTCATTGCCAGGCCTTGGCCCCATATAGTAAGATGTTCTTAACAATACTATCATAAATACCCCATTTCCTTTTTCTGGTTATTTCCTCACTCCACCAGATTCCATTCAGGTGTTTAACAGCTTTTCTTCCCTGTGAAATTATCTTTCTTAATTCCATTGCATCTCTAACTTCTTGTGTAATTTTAACACCTAAGTAATTATAATGATCACATCTTTCAATTTTGTTATTATCTTCCAGCTGTAGGTTTATTTCATTACTTCCAATGCATAAATATTTTGCTTTATTTAAATTCATAGTTAATCCCCACTTTTCATATTCTTTTATTTTTCTAGTCATATACTCCAAATCAAATTTATTTTCTGCAAGAAGTACCTGATCATCAGCAAATTGTACAGTAAATACCACCATTCCATTTAAATTAATCTCCATTTCTTGACACTTCCTTTTCCATTTTTTCAAAGCCTGTTCCACATAAATTTTAAATAATGTTGGAGATATGCAACATCCCTGTTTCAGTCCTTTAGCACAGTCCCATTATTTTGCCTTTTTTTTTTTTTTTTTTTATTTATTGGAGGTTTAACAACTACCATGACCAACTCAGTGGGCTATAAGCAGTCGCACATTCCTAATTTAGGGCTACTGGTTCCAGGGAAGGGAGAGAGCCAGTGCCATAAGACTAACACAACATCCATGCCTCACCGGGATTCGAACCCGGACCCCTTTCAGACGAATGATCAGAGGCCATCGCTTAGACCACTGTGCCACCGAGGCGGCATTTTGTCTTAGTCTCATTTATTCTTATCATACTAATAACAATAGGTGCACAACCTGAAAATTTAACAAAAAGTAATATTTAGGTCATCTTAATATTCCCCATATTGTAAAATTATAATTTTAAGATTCTTCATCGAGAGGGTTTTGCCATGACTTCATTAATACACAGAAATTTTAGAATGTATTTTCACAAAATCTGAAGAGGAAAATGAAAGAAACATTGACAAACACCAAAAAATCTAAGAATTAGTGAAAACTACAGGAAGGAAAGGGGTTTCCCTTACCGTGAGAAACCCTTAGGGCTATAACCCTTAATTTAGGACTGCTGGTTCCAAAAAATAGAGACAATGCCATCAAACAAACACACCAACCATGCCTCATCCGGGCTCATCTTGGATGGATGGTCAGAAGCTAGCACCTCTGACCACCAAGGTGGCTAAGGGGTTTCCATTTAAGCAGTTGTTGCATCACAAAGTTTTGGAGAAACTTCACACGTATTTCATCTCCATTGCAAACGTGAGTAATGATATTCAGAGATCCTTTTCACTTCAGCTGTACGTTGTAGCATTTCAGGTATGGCGATACCAATGTACAAGACAATATATTGAAAAGGTGCATCATTGTGATTTTCTTAATGAATATTTCACACTATGATAGATTAACCTTTGTGAGTCTGCAAATGTCTCGACAGCTGATACTTGTGCGTAAATTTCTTGTTGCACATTTCACATTCGTGTGGTTTTACACCAGCGTGAGTCAGCGCATGCTTTGAAAGATTACTTTTCTCTGTGAATTTCTTGTGGCATATTTCACACTCATACTTTCTCTCACCCGTATGTATGAGCAAATGATTTACGAGGTGAGTTTTGTAGGCGAAATTTTTATGGCATATTTCACATACATGGGGTTTTTCACCAGAGTGGGTAAGTAGATGTTGGAACAAATGACTTTTGCGAGAAAACTTCTTGTGGCAGATTTCACACTCCTCAGGTTTTTCACCAGTATGAGTGAGTAAATGCTGTAAAAGATTACACTTTTCTATGAATTTCTTGTGGCACATTTCACATTCATGTGGTTTTTCTGACGTATGAATGATTAAATGCTTTGAAAGGGAATTTTTATGTGTGAATTTCTTACCACATATTTCACATTCATGTGGTTTTTCACTAGAATGAGTGAGCAAATGCCGTGCAAGATTACTTCTGCGTGTGAATGTCTTGTGGCATATTTCACACTTTTGTTGAGACACCATCCTTGTAGATAACAATTTACATCGCAAAAAGATTCTTCACGAACTCCAGGCGATATTTGGCAATTGAGAGAGCTCTTACCAACAAACTCAAGCAATACAAATAATTGCCCCGTTCTGAAGGTATATCAATGAAGTTCTTGCATTTTTGCTGTTGTTTTGTTATCTTTTCTAAATTGTGGGTACTGTTAAATTGATAGTCTTATAATAAAAATTGTCGGTAAGTTCAGCACTTTGTTTATACAGTAATTTACACTTCAACATGCGACGATAAATTATACACTACACAACTCAGTCATTCTTGAAGTCTCAAATCAGCAATAAAGTCTCCAAAAGTGGAAAAAAGTTTCCCAAAATATTTAAAATTTAATGATGCAGCATTATTAATATTTATTTAATAGTTTAATTTATTAATGTAAAAAGAAGAGAATGCGACATCATTGTCACATATGGCTATAATAGCATACTTAGGGTGACTGGCTAAGAGGACTAACTAGAAAAAAACTAAGTATGCAAAATGTGGTGGACAATTATATTAAACTTCTGTTATTTTCCCGATGCAATCTCAGCGGGTACGAGCAAGCTTACTATACCTCCTTGGGGAAAAAAAAAAAAAAAAAATGGGAGAAAAAGGCGATGACAAAGACCTTGGAGAGAATAGACTGGCAAACGCAATGCTGCGCTTCGGAGGCAACGAACAGCAATTCAGACAGTAGCGCTATCTGTTACCACGAGGAGTTGGTTAAAAATCCATGGCTATTGGAAAGGTACATACAGTGTTTGATTCAACGCATAATATATCGTATAAATAGCGCAGAAGGAATATTCGGGTGCGAATGCGAACCAACAAATTCCTAGATCAACAATTTAATTAGCAAGTTCTCAATTTCAATGAAAATCAGCTATGAAATAGAAAATACGCCGCTACATACAACGAATACCTAATACGTGAAGTTGCAGAAATACGAATTTAAATATACCGCATTATCGTTCCTTCATATTTCCCTTAATCACCCACTTTTGTTCCTCAAATTGTTTTATTGAAAAATATTTTTACCACATGTGCTCATGAAAAATGAATATCGCATAAAACAAAAACGGGGTTCTACAGATATCATGTTTACAAAACTATCACTGCTTTTCCTCAGACATGCAGAGCTCTTTATATCTACTCTTAACTGCAGTTCTGTATTCCTACTCAATAAACTAGTATAATTTGAAAGAATAACACAGCATTTTATCTCATCTAATTTTCTAACCAAGCACTTCTATGCCTCAGTAAGCCCTGTATGTTCTTATGAAGCTAATGAACAATTAATACACCACTCCCTCTAACTGATACATGCATACAAAAATCCTTTTCTTACCTTATTGGTTTTTTTTTTTACTACAGACCTGTGGAAACTGTGTTGTTGTTGTTTTTTCTAAGAAAAGATGACTATGTAAACATTTTTTTAAATTGTCTTGTAAAAAATCAAAAAGGAGAACATAGCATAGGATAGGCACTGAAATGGTGGTAATACAAGCTTTTTTCTTCCTGCAATTATGTATTAGCTTTCAGGGGTCACAAATGCTGTGTATTTCTATCTTCCGAGGGGAGATGAACTTTGAAATGTTCAATGAACGTTGTTGATACATTGTCCAGATAAACTTTCTTCGTGCTTTTCGCAACGTTTCTGGCAATTTAATTCAAAATATGATTAAATTTTTTGAATCCATAATTCATAATAGTTTCCAACTGGTGTATTTCACCAAATTAAAAAAAAAGTAGGGTAATAATTTATATAATCTTTCCAAAAGAGATGGAGCGTACAAAAGATGTTTACGCCGAGAGCCTTGGAGGCTTTTCATCATGTTTCGGGTAATCTTATTCAAAAAATGTGATTAAAAATTTTAATCCATAGGAGAAAATATTTTTCAACTGGTGTTTTTCAGCAAATGAAAAAACATGTAAGCCAATAAATATATTTAATCTTTCCACAGGGGTGATTGTCGAGGAACTGTATTTGCATGTCAAGTGTCGCGGTAGCGATGCGTTAGGCCACGGTGTATGATAAGACAGGTAATACAACTCTCCGTACTGCTAACAGTTTGAAAATGGACTGTTAATGTCACAACTCACCAGAGGACGTTCAGGAGTTGTGGGCAGATTGTTCATACTAACCGTGATAGGATTGCATGGTGTCAAGGCGGTTATATTACTGGAGACACCACTGGCTCTGCCGCCATAGGTCACAGCTAATCTGTGGTGTGACGTCACAAGTAGGCCAAAACGAACTAAATAATACCGTTGATAAAACAGTAAGCTTGTGTATCATTGATAAATATTATTGAATTACTTATTTTATCTGTTTATACGCTTAGAAGCTTTTGTTCCATTGGTTTCAAAGCAGCTTCTTTTCTGCGGCTGCGTCGTGCCTGCACATGACGGACGGTTACATATGGCGGCCAATGCTGCGTGGATAGGAGTGGTGTCTCTAGTAATGTAACCTCCTTACATGGGGTTTAACATTTCATCAGATTATTATTTGTCTTGAGTATTTTTAATTTATTACTTTGTGCAATTATATATTGTATGAAGTTCCAGAAACGTTAAAGTTTCTGCACAGGAGGTAGAGTCCGTCAACTCTTTTTACTAAAGCCGGAGATAAATTTATAGTGCAGCTAAATGTCACACTAGAATCTATTCAACATCCATGTTTTTGATAAGGGGAGAAAGTATTTTGCACCGCACTGTAACTTTTTCTACGTTAAGAGCACTAAATGTTGTTTAAACGTATGATCACTAATTTTATCCCTTCATATCAAATATGTTCATCGTACTATATACAGGCAGATCTGAGAAAGCTCCGAAGAGAAAAATCAACCATTTTACCGCGATGCACTTTCTCTGCCGCCATCGCCAGCCCAGATGAGGACGAGGAAGACCCTTATTCATTTGTATGATCAGGTGCAAAAATAACACATATGTGTAAGATATATTGAATATTTGTAAATGACAAAATCATTAGAGAATAATTTTTCAATGGGAAGATTAATGGAAACTATTTTTTGCGAAAAATTCTATTTTTCGCGAAAAATTCTGCAAGTTTCAAAACCAAGCAGTTTTCGTTGACGATTCTCCAATGACTCATGCAAAAACACAAAAGTTGTAGAAAAATTAATATTCCATGTGAAGAATTGCTCATTCCGAATGTACAGTACCATGTCATTTTACAAGAAATACAATTTTTTTTACCATAAAGGGTCCATTCTTTATTGCCTCAGTAAAAAAAACTCAGCATCGTCTGCTCAGAAATCTTCACGTTAGAGTACACAATCTGTGGCTGAAAAACATAAACACATATCGCTTATTTGATATATTTCCAAGAGCTAGAGCAAAAGTATATGTCTGCGAAAGGTTCCAGGTCGTTTTTTTAATTCCAAGCAAAATAGCATTCGTAAAAAACGGATGTTTCTGCCGCTTCCTTTCACATTAAACGAACGATTTTTCCCCCAGAGTCGTATCACCTGATTATCATATACCGTGCGTTAAACGAACGATTTTTTCCCCCAGAGTCGTATCACCTGATTATCATATACCGTGCGTTAGGCCTATGTAGCGATGCAGAGCCGTAGCGAGGGGGGGGCAGCAGGGGCGGTTGCCCTTGGGCGCCGAGCTGGAGGGGCGCCATCGAGACGTAGATTTTTTTTATATAAATGTAAAAAATGTGAAATTAATTTATATGCGTAATTAAAAAAATGTATAAAATTTAAACTTCTTTATGCTTTAAGAATAAAATGGCGACCAGATGAAACCTAAATTAAAGAAGAACTCCAATCGTCCGAACGCCAAATATTCGGATCGATTTGGCTTGGGTGTGACAGTACATTTTAGTGGCTATCTTTATGAAACATTTGAGACGCGCGCGCAGCGGCTAGTGTAGGCCAGGACTTTAGAGGGGAGGGGCTAGTACGCCCCTTTGAAGTGCTGAACACCGACCTGTGTCTGAAAGGTTGGGTAAAAAATGGGTAGTGTACTTGTTTCTACGTCATCACGCTGGCCTTCTGGCTCAGCTCAGTTCCCTACAGGACAGAACTTCCCTCTGTTACGACGGTGTTTTACGCCAGTACTTTTTCTTGATGTATCATATTTGTTTCACGTTGTATTTTATTTAAGTTGTACACTGAAAACCCAAACTGATGCTCTTAGCGAGAAGAAACAGATTTTAAAATGGACACCAGAAGACATATCAAGATGCATTGTAATTCCAGCACTTTACCTCAAATCATATGATTTTTGATTTTGAGATCAGAAAAGTATATTTGCTATATTAAGCAAAATACTTTTTAAAGAAAGAGCATGCATAACAGAAAATGTTCATTTAAAATAATTATCCAATTTATACTATAACATCCATGTTTTCCGATTTTTCAGGCCCCCAAAAATCATGAACTTTTGTTTTCCAAAAGATGATTTTTGATATTTGAGTGCGCCTTGCAGTAGATGACACACTGTAATCGGGTAAATACGGTAGTAACTTTGACTGAAAGTGCTTTTCATGTGGTGCTCTGACAGAAAGCTCCCAGGCTTTTGGCCAGTGCAGGTACGTCATCGACCACGGCTGCATGTCTCAGGGGGCAAAATGTAGGCGACGAGTGCTGTGACCTTCACGGCGTCCTCTGTCCATGATCCATCACTCCTTACGTGTATTGAGAACGAATGACGGATGGCGACGATTCGTCGACAGGGAAGCCTACAGTGCGCATGCGCGGAACAAACTACTCAGTCGCAAAGCGTTTATTATCTTTGCCTCAGTTAAGGTTGCGACAGTTTAAATGTAATATTTGCCGTGACACTTTGACGACATTTGTTTGCTTAACGTTGTCTGTATAGCTTGATTGATTGAGTAGCACGCTGAACTAGTGCACTGTGCCACGTGACGTGCGTGTGTGTGTCGAAATGGGACCTACAAAGTTGTCTGGAATACAAGGAAGAAAACGAAAAAAACAACAAGAGGCGGATAACGCAGTCCAAGCCAAGCAGTGACAAAAACTGGGATGGGTAAAGAAGGTGGATCCCTCAACCGCTGCACTCCCAGTACAGCAAGTGATTGAAAGTAAGCCATCTACATCAACACTTTTGGAAAATGAAAACGTTACTGAAGTAACTGAGAATATAACTGGTAATGCTAGTGTGCATTCAGATGATTCTACACCTTATTTTAACACGTCCTTTCCAACATTGAGTCCGCCGCCCCGGTGGCGCAGTGGTCTAAGCGATGGCCTCTGATCATTCGTCCGAACGGGGTCCGGGTTCGAATCCCGGTGAGGCATGGATGTTGTGTTTGTCTTACGGCACTGGCTCTCTCCCTTCCCTGGAACCAGTGACCCTAAATTAGGGACGGGCGACTGCTTATAGCCCATTGAGTTGCTCACGGTGGTCGGTAAACCTCCAATCAAAAAAAAAAAAACAAAAAAACATTGAGTCCTTATGAAGGCGTACAGGAACAGGATTTTTAAGATGAACAAATCAAAATTCAACTTAATTTTAATGATCCCACAACATGGCCTGATTTGAATACCGTGTGAGAAGCTTGTTAGTTGAACACGGTCCAGAACAAAATAAAAATGGTAATTTTCTTTTATCAATTAATGCAGAAAAAAGGCATTTTACGGGGAATTGGTTCCACAAAAAACTTTTGAATGGAGAAAATGTAGAGCGGGATTGGTTAATTTACAGGGAAGCAACACAAGTTATTTATTGTTTTCCTTGCATGCTATTTGGAAAGCATTTGAAATCACGTTTGGCAAATCCAAAAGTGGGATTTTCTGAGTGGAAAAAATTACACCCACGAATTCCAGAGCATGAAAATTCTGTAGAGCACCGTGAGTGCTATGTTTCCTGGAAAAGCTTTGAAAAAAAAAAAAAGGATTAAAGAGGGCTGTGCAATTGATACTGAACTACAGCAAATGATTACAAAAGAAAAAGAGAAATGGCGGCATATTCTCAGAATCATTGTCGATTGCATTTTGTTTTGTTCAATCAACAACTTGGCCTTTCGAGGTTCAAGTACAAAGATAGGTGAAGACAAATGTGGAATTTTTTTACATTTGCTAGAGTTTGTTTCTCATTATGATAAACAGCTAAAAGAGTATATTACCATAGCCAAAGAAAAACCAGGAATTCCAAATTACCTTTCCCCAACAATTCAAAACGAGTTCATCAATTTAATAGGTGACACTGTAAGCCAAGAAATACTAAAAGACATAAGAGAGGCAAAATATTTCTCAATTTCATTTGATTGTACACCAGATGTAGTCCATCAGGAACAAATGTGCCAGATTATTAGGTACGTGAAAGTTTCAGAGGATGTTTGCTCTATTGAAGAAAGTTTCATCGATTTCATAAAAACTAATGAAACGACTGGGGCTGGTTTAACCGGAGAAATTCTACAAAAAATAGAAAGCTGTTGGGCTTGACATTCGTAATTGCCGAGGGCAAGCATACGATAATGGTCAAAAAATGGCGGGGAAGTATTCAGGAGTCCAGGCCCGTATACAAGCAATTTGCAGGCATGCACGTTTTATGCCATGTGCTGCTCATTCATTGAACTTGGTTGGTGTTCACGCTGCTGAAGTCTCTTCAGATAGTATCACATTTTTTGGCACAGTGCAAGAACTGTTCAAAATATTTGCTCACAATGTCAAAATGTGGGAAATATTATCCAACAAACTTTCTACCACTCTCAAGCGTCACTGTGATACAAGATGGGCATCCAAATACTCTGCTGTTCATGCACTTTATTCACAGCTTGATAAAGTCCTCGAAACCTTAGAAGAAATTTCTGACAACCCTCAATTCCATGATGACTGTTTATCAGTGGTTAAAAATCTTCTGAAACAAATTAATTATAAGTTTGTTTGTTACTCTGTTATGTGGGACAAAATACTAAATCAGATATCCCGCGTGAATGAACAACTACAGTGCAAAGATGTGACCGTGCAGTTAGTCACTTGACAGGATTGAAAGCTGCTTTACAAGACATCCGGGATACAGGGTTTGATGTTATACTGGGCGAAGCATCGGACATCTGTGCCGCAACATCTCTTGACGGCTTCTTCGAGGAGAAAAGGGCTAGGAAGAGGAAACGACTGACATTGGAAGAAAGTGAGGACACTGTTTTGACAGGAAAACAAAGGTTCAGTATGGACTTTTATGCTGTTTTGGACAAAGTCTTAGAACAAATGGAATGGCGTTATAAATGTTTGAAATGTTAGATGACTTTAATTTCATAACGGGCAAGTCTTCGCAATCTATGACCGTAGAAGAGTTAAAGGCTAGTGCAATGCGCTTAGCAAATAAATATGATAAGGATCTGGATACTACTAAAATAGAGGCGGAGATAGCTAGTTTTAACTTTCAGGCCACTTCTTTATTTAAAAAAGTCAGGATTTTTTCAAAAGCAACCTCTCTTGACCTATTAAATTTAATCCACCAAATGTCTCTTGCTACATCTTATCCAAACTTAGTAATTGCTTTCAGATTATTCTTAACATTATCAATTACTAATGCGTCTAGTGAACGAGGTTTTAGCAAGCTGAAAATAATAAAAAAATACTTAAGGTCATCAATAAGACAAGAGAGTTTAACGCACCTGGCAATTCTGTCAATAGAAAAAGATATTGCTAAAACTATTAATTATGATCAAATAATAAATGATTTTGCTGCTGTTAAAGCTCGAAAGGTACATTTGTAAATATAAAATCATTCTTTAAGGCTTATGCATAATTTTAAACAAATGCTACTTGTACTTATTTTTTCAGTTGTTCATAAGCACTTGAGGTAGCAATTAATTATAAATAAAAAGTATTCTTCATTCAAACTATGTTCAATGTTTTTTCTTTCTTCAACAATCCCTATTGAAGCTCACATAGTCACCACAGGCTATTGAATAGGATTACCAATATAAGTTATTTTTTTTAAATATTATATTATGAGCAATATTTTATACAAAAAAATTTACATTTTACTACTATTTCATACAATTAGCAAATTATATACGGGACAATAATTGCAAATAACAATAAAAATCGCAATATTTTTTTATACAGGTATTGTACTATATCTGCAAACAGGTATATAACAAAATCTGACACCATCGCCTGTTCCAGTTGGACTGGGGCAGGGGGGCTCCAATTTTACTGCTTGCCCCGGGCGCCAATACTTCTAAGCTACGGCCCTGAGCGATGCCTTAGGTTGATGTCGTCGCGGAAGCGATGCGTTAGGCCTACCACAGCGTCTCTTCACGGCATCGCACTTACACGTAAATATTACGATAAAAATCCTTAAAAGAGATTTGAAACAGGAAATTTCTGCACCATTTGCCATTAATTTCCATAATCTAAAAACTCTGTACGTTGCACTTTTCTCAGGTATTTTCCGACGAAATAATTTAAAACGCAAATCTACACATTTAACCACTATTTTATTTAACATGAGTTTATATAGCTGAGGTTTTTTCTAAAATTGAATTAGGTACATAATTATCAAAATGAAAATGCTTTCCACAAACAACAGTTGAAGGTGACTTGTCATTTGGAGCAAAATCCTGACGAGATATTGCTTTCAGCAACAGTTGCTTTAGGTTCTGATCTGAGGGGAACTCGTGGAATGAAAATCCCACGTTTTTCTTCTCCAAAGATGTGCACATCGGCACACAACAGTAAACCATTTTGAAAATGGGTTAGATTTTGTTGTGAAAACAACAGTTTGGTATAAAACTGTAAGGTATTTTTTAAAAGAAACACAAGAAAAACGACGAACACACACAATCCAGCAATTCAAACAACGTGGAAACTGAGTTGTTTTTATCTTGGGACGCAGTACCATCTAACGGATGAAATAGTACCTTACGCCTACTGGCCAATCACCAAATGTCTATTGTATTCAACGTTAATATTATAACCTGTTCTTCATCCAGTTCAGCCTTGGTAATACTTACTTAACCAGAGCAAGGCTGAACTGGATCCTATCAGGCCGTAACATTACCGTTGAAGACAATAGACTTTTGGTGATTGGCCAGTGGGCGTTAGGGACGATTTCAGCCGTTAGATGGCACTGCGTCCCAAGGTATAAACACCTTAGTTTCTGCGTTGTTTGAATTGCGAGATTTTATATGTTCGTCGTTTTTTTTATTTCTTTTAAAAAAAACCTAGTTTTAAAACCAAACTGTTGTTTTCACAACAAAATCAAACCCATTTTTAAATTGGTTTACTGCTGTGTGCCAATGTGCACATCTTCTAAGAAGAAAAACGTGGGATTTTCATTCCATGAGTTTCTGAAATCAGAACCTAAAGCAACTGTTGCTGAAAAAAATATCTTGTCAGGATTTTGCTCCAAATGACAAGTTACCTTCAACTGTTGTTTGTGGTAAGCATTTTCATTTTGATAATTATGTACCTAACTCAATTTTAGAAAATAACCTCAGCTATATAAACTCATATTAAGTAAAATAGTAGGTAAATGTATAGATTTGCGTTTTAAATTATTTCGTCGGAAAAATATTAGTACTTCGGAAAAGTGCGACGTACAGGTTTTAGATTGTGAAAATGAATGGGAAATGGTGCAGAAATTTTCTGTTTCAAATGTCTTTTAAAGATTTTTATCGTAACATTTACCTGTACGTTCGATACGTTAGGCCTACGTGGCAGCGTCTCTTCACAGCATCGAACTTGCAGGTAAATGTTACGATAAAAATCTTTAAAAGACATTTAAAATACGAAATTTCTGCACCATTTGCCATTAATTTCCATACTCTAAAATCTGTACGTCGCACTTTTTCCAGGTTCTAAACATTTTTTCCACGAAATAATTTAAGACGCTAATCTACACCTTTCGCAAAATCTCGACCCTAGATCGTTGAAGAATAAAGGAGGAATGAGATTTACACATGAATTACACCAGTTCCTACAGAAAAATTCTCTTGCCCAAGTACTACGAATTCAGAATACAAATATCCATCTGTTCATGTGAAAGTGAATATAAATAAAATCTCAAATGTAAATAATGATACGGAATCACTTTGTAATGCGAACAACGTCAATTGATGGCGCTGCGTCCCAACTCATTTTTTCTGTCCTCGCTGTTTTTGCTTAATGTTACAGCCTGATAGGATCAAGTTCAGCCTTGACCAGAGTAAATAATAAAATTACATGGAAATTTGGTATTGGGAACCTCAACGAACTATAGGGGGAGCTGCGCAAACGTAAACAAACTTCTCTAGTACGGGTAACGTCGCACGTGTTTCCATAAAGTCGAATGTTAGAATGGCTGGTTTGTCGCTTTCAATACTTGAAATAATGAAATTTGTGGACGCTTCCAAAAATTCAAGATGCATTAAAGAAGGGGAAGTGATTGTTAATGTAGGCCATATAATTTCTTGTGGAATTAAGAAGGAAGATGGAAGAGAAATTCTCATAGTTTCGCACTGCATTCAGTCCACGGCAATAACGTCGTCGCCTCACTCCATCAACGGTGTTTTAGATACAAGTAACAGTGAAATTTCTATGAAGTCATTTGAGTGCTCTTGTAAAGCGGGCAGAAGTGGAACGTGTAAGCACTGTGTAGCAGTAATGCTTTACTGTAACAGGTAATTTTTATTTTTACATTTTCAGGCAAGTGATATAGTAATACCAACAGTGGTGTTCTAATCCGGATTACTATTAAAAGCTGACATTTCGTTTCACTTGACGTTTCCCAGGACCCATTTTCAATACTGTCAAAAATAACATTTGTAATTTTTGAACATTCTGTTCCTAAAAGTGTTTGTGAATTGGTAATTGTTGATCATCATTGCGTTCTGCGTTTTTGAACCGATGACTGTTGACAGAACATTGCAAATCTTGTTCCTTAATGAAGTTTAAATTTATACGGATAACAGCAATTATTTGTTTTCAAGATTATGTAGAAATGCGGATTTTTTAATTACTACTATGCAATAAAAACATGCTGCCTTGTTTATTATTCATTCAAAGACGTTACTAGGTTAGTAGCATTTCACTGGAAGGATTTCAAACGCAAGGCACAAACGTTTATACTAACTTGTGAAAAACCATAGCTGAAATCTTGGGAACGACATTGCGGGACACAACAATATGATTTGTTCTTCTTCACGGAATTCTCCATTATACAACTCTCTAATTCCAGAATGAATGCAAAAATACACCAAACTACGACAACTGAACGTAATGAGCGATCTACCAACAGCCAAGCATTGAGCTGAAAACGTTACCCGTACCAAAGAATATCTAACTGATAAGAAGGTAAGGCTCAGCGAGACGTAACTAGCGCCACTATATTATGCGGCAAAGAATTACTACACAGAAGCCAACATTACAGGCTGATGCCGCAGGATGCCGAGCAGACTGAGTTAGACTGAGCATGCGTGTTTGTGTTCAAAGAATATAAACGCTTGTTTGTGTTGGCGTTTTGTTCAAAGGTTTTGTTGTTCTCATCTAGATCTGCGTTTATATTACAGCCATGAAATACACCCACTCCATTCCGATGAATAACAATTCATGGAATGGAGTGGATGAATAACAAGAACAAATTTGAAACCGTTTGAAACAAATATCCTGGAAAACCATTAAAACAACGTTTGCTGAAAAAAAAAGCTATCGTTACGTTGAAAAAATTAATTTATCAATTATATGAAACTGACTTTTATGAAAAATACCTCGTAATATTGTAAAATGAAAGAGGGAAGCATTCGATTACACATTGCATACCAAAGAGACAGCTTTAAGGATGCACTCGATCGTGAGGAATTAGTCCGGTCGGTAGAGAGCTCAGCTCTCACGCCAACGGCCCAGGTTCGAACCTACTTAGATACGAACGAATGTTTTTCAGATCTGTTGAGAAAATTTCCCCAGCGCAGTGCGTTTAATTTACAAACTTCGGAAGGGTAGAAAAAAAAATTGTAGCTTTGGGAAACTGCGGTTGTCTTTGCTCTTTTTTTTTTCTTTTTTATTATTATGGCTACTACTGGGAAATTGGAGGACAGTGCTGGCCCAGCAAGACTGTTTTTGCTGGGTACCTAATGTTTACGTTTTGTGGGAACCCATTCCTTTGTTTTGCTACTGAAGCTTAGCTTCCTTTCCGTGAAATAGGCTTCCCGTCCCGTGTCTCCTACGCTTTTTGCGCCTGAATGTTAACTTTCCCGCAGAGCATCTGCTGCCGCATTACATGGTGGCCCTGCTGTCGCCTGTTTTACATTATCTCTACGAGAGTTGAGCGGCTAGATCCAGCAGCTTGGCACACATCCAAGATTCTCCCGTGCAGGAAGCCACACTTCTCATCCGTGAGCCTTTGCGTCAGCCGTCAATCATTTAGGACTGTCAAAATGGTCTGGTAGTTTCTACCGTACAGGTAACGCAGATTTTTAAAGCCGATCTGTTGTGATATCCCTCGGCGTGTTTTGCTACGTACATAGCGTTGGTTACCCTCTTGGTCGTTTCTGCATTACGGAAGCATTGAAAATTTAAGTAATTTTTTAGAAGCTCATATTTTCTGTTAAACTAGTTTGTCAGTGTAGAATTTTTTTCTGTGTTTGACAGCGTACTTCAGCTTGTTGATATTTTTCAGTTCTTTGGGATTTAATAGTTCATTGCAATTTACTGTGAATGGCTACGTCATATTTTGCTGTGATTTGCGCGCTTTTTAGCTTATGTAGTGTTTTGAAATTGTAGCAAAATTAACGAAAATAACTTTGGCAAAAAAAACTTTATCTTTTGTTTCAATACTCTTTTTCCATGTTTCAAATTCCGCCAGCAATTCGAAAGTTAGTACACGATCTTCTAAATTATATCCATGATTAGAGCATAAATGTTAATTTAAATCTTCAGAATACAATGCAATATTACAGTTTTCTACTGCACATGGAAATTTCAAAGTGAATCAAAGCGATTTCTGTGATTTGTGAATCACTTTAACATGCATATTTCGATCTCTAACACTACTGAATTTCTTTTCGCAATAAATACATCGCACAGAAGTGTTTTCCATTTTTAAGATAGAATTGCATTGTATTCTGAAGATTTAAAGCAACATTTATGCTACACTCATGGATATAATTTAGAAGATCGTGTGCTATCATTCGAATCGCTGGAGGAATTTGAAACATGGAAAGAGAGTATTCAAGCAAAAAGAGTATGTCAAACACAGAAAAAATTTACACTGACAAACCAGTTTAACAAAAAATATGAGCTTCTAAAAATTACTTAAATTTTTCAATGCTTTCGTATGGGTACGTAGCAAAACACGCCGAAGGATGTCACAACAGATCGGATTCAAAAATCTGCGTTACCTGTACGGTACAAAATACCAGCAAAATTGACGGCTGAGAGGCGTGGCTTCCTGCACGAGATAATCTTGGATGTGTGCCAAGGTGCTGGATCTAGCCGCTTGTCTAAACCCGTACTACAGTAATTCTTCCTTTTGCCGCTAGAGGGAGAGCGGACCGCTGAGATTGCCAATAATAATCATTATACGAAAATAAAATTATAAAAATAAAACGAAAATAAATAAATAAAATTAAGTAATGAAAATAAATAAATAAAACTTAATAATGAAAATAAATAAATAAAATTAAATAATGAAAATAAATAAATAAATAAAATTAAATATTGAAAATAAATTAAATTAAATAATGAAAATAAATTAAATTAAATAATGAAAATAAATTAAATTAAATAATGAAAATAAATTAAATTAAATAATGAAAATAAATTAAATTAAATAATGAAAATAAATTATTTAAATTAAATAATGAAAATAACTAAATTAAATTAAATAAATTAAATTAAATAATGAAAATAAATAAATTAAATTATAAAAAATAGATAATGTAAATAAATTAATTAATTAAATTAAATAATGAAAATAAATCAATAAATAACGAAAATAAATCAATAAATAACGAAAATAAATAAATAAAATTAAATAATAAAAATAAATGAATAAATAAAATTAAATAATAAAAATAAATGAATAAATAAAATTAAATAATAAAAATAAATGAATAAATAAAATTAAATAATAAAAATAAATGAATAAATAAAATTAAATAATAAAAATAAATGAATAAATAAAAATAAATGAATAAATAAAATTAAATAATAAAAATAAATGAATAAATAAAATTAAATAATAAAAATAAATGAATAAATAAAATTAAATAAAAATAAATAAAGATAAAACTATATGGAAATTCGGTATAATAATAATCAATAAAGTTAATTACATTTAGACCACATCACATAGTAATTGAAATTTTTAATTACGGCAAGCTAATGTAAATAAGTTTTTAACATTAAGCACCTCTTCCATTTCCAAAGCCTTTCTTAGACGTAAGCTGACCAGAAGTCCTCAATTCTTGAGGACAGTCCTCGAATTTAGTTTACTGTCCCCCAAAACGTCTGATGCCTTTGGGGACGCAAATTGCCCTCAAATTTTTTTACTGTTTGTCCCCAAATGTCCTCGATTTTACACTTCCTCATTAACCCTTTAGACTTCCAATGCAAAAAGTTCTTAAAAGTAGTTTCCGTTGTACTAATTTTCCGACATGCTTCTTGTGAAAAGAAATTTAAATTTTTTTTTCTTCTTTCCGAGTTTAACGACCACCGCGAGCAACTCTTAAGTACTATAAGCAGTCACTTGTTTCTAATTTAGAGACATTCGTTCTAGGGGAGAGAGAGAGCAAGGGCTGTAAGACAAACGCACCATCCATATCTCAGTCAGGACTCGAACCCGTACCCCCTTGTACGAATGGTCAGCGGCCAGCACTAAGACACTGAACTACTGGCGCGGTCAAATTTCCACTGTACTTGATCTAAGTTTCTCCAAAAACTTTGGCAAAATGAAAAATTCGCCATGTAATTAGTTTGGTGTGCAGCTTGATTTTAATTCGGCCCATATACAAGGTAAAGCATTTCACTGTTGCTAATAAGTTCTGGCCATCATAATTCTACTTTGTCAATACAAATTACCAACATTCTACAAGATATATCTTTCTAAGACATAAATTTTCATATGTAATATCACACTTATTGAAGCAATGCAGTTTTGTCACAAAAAGATTTACATATTTATTTTCGGTACGTATATGTCCCCAAATGAACTGCCCATTTGGGGACGCCACGCTCTTTTGTCTTCAAATCAATGTTCCAATATCTGGTCACCTTATTCTTAGTACTCTTGCCACACGCTTTCGACTGGCAGCTGTTTTACTAGCCATGTATGAAGGAAACTTTAAAAGTTCTTTCAGATTGATTTCTGCTATACAATTAATTTTTTTGTTGTTGTTGTCTGAACTTTTACTACATGAGAAGTCATGGTCTTGGATTGCTTCCCACTTAGGTTTGTTGCATGAACGACCTTGACACTACACCACGTTTTTGAATATAATGAGTATTAGAAGAAATCTCGAAGTTTTTGATAACGTTTAAAGCATCTTCTAATGAAAAAACGTATCGAAAATAATCCTTAATAAAATGACGAAAACCAAAATTCATTTTAACAGCTGAATTGAAAAAAATATCAACACAAACCTTGCACGCACTAACTGAAAACTCAAAGCGAACTTCAGGAATCAAAAGTACAAGAAAACACAGTGGGAGGAGACATCATTTCTAACAACGCTTCTCAGTGGTCGAATGGGAGACCTCACATAAGGGACGGTATATCAAGGAGGTTAGAATAATGTGCAAAAACACGCTGTTGGAACCTACCGATCAGTCTAATTCCCCAACCACTTTCACTTTGTTTACTCATTTGTACTTAAATAGTTGAAAAACAAAAGCTGGGGACAAGTGGGGTTTATTTGAATAATCATCCCAACTTGAAGGCATTTAATTAACTTCCAATGAACACCTGAAAAATCACAGCTCAACAACCAGATAACTGCTAATAGAATATACCCTCAGCTAAAATGTTGGGCCTACCACACAATGAATGCTGCAATACATTAATTCAAAATGAACCACTAAAGTTAACCAAAGAATGTATGGCTAACAAGCAGTAGATAATTTTAGGAAATTGTGTAATATTTACCCAGCAGCCAAAAGTAAAGAGAAACCCAACGCTATCGCATACTGAAATTTTTCTGGCACGAGTGCTACTTGCTACAAATTTCAGTTTAAAAACATTACAACAAATGACGTTATAATTAAAATACTTATAATTTTTAGCGACTATGTAAGGAGTGATGATACTCCTGCATAAATACATGCAGAAGTATGTATATGAACACTATTAGAAATAAATAACAAGCGTTGCAGTCTGAAAATAGCTCCTTTCAGACACCACACAGAAAAAACTGACAGAATACAATTTCTCGCCATTCAAAATTCAAAAATTAAACTAAGATCACTTAATATGTATATATACATATTTTTTTTTTGATTGGAGGTTTAACGACCACCGTGAGCAACTCAATGGGCTATAAGCAGTCGCCCGTCCCTAATTTAGGGTAACTGGTTCCAGGGAAGGGAGAGAGCCAGTGCCGTAAGACAAACGCAACATCCATGCCTCACCGGGATTCGAACCCTGAACCCTTACGGACGAATGATCAGAGGCCAGCGCCTTAGACCACTGCGCCACCGGGGCGGCGAAGACCTTTAAGATACACAGAATGGAAGTTCTTGCTCAAATGATTTAATACTGCGTATTAATTTTTTTTAATGCGGTATGAATTAGACATTGCGCTTTTTAACTTACGATTAAAGAAAACATCATTATCGTAATGTTGGGGATATGAGATAACTGGAGGAAAACGTCGCTTGTCCTACGTGTAAAATACACTGCTGGACAATTGCTAAGGACGGATCATAAACGGCTATATAGCGCATAAAAAAGTAAGTGTGGTTGGATGCCAAGTGAAATAAAACAATGTCAGAATGCCAGGACAGTACAAGAAAGACAATTTATTGTGCTTTGAAATCCAGAAGGCTTTGGGACGTGTTCAAGGGACAAACAGGCCATTTTGTGCAGAATACGTAAACGTGAAAAAAATGCAATTACCGTCCGCAGGCGTTCCGGCGTAAGATGTCAATACGGGATATGGCTACCATGCAGGGCGATGCAAGATTCCACACATCGTGTCATGCTTTCCACAACATTATCAAGCAGCTGTTGGGGTAATTTATCCCATTCTTCTGTCAGTGCACGGATGAGGGTGTCCTTGTTTATTTGAGGGCATTGGCGACCAGCAAGATTCCTCCCCAAAGCATCCCACACATTTTCAATGGTATTCAGATCTGGAGAACGTGCTGGCCATACGAGGCGTTGAATATCCTCGCTCTCAAGACACTCCTGGACAGTGACTGTTCGATGACATGTTGCGTTGTCGTCCATGAAAATGAATCTATCACCGACAGCACCACGGAACATGCGAACATGAGGTAGCAGAACATCATTAATGTATCGTTGGCCAGTCATAGTCCCCGTTGGAAGCACATAGAGGGACCTACGGCCATTGATCATGACACCAGCCCATACCATGACACTACATGTCGGATATCGGTCCCTTTCCTGTATGTTTGCTGGACAATATGCAGTACCACTATCACGCCAGATCAGTTGTCGTCGACAATCAGACGATAGACTGTAACTACTTTCATCTGAGAAGAGGACAGCAGACCAGTCGTTATCAGTCCAATTGCGATGTTGATGGCACCATTGCAAACGGGCGGTACGGTGACGTCTGGACTACGGGATGCACACAACAGGATGGCGGGCGTATAGTCCTCCTTCACGCAAACGTCTGGCGACAGTTTTTCGGGAGATCCGCTTGCCAGTAGCAGCCATAAACTGATTTGCTACCTCACTAGCTGTGCTGCGCCGGTGTCTTTTTGTTGATAGCACTATGTACCGATCTTCTGCAGGTGTCATACTGCGAACACGACCTCCCCCGTGACGTTTGCTACACTCTCCATTTGTTTGAAATGATTTCCAAAGCCTTGAAACAACACTGTGTCTGACGTCGAACTCCCTGGCAACATCTGTTATTTTTCGCCCTTCTTCAATCTTGCCAATAATACGGCCACGCGTAAAATCATCTAGGTGATGTCGGGAAGACATACTGAAACTTGCAAGTTCGTCAATTGGTTCTTTCCCTTTCAACTTTGCGTTTGAACAACAACGGTCAATACGCGTCAAATCCTTTATATCTCTTATCAGCGCTATGACGTCACGAACAAGTTCGGCAATCCAAAATTTGCATATGCACAACACGTCTTACTGTATCCCGCACTTATGCTAATTTCCACATTTTCCTGCCTTCCATTTGATGGTTGCTATCGTTGCTATTGTCATCCGTCCTTAGCAATTGTCCGGCAGTGTATATTTCGGCTTCAGTTTCTTGCAAACTGCGTGATCTAGATGCATGAAATTCGTATTACACACTCTAAGTAATGTCAAAAAACATTTTAATGTGGCCATTTGTTTTTTCTCAAGAGAAGTTGCCGAGAACAAAAGTTTTGATTTTGGAAGTTTTTCCCGCAGTATTATGAGTTCGTAATAGCTAACGGGAGAAAAAATAAGTAAAATTAAATATGATAGAAAGAAATTCCCTCTTCATATAATTTAGAGTTTAGACAATTACAAATCTCGAAGATGAAAAGTCTCAGAAAAGAAACATGAGTTAGCAAACTATCTGTAGGTTTGACCAAAAGCCTACACTTTAGAGCCATACATACTCTCGTGAATGATACAGGGATCTAGTAAAAACTAAGTCCCTCAATTTTATATTTAGATATCAAATAAGTGAACAAGGTTACTAGCTAACTATCTTGCACTTAAAATACTAAAACAACTCTATTATTTCCAGGGAAAGATTAGAAAAGAAGGTGAGAAGCCTAGCTTGAAACTGCAAGTCACGGTAAATGTGACAAGGTTCTAGTAAAAATTATTTCTCTCAACTTAATATTTAAAGATAAAGTAAATGCCAAAGATTACTAACTAATTATCTTGCACTTAAGATACTAAACAACTCTATTATTTTAAAGGAAAGATTAGAAAAGGAGGTGAGAAGCCTAGATTGAAACTGCAAGTCACGGTAAATGTGACAAGGTTCTAGGAAAAACTGAGTACCTTAACTTAATGTTTAGAGATAAAGTAAGTGCAAAAAGGTTACTAGCTAACTATCCTGCTCTTAAAATACTAAAACACCTCTATTATATTAAGGGAAACATTAGAAACGGCGCGGCTGTGAGAAGCCTACACGATATGTGACAGATTCTTGACGTACAACCAAAGAAGCTATATTACTGGAGACACCACTGGCTCTGCCGCCATAGATCACACCTAATCTGTGGTGTGACGTCACAAGCTGGCAATAACGAACTAAATTATACCGTTGATAAAACAGTAAGCTTGTGTATCATTGATAAAGATTATTGAATTACTCATTTTATCTGTTTATGCGCTTAGAAGCTTTTGTTCCATTGGTTTCAAATCAGCTTCTTTTCTGCGGCTGCTTCGTGCCTGCTCATGACGTCATTTGCAGCACGGACGGTGACTTATGGGTTATCACGGTCAATGCTGAGTGGATAGGATTGGTGTCTCCAGTAATATAACCTCCTTGCGTACAACACTGAACTTCAAATGTCGCCAGCTTAACTTACGGTTTTCCAGTCTATGAAACTTAAAGGTCTTTGTTCGATACTATGATTTCGAAATGTTAGCATGCTTTTATATGGCTTGTTTGGCTGATAGCTTGTAAAAAAGTAATTTATTTGTTAGATAGATCATGAAGAGAAGTAATAATAAGAATGTAACGTTGAGAACGTGTTTCGTACCTGGATGTAACAGTGGTTACAGATCTTCTAAACAAAAGGTAACTCTGTTCTCCGTTCCGAAAGATGGAGCAAGGCAATTCCTCGTGTTGACAAACAGCTAGAACAGAAGTGTGTGGTATATGAACGTCATTTTGATGAACGTTTTAGAGACGGCTGGCGTTATGCAAATGTGGCGTTGTGAGCGGCCCTGTAAACGAAAACGACATGACGTATGCAGCGATCCGACAATATAAGGAGTGATGCGACGGGAATCAGTAAGAGTCGGACGCAGTATGGGTAAGACGAAGGATCTAAGCGCATTTGATCACGGGCAAATTGTCGGGGCCAGATGAATGGGTCGCTCCATCTTGGAAGTCGTGCAGGCACTGGGATTTTTACGAGCCACTGTGTCACGGGTGCATCGTGAGTACATCGAATCCGGTAAAACCATCCTTGCAAGGGCCAACTGGCCAACTGCCGTGGACAACAGCGTGTGGATGAGCGGGGTCATCGTCGGCTAGCTCGCATTGTAATAGCAGGTAGACGGACCACAATGCAAGAAATCACGCGGCAATTTAACGCTGGTGCACAAAAACGTGTAAGCAGCCACACCATCCAGAACCATCTTGCTATGGGGTACAAAAGCCACTGTCCCACGAGGGTACCGCTGCTGACCGCACATCACAGGGTGCAAAGATTAGCATGGGCGCGGGAACATCGCCAATGGACCCTAGACACGCGGGAAAATGTTGCCTGGACTGACGAGTCGTGATTCACGTTGGTACATGCGGATGGCAGGACACGAGCACGGCGCAAACCACATGAAGCGATGGATCCTTCTTGCCAGCAGGGTACTCTTCAAGCTGGTGGGAGTGACATTCTTGTCTGGGGACTGTTCTCGTGGACTGAAATGAAACCCCTGGTACGTGTGACATCATCCCTCACAGGTCAACGTTACTGATATATCCTGGACGACCATTTGCTCCCGTTTGTGCGTCTTCAACATCCCACTGGGGACCTCATCCGGCAACAAGACAATGCACCGTGCCATTGCTCCCGAGTTGTATCCGAATGGTTAGATGAACACTCCACTGACGTGACCTCGCTTCCTTGGCCAGCTAGGTCACCTGACCTCAATCCCATCGAGCACATCTGGGCTGCCATCGAGAGATATGTTCGAGGCTCTGACCCCCTCCATCAAATCTTCGTGAACTGTGGGAGCTTGTTCAGGGGTCGTGGATCCGTATGGCTTCCCAACGCTTCTGGTGTCTTGTCGAGTCCATGCCGAGACGAATCGCAGCCGTCATCAGGCCGAAAGGTGGTGCTACACGTTACTAGACAGGTATCCCTAATTCAATTGCTCTTTAGTGTATATCACTAAGATGTTTTCCGAGATTCAGTGGTTAGATCCGTATGATACCTCTCCATTTACAGCGATCTTAACATACAACTCTAGCTTCACCAACGCTCCCTGAAACAAGGCCGAAACACCCCTTCTCTCCGACATCTGATGTCAATACAGGAAGAAACATAGCTTTGAGGAAGAAAAGTTAATTTGACGAACGACCTTAAATTGTTATTTGGCAGTGGCCAAAATGCAATTTTTCGGTTGTTGTGTGTTGCTAAAACGTGGAAAGAGCGATGTCTTTATTTATAGCAATTGGATTGATACTTTTTTTGTTTAAAAGTATAAAACTTAGTTTTAACACCCACCAACAGGGTGTTAAAACTAAGTTTTATTACTTTTAAACTTAATTCCCTTTTGGCACACTGTTGGGCCAAAAATGAGAACACTTCGAATAATTAAACTGACGGTGCAAAAAGATTTCTTAACTGAAGATAAACCACTTTTTGTATCTAACATATTCAGAATTTTTTTTTAACTTGAATGCTTTAGCTAGTGTGTGTTGCAAATTAACAGCAAGGGTAAATATTAGAGATAGTAAGAAAAAGTATTTGTGAATGTGAAACATTCATAAAACTGAAAATTACACTGATCAGCATTTTTTCAACTTTTTTCTGTTGTTTTCAAATGAATAGGTGTATCTGAATGGATTTTTTACGCAGATTCCGAAAATGACCTTCAAAATTCCGTATCACTTCAAGTTTTTTTCACAAATGACGGAAATGTGAAAATTTAAAAAACCGTTATTTTTTAATGACATTGCTATATGGCAACGTTTGTAACGTGTGTAAATGTTCTCTGGAGGGGCGGAATGATTGTTTAAGGAATAGATAAACATAAATACATATTCAAAAGCAAACACACCTAACATTCGTCACTGGGCTCCCCTTCAAACTTCCTCTTTTTTGGATTGTCTTCGGTGTGCGTCCGTACAGTCTCTGTTCAACATCCAACAACAGTCGGCTATCATATGTACAGTCCGCTTTCCTTGTTATCTATTTTCCATCACTTTAATATCCTGATGGAAGCGCTCGCCATGTTCTTCCGAAAAATCACCAAGATTGTTAGGAAAGTAATTTAGATGAGCATGAAGAAAGTGAACTTTGACGCTCATGTTGCAACTAAGCAGTTCATAGGATTCCAGCATGTCCTCGACTAAAGTGGTGTAATTTGAAGCCTTCGTGTTCCCCAAAGAGTTGTG
Organism: Macrothele yani; assembly: GCA_039090855.1. Taxonomy (NCBI): domain Eukaryota; kingdom Metazoa; phylum Arthropoda; class Arachnida; order Araneae; family Macrothelidae; genus Macrothele; species Macrothele yani. The sequence continues at coordinate 121,436,367 of CM077009.1, read as the reverse complement.
TACCACATTTCTGAATGCAGTCCATGATCGCAATTCGCACTCACTCATGGTTTCCTTGAATATGTTGTCTGCCATTAATTTTCGTATTTGAGGGCCTATGAGAATGCCAGCTTTAATTTTTTCAGACGTGATTTATGGAAACTTACCACCAAGATACTGAAAGCATTTACTGTCCCTGCTTAAAGCTGTCACGAATTGCTTTATTAAGCCAAGTTTGATGTGTAAAGGTGGCAACAGTATTTTCGAGGGATCAACCAGTGGAAGTGAAACAATGTTTTTTTCGCCAGGTGTGAATGTACTTCTGACTGGCCACTGCTGCCGAACCCAATGTTCCGTCTTTGCTCTGGAGTCCCATCCACACAAAAAGCAAGGAAATTTGGTGTAGCCTGCTTGTTGGCCGAGCAATATTCCAATCACCTTGAAATCCCCACACAAAGACCATTCATGAAACTTGTACTGCACACTTTCCAGCAGTAATTTAAGGTTCTGGTATGTCTCTTTCAAAGTCACAGAATGTGCTACTGGAATGGATGGATGGATGTTAGTATTGTGTAATAAAACACCTTTTAAACTGGATTGGATGGCATCTATGAACAACCTCCACTGTCCTGAATTGTAATTAATGTTGAAGTATTTCATGACTGCCGGAATGTCTCTACAATATACCAAACCATCTTCCTCAGCAAAAACGGAACCAATTCTGCTTCTCGGTGTCTGTACCAGGAGAATCTCGTATTAGAACATAGTAAATTCTTTTCCTGAAGTCGTGATCCTAAAAGCTCTGCTACGTCTTTAGGTAAATTCAGATCACGAACCAAATCATTCAGTTCCTGCTGGGTAAATGGCACTGGGGTTTCATCCTCCATGCTGTCCGGTTGGTACATCTCATCACTTGTATCACCGTCTGAATCGGTGTCTGTTGGGGGCTTGATATTGGACGGGGATGACACAGGGATGGATTCACTATGGGGCACTGGTCTTATGGAAGATGGGATATTGGGATACACAATGTTACGCTTACTGGTTTTGGTATGGCCCTCGATATTCACTGTGCAGAAGTAGCAGTCCTCACCCTGATTTTTTGGCTCACGCCACACCATGGGTACACCGAACGGCATTGATGCCCTTTTTCCACTTTTCCAGTTCCTCAACCCCTCCACACATGCACGGCACACATTGTGAGGAGACCAAACTTTGTTCTGATCGGCTAGTTTAATGCCGAAGTATTGAAAATAAGCATTTTTCACGAAAGGCGTAATATTTTGCCTCTGTTTTTTTCCTGTCGTATAACAGCCACATATGTAGCAAAATATGTCTGGATGATTTACACAACCACGTGAAGCCATTGCACACGCCACAAAGAAACAACCGAATGGGACCAGTCCCTTCTTTGCACTGACCACTGTAACACGATCTGCCCCAAATGGCGCCACATGTGACCAATAGAAAGGAGCAGTGGCGTGAGGTATGAGTCATACTGCCGTGCCAAGATAACATTCTCTCATGTTCCGCCTTTGTGAGTAGCGCAAATCGGGACGTCATACAGATAAAACAGTTGCATTTCCATTATCAGCTATATATTTATGTTTATCTATTCCTTAAACAATCATTCCGCCCCTTCAGAGAACATTTTCACACGTTACAAACGTTGCCGTATAACAATGTCATTAAAAAATAACGTTTTTTTTAATTTTAACATTTCCGTCATTTGTGAAAAAACTTGACGTGATACGGAATTTTGAAGGTCATTTTCGGAATCTGCGCAAGAAATCCATTCAGATACACCTATTCATTTCAAAACCTTGCATATTAGTGTTATAGATGTTTCGATATGATGTTCGACTTCTTGTCGGTATTGTTTTGAAAAAGAGCAAATATAATTTTAAATTCAATTTTGCCTATATAAGAAAGATTGATCCCTTTGTCCTCAAACGGGTTTTGGTTGCCTGTCTGGCGGCTTAAGCCTGAGCTCCCGTGCCTAGTAGCGCATTATGGACAGTCTCAACATAATGTTTTGGAATGCGAATGGCAACAGGAATAAACTTGCTGTACTTGCAAGCTTCCTGAAGGATCATGAAATCGACGTTGCTCTTATCTGTGAGTCCAAACTCACACCTATGATCAAGTGAGTCAGTGTTGCGAACTACCAGGTGTTCCGGCAGGACAGAGAACGGGCCCTCTACAGGCAAGCAGCAGGAAGTAATGTCATTTTAGTCAATGGTTTAAGTGCATCCACGCACCCTTCAAGGATCTCAAGGATGTTGAGGCACTGGCTGTTAAGCTAAAAACAAGCTCAGGCTTGATTAAATTAGCTTCCATTTATAAGTCCAGGGAAGATACCTTCTGACGATGATCTTGACATTCTCTTTGGGGACCCCATTCTCACTGTAGAGGCTGGTGACTGGAATGCTAAACATCCTGACTGGTTTTGTCGTTCAACTAATAGTGCTGGGGAGGCACTATCGCAATACATTTACAAGCTGGATGTTACAGTTGCAAGTCCGGTCCATCTTACTTGCACCCAGTCACGCGGGGTTGGCGATGTCATTGATTTTTCTGTCCTCCAGTTCGTGAGGCACTTTCATCAGGTCTCTGTGAGTTCTGGGCTTGACTCTGATCATGACGCAGTCCTACTGAGATTAAACGGAGTCGCAGCCACCCGGCGGACGATGATGTATACTGATTGGAAGTTGTTCCAGGAAATTAGTGCTTAGGTTGATCCGCCTACGGTGGACACTAGTACTCGCTCGAACGTCGATAGTGCGGTGGAGGAACTCACTCGTTGCATGCAGGCAATCTTGGATCAATGCAGGAAGCGTTCAGCTTCTGCCCGAGACCATTATGCACTTCCTCCCCACATTGTCCGGATGATCCGGGAGAAGAACAAGTTCAGGAGGATCTGGCAGCGGTCGAGATCTGTTGACGACAGGGTTCGCTATAACTCGTGTCGCGATCTCGTCAGGGCAGAAACCCGTGCGTTCAGGGAACTCCAATGAAACAAGTACCTTCTCAACGCGGGCCAACCTCGTCAGGATGTGTGGACCATTCTTCAGAAACTCCGGTGTAGTAAGACTGTCATACCACCCATTCTTGGTCCACAGGGTTTGGTGTACGGTGATGACGAGAAGGCTGGGGTCCTTGCTGGTGCCCTGGAGGAGCAGTTCTTTTTTTTTTTTGATTGGAGGTTTAACGACCACCGTGAACAACTCAATGGGCTATAAGCAGTCGCCCGTCCCTAATTTAGAGTCACTGGTTCCAGGGAAAAGAGAGAGCCAGTGCCGTAAGACAAACACAATATCCATATCCATGCCTAACCGGGATTCGAACCCGGACCCCGTTCGGACGAATGATCAGAGGCCATCGCTTAGACTACTGCGCCACCGGGGCGGCAGGAGCAGTTCTCACCTCATGACATCCAAAATCCTAGTCACACGGATAGGGTCATGGAGGCTTTAGCTACATACGATCTTGATGATACAGATGAGGTCATCTCGCCTATTAGTCACCTCGAGGTGACTCGACACATCAAAAAGTTAAAGGTGAAGAAAGCTCCCGGAAGAGATGGAGTTCCGGCAAGAGCTGTTCAACTGCTCCCCGAGAGCTGGATTCTGGTACTGGTGCAGATTTTCAACGGGTCTCTCCGGCTGATTTTCCTAGGGACAGGAAAAAAGCAGTGGTAGTGGTGTTGCCCAAACCTGGAACCAATCATACCTTATCTGTTAACTACCGTCCAATATCTCTCTTGACCGTCCCGGGTAAGCTCCTTGAGAGGGCCATCATCTCTCGGCTTCTTGAATTCTGTGAATCAAATGGTTTGATTCCTGACAAACAGGGTGGTTTCCGGGCGAAGCACGCTACTTCCCACCAGTTGATCAGACTTACGGAATTCGTTTCTGGAGAACGAGATAAGAGCGAGTATTCCACTGCTGTCTTCCTGGACATCAGCAAGGCTTTTGACCGCGTTTGGCATGATGATCTCCTGCACAAGTTGCAGAAGCTTCGATGCCCTCGCCCACTTGTTGAGCTGATTGGCTCGTACCTCAACAGCCGCAGGTTCACTGTTTCAGATTAACGGTGAGCTTTCTTCGGAAAAGAAGATTCGGGCTGGCGTTCCTCAGGGTTCGGTTCTTGGACCAACGCTGTTCTCCATTTATCTGCACGACTTACCCAAACAAGGGCAGGTCATGATGCACGCAGATGATACAGCTGTTATCATCAGGTCCCTGAACAAAAGCAGAGCAGTGAAGCTCCTCCGGGACTTTCTTTCTCAGCCGGAAACCTACTACTACGCCGCCCCGGTGGCGCAGTGGTCTAAGGCGTTGGCCTATGATCATTCGTCCGAAGGGGTCCGGGTTCGAATCCCGGTGAGGCATGGATGTTGTGTTTGTCTTACGGCACTGGCTCTTCCCTTCCCTGGAACCAGTGACCCTAAATTAGGGACGGGCGACTGCTTATAGCCCATTGAGTTGCTCACGGTGGTCGTTAAACCTCCAATCAAAAAAAAAAAAAAAAAAAAAAACCTACTACACTGACTGGCGGATAAAGACCAATCCGTCTAAGAGTAGTGCGCTGTTGTTTTTTGGATCTCTCCTAAGAGTACCGAAACTCGTTATGTTTCAAGAGATAATCCCCTGGGCTACCCCCACTAAGTACCTAGGGCTCCAACTAGATTGTAGACTTTCGTGGGTGGCGAACACCAGCTACCGCACGAATAAAGCTAAACAATGCCTTGGACAGCTAGCTCCACTACTCCGCCAGAGAAGCTGTACAAGACGGTCATCAGGCCGGTGCTTATGCCTCCTCCATTTAGATCAGTATTAGTAGAAAACAGCGAGAGAGAATCGAGAAGGTGCAGAGCCGAGCACTTCGAATGATCAGTGGGGCTCCCCCTTGGACCTCACTTCGGAACCTGAGGAATAGACTTGGAATCGAGAAGGTACATGAGTTTTCCATCAGACTTTCCAGAAAGTTCTTCAAGAAAGCGGAAACCCAACCAAATGGACTTGTTAGGGCCACCGTTGATTACAATCCCAGCGAAATCCTTAGGTAACCCAGAACTAAGGCAGCGATCGTTGACCCCCTTGACAGGGAGAGTAAGTATGTGAACACTGTGGGCGTTAGACAGACCACCACACCCTTCTTTTTCAGATTGGCATCGAGATGGTGAAAATGCAATCTACTTGGACATTTGAAATTGGTATCGTTGAGTTTCAGTCGCACCCTGGTGCGTCGGGCAGCTAGTTGGTGTTGTGGTTCTCTGCGATGTTGTGCGGTGCTTCGTTCCCTTTCCCCCCTTCCAGACAGAGTTGTGTCACGGATCACCCTCTCCTTTCACTACATTTTTCTGTTTGCCTTTCCTATTGAGTTCACTTACTCAGATCTTCTAGCTTCTCATTTCTGACGGCAGTTTTAGACCTGGGGTCAGACACTCTCTTCGCCGCCCCGGTGGCGCAGTGGTCTAAGGCGTTGGCCTCTGATCATTCGTCCGTAAGGGGTCCGGGTTCGAATCCCGGTGAGGCATGGATGTTGTGTTTGTCTTACGGCACTGGCTCTCTCCCTTCCCTGGAACCAGTGACCCTAAATTAGGGACGGGCGACTGCTTATAGCCCATTGAGTTGCTCACGGTGGTCGTTAAACCTCCAATCAAAAAAAAAAAAAAAAAACCACTCTCTTCCTAACACTTTTTCAAATATCAAATCAAATAAGAAAGATTTCAACATTTTACTGACCACTATTATGATGTAGTCAGCAAATTATTTATATATTACGAAACATCATAAATTAAAAAAAAAAGAATTTTTTTTTTTGATTGGAGGTTTAACGACCACCGTGAGCAACTCAATGGGCTATAAGCAGTCGCCCATCCCTAATTTAGGGCCACTGGTTCCAGGGAAGGGAAAGAGCCAGTGCCGTAAGACAAACACAACATCCATGCCTCACCGGGATTCGAACCCGGACCCCGTTCGGACGAATGATCAGAGGCCATCGCTTAGACCACTGCGCCACCGGGGCGGCAAAAAAAAAAAAAAAAAAAAAAAGCATTTGGCACCAATAATATCAAAATTTAATTCATTTATGTTTTTTCATCTTCATTTCGTATTTTCTGTATTTTTTTTATTGTTTTTTTTATTAAAGGTTTAACGACCACCGTGAGCAACTCAATGGGCTATAAGCAGTCGCCAGACCCTAATTTAGGGTCACTAGTTCCAGGGAAGGGAGAGAACCAGTGCCGTAAGACAAACACAACATCCATGCCTCACCGGGATTCGAACCCGGACAGCGTTCGGACGAATGATCAGAGGCCATCGCTTAGACCACTGCGCCACCGGGGCGTTGTATTTTCTGTACTATCGTGATACACTACTTTCCTAGTTTTTCATAATTTAAAAAGTTATTTTGTTTAGTCTAATTTTTTAATTTGAAATACCTTTAACATGAACCTCTTACTAAGTATATGTAGAGTGTTCTAAAACGTGATTTCTAAATAAATTGTATACTTTGTGTTGCAAGCGGAAACTCTTGGGCAGGCTCCCACCCTCTCAGAAGTGAAAATGGCCTTTTTAAAGGATCCTTACTTGAAGTTAAACAAAATTTAAAAAGTTCAAACGAAGTATCTATTCAACATCTTAGTTTACTAAAAGAATGAATGAATGAATGTGTTTCGGAATAGAAAAATAAGGTAAAAGATTATTTTGTTTGAGTCGAACATGAGGTATAAATTAAAGAAACAGAAGAAACAGTATTTGTGCTGAATATATAGAAAGAGATCTCGAAACTCAGTGCACCGAGGTTAGCTAATTTAATAACTTTTTCGGTTGGGAAGGGGTCTTTCCAGTGCAAGTGGCAAAATTAAAACCGAATTTCCGTTTTTATTTAGCTATCAAAATAGCTTAAAATCGAGTTGCTAAGGAAACCTCCCAAGTTTCTTTGCATTTGGGTTTCACTAATAGAATCAAAGTATTGTATCTCTTGCCCTCGAACCCCTACCCCCTAAAAATTAATAAATAAGAAATACTTATAACATTGAGTTTACAGATCTTGTTCTATTTACTCAAAAATAAATTTTTTTACCTTCGCAAATATCTGTTTCAAATAATTGGAAAGAACATAGTTTCAACTGTTATAGTTTCGTAAGCATCTAAGTACGGGATATCTACAGTGTTTCTTTCAGGCATACATCCAGGGGGCGAAGCCCTCAGGGAAACGACCCCCCTTCGAGATATTTTAGGTTACCGAGCCAAATTTGAATAAATTCAGGCTATGATGAAAAAGGAAGTTTCGTTTCTTTTTTATGCTACAAATATTTCTTTAATTATATTTTTTAAATATTTGTTCGAATGGTACTAGTTATAGTTTATTTTATTAAAAAGTGTATTACGAACCATGGTATTCTTCAAAATATTATAAGTAGACTAATCATACCTATTTGTCTGGGAATCGTGATTCAAGAACAAGAGTGCGTTGAATGCATTTTAATAGATAAAAATTTCAAGCCTGGAACCTACCCCTTCCCTCCTTTAGCTAAAAACAGTTTGTTATTCCTGAAATGTTTGAAGAAGTAATTACTATATCAGGTATGTATAAAGAATTTTTCTTCGGGGGAAGGGGGTGACGAAAAAAGGAAGTTTTTGAAATCCACCCTCTGGAACAAAATTAAAGTTAATGAAAAATTGAAGAAAAATTAAAGCATTTTTTTCTACTGTAAGTTGGTACATTTTTATTAAATTAAGGCACTTTTTTCTAATGTAAGTCGCATTTTAACCAAAAACAAAAAATGAAACATTTTAACATTAACCCGTCTGCAGAAGCGTACGGCACACTATCTCTTCTAGCCAATACATCCTTGCGGTGTATGCGATTATCACGAAGTGCCCCACAATTGTAAGACATTATACATGTCCTTTTTTTTATTTGAGGTTTAACGACCACCGTGAGCAACTCGATTTGCTATAAGCAGTCGCTCGTCCCTAATTTAGCGTCACTGGTTCCAGGGAAGCCAGTGCCGTAAGACAAACACAACATCCATGCCTCACCGGGATTCGAACCTGGACCCCTTTCGGACGAATGATCAGAGGCCATCGTTTAGGCCACTGCGCCACCGGCGCGGCATACATGACTTGACCAACGGCCCTAGATAGCATTGGGCGACTGCTTATAGCTCTTAGAGTTGCCCGTGGTGGTCATTAAACCCCGAAACAAAAAAGAAAAAATTGTGCACAAATAAAAACGCTGCATTTGCTGAGTGGATTTTTAGAAGGATATTTCACTTTAAAGTGTAATATGTATTAAAACCATATTGCTGTACAAAAAGTAAACGGGAAAGATGATTATTTCGTTCTCTCCCCGAAAGCGGTATAATAAAACGTCATCAGCTACTGATGCTTTATTACACTGCTTGGAAGTGGAAAAAAATTTCCTCCGCATTGAGTGAGATAAAAACTTGAGTCCACATTTCTTTTTTTTTTTTTTTTTTTTTTTTTTTTTGATTGGAGGTTTAACGACCACCGGCCGCCCCGGTGGCGCAGTGGTCTAAGGCGCTGGCCTCTGATCATTCGCCCGTAAGGGGTCCGGGTTCGAATCCCGGTGAGGCATGGATGTTGTGTTTGTCTTACGGCACTGGCTCTCTCCCTTCCCTGGAACCAGTGACCCTAAATTAGGGACGGGCGACTGCTTATAGCCCATTGAGTTGCTCACGGTGGTCGTTAAACCTCCAATCAAAAAAAAAAAAAAAACGACCACCGTGAGCAACTCAATGGGCTATAAGCAGTCGCCCGTCCCTAATTTAGGGTCACTGGTTCCAGGGAAGGGAGAGAGCCAGTGCCGTAAGACAAACACAACATCCATGCCTGACCGGGATTCTAACCCGGACCCCTTACGGACGAATGATCAGAGGCCAACGCCTTAGACCACTGCGCCACCGGGGCGGCAGTCCACATTTCTGCAAACGTGTATGAGGGAAGAGTTGCAGCATTTTTGCAGTGTGATTATAAATAGCAAATCTATATATTCAGAAGGCAAAGACTATACGTATAAAAATTCTTAATGATTTGGCTGGCATTCACGATGTAAGTCAAGTAACGTGATTCGCTACAGGGCACACGGCCCATGCTCATGCAGGAAATCTGGAAAAATCACATGATATAATTTTAAAAACTTTTTTTTAAGTAGCGCGATTTATAGCTAAATTTTCCAATGCAAGCTACTTTATTTTATAACGTACTACTGCTACAACTACATTTTTGTATTTGTAGCGATGCTACAAAGTTTACATACAACGCTACTGTAAAAGTAGCGTGCTACAGTAGCAGCCCTACTGTGGTGCGCTACTTCTGATCAGTGGTTTTATCTGCGTGTATTTTTGAATTGCGTGGTTTGTGGTACCAGAAACCATGCTAATACCAAACCTGAGAGTTTCGCTTCATGGACGAGCAAAGTTTTCAATTTCAGTGTTTAAGAATCCGATTTGGCCAACACCAAATGCGTTGCAATAGCCTTGGCGCAGTGGTCTAAGCGTTAGCTCCTGATCACTCGTCCTAGAAGGGTCCGGGTTTGAATCCCGGTGAGGTATGATGTTGTGTTTGTCTTACTGCGCTGGCTCTCTCTCTCTCTCTCTCTTCCACGGAACCAGTGGCCCTACATAAGGGCGGGCGACTGTTTATAGCCCGTTGAGTTGCGCACGGTGATCGTTAAACCACCAATAAAGAAAATGCCGCCCCGGTGGCGCAGTGGTCTAAGGCGTTGGCCTCTGATCATTCGTCCGTAAGGGGTCCGGGTTCGAATCCCGGTCAGGCATGGATGTTGTGTTTGTCTTACGGCACTGGCTCTCTCCTTCCCTGGAACCACTGACCCTAAATTAGGGACGGGCGACTGCTTATAGCCCATTGAGTTGCTCACGGTGGTCGTTAAACCTCCAAACAAAACAAAAAAAATAAAGAAAATAGCAAAGTGGTCATTAATAAAGTTATCTCTCCTGATATCTTATTCTAACCTCTTTGGTCATACTGGGGCGTTTCCTTAGAAGTTCCTGGAAACTAAAAATTCAAACGACTTTTCCATTTTATTGGCATTAGAAAATACACTCATGAAACGTGTTTCAACACTTCGTGCTGCCCCAGTGATCTAAGCGATTGCTTCTGATCATCCGTCCGAAAGGGGACCGGGTGCGAATCCCGGTGAGGCATGGATGTTGTGTTTGTCTTACGACACTGGCTCTCTCCCTTCCCTGGAGCCAGCGGACCTAAATTTGGGAAGGGCGACTGCTTATAGCTCATTAAGTTGCTCACGGGCACTAGCCAGAAGACGCAAACAAAAAAAAAAAAAAAACACTACGTAAATTATGGTTTGGCCTATGTCTGTATTTTGCTTCTGCTCTAGCTTCGTCAAATATGAAGCATATCAAAAGTCAGCTTTGTGATGTAACGATGTTTATTATATTGAACAGCTGTTTTATTCCTGAAATGCAGCACTGCGAAACTTACACATTATTCATAACAGTCCGTATGCCACACAGCCAGCAACTGGAAAGCTACATTTTAAAATTTACAACTGGAACTTAAAAAATAGGGAAATAATTTCGGAAAATCCACCTGGTAAGTGGTAACGTTTGTTAACCCGCACCCGCAGCTTTAAAGGGAAAAATTAAGGCTGAACCGGATGAAAAAACCATCGGAAAAACTAAATTGTTGCATAGACAAATATTCACGCCGAACCGAGATTAAATTGCTTTCAGCATACGATTTAAAAGGTAACTGAGGATTTGAGCGAAAGTCTTTTCATCCTTTAACATCAATTACAACCACAAAATCGCACAACGTTTGCTCTTAGATAAGTGTACCCAAATCTTTTTTCATCCTCTTAGCTTTAGGATATGATTTGTAACATCTGTGCCTTAGGACCCAGGTGATAATAATCCGACTAAATCCTATGGTAAAATAAGCAGTGATTTCGGAGCTGCTGGTTTTTATAAAAGATAGATTTTGTTTTACAACGTACTGCTGACAGGATGTTATTAAACATTTTATTGAACAATACATTATCGAAATAAATATGTCAGATCCCACAGAAGACGTATATCGCAACCCACATATTGACTGTCGCACGGATCTAATAACAAACATTGAATGTTTGAATCATTTGTTCACACTTCCAAGTACGGAGAAGACTCATGAATGTCAAATATATCTAAAGAGTTTTTCACAGAAAAGGTACCTTGTAAAACACATGGTTACTCATTCTGGGGAAAAGCCGTTTGAGTGCAAAACGTGCCACAAAACATTTTCTCAGAAAAGTAATCTTTCTGGGCACATGAACACTCATACAGGTGAAAAGCCCCACGAGTGCAGAATATGCCACAAGAAATTCAGCTGGAAAAGTAATCTTTCAGGGCATATGTTTACCCATACAGGTGAACTGCACCATGAGTGTAAAATATGCCACAAAAATTTTGCATATAAGAGTCACCTTTCTGAGCATCTCATCTCTCATACAGGTGAAAAGCCGCATGAGTGTGATATATGTCACAAGAAATTCACATATAAGAAGACTCTTTTAATGCATCACTGTAGTCATACAGGTGCAATATTTCATGAGTGTGAGATATGCAACAAAAAATTCACTCGTAAAACCACACTTTCAGAACATTTACTTACTCACAGTGGTGTAAAGCCCCATGAATGTGAAGTATGCCGGAAGAAGTTCACACACAAAAGTCATCTTTTGGAGCATCGCCTGTCTCATACGGGTGAAAAACCCCACGAGTGTGATATATGCTATAAGAAATTCACATATAAAAAAACCCTTTTAGTGCATCATCTTAGTCATACCAGCAAAAAATTCCACGAGTGCGAAATGTGCCACAAGAAATTCACTCGCAAGGCCACACTTTCAGAACATCTGCTTACTCATAGAGGTGTAAAGCCCCACGAATGTGAAATATGCCACAAAAAATTCACGCAAAAAAATCACCTTTCGAGACATCGCAGCACACATTCCATAGAAAAATCATGTGAGAGTGAAATGCACCACTACAATTTTGCACATAAAACAATCCTTTCAGTTCATGCAGACAAAAGGCCCCATGAGTGTGAATTATGCCATAAAAAATTCTTTCAAAAATGTCATCTCATTCAGCATTTGCTCACTCATACAGGTGAAAAATTTCACGAGTGTCATATATGCCACAAAAAATATTCACAGAGATATGGTCTTTCAAGACACTTTCTCAGTCATACTGGTGAAAAACCTTATGGATGTGAAGTGTGTTCCAAACAATTTTCATGCAAAGGTAGTCTTTCAAAGCATTTGCTCATTCACACGGGAGAAAAACACCATGAATGTGAAACATGCCACAAGAAATTTACCCAAAACAGTAATCTTTCAAAGCATTTGCATACTCATACAAGTGAAAACCTCATCAATGTCAAACATGCACATACATGGAAAAATTCTTAGCATTTGCAACCATAATTTACGAGGCAGATGTATATGTTTTATGCAACTTTCTTTGCATGAGAATATCTCCCCTGCCCCCTCATGTGGCTAAGGAGCTGTCTTTAAATCATTTGCTCAACATGTGCCTGGGTTTGAATGAGTCTGGGTTGAGGCATGGGTGGTGTGTTTGCCAGATGGTACTTGGCTGTGTCCTTTCACTGGAACCAATGACCAATAAATTAGGGACATGTGACTGCTTTTAACCCTAAGGGTTGCTCATTGTGAGCATTAAACCCCACTCTCCAAAAAGATTGTTTTGTGCGTGACAATGATCAATGCTTTCCATTTCAGATGACAGAAAGAATATTTAATTTTTTCTTATTATTCATACATATATTGAGAATACAATTTCTGAAGTTGTGAATCCGTTTATTCATGTAAATATGACATGAATAAGTAAGTCAGATAATATCCAAAAATTGAAAATTTTGTCGTCCTGGAGCGGAAATCAAACCCGCACCTCCTGGCTAGTGCCCAAGTATGCTAACCACTACACCACCCAGAATGACCAAGTCTCAAGTTTCCAACTAATTTGGATATAACTATCACAGGATTTGCTAGTCGAAGCAACCCACATTTATTGAGAAGTCTGTAATATGCTTAAGCCAACATCCAGTTTGCTGAAGTTTGTACAACTACTGAAACCACTGACCGATAGTTATCATCCTTAGCGGTACACAGCTATGGTGTAACTGACAAAAGATTACAAGACTATCATATAATTTGTAGAGCAAAACCTATCTATGAAACTGACCACTTTTTTTCTACAGAATGTACTGTATTGTCATGACTAGCTAAGCCCAACATGGCTACTGATACAAAGGAGTGAGTTTGAATCAGTTAAAAGCCAACAAAATTTAATAATTCTATGACCTTTTGCCAGTTACATCACACATGATAATTTTATGACCTTTTGCCAGTTACATCATGAGAATCGATTTTTATTTTGATAGTTGTATAAATGTAAACAGACTGGATTTTGGCTTTCCTGCTGAGCATCCTATGGATTTGTCAACATATGAATGAAGTGTGCCCAGAAAGTAAGTTCTAATTGAAATAATTTTTGTGTTTTTAATATTACTTTATTGGTACAAGTTTATACATACCATAAAACTGAAATATTTTTTTTATCAGAACACAAGTTTTGTATCCTCTCATTGAAGAAGTCTGACGCCAATGTCTATTGACACTGTGAAATGCTCTTCACTTGAGTGTTTTAGCAGCAGAGAAGTTCAGCGCTGAGGAGATGACAGCTATGCATGATTTGTTGAACACATTGGTGGCAGACTTAAAAAAAAAGGTACAAAAACTCTGCTTCAATACAACAAATGTCTTGGTATGTAGATTGATTATGTTGAGAAATAGCATAAGGTATGTGTGAACTTGTGCCAATAAAGTAATATTAGTAACACAGAAATTATCTCATTTATAGCTAGTTGGATGTTAATTTCTGGATAGGCTTCATATATGAGTAACAAGTCCGCATCAATAAAACAAAACAGCAAAAAAAAAAAAAAAAAAAAAAAAAAATTGCCTCCACCTGAAACAAAAAGAAAGCTACTATTCATTGTCATAAAAAAACATTCTCACTTAAAAAAAAAAAAAAAAACGCATATAACAAGTGTGTCAGACTTGCAGACAATTATCACATTTGCTAATTTGTATCTGGGTGAAAACTTTCATAGATATGAAATATGCTGCAAGTAATTCTGGCAGAAATGTGAACTTGCAATAATGTACAAGTCAGGGGTTCCATGACTGATATATGCAACAATTTTTTTTTAAAGAAAACTTTGAATTATACAGATCAGAAAACAAATGGGAAATATTCTCAATAATTAAAGACTACGTGTATCAAATGGTGCTGCCACCACTTTTGCCTATAGGGAATCCTGCATTACTTGACTGATTCAGTTTTGAGTAATTGATTAGTTAGTGATGTTATTTGCTAGTGATCCTAACTCCCTTAATATTCAGTAACAATGTAAGTACAATGTGTGGAAGTCATAGTGAAAGCTAAATATGCAGAAAATTCACTGTATGGATTTCTTTTTTCCTGACATAAATGCAAAATGAACTTTGGCCATAATAATCAAACTATCAATTATTATACCATTTTAAACATGTTTAAGCTGTTATTACTATTTAAGTTAGTCTTTATTAAAGACTTTAACAGTAATAAAATTAATCATATTGACATTTGTTGAAATCTTTATTGCTACAGTATTACAATTATGTATTATTTTTTCAGGTAGAACCATTTAATGGTGGTTTTAACTGCTGTAACTTTTTACATGTTATATTTCATTTGAGTGGAAAGCAATTTCTCGGTTGGAAGTTATTAATATTCCCTGCGAATATATATCATGGTAATCAAATGTGATTCAAGTAAAAATCTTTCACGTACCTTTCGGTTGTAGGTGGTTGATATTCAAATCTTTGCACTGTTGTTCTCATCAGGTTTCTTGGGCGTTGCCTTTTTTTGACTAACTTCAAAAAGTCCGCACGTTTCTTGAGTAGGATATACTTTTTTAGTTGAACTACGGGAGGCACATGAAGACAAAGATGTGAAAACTACGTTGGGAAACTTGAAAAATGGAAAAATGAATCACTTGTAAACATATTCACATGAGGAATTGCAATCACCAAAAACTTCGTCAGACTTCTTGAATGTATGGAAAATGGAAAACATGTTTTTTTAAATCTCGATACATTGAGATCATTCTGAATTTAAAGAATTTAATACCAGTGCATACAGTATTGTTATTAAACGTGTGTAGTGTATATACACATTTCAGATCTTAAATCTAATTTTTACATAAATAAAATACTACCTTCAAGAATTAAAACAGAAAAAAAGATCGGAGATGGGTTAGCTGACGATGTTCACAACCAATGGCGTAGCTACCATAGGGGAAGTTGCACTATGGCCCAGCTGCTTGAGGGAGTCATTTCTGGCTAACAATAAGCTATGGAAAAGGTGAAAGACAGCAATGAAAAACTGATGATAATGCGACATAATAAACTTACAATTTCTGCCGGGTCACAGAAAGAATTTTGAATGACATTCTCATAGGTGAAGCACAAAATTCATCCAACAGAAAGCCAGTTGAAGATGATGATATAATTATCTGCATACCTTTTGTTTTTGATGATTTCTGTGTGTGAGACCACAGCTAAGTGTATTTACGAAGCACAAAGGTGGAAAAACAGCTTAGCGACCTTTCTATATTTTCAATTGAAAATGAACGTATATGGAAATTGGAGTTTTCCCAGATGATCGACGTCTTTACATGACATGGAACATAGGGGAGATCCTCCTTTTAGTGTTGATCTGAATATGGATAAGCAGGCAACCTGATATTCTGCATTCTATACTTTCAATTGCATGATTAGCTACTAGTATAGTATGTAAGAAAATGCTGTATGTAAAATGAAATTCCCAGCAATACACCGAGGTATACTTGACATAACTACATATACGGTATTTCTACAGAACAGCAGGGTCCACTGCATGATTCTGTACTAAGGCCCCAACATTGCTAGTTATGCTATTGTTCACAGGGGTCGTTAAACTTTATCCTACCAAAGAAAGTCGTCCAAAACACGGCTGTTGTGTTTGTTCATCTGTCACCAGTTTCCTTCCATCTCTGTAACCAGGAGCTCTGATTTAAAGATGGCCACCCCAGCAGTCTAAAGTCATGAGGCGCTGGTTTCTAATCATTCATCCGAGCTGGGTCTGGGTTCGAATCCTATGCGAGGGTGGCGAGTCTGTCTTATTGCATTGGCTCTCTTCTTGGATCACCCTTCAAGGAAATCAGTACCTTTTTCTGAACATGAGATGTTTCTTCATAGTAATTGTCACATTTATTAAGACAGCTAAAGCCATCTTCTGGAACATTGTCAGTGAACTAAAGTCAATTTCAAATCATCTGAAATGCTTTGACCACATCTTTAGTTGGTTTAAAGTCACAGTCTTTTATCTTTAGAGTCATCAGCTATCTCAAACTGTGCTGAACACTAGAACGTAAGATCAGTAAGATTATCAACAATAGCAACATCCACATCAATTTCAAGTAAAATTTATGGAAACAAAATGAAAGGAACTTCTATGAAGGACCTGTCTAAATAGCATGTACGCACATGCAGGGCCGGATCTAGAGGGAGGGGCAGCAGTTTGGAGGGGGCGGAACAGCAATTCAAGCTGATCATAATTTTAACCAGGAGATGTTTTGGCAATGTTAAATGGCCGAGTGGAATAAAAAAAATGCGAAATTCATCATCATCATCATGCAAAAATTAGCTTTTACCTCTAAATCCTCATAAAAAAACCTACCAAGGTCAATAAAAATTGGGTCTGGATTATAGGGTGGCCTCGGGAAACCAGAAGGGAGAAGGAGCGGGTCGCACGAAAATCCGCACATATTAACTACAGCTTGTCCTTCAAAAACACAAGGAAATTTTCTAAACCTGATATCACTTTTATCAAAGTGCAACTCTATGTTACAAAATATATTGGAAAATTTGAAAAAGGGGCCAGTGAGTTACTTGTCCAGTACCATTCAAAATGAAATCATATAACTCGTGGCCGAAAAGTACGTGAAGTAATAGTAAAAGAGATATTATCTGTGAAATACTTCACTATTATGTTTGATGCCACACGTGATGTATCTCACTGTGAGCAGATGAGTGAGGTCATTCGGTACGTAAAAATTGACGAAAGTAAACATTCGAAATAAAAGAAAGTTTATTGACTTCATAGACTTACATGGTAAAACTGGAGAATATATATCTCATACAATGCTAAGTAAATTAGAGAGAGATGCCTTAAGATAGCTGATTGTCGAGGACAATCTTATGACAACGGATCAAACGTGACTGGTATTTACAAAGGAGTCAGGCGATGATACAATAAAAAAACAAATTTGCGGTGTTTGTGCTGTGCATAGCGCACTCAATCTGGCGGGTGTGCATGCTGCTTTCAGCTGCCAAGAAACGTCGTATCTTTTCTGCATTGTGCAAAGGGTATTCTGCTTTTTGCATCATCGACTGCACAATGGGAAATTATGAAGAAATATACTGAAAGTAACTTAAAAGGAACCAGCCATACAAGATGGTCTGCCAAATGGGAATTTGTGGATACTCTGAAAAGGAATGTGGCTAAAGTGGCTCAAGGACTTGAAAAATAAAAAGCAAAGATTTCCCTCCAGAAGTTAAGTCTGATGCAGGAAGTCTTTTTCACGCTATAACAAATTTTAGGTTCATCCTGAATCTTGTTATATGGAATTCTATATTGAGAGAAGTTAATCGTATAAATATCAAAATTCAAAACAGTGACATAATATTAAGCAGATTAATCTGTTTAATGGAAGGTTTGATCGCCGCTTTGCAGAGAATACGAAATTCTGGTTTTGAAGGTTGGCTTGAAGAAGCAACAAATATTGCAACTGTAATGTCTGTTGAGGAAGCGTTTTAAGAAAGAAGGAAATCTAAGAGGAAGAAGACGGCCGGTGAAACTGAAAATGATGAATCCTGCGGGTTTTCGTCAGAACTCTTCAAGCAAGACATAAATATTATTTTCAACCGAATGCTAACCGAATTGAAAGCTAAAACTGAAAGCACCAAAACCCTAAACACAGATTTCTCTTTTCTTTGCGGGGAGAAAATAAGGAAAATGAACAGTGGAGACTTAAAAATGTGTGCAATACATCTGCCAACAAGCTATTCCAAAGATTTAAATGGGCTAGAATTTTCTTTGGAACTTGAATCATTTATAGATCACGCACAGAATTTTGTAAAAATGTAGATCAGTTGAGTTGTGCTGATTTACTATCTGTGATTCATACAAATGGGTTACAAAATGCATTCCCTAATTTATGTATAGAATTAAGAATATATATATGCTACTCTGCCAACAACATCAGCGACCTGTGAAACGACATTTAGCAAAATGAAGCTTATAAAATCATATCTCAGATCCACAATGCACCAAGATTGCCTATCAAGCCTAGCGATATTATCTATAAAGAGTGACATAGCAAATACAGTCAGTTATGAGGATGCCGTAAAAACTTTTGTGGAAAAAAAGACTAGGAAAGTTAAATTTTGAAATCTATCAAGTTTCGCCTCGCCAGTCCAGTGTAAAATATGTTTCAAGTTTCCATACAAAAACATCATGGTTGTTTTCTTACACTTTTCTTTCTACCTAGTGCCTATATATTCAGATTATTTACTTTTAGTGATAAGTGAATTTATATTTATCACCAAAATCTACATATATATCTTACCACCAAAATCTGCATTTGCAGACCAAATTGAATGTTTTCCTGCTGATGTGTTTTTTGAACAATCCTTCCTGCTGATATATTTGGATTATTTATTTTTAATGGTAAGTACATTTCTATTTACCTTATTTACCCACCACCATATAACCACCAAATGTCGTTACTTTTTTGCCTTTAAATGTTTATAATTTTAATAAGTTTAAAATAAATTGTCAACAAAGATTTTTATGAAAGCAAAATTTTTCTGTGAGGATAATAATTTAGCTATGGATCCTGAAAACATTCCAAACATTACAGTTATTATACTATTTTTTTTAAACTGAAAACATATATGGGGCATCATTTAATTCATTTTTGCTAATAAAAATTTATATGCACATATGTATGTATATTTATATTATTGTGCTAATTTTTGTCAAAAATGTATGTGCATATAGTTTCAATGTGGTATTTCTGGTTAATAAATAAATAAATATATATATATATATATATATATAATGGGGGCAGCATTTCTTCCATTTGCCCCCCTTCAAAATTCAAAAATTGTCTAGAATCGGCACTGCGCACACAATTCATTAAAGTTCCACTGTATTTTGTGAAATTTCTGCTGCTACACATTTCAGTCAAAAATTATCCATACGAAATGAAACCTTATAATGTTTCGATTATGCAATATTCCACTTTATCCAAAATGACCATATGGCATGCTTTGCCCACTAAGAGTCAAAATTGAAATCATTACACAAACCTTTACTTGTAAAAATCATCTGTTTCTTTAATCCAGAGAGATTATTTGAATTGGAACTGTGGAATCTGTGGTGCTGCACTTTTTAACATCTCCCCATATTTGTGTTTTTACATAGGCACACACTCTTCTTTTTGTCTCTCTTTGGCTATCTCATACCTTTCTGTGCTATGTTATATTAATTATACTGTTGGATAATCACTAATAAACCTGATTTCATACTTACACACATTTCCATGTAATTTGAAATTTGTTTCACCCCACCCATTTCTGTATTACCTGACATTTTTGTAATACATATGACCATTATTGGTCCCATTTAAGTTGAATAGCTGGGACTGCACTGTATTGTAAAAATAGGATTTTCTTCTTGCAATTCAAGCTATTAATGAATATATTTCCATTGTGGAATCATAAATAACTTTAAGAAAACTCCAAATTTTGCTCAAAGCCTTGAAATCATTTCCCCATCCCCAAGAAGTATTTTAATAAAAAACAGCTTTCCTTCTCCAAGTGTGTGAGTAATATGTTTTGTGGTGTAAAAGTGTCAAGTGTAAATTTTTTGGGGAAATAAAATCTGCAAAGAATATTTTGGGGTTTTCTTTCATGTGATAATGTGTTTACTTTGACGTAAAACTCCTTGGAATTTACATTCTACTGCCAGATTCATGTACGTATATGCAAAAAATGAGCCATGTCTGTGAATCGGGTGATCTAACAACTTAACACATTGGAATGGCTACTGTTCAAAGCGGTTGGTTTGCATGAAGTGTGTTAACAAGCCAAAGAGCTCAAAGTCCCACAGTTTACAATAAAAATGAACTTTCATCTATTAATATAAAAGTCTGTATGGAAGAACATACGACAGCTTTTTGAAAAATTGCAAACAAGATAGGGTTAGATAGATATATACAAGCTCCATAAAATGGGACCCAATGGAAATAATAATCCAACAATAACACTCAGTAAAGAGAAAACTTAAAGAATGGGTAGAAATAGGAAGAAAAAAAAGTGCCACACTTAATGATAATTGCGTTTGGGCACTTCCGATCAAATGGCAACAACTACTCCAGCGATACTTCATAAAATTTGAAGGATTTTTTTTATTGGGGGTTTAATGACCATTGTGAGCAATTCAATGGGCTATAAGCAGTTGCCCGTCCCTAATTTAGGGCTACTGGTTCCAGGGAAGAGAGAGAGCCAGCGCCATAAGACAAACAGAATATCCATGCCTTACCAGGATTCGAACCTGGACCCGTCTCAGATGAATGATCATAAGCCATCGATTAGACCACTGCATCACCGGGGCAGCCATCTTCTGTTCATTGCTGCAGGTTAATACTGTGAGTCTTATATCTTCATCACTTTTGCTTTAATTTTTTTTTTCAGTTAGGGTGCTGTCTATCCCTTTTATTTGAAATTATTGTCTTTTAACCTTCCAAACGACAAGAACATCGTGGTCTAGATGAAATAGAATGTTGAAGTTAACAAAAAGGCGAAATTAGTCAAGCACTGTCATTTCAGCTCAAAAGAAATAGGCAGTGGCGATGCCAGCAACTTAGAACCGGGGGAGGCTAGGTATTGTAATGGGGGAGAGGGCACAAGCTTTAAAGTGTTTTGCAGAAATTTTGACAAAATACTTCGTTTATGTAGATTTTATCTGAAGCTGATGATGTCTCCAGTGATTATCTCCAGTAAAAAAATGGTTTTGAGATACATATTATACGTAGTGTTTGTCCAATTTATGTAGTACTAATAAGAACCATGGAAACGAACCTCCATGGCCTTTAACAAGTTTCTATTTTTTCATAATTTTAGCTTACTTACTTTTTTTTTTTTAATATTTGCTGTTGTAAGATTGTTTATGAATTTAAGTTTGTGACTTGATAAGAAGAGAAGCTCTCCCTCTATCTGATCTGTTTAAACTATATGAAAACTGTCTTTCTACTATCGTTTTCGACATTCTCCCAGAGAATCCCTCCATTTCAACACTAAATTTGATACAACATTAAATTTAACAAATATTTCAATTTAAATAACGAAATCTCGGTGCATTTGAGAAATTCGCACGTTTATCCAAGTTTCCTAAAATCTTAGATGGTTTTACTCAGCATGTGTTCTAATTGCTTAAATTTTTTTAGGGTGGGGTGGTGGTTAAAGGGTTGGCTCAAAGTCACATGTATTCAAACGTGTTCATTCTTAGAACTTCAGTTACGAGAAATTCGGACAGAAATTATGCTTGAGATTTACATGATTTTCCTGTAAATACAATTTCCAAAGTGTCTTAAGAAGCAGAATTAAAGTGATGTGTTTGCTGGGGACAGGAGCAATTTTCTTCTGCTCAGAGCATTGCTTGAACAATATTCTCCTAAACACCTTTATTTCTTAAAACCCATAAACAATTTTAAGAAGCATTTCTCAGAAGCTTGAGACAAACGTGAATTTCCCACTGCACTTCACAGGAGCTTATCAAGAACTTACCACTTTTACCCACAAACAAGATCTTCAGAACTTACCGCTTTATCTCACTATGATGATTACCCAGAAGCGCACGTGTTGCAAGCAATTCCAGATTTGATCAATAACATTAACGATTTGTATCATATTCTAAAGTACAATGCCAATTGGAGGCATTGGAATTTATTTTCTCCAATGAGGTAAGGTTTGAATGGCATGTTATTGTGCAATGAGGCCCTAGTATTGTGACCACTGTGAGTAACACAAGGGCTAAATTCACCATGAGCAGCTTGATGGGCCCCGTCCCTAATACAGGGCCTCTCATTCTTATATAAGGGACTGGCCCATTGAGTTGCTCACGGGAGGGAGGGAGAGCTCATGCAGTAAAACTAACACAACATCCATGCCTCACCGGGATTTGAACCCAGACCCTTCTCTGACGACCCAGTGCGTAGGATACTGCAATACTAGGGACTTCAATGAAAAAATAAAATTTCCCAACTTAGCCATGTTTTCAAAGCTTGTCTTTTTGTCCTTAATCTGATGCTGAGGTTGAAGGCATTTTATCAATCTTGAGTGGTGTAAAGTAAAAAAAGGAGAAATAAATTGGGTGATGATGCATTGAATGCATGCGAAATTCATCGGATCTGTTTAAGTTAAGTGATTCTGAATATTCTGAAGAAAATAAAACCTTTTTGTATTATATAGTCACACCACTGATATTAAATCCATTTATGCTTCTAACCAGCCGCAATTCCTAATTTCAAAATTTTCAGTAGCATTTTTTCTTTCAATGGCAAGTAATTTACTGTCACACATTCATATAAAATTTGTTTTGAACCCGAAGTTTTACATTAATATATATGAGGTCCGAAACAGTTACCAAATGCAAAGCCAAGTGTAAGTAATAATTTTAATAAAAACCAAAAGTGTCAAAGGCGTATTTAAATGGAATTCAACCATTTTTTTTTTTTTTTTTTTTTTTAGAAAATGAGAAATGTTTCATTTTAAATGTTTCTCTGTTCACACTAAATTCTCTTGTTGGAACTAAAATCCAGTTTAAAATCACCATCCTAGCAGACATCTTGGTGATCAACTGGTGTATAAGCACTGCTTGGATTTGCATTGTGGAGTGTTAAGGAAGATGGTGTTATGTGCTACTTTCGGCTGCAGTAACTGAAGTGGGAGAGATAATGTTGCGTCCTATTATAGATTACCATCTGAACAAACAAAGTGGGATCAAAATTATAAAAATTTAACTCAGAAACACCAAAGTTTGTGGTTATCACATTTCAGCAGAGTTGACATTGATGACCGGAAACGAAGGAATATTCGAGTGTGTAGTTTACATTTTGTAACAGGTATGTTCATAAATCTACTAAAGTATAGCCACTAAATACGTTTCCTTTTCCCATAGTATATGTATGTACACTTACCAGTGACAAATCAAAAATGGGAGAGCATTGCTTCCCATAAAGGCAAGTATTTTTCTTCTGAAACACTTGGTTTCCATCCCTATAATTTTCAGTGACTTGAAAAATATCATCAACTTGGAATTATAGGCACCTAGTGTGCATGGGTGCTTCAGGGCCCAAGCACCCACTAGCATAAAAACACGAGATGTTCAAGAAAATCTATTTGCCTAAATAAAGACAAATAAAATTGTGAAGTAAAGATACAAATAAAGAATGACAATGGCCTAAAGTCCATTTCCATGGGACACTCAAAATGGGGGTGTGTGTGTCATTGTTGCTCTTCACCCATATCAACACCAGAGAGAGAAGAATGAAAGCATCTGGGAAGTTTCTCACTAATCCTTCGAAGCTAATCTCTTCAAATCCCAAGGCAGAGCGACGCTAAAGCACATTAAACTATCCCAAGATGGAGGGGTTGTTTATAAAGTTAACTGATTCCAAAAGAGCCCATCAACATTCTTTGGCACCTTCTGTTGAAGCCTTTTGTGGTTCGACTTAATTTTGGAAACTAGCAAAAGGATTTTAGGAGGGAGTTTAACATGCTATCCCAAATTTTTAATTGCCAATTTAATCGATAATTGCAGCCTAATTTGGGGTGGTTATTCAGATTTTAATGGAATTTTCTGCAACAGGTTAAAAAACCACCCAAAAAATGGTATTTCAATTGTAGAAATTTTTCCTTATTGCAATAGGTGTGTGCAAATTATTAAAATATGCCCTTTTATACTGACCGATTAATTGAGCAGTGGAAAACACAAAATATTATGACAAGAGTTGCACAGGTAATCATAGTATAAGAAGCAAGGTGAACTCATAGATACATTATGAAACAGTTATATGGTTACTCATCACTGATTTATCCAGAACAATAAGTCGTGATCAAATATATTTGGTGTCTTTTAAAAAGAACGAATTTTGTAAGAGCCTAGCGTACTGTAGAACCTTGCTTTTTAAGGGTGAGATTTTTGCACATATGGGTAATTCTTATAAACTAATAAATTTCTATATATATATAATCACTATCAATATATTTCTGGATGAAGTTCTCCCCAAGTCTATTGAATAACAATCTTGAGTAATTCTCTACCATGTTACTCTGGCATGCTTTCAAATTTCATCTTCCCATCTCACAAGAGGTCTTCATCTGGAACTTTTCCTGTCTCTTAGTATCCAGTCTTGTGCTGCAGTTGCCCAATGATAGTCAGTTCTAGCAGCAATATATCCAGTCCATTGCCACTTTGGGGTCTTTACTTTGATCACGATGACATCAACTCATGCCACTTTTATAATCCATGAACTCCTACAATCCTTCTTAGTTATACCAAGCATACGTTTTCCCATTATATCTACTGGCATTTGCATAGAATCAAAATTCATTTCACAATGAATAAAAGCTATACATAGCGTAAGCTCATATTCAGGGCTAGAAAAATGTTCTGAAATCTGGTGGCCAGTTAAATTTTTTAGTGGCCAGACATTGGGCCAGTGTGTGTGGGGGGTGGTGGTGGTACAACATCAGTCATGTACACTTCTGTCCAAAAAATAATGCTTTACCTTCGGAAAGCAAAAACAGTTATCACTAATTTTTTGTTTCTGGAGCTCGCAAATTTTTGAATTATCATAATTTTCGTCATATTATCCGCAGACTAACACTCAGAAGAAAAAAATCACAGTATAATCTGCACATCACAAATGTTTATCCAGAAGCGGAATTTCCGGCAGAAAAGAAGTTGCCACATAATAACCCAGGAGTCCAAAGAAGTAAGAAAAAACAACAACAAAACAGTCTTATTAAATAAATTGATTTTTAAAGGTCAGTTTAATATATTTATTTTTATCTCCACACATAAATAAAACTTAATGAATTCATAGAAATATCGTATATACTCGCGTATAAGTTGAAAGTTTTTGAAAGAGACTGCTTTCAAAGTTGGGGGTCTGCTTACACATGGGTCAGTAAAAAAGTTGGTTGGACTTCAGTGAATTCTCCCGTGGAGTTTACTAATGGGCTTGTTTACATTTTAGACTGTGGCTTTCCATGTTCCCCTGCGAGCTAGTTTTCAGACCTTTTGAAAACTATGGCGCAGTGATACGATCATATCCTCAGCTGTGCCCCCCATTATAAGCTTAAATTTGGCAGAGTAACAAATGTTTCCTTTTCAAAGACATCGTAAATATCAATGGAAGAAAGTAGCAGCAAAGACGTTGCTCAAAACGGCAAAGGACAAACTAAACACAAGGCACAGCGCATACGAGATCCACAACAAATAACTTGAGGAGGCATACATATGTACGTTCATGCAGCAAATGGATGTGCATACATTTTCATTGACTGGTTGACAAAGAGAGGGCACAAGCAATCAGCATTTTGTCTTTCTCAACGATATAAAGACAAAATGACTCTTGCGGTCCGTCCCTCCCTACAACTTCCCTGATCTTTCATTATGACACCCCTTCTTCCTCCTCCTTGCTCCCTAAAAACTCCTGAACTGAGACAATTTTTTCCAAGGGAGTTTCCTTTTCAGTTACACCCCTTCTCCTGCACAATTACCCTACAGATTTTTTTTAAAATCAAAGGGCCACAAAAACGTTTTATATATATATATATATATAATTCTATATACAGTATATATCGGCGTATTATCTGTATCAGTGCACAACCTAATTTATTTTTATTTTTTTTACCAGCTAATCTGCGGATTATACAACAAAAATTACAGTACATGTTTTTCAGGGATGTTTTCTGTGGTGGCCTAGACAATTTCTTTGGTCATCCTAGGCTTCAACCCCTGCTCATATTGGTTCACTCTTTCAATTATTATTGGCTACATTCAAAATATAAATATTACTTGCAGTTAATATTGTTACAACATGTATGGCATAAACCAAGCCACTGCACTGAATGGACAAGCAAATTTAAGTTTTATTATTTGTGCTTTTTTCTGTCAAATGCTGCGCAATAAGTACTACGGGTATGTTGAATTGCAAAATATGAAGCGGATTGGGCACGAACGTTATCTTGAAGGAGCAGAACTCCCTTTCTGTTGACCAGTGGTGTTTCCTTCTTTTCCAGGTTCTTGTGCACACGTTTCAGTTGTTCACAGTACACACTGCAGTGGGTGATCGTTTGACCACGTTGCAAGAGTTCATTATTAACACCACCACGTGCTGTCCACCATACTCACAGCATAACTTTACATGGATGCAGTAATGGCTTCTGTTCTATGTATGAGGAACTGACGCTAATGGACAACCAATGCCTGCAATGTTTTGGGATGGTGTACTGGACCCCACTTTTCATCACATGTGAGTACTGTATCTAAAAATGGTTGCTTGTCATAGAAGACAAGCTGAGAAACATTTCTGTTTGCTCACTGCAGAAAATTCGTGGGGTACCTACTTAGACAATTTGAATGCCTTACCTATTACATGCAGATGTCTTCAGACAGTTTAATCACTAAAACCAAATGACTGGGCTAGTTCCTAGTATGTTTGGCTACTGTCCTGCTCAGTAGCGACTTTCAGGACTTCTGTGTCAAGTGTGACAGGACAACCACTATGGGCCTTTTCTTGAAGAGATTCATCTCTGTCTCTGAACTTTCGAAACCAATTCCGAGTCGTGCGCTCCTTCACAGCATTTGCCCCCCCCCCGCCCGAGTACTAAGCAAATGCGACGAGTTGTTACTGCAAAAGATGAACCGAGTTTAAATTTGTATAACAAACATCCACAAATAATCTCCACTGATACTGCCACTGTAGTCGCACATTTTCTACTACCAAACTGCTTACTCATCTGATTCATATGTGCTGAACATCTTCGGATTTCAGCTGATGACATACTGTGGGCGGAACATCATCTCCCGCAAATTCAATCATTACAAAGCGTTTCTTTTGCTCCCTCTTAAAGCAGCAAATACTTTTGTGGTTACCTGTTACTACGTATATCTGCATTATATACATGAGGTACACATCTTTACATATACATATTTTATAAGTTTAATGAATGTGTCAATTTATGCTATGTTAAATTCCCCAAATTTAGCTAAAACTGGTAACCAATGCAAAGTATAATTATTCGTGCAGCAATCAGAATATGACTCTGAATTGCTGAAGTTTACCGTTCACCATGTAATATCATATCAAAAAATTTGAAAATACATGTTGTTACATGATGAGCAGTAAACTAGAGCAATTCAGAGTCACATTCTAATTGCTACAGGGTGATGCAGTTATCAAGTTTTCTGATATGATGTTACATGGTGAGCAATTGAGAGTCAACTAGAGCAATTCAGAGTCATACTCTGATTGAATAATTACATGATTATCCCATGTATTTATGAGGATTATTTCTTCCTTTACTTCCATACAATACAGAATGTTCTTGATTATCCGGAGTTTTCGATTTTCCAACTGTGACATTGTCTCAATTAAATAGGATAAACCAGGTTTTACTGTAATTACAAAACATCTGCATATGTGTGTCTCCCTATCATCATGGTATGACTCAGTTTCTTAGAATTTCTGTCCCCTCCTTGAAGAAAAAACAAAATAAAACAGCAAAATAATAATGAATGTTACTTAATGAATGTTACCTAACATAAATAGTAGAGCTAAAGAATGGGAAGAAGTCCCAGCCGGAAAGACGGCAGAATTGGAAGGTGCAAGTCTCTCATTGGCAGCACTATGTTAATTCCCAAACCATGGAGTAAAACAGAAACAACCACTTCATTGTTACTATTACAAAGAAAAGTCTGGACTCAGTATTTTCAAGTGTGGGATTCTGTGTATTGAATCAGGTCAGTTTCCTCAGAGGTATCAACAGAATAAACAGGAATGGACAGCATCTAGTCTGTAGTTAATCAAACCAAAATAAAATGTGATAACTCTTGCTAGATTGCAAATATTTTTCATAAAAAGACGTAGTGAAGGTCGTTACATTACCATTCAGTGCATTTACTGAATTCTGATGTGGTTTATGACATGAATAGCAAATCAATTTTTATGGCACAAGTTTACTTCATGCTTATCTCCCTCAAGGACCATTTTAAACAATATTCTGCAGCAATATAGAAGAGTTTGTTGGATGTTCACGAATAAAAAATAAAAAAATTGCAAGTACAAGGAAGGGGGGCATTTTCCGCGAGACAGCAATTTATTGTGAATTACCTTTCAATTTATTTGGGAAACATTGTAACGATCCTCGCTTCTTTCTAGCAGTTTCTCAGCATAGCCGCGATCCAGCGAGAGCCATCACATAATTTTGTTGTCATACATATGTGGGAAACGAATTTCCCTGAAGAAATAACTCTTTACAAATACACTCACGGACAATGAAATTTGTGCACCTAGAAGAAAACATGCTAGAACCGCGAAACTTTGCAAATACCTAGAGTGCGTGCTGGTATGCAAATGATCCCTGTTTGGTGCGCTTGCGCATGACCGCACACCCTGTGGTAGCACTGCAAGCACGAACTGTCAGCCTTATAAACCGGCGCGTGGTCGATGCCCCATGAGAGCAAAAAGCACCGGCAGACCGAAGCAAAAGTACGGAGTGACAAGAATGCCGGGTAGACGCCAGAGACGTCAATTTACACAACTTACGGACTTTGAGACAGGTCTGATCATCGGGCTGAAAACCGCAAAGTGGTCGGCGCAGTATAGCTCACCACGTGGATAGTTCTGACCACACCGTCAGACTGTTGGGGGAAGTGGACAAGTGACGACACTGCCACACAGCTGAGCGGCTCCGGACGGACCAGGAGGACCACCGGTAAAGGGGATCGACGGATCGTGCGCCAGGCACAAACGGCTCCCACGGGACCTGGTCCACTATACAGGCAGATGTAGCGGCTATTGTGTGCCCATGAACACTTTCTCGACGCCACACGGAAGCTAATTTGCGATCCCAGCGCCCCTTACGTGTGCTGCCATTAACGCTGGCTCCGTTTGCAGTGGTGCCAGGCCAGAGCGACGAGTGCCTCTTCGTTTTGGGGACAGATGATCGTCGTGTCCTGGAGTGGAGGTCCCCAGGTCAATGGCACAATCCCAACCTCGCGCCACACCTCCCCAATCAGTGCGGGCATTATGGTCTGGGGAGTCATTGTCTATGATAGCCGATCAGCTCTAGTAGTGGTACGAGGATCATCGACCGGCCAGTGGTATGTGGATCAGATCCTACGGTCCCATGTACTCTCATTCCTGGCCGGGATTCCAGGTGTGCTATACCAGCAGGATAATGTCCGCCCGCTAGACCCTTGCTATAAATGTGCATGAAAAGTTCAGTAAGATGGGTGTTTGGCAGATACTCAAACCATCACGTGTGGTGTCAACTATTATACCACGTTCAAACTCACCTGGTTGCCCATTCCAACCCTCGATCAAGCGCTGATGCTCAATCAACTAACTTGACAAACTTACACCATTCAAAGTCATTTGAGTGATAAAGGCAGCTGTACGTACTAAAGTGGCATCTCAGTGTGTGTGCGTGTTTATGTAAGTATGTGTAAATAAAAAAATCATCATTGTCAACCATTATCAATCCACTGCTGGATGAAGGTCTCCCCAAGTTTCCTCCACAACGGTCTGTCTTGTGCCAGTCTCCTCCATGTTACTCCCGCATTCTTTCGAATTTCATCCACCCATCTCCCATGCGGTCTTCTTCTGGGTCTTTTCCTGTCCTTTGGAATCCAGCCTAAAATTTCGGCTGTCCATCAATGGTCTGTCCTTCTGGCAATATGTCCAGCCCATTGCCATTTCAGGGATTTTACACTGATCATCATGTCTTCCACTCTTGTCATTTTTCGGATCCACGAGTTCCTCTTCTTATCTCTCCTGGTTACACCAAGCATGCATCTCTCCATGCTATTTTGAGTTGTCTGCAGTCTTTGTATATCTCTTTTAGTTAAGGTCCACGTCTCTACACCATACGTAAGCACTGGAAGGATGCAGTGCACAGCTGCTCTTCATAATGAAACCCACCTTCTGTTATTTAAATTAGTACTTCGTTATGAATTTTTTTTTTACTTTTATTATATGTCTAAGCAGAAATCTGGTATATACATATACCATGTGTTCTGCTTAGACATATAATAAAAGAAAAATTCATAACAAAGTACTAATTTAAATGACAGAAGGTGGATTTCATTATCAAGAGCAGCTGTAAAATTTATAAACCAGGCAAATTTGAGCATGCAGCGCAAAAGCAGATAGCTTCTGTGTCAATCACCATGTGGACTTGTTGCCATCTGTCTCGTGTGTAATCGCTTGTGGAATTGAAGTCAGTGGTTCTTGTACATCGCCATTTTTGCTGTGAGTACAACTTTGAGTGACGGCACACATCCCAACTTGACATGTCCATTTTGAAATGGGACAAGCAACTCAGAGAAACAGGAGGTTTGTTACTAATGACTGGTAAACATGCTAAGCACACAGTGTTGGAGGAAAATGTTGAACAGATTCAGAGAAGCCCAAGGAAATCCATCTGAGCGGTTAGTGTGCAGCCATCCTACCAACAACAGCGCGTTGGGTACTCCATAAAAGGTTGGTATCACCAAATTAAGCTGCATGACAGGACGGCATGGAAAAAAATTTGCAGAGACAACGTTAGCCAAAACTGATGCTGGCGATACATTCCTAGACCGGGTATGCTTTTCATACGAGTCAGCATTCTATGTATCTGGAAAAGTAAACAGACATAACTGCTGCATCTGGGGCTCTGAAAATCCATACACTGCTCGCAAACATGAATGGAATTCTCTAAAATGCGATGTACGGTGTCGGATCATGAAGGACAAAACCATTGGTCCTTTTATTCTTGCAGAGACCCCGGTGACTGGACTAACATGAGAGAAGGACATGTTACAGATATATGCAGTGTCCCATCTGCCTGAAAGAACAAATTTTCAACGAGATGCTGCCCCCCCCCCTTTGCCAATGATATCTGCATATGCTTGGAGACCACTTCACTACAGGGGATGGATTGGGATCGAATCAACATTCATTGCATGGCACCCCAAAACACCAAACCTAACTCCATCAGACTTTTTCCAGTGGGAATTTGTTAAGGACCAAGTGCACACAACATCAGTGAATGATCTGGAAGACTTACACTACAGAATTTGTGCTGCAATCAACAATGTGACACACAAATGCTTCTCAACATGTGGGCTGAAGTAGAATACCAGTTGAATGTTTGCTACGCCACCACTGGAGCTCATGTTGAAGTTTATTAGATATGTAAAAAACACATTCTCAGTTTGTGTATCTGGAACAATACATTTCACTAATAAGTTGTGGTAAGTTCAGAATTAATGATGCTTCCTTTTATTATATGTATAAGCAGAACATCCTGTATATGCAAAGGATTCATATACAATGCTTTTACAAGAAATGAAGATTTAGTAATTCATAGGGAAAATCTAAATGTAATAAATACCTACATTTTTCTTGGACAACAGATATCAAGCAAGGGCCACACAGGAAGAAACACACAAGAGCAACATTCCATTATGTCTTAAAAAAAATAGAAAAATGTTTAATCAATGCATACTTAAAAGTTCTTACTTATTGGTCACAGACATGGACCTTAACTAAAATAAGTCATAGAGAGGCTGTAGACAATTGAAAGAAACATGGAGAGGTACCACTTGCTGTAACCAGGGAAGATAAGGAAAGGAACTTATGGATCAGGAAAATGACACGAGTAGAAGACATCATGATCAAAGAAAAATTCATGAAATGGCAATGGGCTGGACATACCACTAGAAGAACTGATCATTAATGGACAACTGAAATAGTAGAGTAGATACATAGGGACAGAAAAAGATCCAGAAGAAGACCACATGGACAATAGGTGGATGAAATTTGAAAGTGTTTAAATCAATATTGCAATTTTTATGCTGGAGTAACGTGAAGGAGATTGTCTTAAGACAAAAAATTGTGGAAAAAGTTGAGACCATCCAGCAGTGGATGATGATTGATGATGTGTAAAATGATAAACAGAGAGTTAAATGTGAGATGGTGCAATGTGCCAGTGGCAAATTATACCCAAGGTGAGATCAAATAGGCAAACATGTCATTGCATCAGAGCTGACTCCTGCTATTACCAGGGAAGCTTTACATGTAGTATCGCACTACAAAAAAAAAAAAAAGTTCCTTTCTTGGCATTTCATTTTTAACAAAGTGCTAGACCAGAAATGATTTAGCTTCATACCAAATAGTTCAGACATATACTGTATGCCATTACATTTTGCTACCTGAGGTATTTGCTAAATTGTTAAAAGAACTTAATTACAATTACCAAAACAGTAATTCCAAGCCTTTATTAAATAAAAACTTTAGGGATTTAACTCTGCTAAACACAACTTTCCACCTGATTCTTTTTAATACAAGAAGTGTTTAAATCAATACTGCAATTTTTCTTGTAAAAGTGATTTGGAGTACTTTAGTTAAAAAACATTAAGTAAAAGCCATCATTATTATCCAATTAGTTACATCATTGCTCTATTTATCACACAACTTTAACGATACTTGTGGGAATAACACATTCACATATCCATTAGTAAAACATAAAATAATTTAATCTATAATACTAACAGAACATCACATTTGCTAGAACACTACACTGTCTATATCAAGAAAATACTACATTTGCACACCACAAATTCATTTTTAAGCATCAAATATTTGAATCTTCCTTTGGTAGAAGGCTTGAAGAACAACAAGTAAAAAGGAAAAAACTATGAATGAATGCATGCTTTGATTCACACTTATAACTTCAGTGGCAATTCATTTTGCTTTTCAGATGTTCCTCCAACACTGTTATAATGTCATGAGGGCACCAATATTTACTCACGTGTTCACTGATCAATCATGACTCAAAAAATGGTTTTATTTGTATATGCAAATAATGTCTTATATATGTAAAACCTACCACAGAAGAAGTAGCTTATGGCTTTTACACTACAGCCTTTAGCATGTAAATGCAGAAGTTCTTTTAACAAATATTTGTTCCATCAATTCACAAACATTTTTAGTTTGAGGTATTACTGCATATGTTTCAAAGAAAGAAAGAAAAAGAGAGAGAGAGAGAGAGAGATCACGAGAGAGAGAGAGAGAGATCACGAGAGAGAGAGAGATCACACTTTTTTTCTCCTGTGTTTGGGATGAATGACTGAAAAGTACACATTTCTAGGGAAATTTAGGTAAGTTTACAGAATTTTGATGCATTCTATTAAACAGAAATTTTCTGTCTGATCAGTTCCTGCTTTAGCGCCTCTCGGAAATGAACTCTAGAGATCCCTTGAAAAAAGTCTGATCTCGCAATGACAACTCATTGTTAATATCTGGTTGAAGAGAATTTCTTCTAGCAATTAGTGAACTTTTACATGTGTAGTAACTAACAAAGGGTTTCCAAATTGTTGGTATACATGCAGTTGACATACACAAATTAAGCACATATTTTGATTGCTACATGTTCTAGTTGACATAAAGACAAGATTACCACATGCTGAAAATTTTTTCCTGCTATAAATGATAAAGCTATAGATGACCTATATATTCAAGTTCTTGCCTAAAGGATGAGCATGGGCACTTAAGGTTATATAATTTGAAACTTCCACGAGTTAGAGCAGCAGGTGCAAGGGTAAGTGAAACAACATTAAAGCAAGGCAGTTAGTATAATGTGTATCCAGAAAACAAGTTCCAATCAGCTGCAAATAAAATATTTTTTGTGTTACACTTTATTGAACACAAATTTACACACATTTTAAGCCACTTCTCAACATAATTGGCCCCTACACTGAGACATTTGTTGCATCATAGCACAAGTTTTTGTGTCCTTTCACCAAAGAAGTCTGCCATCAATGTGTTGATCCAATCTTGCATCGCTGTTGAACACAACTTGTGATACTGCAAGTGTTCTCCAACAATTTCATGCAGTGAAGAATGAGAAATTTTTGTATTCAACTAACAGAAATGGTGAATCTTCTGTTTCCTACCTGATCTAGTGTTCCTACAAGTCAATTTGCTCATTCATCTCATCAAGTGCTTTTGGTGAATTTGCTCATTCACCTGAATTCCTTACTGCATGAAACAGTAACAGAATACTTGCAGTATCACAAATTGTGTTCAAGCTCAATAACAATGCTGAAGTGGAGACAGCAGTACAGGACAGGTCAACATACTGTATTAGTGGCACACTTCTTTAATGAGGGGATACCAAAACGTGTGGCTAATATTACTAATGCCTCAATGCAGCTGCCAATTATGTTGAGAAGTAGCTGTAAACTGTGTGTAAACTTTTGTCAATAATTTGTTTTAATTAATTTATCAAACTATGTTATATAGTATATCTTCCTATTACATGGCTTAAATGATTGTTTGCCTTTTCTTTGTTGTTTCTGTGTGTTTAACACAAGAAACAACAAAGAAAAGGCAAACAATTATATTTATGAAACTTTCCAATGGCAGATAGTGAAGAGTTCAACAATGACATCTCATGATGAACTGGAGGACAGAACAACCCAGTGCAAGCATGGCACCATTGAAAATGCCATCAACAAGACTGTACAAAATATGTCCGGAGGACAAGTGATGTTGATGAAATGCAGGGACAAGTTGTATTATATTCTGATGACTCTGAAGTATCTTTTTAGGTTTTTGAATTTTTAAACTTTTACGATTTATTTGTCGTATTGGTTGTTTGAGTTTTTTAATGCTTTCGTTGATTGTAGTCTGCTGATAATTTTGTTGTAAACATTTGATTGATAACTAACTGTCCATTGATGAATACTGTTCAAGAAAAAAAGGGGAGAAATCTTACAATAAGTTTTGCCAATAACTATCATATTTGGCATTGTCTCATTTTGGCTTATGAAAATTCTTTCAAGGAAAAAATTGACAATTGTATATCATGGTGTTCTCAGTTGAAATTTATGCTGAATGAAATTTTTTGAAACATTACAGTTTCCGAAATGGAT
Source organism: Macrothele yani (assembly GCA_039090855.1). NCBI lineage: Eukaryota > Metazoa > Arthropoda > Arachnida > Araneae > Macrothelidae > Macrothele > Macrothele yani. The sequence continues at coordinate 121,400,939 of CM077009.1, read as the reverse complement.
TCATACGTTATACATTGCTGATGTTGAATAGTATGATAGCATTTAATTAAAGTGAAGATACATATGCAAGGACATTGAATTTAGACAAACAAACAAAACATTATTGGCCTACTGTACAGAAACAGCCAAACTGAGTGGAACAAATCCAAACATATGGGATCATTTAGAACATTAAAAAAGAAAAAGGTATGTTTGATTTTATTTGTAACAAGGCTCAGTCAGCACATTATCTATTCACAAATGACATGAAAAACAGAAGTATAATACTGTTTTTGCACTATATATATGACCCCCCCACCGACGGTTGGGGGTTTAACAACCACAATAAGCAACTGAATGGGCTATAAGCAGTCTCCCATCCCTAATTTAGAGTCACTGGTTGTAAGGAAGGAATAGAGCCAGTGCTGTAAGACAAACACAACATCCATACCTCACAGGATTTGAACCTAGATCCACCTTGAACATATGATCAGAAGCCAGTGCTTAGACCACTATGCAGCAACTTATCTTAATATTGTGACAATTATATCATCATCATCATCATCATCATTGTCAACCATTATCAATCCACTGCTGGACGAAGGTCTCCCCAAGTTTCCTCCACAACGGTCTGTCTTGTGCCAGTCTCCTCCATGTCACTCCCGCATATTTACGAATTTCATCCACCCATCTCCCATGTGGTCTTTTTCTGGGTCTTTTCCTGTCCCTTGGAATCCAATCTAAAATCTCGGCTGTCCATCTATGGTCTGTCCTTCTGGCAGTATGTCCAGCCCATTGCCATTTCAGGGATTTAACTCTGATCATGATGTCTTCCACTCTCGTCATTTTTCGGATCCACGAGTTCCTCTTCTTATCTCTCCTGGTTATACCAAGCATGCACCTCTCCATGCTTCTTTGAGTTGTCTGCAGCCTTTGTATGTCTCTTTTAGTTAAGGTCCACGTCTCTGCACCATACGTAAGCACTGGAAGGATGCATTGATCAACACTGGAAGGATGGAAGGATGCATTGACAATTATATACATATACATATATAGGGTATATATATACATAGTCAAGTCGCATTATTGTGCCCACCTCCTACTTTTGATGTCAACAGTGCGTAGCCAATGAAAGAAAGCCTGTGCCGTGAGCTGGCTTGAAGGATACATAAGGTGTGCTGTAGGCAATCTGAAAACATATCACTTGTTGCTGTCATGGATAAAAGGAGCGATTTATCAGATTTGCAAAAAGGGATGATTATCGGCTTTTGGGCCAAGGGTGGCAGTATTTCTGAAACAGTGCAGTTTGTGAACTGTTCGTGTGTTGCTGTGATTAAACTGTATCGTGATTGAAGAAATGGCACCATTGCAAATAAGCAATGTAGAAACTGCGAAGCACCTCGTGCCATTGATATGAGAGGTGAACGTCGGCTTCGAAGGTGCATGAGGGCCGATCAACATGCTACAGTGGAGCAACTCACTAGCAGAATGAACCCGGGGCAACCGGAAGTGTGTCTAAAATGACACCCCTGCAGCGTGTGGGGCTCAGATGCAGATGGATGGTCACTGCACCTATGCTAACAAAGGTGCATCAGCAGAAAAGGCTTACATTTGCATGGCAGTATTGGAATTGGACCTCCGCTGATTGGCAAAGTATTGCCTTCCCCGATGAGTCATGTTTTCTCCTTCATCAAATGGATCGACATTGGCGTATAAGGCAAGAAACATTGGAGAACAAACACTCTTCAACCATTGCTGGCAGAACACAAGCTGGTGGGGGTAGCGTTATGGTCTGGGGAATGTTTCCGTGGCATTCTCTGGGTCCACTCATATCTGTGGAAGACACTATGGACTGAATTCATTATGAATCCATCCTTGCAGACATAGGTGTAACCACTGGGGGTTGGGGGGTCAGGACCCCCAGTTTTTCAGAGTCGGGAATCCCCACTGTAAAGGACCCCTCCCCCTTTTTGTTTTCAGGAATATAATGATGTAATGCACACTTTTTATGTGAATCAACTGAATTTAATAATATAAGATTGTAATTTTTCGTACAATACAAACACATATATAATGTCTACTTAATAAAACAGCGATATCGATTAAGCATAGTTACCAACATCATTGGCGCCAGAAAAACTGGTACAGGCGAGTTTATGCAAAATACATAGCAACGTCACCTATGCGCGTACTCGGTTGCATTCGCCAGTGCGTATATAAAGCGATAGACATCCTTGCCAGCTGTCAGAGCTGTTTTTGGCATGAGAATGACAAGTAATAACGATTTAAGGGATTTTCAACGCAGTGTCATAGTTGGCGCTCGTGAGATAGGCCATAGTATTTTGGAGATAGAAACGAAGTTCGGATTTTCACGGACGACCATTGCAAGGGCGTACCATGACTAAAAGAATGCCGGCAAAACCTCCAACCTATGATACCAGAGCGGCCATAAAAAGACATTGGGTGAACGTGACCATCGTCGGCTGTGAAGAATCGTTTCACGCAATATGCATGCAACACTCTCGCAGGTATCATCGAAATTCAATGCTGGAGCCTCAACGTCCGGACTGTGCAATGTACCCTGCACGATATGGGCTTTGGAAGCCGACGCCCAACTCGAGTCCCCTTGATGAGTGCACGACACAGAGCTATGCAGGCAGATGGAAGGATTCGTGTGTGGCGTAAACCCCATGAAGCCATGGATCCCGCCTGTCAACAGGGAACTGTATCGGCTGGTGGGAGGTCCGTAATGGTATGGGATGTGTTTAGCTGGACTTCACTGGGACCCCTGGTACGTGTACAAACGTCTGTGACCGGCCAACGCTATGTGCGCTTTTGGATGAGGTACACCCGTTCATGTCCTGCATTCATGCTGATGGGTTGGGCCGGTTCCAACAGGACAATGCATCTCCACACAAGTGTCGGGATGCCATATTATGGTTAGAGGAGCATTCATCTGAGTTTGAGGTGTTGCCATTTCCACCCAAGTCCCCAGATCTGAACGTGATAAAACACATTTGGAATGCCATGCAACGCGCTATTGAACACAGGAATCCAAGACCTCGGAATACACCCGAATTGTGGAACGCTCTGCACGAAGTATGGGGTGCATTGCCTACAGCATTTTTCCAGAAGCTAGTGGAGTCCATGCCCCATCATATTTCTGCAGTCCTGTGCTCCCGTGGGAGACCTATCAAGTATTAGACTGGTGTACCAGTTTTCTAGCACTTCAGTATATACACTATCTACCAACAAGTAATTGGACAGCTGTGATAGCAAAGGAAAACAAAGTTTATTCACCTTCAATAGTTGGTGGAGCCTCCATGAGCGGCGATTACAGCTGCGACCCTCCGTGGCATACTCTCAACCAGGCGTTGTACGACGGCTGGCGGTATTTTCTTCCATTCGGCTTGGAGAAGACAGGTCAGTTTATTCACCGATTTCAGACGGTGGGGGCACCCCTTAAGTCGACGCTCCAACTTGTCCCAGAGGTGCTCGATAGGGTTATGGTCCGGGCTCTGCGCAGGCCAGTCCATTCGATTAACCCCATTGTCACCATACCAAGCCATGGTGGACCTCGCAACATGACAGGTGGCATTGTCATCCTGAAAGTAACATGGGTCCACCCCGTAAAACTGCCACAACGTAGGAAGCGCATGGTCATCCAAAATGGTGCAGTAGGTCTCGGCGTTGAGTCTACCAGGAATTACGACCAAGGGTCCCGTGCCATAACAGGAGAAACACCCCCATAGCATAATTCCACCACTGCCGAACTTCACAGTTGGCACAATACATTCCGGCAGGAGGCGTTTTCCAGGCAGACGCCAAATTCAGACCCTGCCATCCGAACGGTAGAGGGTGAACCTTGATTTGTCGCTCCAGAGAACCTGTTTTCACTGTTCAATGGTCCACTGTCAACGTTCTGTGCACCATGTTAGCCAAGCAGTGCTATTGGACTTGGTGATCAAAGGCTTGTGGGCGGCAGCACGTCCATGATAACCGAGCAGATGGGCTTCCTTATGGATAGAATTCATCGAAAGAACACTCCCGGATGCCCGTTGAAACTCCTCGCGGATGTGGCCCATCAATTCGGTGCGGTTCTTCCGAATTTCTCTGGCCAGTACCCGTCGGTCTCAAACTCCCAGTTTTGTGAGCCTGCCGGGTCGGGGCACATTCCGACAGTCACCTCTCATCTTCCACTTGCCAATCACGTAGGCCACTGTCGATTTTGGGTACTTCAACTCACTGGATATGTCACGTATGGATCGGCCACTTCTGCGATACCCAACGATTACACCTTTCTCGAAATCAAAGAGCTCCGAACTGCGTGGCATCTTGCATGCGACTGGCTGCGTTGTTGTTTCCCACACGATATTTAACAGCGGTGGCCGTGACGTGTATCAGGACCGCAGATATCGTCAATTGCAGGGGTGTCGAATTACTTGTTGATAGATAGTGTGTGTGTGTGTGTGTGTGTGTATATATATATAGTATCACATGTATTTAGACAATCACTTATATACATTGACACACATGAAAAAAATGAAGTTAAAACCCATTTATAAAGGGAAGTACAAAAGTAAAATGATATGATATATGGACAAGATTCAAAAGTAATTAAAAAAACAAAACAATTCCTGAACTCTCCAGGAACTACCCACAAAAGGAGAACATTACCTGTTAGACTAGACTGTTCTCTTCAGGGGAACACCAGTCTAAGGGTGACCATTCAAAACAGGAAACCGGTTTGTAATATACAAAAACTGCCTGTGTGTCCCCTAGGTCACCGGATTGCAATGATGAATAAATTTGAACAAAATCAATAAAAAAAAAATTTTTGATAACATTTATTGACAAGGCTAAAAATAATTTTGCAGTGTTATGTAAAATTTTCTACCTCCAACTATTACAGAAAAACTTGCAACTGAAACAACCTATTCAAGGGTTGCACATAATAATACTACAATTAGTAAAAAAAATATTGCTTTGCAGAGAAAACTAAAAATTATGAACATTAATGTAAAGCTACCTTTCCTATATATAGTCCCAAAATTCCATAAAACCCCTGTGGGGTTCAGATACATTACTTCAGCTGTTAACTGCTATGGTAAATATGCAGGAAAACAATTTGAAAAACTTTTGAAAATTATATTGCAAAATATCACTGTGCCATGGATTATAAATAGCAATAGACAAGTGCTGGAATTTCTGGGGAAGTTTCGAGCACGGGAAAAACTGCTTATCCGGACATTTGACTTCAAAAACTTATTCACATCCATAGACCTCAAAGACCTTGAGAATGTATGAGACTTACTTTTTCGAGATTTTAAGAACCTCTTGGCGATTGAGAACTATTGGACAAACTTAATAGCCCTTTGTGTTTTCAACAACTATCTGGGAATGGGCAAGCAATTTTTTCTTCAAGTTCGAGGTATACCTATGGGCACCTCGTTTTCAAGTCTTCTCGCTAATATATACCTACATACATATGAAAAAAACTTTGCAACCTCTCTTGTGAACTCAAATCAAACAATGTTACGATACATTGATGATGTAATTACCTTCAACTACTGTGATTTTGAAGCCCAGTCACTGGAAATATATCCAAAGTGTCTAACCCTAGAAACAACAAAAGCTAACGAAAACGGGGTACAATTCTTGGATTTGGATATACGATACACCGAGGATTTGCAGGTTGTATCAATATATGACAAAAGACATAATTATAACTTCAACGTCAACTATTATATCCACTGGAACTCAAATATATCAAAAATGTACTGAATAATTTAATAATCTCTACATTTTATAGATGTATTCAAATATGTAATAACTCAGGGGTTTTGTTAACAAACTTGAGGACTATTTAAGACATTTTTATTCAATGGCTACCCTCAAAGGTTTTTGTTAAAGGTTTTTTTGTCAATTGTTGAATAGTGAGATATCTAGGCGATTTTTTGACAAACATTCAGCTATAAATATCTGGCACATCACTAACAAATGACCCTACAATATTAAACTATCTTCTTTTTTCACAAGTGCCACATGGCGGGTCACATGTGGCTGAAGACTTCCAATTAATACTTTGTCATTTCTACACTTACTGTCACTTTAACCGTAACCAATACTCCTCTGTGGGTTATCCTGTGGGACTGTGTGTCTAGCATGTTCAGTTTAAGCGGTCAGGGGGAGGGGAGGACATGCTGCTCCTTATCTGTTGGATTGTTCTTTTTGGATACTTGTAACTGCAAGGGGGTAAGGAGATTGGACACATTTGATTTTTTACTGTTCAATATTATTGTACATTTCGTTTTTGTTCATTTGTTCTGTTATTGATTTTGTTCAAATTTATTCATCACTGCAATCCGGTGACCTAGGGGACACACAGGCAGTTTTTGTATATTACAAACCGGTTTCCTGTTTTGAATGGTCACCCTTAGACTGGTGATCCCCTGAAGAGAACAGTCTAATCTAACAGGTAATGTTCTCCTTTTATGGGTAGTTCCTGGAGAGTTCAGGAATTGTTTGTTTTTTTTAAATTATTTTTGAATCTTGTCCATATATCATATCATTTTACTTTTGTACTTCCCTTTATAATAGGGTTTTAACTTCATTTTTTTCATGAGTGTCAATGTATATAAGTGATTGTCTAAATGCATGTGATACTATTATAGAACCCAATTTTGATAAGCTGCTGTGGCACTGTCTTATGGTATTTCTGTATATTTTCATTAATTCATATTTTGTGATTCTGATTTTGAAGAATTTTACTGTTTATATATATATATAGACCGCAAATAGCGGTATAACTATACCATCGGGATCAGAGGAAATGCTATCCCACACTCACCAACCCGCTTGGCCAGCGTGGTGAGTTATGGCCAAACACCTCCAAAATGACTCTACAACTTAAATCTTGGCCCTCAGTCTCCGGCAGCTGGAATGTACCTGGCCAAGGCAGCGGCCAGTGCGACATGAAGGCAGAGGGTGCTAAGAATCCCCGGAGGACCGGACTAGGCTGCCATTTGATGCTGACCTTGGCTACCTACAACGGACGCTCCCTATCTTCTGATTCAAGGCTTCTTGAATTGGAAGAGGAACTACAAAATATCAAGTGGGACATCGTCGGGCTAAGTGAGGTAAGGAGAAAAGGAGAAGATCTCATTGAACTGAAAAGTGGACATCTCTTCTATTATCGTGGGACAGATACTGGCAGAACTAGTGGTGTTGGATTTATAATAAACAAGAAACTGAAGGATAAAGTGGTAGAAGTTGAAAGTTCCTCTGACAGAGCTGCACGACTCGTTATCCAACTCTCGAGAAGATACCAGGCTCAGATTATTCAAACTTATGCACCCACCACAAGTCATCCTGAAGAAGAAATTGAAGAATTTTATGAGGAAATTCGTCATCTAAATAATAAAGGTAAGCAGCACTTGAAGATAATTATGGGAGATTTCAATGCAAAAATAGGGCACCGGCAACAGAATGAAACTTCAGTAGGTAAATTCGGTCACGGCAACAGAAACCAGCGTGGAAATACTCTCGTTGAGTTTGCAGAGGCAGAAGGATTTTTCATCTTGAATTCCTTTTTCAAGAAAAAGCCACACAGGAAATGGACATGGAGACATCCAATTGGGACGACAAGTGAAATTGATTTTATTATGTGTAACAAAAAATTCGTCATCGAAGACTGCAGTGTGCTAAACAAGTTCAACACAGGTAGTGACCATAGATTGGTGAGATGTAAGATGCACCTCAACACTAAACTGGAACGTGGCAAGCTCATAAGACAAACAAAATGTATTGACATAACCAACCTTAAAAAACACCATAATACTTTCAAGTTGGAACTGAAGAACAGATTCTCTGCTTTAGAAGGCCTAACATCGGAAGAAGTGGATATTTCGGAAGTTAACAGAAAAGTAACCAAAGCTCTTATGGAAACAGCAACAAAATTAGCTGGGTCTAAGAACAAGTTGCATGTAAACAAATTATCAGGAAAAACCAAAATGTTGATGCAAAAAAGAAGAGCGATGAGGACAACTAAAGAAGATGTGACTTCCAAAGTGGAATATATAGAGCTATGCAAGACAGCACGAAAAAGTATCACTGAAGACATCAGGAAATTCAACTGTGAGCTAGTGAGGAAAGCAATTGAAAACAACCAAAGCCTAAAGATAGCAAAGGGACATCTCAGTAAAGGAAGAAAACAGATTATGGCTCTGAGAAAAGAAGATGATTGTATAACAAGAAATAGAGGCGAAATTTTGACAAGAGTGAAAGATTTCTACTCCAAATTATATGAAAGGGATGATACATGTACTCCAGACATCATGAAAGGTACCAGAGTTCTTCCAGTCCTCCCAGCAGAAGTTGCGCATGCAATCAAGAACATGAAGCGGGGAAAAGCTCCAGGAGAAGATGGAATTACTATAGACATCATACAAGAAGCAAGTGGAGAAATTGAAACAGTACTCGCCCAAATTTTCACTCGATGCCTTAATGAAGGGAAGATCCCTGAGGATTGGAACAATGCTACAATGATCCTGCTACATAAAAAAGGTGACATTGAGGATCTCAGGAACTACAGACCTATCAGCCTCCTATCAGTGGTTTATAAAATCTTCACTAAAGTTCTTTCACACCGCTTGAAGGTAACACTGGACATGGCTCAACCGAGAGAACAAGCTGGATTCAGGAGTGGCTACAGCACAATAGATCATATCCATGTACTGAGAGAACTAATTGAAAGAGCGAGGGAATATGAACTTCCATTGTGCATGGCTTTTATCGATTATGAAAAAGCCTTTGATTCGGTGAAACCATCAGCAGTTACCACGGCTCTGAAATCCTGCGGTATTGAAGATGCATACATTAATATTATTAATAACATCTATGAAAATGCAAGTGCAAAGATTCGGCTGTTTGAAAATACAACACACATAAAAATTGGAAAGGGAGTGAGACAAGGTGACACCATATCTCCGAAGCTCTTTAATGCCACATTGGAAAATGTCTTTCAATCACTGAACTGGGAAAACAAAGTGATAAAGATTAATGGAGATTATCTAACCCACCTTCGTTTTGCTGATGACGTAGTCATTTTTGCAACTACCCCATCAGAGCTGCAGAGTATGATCCAGGAACTTGCTGACAAGAGTAAAGAAGTGGGATTAAAAATGAACTTTCAGAAGACAAAAGTGATGTTCAATGCTTTTACAAGAAATGAAGATTTATCGATTGATGGAGAAAAACTGGAGATAACAGATACGTATGTTTATCTTGGACAGCAGATATCAAGTGAGGGTCACATTGATGAAGAAATTAATCGGCGTACAAAACTTGCCTGGAGAGCTTTTGGAAGAAACAGCATAATTTTCAAGAGCAATATGCCATTATGTCTTAAAAGAAAAGTGTTTGATCAATGCATCCTTCCAGTGCTTACGTATGGTGCAGAGACGTGGACCTTAACTAAAAGAGACATACAAAGGCTGCAGACAACTCAAAGCAGCATGGAGAGGTGCATGCTTGGTATAACCAGGAGAGATAAGAAGAGGAACTCGTGGATCCGAAAAATGACGAGAGTGGAAGACATCATGATCAGAGTTAAATCCCTGAAATGGCAATGGGCTGGACATACTGCCAGAAGGACAGACCATAGATGGGCAGCCGAAATTTTAGATTGGATTCCAAGGGACAGGAAAAGACCCAGAAAAAGACCACATGGGAGATGGGTGGATGAAATTCGTAAATATGCGGGAGTGACATGGAGGAGACTGGCACAAGACAGACCGTTGTGGAGGAAACTTGGGGAGACCTTCGTCCAGCAGTGGATTGATAATGGTTGACAATGATGATGATGATGATATATATATATATATATATATATATATATGTATATATACAGGGTTATTCAGAAAGAATCATCCAATTTCAAATATTTATATTTTGAAAAAATGAACACAGAATGATAAGTAATACATCAATATAAAGGAAAAAGTCTAAGTTTTTTTCACAAATGTTCTGTATGACTTCCTTTAGTCACACATATAATGTCAATGCGATATGAAAATTCCTGCCTAACACGGTCTAATGTGTCATTGATTTCTAAAGTAGCAAAAATGCATTGTCTAAGTTCGCATAGAGTTGTGGGCAAAGGAGGCACAAACACCTGATCTTTTACATGCCCCCAAAGAAAGAAGTCACATGGAGTCCTATCAGGTAACCGAGGAGGCCAGCTGTATAACACCAAGTCATCTGGTCCACTCCGACCAATCCAACTGCAGGGTAGCTCTTGCATGTAAAGGCAAAAGTTCAGTCGTTGTAGCTCATCACAAGGCTTCAGTGCATGCAAGTTATGCAATTTGTATGGCTTGTAACACAGTTTTTTCCTCAACACACGCCAAACAGAAGGCTGAGGAATCCCCAGTTCCCGACTAGCACGAATGGTCGATTTCTTCGGGCTGTGTAGAAAAGTCTCTCTTAATCTTTCAACATTCTCTGCAGATATATACGCCTGGTTGCCCTGGACTTTTTCCTTTACAAAGACACCGAGTGTCCTTGAACTGATGATACCACCTATGAATACTCTGAGCCATCGGTGGATTAATTTGGTACTTTCTACGAAATTCACGCTGAACGGTGATTACCGACTGACATCGTGCAAACGAGAGCACACAAAAAGCTTTCTGCTGACTAGACGCCATTTTCATTTCTTCGCCAAAAGAGGTTCATAAACGACACACTAGCCCCATCTATTGTGCATAATCTAAAACTTAGACATTTTCCCTTTACATTGATGTATTACTTACCATTCTGTGTTGTTAATTTTTTGAAATCAGATTATTCCTTCTAAATAACCCTGTATATATATAATGTTTGTATGTGTGATCGGACCCCCCCCCTTCTCAGATTTTGAAACATAGTTACGCCACTGCTTGCAGACCACGCACATGCTGATTGTTTTTCCTGGGGCAGATGGGATCTTCCAGTACAACAATGTGACGTGACACACAGCTAGAAATGTGCGAGAGTAATTGGAAGAGCATGATGGAGACTTCAAAGTACTTCCCTGGCCCCCTAATTCATAAGACTTAAACTCAATTGAGCATCTGTGGGAACACCTCGATCGTGTTGTTCGTTCTATGGATCCTCCACCATGCACCCTCCAGCAGCTGTCAGATGCATTGCAGTCAGCATGGCTCCACATACCTATGAACACCTTCCAGCACCTTATTGAGTCACTCCCAGTGACAGCCTATAGCTGCTGTCCGTGCTACACACGGCAGTTAATATATATATATATTCAGCAAGTTCTTGGATCATACTCTGCAGCTCTGAAGGGGTAATTGCAAAGATATATATATATATATATATATATGGCAGTGGGCTGAACTTACGGCCAGAAGGATGGACCACTAACAGACACCTGAAATTTTAGGCTGAATTCCAAGGGACAGGAAAAAGACCCAGAAGACCACATGAGAGGTGGGTGGATGGAATTTGAAAGCATGCGGGAGTAACATGGAGGAGACTGGCTCAAGACAGACTGTTGTGGAAGAAAGTTGGCGAAACTTGGGAACATATATAGTTATAGTTATAGTGGGAATAAATTGAAAAAGTCTGCTGCCAATATGTTGATCCAAACCTGCAAGGTTCCTTTCACCTCAGTGTTGCTGTTGAATTGCTCTGTAGCTGAAATGCTCTTCTCTGTGCTGTCCATGATTGGGTCAACATATTGGTGACAGACTTCAATAAGGGAATACAAAAACTTGTGCCCTAACATGACAAATGCCTCAATGAAGAAGATGATTATACTGAAAAGTTTTTTGGTCAGTTCGAGGGTTTAATAACCTCTATGAACAACTCTCCAAGAACTGCCACGCTTGTCCCAAATTTGGGGTCACTGTTTCTACAGAAGGGAGAAAACCAGTGAGCTGTAAAACGAACACATCACACATGCCTCACCTGTACCCATTCAAGTAAATAGTCAGAAACCAGAAATTAGACTACGTGCTCCCAGGGCAGCTTATATTGAGAAGTAGCTTAAAGTAAATGTATAAATTCCTACACAAAACTTCTCTTCATTAACTTATTTTCTCAGACCTGTGAGCCTTCAAGAATTGAAATCCATAAAAACAATTTCCCCAATTTTTTTTTACTTCAAATTTTGTAATTTGCTAAAAATAATGAAATTTCCATCATATAATCAGTGGATTATCTGTTAAAAAGTTAAAAGTTTAGGTTCTGTGGGTAAAATACACTGCTCAAAAATATGTTTTGCTGCACTTTAATTCTTAAAGTCTGCATGATGTGAGGATATCTGGTGGTATTGAAAAAGTATTGAAAATGTGTTAATAATGGAAAAAATGTAATGCACGCAGACAGCAGCAAAGATACAAAAATATGTGTTGTTTATTTTACTTACAAGCATTTTGACATGATGCAACAAAGGCAAAGTACTATTTGTACTCGTGGAAAGCTACATGGGAAGCCCACTGAGCTATTCCACAGTGTGTAATCGTCGCCTCCTCACTTTGGTAAAGTAATCCCTTTGTGAATTGGATTCATTAATTTTGTTGCACTAGTATTGTAAGTTAAGATTTTTGTTCGCAGAAACATTTTCAAAAATGCAAAGTACTACAAATTGACTGCAGTTTCTATGGATTTTAGGTCTAATTAATGAGCAATAAGATGTTCTCTGATACTCAGAGGTTAGCTCCACAAAGAAATACAAACTACCAGATAATTTTTACTTACTGTTGCTGTATCAGATTTCTCCATTTACAGCGATCTTGACATCAACTCATGCTTCACTTACATTCATCACACGCCGTACACAAGATCTTCTATACTTCATGCTCATAATCTTTTTCTCATGCAGACACTCCTGAATCTGATCCTCCCATGACTTTCTTGGCCTTCCTCTACCTTTCCTTCCTGTCACTTGGGCTAAAAAGATTTTCTTAGTAAGCATCTCATCACTCATTCTTTCAACATGGCCAAACCACTGAAGCATATTAGTCTCCACCTTGCTAACAACATTTTGCTTCACATTACACAACTGCAACACATCTTCATTCCTCACACAATCAGAACATGTCTTGCCAACCCCCACCCCTCCCCGTAAGTAATGCATTTCTCCAGCACACAAACAACTTCTATGTTTCTTTTGTAGTACCCAGGTTTCACTGCCATACATCAGAGTAGGAACAATGACACTTTCATATACAGCCATGCGGGACTTTCTTGAGAACCCATAATTCCTGCGAAACCCTCCCAAAGCAGACATGACTTTCAATGAAGAATTCATTCGCCTACTAATTTCACCATCCAATTTGTTTTCTCTGTCAAACATGCTTCCTAAATACACATACTCATTCACCTGGTCAATCACTGTGCCATTCAAACATATATTACATTCAGTATTACCAGTTACTCTCTCAAAAACCATAACTTACACAGTATTTGTCATTTTCTTGTAGGACTTCCGTCCACAGTGAGTACAGTTTAGATCCCAGCCACCTACAGCGAAATCGCCTTTTGGGCAGGACACAGAAACGGAAGTAATGAGAGCAAGTCTAGTGACTTTGACAGAACAGTTTGTAGTGAGATTAGAGTACAGTAGATGGTGTCACTGTACAAGTATGATGTTGCACATAGAGAGGTGAGAGAATTTCAG